>OW121764.1:15481200-16205023 GCA_933228765.1 Miltochrista miniata | reverse complement strand
ATCAAAGCCTGAATCGGCCCGGTCTCTTCTGAAAACCTTATACCTGTCATCGAATAGCTCACTGCTCAGTATATCGCTATTTAGCCAAGTTTCTGTAAGTATAACAATATCATAATCTGTACCACATAGCTGGTTAAAAAAACCGTGAGTTTTAGTTCGTAATCCTCTAGTATTCTGATAATAAATTTTTAGTTGATCGAATTTTAATTAGTTATAGCCACTACAAGTACATTACAATAACAACAGTAAAAATATAAGTGAGTAACTTAATCTAGGTTAGTTTATTCAGCATACCAATATCTTTTATTAGAATATATCCAGCATCATCTGCTTTCCGCATAAAGACCCTGCCATTTCTCACCCAAACGTATTTATAGCCTTTATCTCTAGCTGTGAGTCTTGCAGCCGCATGGAGAGCTTTGTTGGTAGGAGACAAGTGTTCCATCACATATATGGGCTTCTTAATTCCTGAAAAACCGATGAATGCACTATTCAGTTTGTTATCCGGGTTAGTTCTGTTGTAGTTAGCCGTGGCAGCGAGGAACTGGTCTCGAACTCTTGGAGAGCCAAGTTGCACCACTATAGAGCGTGGTCATGTGCTGGAACGATCCAGCTTGGCTACACGCGTGCAGTTACGTATGTCTTCCGTTTGAATTTCATACCCGACCACCTCTCCAAGCTGGGCAACGATTTGATAAAGATTTTCATTATTTTTCTCCGGTACGCACTGAAGTTCCACATTGCTAGACCGAGTTTGTTGTTCCAGCTGGTTGGTGCGCGATGTGAGCTCGCTGACAGCACTTTTCAAGCTCTGATTCTCTTGTACGAGATTCTTTATAAGTCTTTTCGATTCTTCGTGTTCCCTGACAATCTGTTCGTAACTATTGTTCAAAAAACTCAATGCCTCACTGATTTGTGATATTTCATCTTTGACTGGCTTAAGCTCCCTATTGATCGAGTCCATAATGGTAGTGTTCAGTTTGCCAAGCATTTTTTGCAATTCATTTGCCATTACTTCTTCAATGGTCTTTCGCAGAGTATTTTCGTTATAAGCTATGTCGGAGCTCACCTGCGGCGGGGAATGAATAGCTTGTCTTTTGTTGCCTCTAGCTAAGGAAACGTTGCGTATTGGAGTGTGATCCTTTTTATTAGATTTTGGCATGCATGAAGGACATTTCCACTTATGGGTTGAGATAGATTCTTCTTCGATAGATAAGCATATAAAATGAAACATCTTATGACACACATTACACTCCAAGTAAGATTCATTCGTAGCGCCCTGCGCGCAACATCCCCACGCAGTCGGCCGATCGGTTGGTTTACTCATTATGAACACTATGCGCTTACAAAAAGTGAAAGTAAGTTGATATCACTGATGATCCAGGTTAGTGCCGCCGTTCTAGCACAGGGCGTATGCAGATTCCAGCTTAGGGCCGCCGCGCCGCTCACTGAGTGCGGGTTGCCCTAGGTCAGTTTTTGAAAAATAAATGTCGGGTGGTTAACAGATTGCAATGTTTTCTCACTTGCAGTTTTTTGCTTGAATCACACTTAATATTAGTTATTCAATCCAAGTTTTTATGCACCAATGACAGAGAAGTATTCACTTTAAAATTAATCACTTTAGGAGTTGCGAATATTTACTTTTACTGCAAATATTAAATTAATTGTCGGAGAAACTAATAACAAGTATTGAGCGTATCGATACCCGCGCGTAAGTGTAATTATCACGTAATTCGTACTCAGCATACCAAAAAACCCCTTAAACTATACCCATCATGAAATTTTGTAATTACGGCGCGGCGCCCATGTTGGATTGCAAAATTATTACGTGATTGGTACTCAGCATACCAAAAAACCCTTTAAATGATACCCATCATGAAATTTTGTGATTACACCGCGGCGGCCATTTTGGATTGCAAAATGATCACGTGATTCATACTTAGCATACCAACTTTAGAAAACTTTAAATTTTTTTATGACCAGTTATAATGTAATTTACATTTTTTACGCGACTGTAACCATCTAGCAAACTTACGCAACGGAAACTCTCAAAAGATATGAAATATCCTAGTTTTCGAAAAATGTTTCGTTGCTGCTCAGCTCTTATTCGCCTTAGCGTGATGTTATATATTTTGGTATTTTTCAAAAATGGACATTCTGTTAAGAAACTTTTGAAATTCAACTAGCAGTCTCTTAGACTCTAGAGTTCAAACAACTAAACAAACAAACAAACTCTTTAGCTTAAATATAATAGTATAATAAATATAATTAACTCATTTATTTAGGAAACTCGAATAAATCACTACACTTAATAAAGTTAGATGCATTTACTACGTCAAACAAAGTTAGCATGCTGTTTCTTTCTACTCTACTGTATACTGTGGCATGAGAGTTGACTGCCGCTGCCGGCGCGCGGTGTGTCTCGCGCCCGGGGCGAGGGGAGCGCCAAATGCCTACTTGTGCGCTATAACCGCCCCTTAACTCTACACCTAAACTACCCATCTATTATAACATAAATCTTTTCTGTCCATCCTAAGGTTGTCTGGAAGAAATTGCTTTTTAGCGATAAGACCGCCCTTTGTACAATATTGTATGTTTAATTTTGTAAATAGTTTTTAACGAGGTGTACAAATAAAGTTTTATTCTATTCTATTCTCTTACTTCTCTCATACATAGGGTACTTTTTATCTCCGGAACAAGTTCTCATAGGATCGGGAACGGGAATAACTCCACGCAGGTGGAATTGCGGGTATTATCCAGTTGAATATGAAGATCTGTGTTAGAAGGACGTGTCTATAATATGAAAGTATGAAGAAGTTTGCGTTGAAATATTAGTGGTTAAAGGAATTGACTTCTCTTTCATCGAATCAATTCGTTACTTTTGGGATTTCGGTATTGACAGTAAATTGGAAGTACGTTGCGGAATTTGTTGGCGTTTGTTTATTTATCGTTTTTCTTTATGTGTGCAAAATGTGCTTTATTTATTATACGGTTATTTTTGTTTTGTTATAATAATACATGGTACGCTTTAATTCAGATACTTATAATTCATTGTGTGTTATTATGATCATTGTGACAATATTTTCTTTAAAATTATGTTAGTACCTACTAATAATCTAAAAGTGAAATTAAACATTGTTATGTTTTGCAAAAATAAAATAAAATGCAGAAACAAAATCAAAGAAACGGAAGTTTAACTATCGAGGCATACAGTAGAAATCTACCACGAAATAACCCAGTTCTTACACAGCTTCGTAACACGTAAATAAATAGTACACTGCTGGTTTTCGTGTTTGCAAATATTTCCACCGGTTAAAGTGTGATTAAAGTTGAAGTGGAAATTGTATTTCGATTGCGGAGCCATTAGCGAGCACAAATACGAACATGTTTGAATAGGACTCTGGCTTTGGGCGCGAACCCAGTAGGTAGGATGTACGTAACTATATTTAGTATACTGTTACATGAAAAACATAGCGTCATAGACGACGATGACAGATTCAACATTTGCTTTGAGCAATAATGTATTTGGCATTGCTATCTGGTTAGATGTTGGAATATGTTATTTAAGTGACGAATAATAACGGACGTTTATTGCTTTGCCTTCGTGTGATACAGCGGTCAGACAGACAAACGTAGTTTTGACTTTATTTCATAATATTTTTCGTACTTTTACCGCCAAACACTTGAAAGACTCGTTGCATGTGCACCTCTACTAAAAGTCTGGTTCCTACTATAAATTCGTTATTATACATTTTCACATGACGGTGACGGGACCTTTTTTTCGCGCCCACTGAAGGATTACACTTTTTTTTTTTTTTTTTTTTTTTTTTTAACGTGAGGGAAAATCCTCGTAGGATGCTATGCTGGACTCTTACCGACTAAAAAACCTCACGTAACGCCCAACAGCCTATGGTTGAGAGCCCCGGGTAAGCCCTCAGGAAGGATGTCCCAGGACTCCCAACAGACCTACGGCCGCCAATGCGGCCTCGCCCAGGGGGTGGTTCGGGTGCAATCCCGCGTGTATGGGGGGTTTCGGGTGTGACCCCGCTTCTAAGGGGGGGCGTGCGTAAGTTGCTCACGTCACGCTGCCGTCATGAGCCTGCTTCTTTAAGGACGGTGAGCGGCCCTCTCACCGTCCTCAGACCCCCGGTCATGGAGGCCGATAGTCCTCGGGGAAGACACGTCGGCGGCGCCCAGGGCGCCGACTGCGGAACTCGGGTGGGAGAGGTCTCTCCCGCACCCGGCCGGCCGCCTCCTTCACGAGCATGACCTGCTCGCAGAAAGAGGCGGCGCAGTCCCACTTACTCCCGCTGGAGAGCATGGCTCGCACCATGGCCTCGAGCGAGAGAGTGTCCACGCCCAGACCTACTACGAGGACCTGGCGCTGTTGCGCCCACGCCGTGCACTCCACCAGCGTGTGGAGCGCCGTGTCATCGCTGCGGTCCTCGCAGTGCTGACACTCGGCCGTGGTTTCCCGGTGTTTTCGCCACAGATACCTACCAAAGCTACCGTGCCCGGCAAGCATCTGTGTCAACCGGTAGGAGAGAGCACCGTGTCTTCTCTCCAGCCACTCGTCCATGACCGGTCTGACGGCCGCGATTGTGGCGAATCCCCCCTTTGGTTACTCAAGTCGCACCTTCCATGTCTCCAAGGTTTCCTGGTGGAGCAGGGTCCGCTGGGCCTCGATTTCTCGAGACGCAGGCCTTTGGCCCCGCTCCAGCGCCTCCTTGCGCCATCTGAACAGTGAAGCAAGGGCTCTCGCTTCCAGGTCCCATGGAGGGGTCCCGGCTAGGAGACATGCCGCCTCACCGGAGATCGTGCGGTATCCTCTTATCACCCTGACGGCCATCACTCTTTGCAGCTTAGCAGTCTAGCCTCATTGCTGGCCGTCAGGGTCTCCGCCCATACGGGAGCCCCGTACAAGGCCATGCTTCGCACGATCCCCAGGTACAGTCTCCTGTAGGGAGCGTTGGGTCCCCTGATGTTGGGCATCAGCCGCGCGAGTGCGGCCGATGCTCCCCTCAGTTTTGGGACCAAACTTCGGAAGTGATGTCCGAAGTTCCACCGGCCCTCGAGTACGAGCACCAGATACTTCATCGAGGGCTCGATGTCGATGCTGACGCCCCCTACCCGTAGGCTGGATCCCGCAGGTGGCCCCATCCGAGGTCCGTGGAAGCACAGAGCCTCGGATTTGTGAAGGGCGACCTCGAGACCCAGCCGCCGAATCCGACCCACGACCTGAGCAACCCCTGCCGTGGCCTTAAGTGCTGCGGCACGGTGCGTTGCTCCCCGCGCTGTAACGAGGGTGTCGTCGGCGTAACACGTTACGCCGACCCCTCTGAGCAACGGACCACGCAGCACCCAGTCGTAACCGATGTTCCACAGGAGCGGCCCTAAAACCGATCCCTGTGGAACACCGCACGACACATCTCGCCGACCCGGCCCTAGCCAGCTCGGGTAAGTTATGGCTCTCTCGGAGAGATAAGCCCGGACAATTCGACGGAGGTAGGGAGGCACTCCATGATAGATAAGCACCTCCCTGACGCAGCTCCAAGGCAAGGTGTTGAATGCGTTGGCGATGTCAAGAGACACCGCCACCACCACCTCACCCTGTGAGACTGCTTCCTCCGTCAGGCCTCTAATGCGCATGATCGCGTCCACGGTGGAGCGTCCTTGACGGAAGCCAAACTGGCTATCCGCCAGATCAGGCCCCACACGTGTGAGGTGCCCGACGAGGCGTTGTGCAATAATGCGCTCAAAGAGCTTGCACACCTCGTCGAGCAACACGATCGGCCGGTACCCTGATGGGGAATTTGCCGGCCGGCCCCGCCTTTCGAATCAAGACCAGTTTCCCTGTCTTCCAGATCTTTGGAAACTGGCCTTTCTCGAGGCATGCGCTAAAGAGTCCAATTAGTCGAGGCCCAAGCTCTTCGAGAGCCAGGACCCACGCTCGGCCTGGAATGCCGTCGGGTCCAGGGGCGGTGTTTCTGCGGGATTTAAGCCGCAGTACAGCCGCCCCTAACTCACCCTCGGTGACTACGGGCACGTCGTTCTCGCTGCCTTCCGCGTTGGGCGCCTGAGACGGAGCCATGCGCGGAGAAATGTGTTCCTCCGCTCTCGACGGGAACAAGGAGTCCAGGACCTCCTCCAACCGCTCCGGCTGGAGACTCTGAGTCAGTGGGGGCGCCTTAGGGCGTAATTTGCCCCTTACCTTATGGTACGGGCGCCCCCACGGGTTCCGCTCCAGAGTCTCCATCAGCTCATCGCGGCCCAGCTTTTTGGACCGCTTGATGGCCGTCTGGAGGGCCCTCTTGGCCTCCCTGTACCCATCGTAGAGCTCCGTCTCTCGGGCTGCCGCATCGTCTGGGCGACGACGCCTCCGGCGGAATCTGGTGTACCGGCGGCGCGCGGTAACGCACTCCGCGCGCAACTGCGCGATTTCCGGCGTCCACCAGTACACCTGCTTCCTCGCCGGTCTGGGCCTAGCCCTGGGCATCGCCGCATCGCAGATGTGCGACATGGCTCTCCCAAACCACTCCACTTCGGCATCAACATCGGCAGGCCCGTCCACTGTCGGAATCCAGGCCTGCACGATGGCCGCCTCCAGGAGAGCCTCCCGATCCAGGCGATAGAGTGCCCAACGCGGTTCCGGGGGATTTGCGATTGTTGGCGGCAGGTTAGGTGGAGGGTAGACGTCGAACCGAATATATCGGTGATCTGACGACGTCTCCTCCTCCTCCACCATGCGCCATCCCTGGACACGGCGGGCGAGCTCAGGGGTCGCAAACGAAACGTCTATGACCGAGCTGAGCCCCCGCCGCGTCCAGGTTGCGACATTCCCCCGGTTCAGGATGACTAGGCCACGAGTAGTGACCCAGTCCTCCAGTATCCTCCCCCTGCCTCTGGTTTCCCGGGAGCCCCAAGCCTGCGACCAGGCATTGAAGTCTCCCAGGACCAGGACAGGGCGAGGCCGGCATGCAGCGAGGACGACGTCCAGCTCAGGGAGCCATAGCTCAAACTGATGCTGGTCGAGGCTCGGCGAGATGTAGACGGCCACGACAGCCACACCCTCGTATTCCGCCGCGACACAACCCGGACCCCTAGCGATGACCGCCAGGCGCGAATCGTCTGCGCCGGTCCCCCCAAAGATTGTCGCCAGGCCGTCTAGATCCACCGGGCTTCCCGGGTGAACCCAGTACGGCTCGGCGACAACTTATCATGTGTTGAGTTTGAGCAACTCATTGTCCTTTGTGTCTATAGCCCGCCAGATAGCGATTATAATTTGTTTGAAGAAGTAATGGAAAATGTATTGAAGCACTTGTGCACTAGTAAGAAACGTATTGTGGTGTGTGGTGATTTTAATGTTGACATACTTGTAAATTCGACGAAACGTACTAGTTTTATTAATTTATTTAGTTCCTTTGGCTTACAAAACTTATTTTGTGAGCCAACTAGAATCACCTCACATTCTGCGAAATGTATCGATAATATGTTTAGCAACTGTGAACCACTGGCAAAAGAAATATTAAGTAACTTTCCATCAGATCACCTTGGGCAGAAAGCTGCGTTTCCCATTGATATAACGGCTAAATTAAACAAAATTTCTTGCAGGCCAATGAGTACATGTCGCCTAGCACAATTTAGTGAAAAAGTTTCTGCAAAGGTTGCCAATCTTAACGTTAATGAGGAAGATCCAAACGGCCTATACAACTCCTTATTTAATACCATTCAGTTTGAGTACTATAACATTTTCAAATCAAAAACCTTTTATAAAAATAAAGGCATGCAATTTTGTGATTGGGCAACTACTGGTATATACAAGAGTAGGGCGAAGTTATATGAGTTATATGGTATGAAGCAATTTAATTTTGATCCTGCTTTTATTCAGTATGTTAAACTTTATTCAAAAACCTTTAAAAAGGCATGTGCTGCTGCCAAGTCATTACATTTAAGTCGGAAGATTAAACAGTCGAACAATAAGGTAAAAATGACATGGAATATAATTAATTCTGAAACCGGACGCCACAAAACTCGTGACCATGACATTGAATTGATTGTTAATAATAGAGTGATTAATAATAGTTTAGATGTAGCACAAACCTTTAATAATTTTTTTATAGACATACCCGTGACTACAACGAGCTCCTTAAATTCTTGCCCAGTTAAAGCTCAACGAATGCTTAGGGGCAGCGTGGACCACTGTAGAGTCTCATTTAGATTTAAATATGTGAATCCCAACGATATCGTTAAAGTATTTAAGTCGCTTAACTCAAAAAATACAGCAGACTTGTGGGGTTTTTCTGTGAAATTAATGCAGTCAATTATTTTAATTATATCTCCTCATCTAGCTGCAATATTTAATATATGTGTTGATAAAGGCGTGTTTCCAGATTTAATGAAACACAGTAAAGTGATACCTCTTTTTAAAGCCGGATCCAAAACAGACCCTGGTAACTTTAGACCTATTTCAATACTGCCTGCCATTAGCAAAATTTTTGAGAAAATTATACTGCAGCAATTACAATCACATTTTAGTTCAAATATGTTACTACACAACGAGCAGTATGGGTTTACAAGAGGTCGTTCTACTACTGACGCAGGAGTGACACTTATAAAACATATATTCAGCGCTTGGGAAAATCGACAGGATGCTATCGGGGTATTCTGCGATCTGTCCAAGGCTTTCGACTGCGTTGATCATAACACTTTATTACGGAAAATAGATCATTATGGTATAAGGGACTCTGCAATGGATCTTGTTGCCTCCTATCTTAAAGATCGAATGCAATATGTTGACATTAATGGAAGTCGGTCCTCTGGAGCTTCTGTAGCTATGGGTGTGCCGCAAGGATCAATTCTAGGACCTTTTTTATTTTTAATTTACATCAACGATTTACCTTTCTATGTACAGAACTTGTGCGATGTTGTTCTATTTGCTGATGATACATCACTTATTTTTAAAGTTGATCGCAATCCAAGTACTTTTGACAACGTAAATAGTGCACTAGCCCAAGTTGTAGATTGGTTCACAACCAATAATTTGCTATTAAACGCTAAAAAGACAAAATGTATTAGATTTACCATGCCCAATGTCAAAAATTATGAAACAAATATAACATTGAACAGTGACACCCTTCATCTTGTAGAATCAACCGTATTCTTGGGGATCACTTTAGATAGTAAATTACAGTGGACTGCCCAAATATCGTGTCTAGCAGCAAAACTCAGTTCGGCGGCTTTTGCCGTTACCAAGATCAGACAGCTCACTGATGTCCAAACAGCCAGGCTGGTTTATTTTAGTTATTTTCATAGCGTCATGTCTTACGGCATTTTGCTGTGGGGCAAGGCAGCTGATATACAAATAATTTTTGTACTTCAGAAAAGAGCTATACGTGCAATTTATAAATTAAATGCTCGAGAATCGCTTAAAGAGAAGTTTAAAGAAATAGGAATTTTAACGGTTGCATCGCAATACATATTTGAGAACATCATGTCTGTTAAAAAGAACATACATCTATATCTTAAGAACAGTGACGTACATTCAATAAATACTAGAAATAAGGTTAAATTGATTGGAAAGGTTTTTCGATTACATAAGGTACACGACTCATTCGAAGGACTTGGTGTACGCCTATTCAATAAAATTCCTTTAAATATTATGAACCTTCCTTTATATAGATTCAAAAGGGAAATCAAGACACATCTTTTAAAAAGGGCATACTATACTATTGATGACTATTTTAATGATACAGAGACATGGACATGAGTTGCTTGCTCCTCACTTAATTGGGCGCGATTGTAAATGTCGCTTGTGTAGACAAAATTGTTGATCTTTATTGCATGACAAACGAATGTACTAAGACTATTTGAAAAGAGTGGCCGTGAGTTTTCTTGCCAGGTTCTTCCTCACAGGCTCTACCTATTGCTTTGCGAATCTGGCAGTAAATGTAAATGTAGAAGCAAAAATTTTGACGTTCATAAGTGTTACTTTGTAACCTAAATGAATAAAGATATTTTCATTTCATTTCATTTCACTGCGATGTTAATGGACCACTGCCTGATGCTCTGGTACAGAAGATCCTGAGCACCAGTGCAGTGGTTCAGGTTCACCTGCAGGATGCGGATATGGGTGTCCATTAATGGACGTCCATTTCCGCACCCTGCCGCGAGCGTGCACCCACACCTTCACCGCCCCGTGCGGACGGACGGGGCTTCGGCCTTGAGGCAGCGCAGGACTTACTGCCCGCCCGGTGGTCAGCCTCCTTGCCCTCCGCCACGCATTTGAAACATCGAGGCGGAGCGTCACATGCAAGGGCCGTGTGACCGGGCTGACTACAGCGGAAGCACCGATCACCCACGGTGACTTCCGCCATACACTGCACTCCTACATGCCCCACGACCAGGCACCTATAGCACCTGTCTTCGCGGGGCTGCAGGAGATGCACCTGCGCCCTCAGGAAGCCCCCAATAAGGAGGCTCCGTCCGTCCGCCACTTTCTGGGCCGCCGCGACGGGGCAGCTCACGACTGCCGACCCGTGACCGGTGGGGCCAAAGCGGATTTCGCCTGACCTCACCTGATCACGTGGACAGCCGCTCGCCTCCACGACGGCGGAGATAAGCTCGTCCGTCGTGGCCGCGTCATCCAGACCCGAAATGCGCAGCGCGGCGCATTTGTTGGGTCTGGACACGCGGACATCGCCCGTATTCAGCGACTCCCGCAGCTTCGCCGCTAAGGCATCCGCTTTGGGGCCGCTGGTGGCGCCGGAGACCTCGAGGAGGCGCGCTCCGGTGCGCGTCACCTTGCACTGGAGCCCCCCCTCAATCTTGAGGGCCTTGAGGTCTACTGAGGCTTTCGCCTGCCTCAGTACCTCGGCGTACCCCACGCCCTTCGCTTTGCCCTCTGTCGTCACCGTAATGACGACGGCAGTGGAGCGGGGAGCGCGGAGCCTCTTCGGCGCCTTCGTCGCGGCGGCCTTTGTCGCCTTTGCCGCTCTTGCGGCGACCCTGGACCAGCTGCGTCAGCTTGTCCATCTCCTCCCGCATCAGCTGCTGCTGCTTACGGGAGTCGACAAGCTCCGCCTCCAGGCTCGCAACCCGAGCCCGGAGCCTCCCCTCCTCCTTGGAGACACTCCTCTCAAGGAGCTCCTCCAACGCCTTGGTGGCACCAGTGACGGCTTCCGTCACCACCCTTCTCCTGCCCGCTACATACTTGGCGCCCTTTACAGCGCCAGAAATGCGGGCAAGAGCCGCCATGATCTCCTTAGCCGCCGGCACATCCGTGACACTCCCGCTAGGCAGCGGGGGCACAAATGTCGGCGGCTCTGCTACCTTCCCTTTTGCTTTGTAGAGGTCGGCTTTCCGACCTCTACCCGCAGTGGTAGCTATAACCTTCCGCGGAAGGTCCTCCTCGGATGACGATGATTCAGACCCAGGCCGGCGGAACAGGCCTTTGCCTGGTCCGCTTGACCTGGGTCTCTTCCTTCCTCCGTCGGCATGGATACCCTCGTGGACACCCTCGGTCTCGGTACCCATGTCGACCGCCGACTCCATTTCCGAGCCAGCGCGGGTGGACGCGTCCTCCGCGTCACTTTCTTGGATGGTTTTAAGGCACACCCTTGGGCCTGGACTGTGGTGACCCCTCCCATATACCACCTGGGATGAACCCTGGCGGGGGTCGACATGACGGATCATGCCAAGCGATTCCCCGGACACTGTCCGGGTGCGCTCCTGGGTAGTTCCTTTAGAATAATTTGCCTCAGTCATTTTGGTTTTTTGCGTTTATAGTCCGCCGACTTTTTAGGGTGGGAGTGGGGAAGTTGGGAGAGGATGTGAGGATGGGAATGGTTGGAAGGTAGGAGTGACGCCCTAGGCACTGAGTTCCCCCCAGCGATGCAACAAATAGCCGGGCGTCAGAGCGTGAGTTTCGGGGTAATTTTTTAAAGAGGTTTTCTTCCTCGCAACTCCAAAGAGCCACCGTGCCCGTCTGTTGCCAGACGGGGTTACGGCTCGGCCGAACGATGGTTCCTATGGAACCGTGTACTTCGCCACTGATCGCTCAGTGGCGAAGTACTCGTCGCCCTGGGAGTTCTCCACTAAGTACGCTCTGCATAACAGAGCGCATGTGGAGAACTCCAAACCGGCCATAAAGCCCCCCCCCCCTCCTTGGTGGACTATTGGCCGTGGGCGACGACGTGCGCCTCAGGCGAAGTCCACATCGTCGTCCACGTTACCAGGATGCACCACGTGGAGGTTGTCCTACCCAGCACCCCTGAAGGATTACCCTAAGGTTACCGACACATCTAACAGCTAGTACTCTAGAATCTAGATAATTAATTCTACATAACTCCGAAACAAGGAAGTCACTAATACTGATCTAACGTGGAATTCGTAGTATGACCGAAAAAACAGCTACAGCAGTAGTATACAATACCACATTAGCAGCTACCTATAACTTAAATTAGAACCATATCCATTCAATCACTTACATCAAGGAACAAATTTGGACTTTTACACGTGAAAAGCTTAAGACGTGTTTGACATCTATGTACTGAGGAAATATGGCATACTGACACCTCAAAACCACCATACCTGCTTGAATTGTTGAGGAAAAACACTTGTAATTTTGCATTTACCAAGTTAAACGCGAGAGGCAATAAACCCACTGGCTATTTGTACATAATAATACTGGACCATTTCCGACAATGGCCTATAAACTTTATCTACTGTAATTTGAGCTCACTGTCTCTCGCCAAAACGGATAACACACTGTTGAACTACCTCGTATAAGTAGTAGTGATGATAAAGGTCTTATAACATTGGAATAAAGATGAAATTACGAGCGTAATACGGTTGTTCCGATGTTTTCAGATGCACATTCTATATCCCTTTTGAGCAAAGTACCTACATTGCACGATGCCTGTGAATCAAACTGCCTAAAGTCAATGTCTAAAACACAGGATGCCTATAAAGTTTTAATGTCTATAAGGTTATAATGCCTACGAAGCAAAATACCTATGTTCTTTAATGTTTACAAAGTATAATGCCGGTGATAGTTAATTGCCTACAAACCAATTAGACGTATGACAGCATCATTATGCACTTTACTCAAAAAGGAAAAATTATTGGGCTACTTATTCACGTTATCAACGCCCTGACAAATCCCTTGCACCTAGACTCTTATTTTTAAAGCAAGCTTATCCTTGTAAATTTTGTAAAATAAAAAAATGTAATTTTGTGGAATAAAGCCCATTTTTGTTATGTTTGTTGTTAATTTATGACTATCGAGAATCAGGATTCTCGATAGTCATAAATTAACATGCCGAGGGCTTACCCAGGGTTTGCGACCGTAGGTCTTAGGGTAGTAGTAAGGAACTTGTGAATTTGTCGGTAAGAGTACGGCATAGCATCCATGGCACATTTCCACAAGAAAAAGAAAGACCCTACCAAGAAGAGTCGACTAGTACTAATAGGTATAAAACTTTGATTTACGTGAAGTATTCTTTATTAGTCATATAATCGATATTGTACAGTCTAGGGACGTATTTTGTGTAGGTATGACCTAATTTTATGACTGGTTTCTGTCAGTATTTGACCTAAAATTACTGATATGAGAGCTTGTGGTTACAAATTTAACTAGTAGGTAAGCAAATAGAACGCGTAATCTATTTTCAAAAGGCTTTTTTTTTTTTTTTTTTTTTTTTTAACGTGAGGGAAAATCCTCGTAGGATGCTATGCCGGACTCTTACCGACTAAAAAACCTCACGTAACGCCCAACAGCCTATGGTTGAGAGCCCCGGGTAAGCCCTCAGGAAGGATGTCCCGTGACTTTTCAAAAGGCTACAATAGAATTTAGTAAATGTGAAAGTTTAAATTGTGAAAGATTTGTTAATCAATCACACTCTAAACAGCAGAACAAATCTGTTGGTATGACTGGCTTTTATCTCTGTAATATTATCTTATGGGAAACGGGCACAGAATTCCACGCGGGCAAAGCCGTAGGCACCATCAACTTTATAATAGTAGCTGATACTCGCTGCTTCGCCCGCTTAAATTTTCCCGTTGTCGCTTCCCATAGAAATTTAATCTTGGGATAAAAAGCCTATGTGTTATTCCAGACAATAAAATAATCTAAACCTGTACCATAATTTTAGTCAGATCCGTTCAGCCGTTAGCGCAAAAGGGTTACAAACAACAACACATCCGCACTCACAAACCCGTTTTCGCTTCCCGTGGAAACATTTTACCGGGATGAAAAGTAGCCTATGTGTTATTCCAGACTGTATGCTATCTCTGTACCAAATTTCAGCCCAATCCGTTTAGCCGTTAGGGCGTGGTTGTGAAACAAACATTCAAACTTCTTCACAAACTTTCACATTTATAAAATTAAGTAGAATTAGTCAGATTAGTAAGTTTGTAAAAGGATCTGTATTATTTGGTTTTGTTCTGTAACATGCCTCTAATGAGACCATCTGAAAGTGCCTAACCACTTTCACAGGCATAACATTAAGCTGAGATAGCGACCATTTCTGACCCACACGAGTTTATTAAATAGTTTTACTTTAGTTCGTATCCCCCAATATTGTAATTTGAAATGTGTGTGCCATGAATAAAAGTGTTTTTTTTTCGTTTTCAGGTCATGTACAAGACACAAAAATATTGTTGAATATTGAAATATTGACTATCCAAAAATTGTGAATGATTACTGTTCAGCCTCCATCTTTGACTTACGTACTACTTATGATAAGATTATAAAAAAAACAACGTTTCAGTCCATTAAGCTAATCTGTACATCATTAATCTTGTACATTTTCAGGCTGTATCTTTTAGCTGTCAGTAATTCCTTCTAAATCGATTAAAGAAAAGATGAAAAATTGTTTATTCCACACAAACAAACAAAAATATCCATAACAATAACTAAAATAAATACATATCCTTAAAAACTAAAACATGCTATTCCATTGCCGCACACTCTGTTGAATAACGGCCTCTCATTATACTGATAATGCTGTCTGTTACATCTTTGTCTTGTAACACTTCAGCAATTTTTAGAAGGTCACTGATTTTGTGTACCAAAATTAGATATTATTTATAAGGGTTATACAATCAAAACACGCATGAATACCAAAATATTAATATTTTAATTTTGCATAAAACATGGCGAGATAAAAATATAGCATTATGAGTGACGAAAATTGCCAACGCGAGTGTAGCAACTCTGGTGGTGCAAACGTCTATATGTTACCACCGAAGCTCTAAATTAATTTTATCATCCTATTTTCAGACCAGCAAATGGCCGTCCTAATGGACAGCGGACACTACTGCTGTCCATTAGGTGGGCCGCATGTCTGTCTGCCGTCATAGTGGATTAATTAAATAAATAAATGGTTTAAAAAACCCTAGAAAAATACGCTTTTATAATGCACGAAAAAACCGAAAAGAAAATTATGGATCGTTCAAGTTGCCTCTATTTCTGGGCTGAAGTGTAAACTATGTGCTTTTAGTTATAATATTTGATTGCAAAAGCGTGGGGCGCTGGAACAGGAAAGACTTTCCTGGCGGAAGCTGCATGAAGTCTTGTCAGATTAAGGATAAGGTCACATTTATAAAAGCGTGTTTTTCTCGTGTTTTTAAACTATTAATTTACACTGTCACGCTTTTATATATCTATTGTGAATTTTACTATTATTAATATCATTTTAAATTTCGGAAATGTGTTAACGATGATAGGCTTTAATTGAAATACATAACAAACTTACTTGAAAAGTAAAGTAGTTAATCACGTCTACGCATTTTCAACACCCACTTTTGCCAGTTTTTCGTGACGCCCGCGTAATTGGAGCAAACCTATTACCGTTACGGATCTCTATTAGATAATTCATTGGTAGGACCTTAAAGTTTCGGCATTCCGAGATATTTAGTACAATATGTAGTAATCACATAATAGGAATACAAACGCATATATCCCCAAGCGGGTTTTTAACGGTAACCAAAGATATCTCGTTCTCGAACAAGAACTCTACATTTTGCCACTGTTAACGTATTCCCCTCATGTATCTACTTAATTGCCTGAAAGAAAAGGCGTTCCCTTTGGCAGCATAAACGTTATGCTCTTGTGCGACTTCATGCAGCTTTCGCCAGGATTTTTATCTATATATATAAAAATCAATGCCACTTTTCGTTGTAATTTTATAACTCGAGAACGGGTTCACCTATCCAAACCAAATGTTTAGGCTTTGTTCGGACTATTTAGTAGATGGTTTATGTGAAGTTTGCACAAAATCGGTCAAGCGGTCCTTAATTTATCACGCAAACGAAGTTGCGCGGGTCAGCTAGTTATATATATAAGGATTAGTATTAATAGGAATATGCTTACAAAAAACTCTTTCTTGTTCTAGCACCCCACGCTTTTATAATCAAATATTATAACTAAAAGCACATAGTTTACACTTCAGCCCAGAAATAGAGGCAAGTTGAACGATCCATAATTTACTTTTCGGTTTTTTCGTGCATTATAAAAGCGTATTTTTCTAGGGTTTTTTAAACCATTTATTTGTTTTATACTTTTTAGTCACAACATTTATACCTTAACTAGCTGTTCCCTGCGGCTTCATCCGCGTAGAAGTCGTTATCGCATAAAATCATTACCCTCCTTTCGCGCAGTCAGTTAAAAAGTAACCTATGTCCTTCTCTTAAACTCAAACTATCTTTATAACAAATTTGATCAAAATCGGTTTAGTGGTTTAGGCATGAAAACGTAACAGACAGACAGACAGAGTTACTTTCGCATTTATAATATTAGTAGGGATTTCTGTATTACATGGTGTCTTGTCTGAGTTCGACTAATGTGAAAATATTTCATTACACTCAATATTTACACTCAATATTAACTTCAAGGGTCTGTCGTAATGAATGGATAACCCGTAACCTGGAGTTGGTACGGATGTTAGGCTGTAAGAAAATCGAAACTTCTTGCCAGGATTGTCAACCATATGAAAATGGCGTAGACTTTTATACTTTTTCATAAATTTCCCAGATTTTTTAATTCATTCCGTGGCCATTTCATCAAATTTAGGTATTCCTATGTGAATTTTTCAGTATTACACTCCTTAAGACGTGTATTATTTAATTTTAGTATAATTTATGAAGTTTTCAAAGTTGAACATTTTCAAAATTGTCATTTTTAAACTTTTTTATTTTTATTTTTTTCTTAGTGTCAACTTTTGATTATTTACTGTGAAAAAAAAAAGTACGGTGCTGTAGCTGCCCATGATCTTAATAAATTGTCCAGTATGTGTAGATTTTAAAAAGGTATCATAATGTGTACTTTACAATCAATATTATGTTACAGGAGTAAGATCAAATATCAAGGACAGAATTTTAATTTTTCAAGTAATGTTATGAAACGATTTTAAAATTTTATTCTGCCAAGATACTTTACACACCCACTACCGGGCCACTATTAAGGATATTCAGAAGCAAACCAGGTTGCTTTTAGTGAAAAAAATGTATTTCATAACTTAAATTAAATGCTCGAAGTGTCCTCCGCCGGCTGCAATACAGGCTCTACATCGCCTAATAAAAGATCTTTTAATCTGGCGCGCATAACCGGCTTCTTCAATTTTTCTTGCTGCTAATTGGATGCGCGCACGCAATTCTTCCACAGTATTTATTGCTTTGCTGTACACATTTTCTTTCATACAGCCCCAGTAAAAAAAATCCAAAGGGTTAAGGTCTGGCGAACGTGGAGGCCATAAAATTGGACCCAATCGCCCTATCCATCTATCCGGATACGTATTATTTAAATGTTCCCTTACACGAACAGCGTAATGTGCTGGACACCCATCATTTTGTAGCCACATCTCGTTTTGTATCTCCTGTGGAACGTCTTGCAGTAATCCAGGTAAAGTATTTACTAAAAAATGCAAATACATATCCGCATTTAATATTGCCGGCAACTCAAATGGACCAATGATTTGTCCGTTAATAATGCCAGTCCATAAATTTATTTTAAATTGATACTGTGATCGGTCTTCACGTATCAGTCTTGGGTTTTCAAGTTGCCAGCTGTGTAAGTTGTGGAAGTTCAAAAATCCATCTTTTCGACACGTTGACTCATCACTCCATAAAATTTTGTCAAAATAATTTTGGTCTTCCCTCATCTTTCGCAGCATTGTGCGACAAAACGTTATTCTCGCAGCAGCGTCCCTTGGCATTAACGTTTGGACCCTTTGATAATAATAGGGATATAATTCATGCCTTTTTAATATTCTGTGTACGGATTTTTGAGGTATCCCGGTACGCCGTGAAATAATACTTATGGACGTACTAGGATCTTCGGCGACTATTTCAAGTACCTCCGCTGAAGTGTGTCGTTGAGGTCGTCCTGCACTGGCTCCACCTATGCCGGTCCCAGGAAATCGTCCTTCCATAAATGCATTGTGCGTTCTAATGAAGACACGGTAATCAGGATGTCTAACATTTGTATATCTTTCACGATAAACACTAGCTGCTCTATTAGCATTGCCATTACATAAGCCATAAATGTAATGCATGTTTGCGTATTCGGCCGGTGTGTATTGATAAGGCATGATACACAAACTTTTCCAAAACAACAAGTCCAATCGATAGCACAATAGTAGATTGTATAACAAGGGGGCAAAATAGTATTTTTACGGCGAGGGCGCTACTTTGAATCACGAGCGAAGCGAAGGATTCTAGAATAGAATCCCGAGCTTTGCGAGGGATTCTAACGTAGAATACTGAGCGCAGTGAGGGATTCAAAGTACACCACCCCAGGGAAAAATAATTTGCCCTCGAGTAATATACTCTACTTTTCATTCCCTTTCTATGAGAAAAAAATAAGTTTTCTACGACGTAGTTACCTTCTAAAGTTATTGTTCCAGGAGTAGGTACATGGACTGTCACTTTCATAACTTGACGTAGAACTTATTATATTTGCAGAATACAATAAAATATGTTTACTGATTACAAGAACATTAATAATGACGAACACGATATAATTAAATTCTTAAAATGAACTCATAAATTAAATTAATACTTTTAGTCTTAAGTTCTTAACAAACTTACTTATTAAAATATCCAATCAACATCAAGCGTCTGTTCTCAGAAATATTCCTTTAAACCCAATATATCCCTGCATACAATAAAATATGTTTACTGATTACAAGAACATTAATAATGACGAACACGAACAGATGAATGGCGCTCTTTAGTTTTTTTTTAGCTAGCTCAGGACACCGCGCTGTGCAGCCAACACTTACCAGCCGGTAATCCATACAATTTGCGTTCGATTCTTATGAAATTTTCAAGTTCCAAATTCAAATACCTTTGCCGCCCGCTAAAAAACTCTTAACAGAAAAGAGCTATTTTGCGCCCCGTTATCGTGGTGCAAAGTGATTCTTTTCGAATAGAAGGAATGAAAAACAATGTCCATAAATGAGAGCTAAGTCAGTATCACCAGGTTAACAAGTCCAAATCACAAGGTAAATCAAAGTCCGATATTAGAAAGCAGTAACAAATTAGTCGAAAGTAATGAAAACAAGAGCACATGCGATGGTCAAAATCACAATGACATATTGTAATTATTAAAAAAAATCAATTAGTACTAACCTAACCTTTTCACACACCGTGATTGGGAAAGGGACAATGTGCATAATGCCTGGTAACAACGACTAAGTTATTTTTTAAATTTCGAATAAACTTGTCGATACATATTTCTTGCTTGTTTTAAATTTCGAATAAACTTGTCGATATTTCAACAATGAGAGCACTACAATTTTAGATATTAAGGGGACTAGTCGACAAAGTTTGCCAAAAGGAGGTGCAAATGAAGACATTGTTGTCGGTATTAGTAAACGAACAATGATAGCCAAAAGTAGATTTAAAATCTACAAGATGTGTGTCAAAAGATGGTTTTGGCAGAAGTTGTGTATTTATTATAAATAATTAGTAAAACATCATTGAAATCGCCTAGAATTTTTTAGATAAAGACGTTTTATGACGTCTAGTTATTAATGAATGATAATAAAATTTATATCAAAGACTAAAGAAAACATAGACCTCTAAAATGGTTTTCTTCAATTTGGAATAAGTGTAAATTTAAACTAATTATGACTAATAATGCATTCAACGAATACTTCAAGTTGCTTGCATCCCCGCGCTCGCCTGAAAATCTAGTGCGGGGGGAGTCGTGTTGCTAGACGGACGTGTGTCGCTCTGGTCTGCAAAATATTCTCGTAAAATGTTATATTTTCATTCATTTACAGAGTAATGCGTGTAACAGAGCCCGAGTTACACAATGCATACTGCATTGCATGAAAATATAATGCATTTCAACTTATTTTATGTATTGTTTTATTAAATTACTTCGAAAGGTAGTCATGCTAATATTGTAAGCGGTACTTAATCATTTCAAAATAAATAAATGACGAAATATTTGTGGACATTCTCACACAACTTAAGCTATTATAACCTTGTGTTAAGGGATATAGACAACTGATGAAAATACTTATATTACAGTTATTATTAACACACTGTTTTTTGAGACACTGCTCTCGACCGTCAATTCTTTCAACTTATTACGTCTTGGGGCGACGTAGGCACCATCTACTGGCAACTTGGTTAAGGTATTAAAGTGAAAGAATTGACGGTCAAGAGCAGTGCCTAAGTGGTCCAAAGGTAAGGGCGTCTGGTCCGGCGAACCAGAAGACGCTGGTTCGAATCCTGCTCGGGACCAAAAATTGTATACAATTATTTTCCAGCAGCCAAAGAATATTTCCAGACTTCCTTGTCTAGGAAGTCTGGAAATGATCTGCTGGCTCAGTTGGAGATCAAACAATGTGTTATTATTTTTTAAGTCTATAGGTATTATAGTAAGTAGAGCACTAAAAAGAATAGCCCGCCGAGTTTCTTGCTAGTCTATGTCTATACATAATAATAAAACTGTTGAGGGTCGATAGTCTGAACATGGAAGCTATTTAAAAAAAATGTACGCGTTCTCTAATCGATACTGAAGCCAAAATTAAATTCAAAATTTTCATGCCCGTCTGTATTCCGAATACGTATTACGCCGAAACTACTGATTTGAATGAAAATTGATACAAGTTGCGGTTATGATCCGAGGAAGGTTTAAGAATACTTTTGATCCCGATATTTGGCACGGTTCCTTTGGGAGAGGGGATGAAAGACAAAACGGTTTTTTTAATTATAACGTGTCAATGCGTGGTCCGATTCCAATTTCTTTTTCAGTGTCGTAAAGGGAGTACTTTAAGGATTGTTTCACACAAGTTTCAATGTTGAGGGTTTTGTGGTTCAGGAGTTAGAGACATTTCAATTTTCTCAAAACTTCGAATTCAAGAGTTCCTTTGAATGTGAGGGTAAATCTAAACCTGTGTGTTGGCTTTATTCAAAAAATCAAAATCAAAATTATATTTATTTCACATAGGCATTATACAGATGCGCTTGTTAAACGTCCAGAATATAAAACAAAACTCTACCACCAGTTCACAACGCGACCCACCTGAGAAGAACTGGCAAGAAACTCAGCGGGTTGTTCTTTAATTTGCTCTTTTTACAATTTTAAAGAATCAAAAAATTGTTAATATGCATAATATTAACAATTTTTTTGAGAATCCAGCAGAACAGGTCATTTCCAGGCTTCCTTATCCAACAAATAATCATTGATTGTATAGTAGCCCCTGCAGTACAATTTACTTTTAACAGATCTTTTAAACTTATTAAGGGACATACTTTTAATTTCGTCTGGTAGCCTGTTGTAAAAGCGTATACAGTTACCCATGAAAGAATTGCTGGTTTTGTGCAATCTGCTATGAAAATCATTTAAGAGCAATTAAGAGAGAATTTATCATATAAGAGCTTAATGATTAAGGCTAGTGTTAAATATTTCAACCGCGCCGAAGACGTGGACTAAAATTAATTATTTAGAATAGATTCTAAAACAATTCAATCCACGCCCTCGGCGCGGCCTGAATTATTTTACAATATGCTTAATCTTTAAGTTCTTCTATGATTAAGCAAACAGGGCAGTTTCACCCGCCGCTTGATGAGTCTGATGAAGAAATACCTCCCCTTTCATACACCTTAAGCGTCGTAAACGAAGTTGTGAGGGTCAGATAGTTACATATATACATACAATAGCTGACCCACACAACTTCGTTTGCGTCACATGACATTGAGTAAGAGAGTGGTACCTATTGTATTAATACTTTAAGTATTATAGTCCCGTCGCGCTTACTCCCGTCGCGTGTCTTATATTTATTAGAGAGGTAGATAATAATATTTAAAGTGACATAATTTTTCACACGTCGCTTATATTCATCCATTAGAGTTGACCCCCACAACTTTGTTGAAGTGATATAATGTTTCCCGTCGCATTTATTTTTGTCCGTTTTTTGGTACGGAACTCATCGTGTGCGAGTCGGACTCGCACTTGGCCGGTATTATCTTTCATCAGTTGACATCGTGTGCGAGTCCGACTCGCACTTGGCCGGTATTATCTTTCATCAGTTGACTGGCTACTACTGCAGAAAACGTTTACTTCCGTAGTCGCGTCGAGTTGCGTCGCTCATGTTTTAATAATAATTTAGAGGGTTATTGTAAGTGAACCTTAAAAGATAGGCATATGCTGTGCAGGTCTTTTTTTAAATTTTTTGAAAAGGAAAAAAAATGTAGTACTCTATTACGTAGGTACTCAATGGAAGCTCTTAAAAGAAATAAATTTTCCCCGTTCAGAAAACATTATTCATGGCTGCTCCGCTCCTATTTTTGTTTGTTTGTATTAATCAAATTTCAAGCGAGTGGAAGACCCCTCTAGTCTGGATTTGTAATAATTTAAGTACAAAACAAAGAATATAATGAACATTCGTCTTTGTGAATTCGTGACGAGACTTTGTCTGTGACTCTGTTGCATTAAACTACGTCACTAGGTTACGTGGATCATCTGTTCAAAGTTTGAAATAAATAAAAAATGACAACGGCAATCGGATTGAACTTTCACAATAAACGTTTTAAAGAGGGGCAGTCGGGTGAGACCGTCTCACGGCTTCTTGTTTATTTGGTGAAGCGAGAAACGCATTTCCGCTACTATTTTCTTCTTCTTCCGTGGTTCTTTTACTCTGATGTCTCTGTAGTTGCGCTACTCTATGTTGGCGAGTCATATCGCCCATATGCTCAAGGTCGTTAGCCCTGGGTATGGCCTTAACACATATTACATAATAATCATGGAGCTATGATTTTTTTTTCTAAAAGCAACCTGGTTTTCTTCTGAATATCTTTATTACATAATGGCCCGATAGTGTTTGTGTAAAGTATCTCGGTGAATAAATCATTATGACGAAGTTTGATAACCATTAATTAACATTATTAGATTTTTTTAATTCTGACCTTGATATTTGATCTTACTCCTGTAACATAATATTGATTGTAGAGTACACATTATGATACCTTTTTAAAATCTACACATACTGGACAATTTATTAAGATCATGGGCAGCTACAGCACCGTACTTTTTTTTTTCACAGTAAATGATCAAAAGTTGACACTAAGAAAAAAATAAAATTAAAAAGTTTAAAAATGACGATTTTGAAAATGTTCAACTTTGAAAACATCTTAAATTGTACTAAAATTAAATAATACACGTCTTAAGGAGTGTAATACTGAAAAATTCACATAGGAATACGTAAATTTGATGAAATGGCCACGGAATGAATAAAAAAATCTGGGAAATTTATAAAAAAGTATAAAAGTCTACGCCATTTTCATATGGTTGACAATCCTGGCATGAAAATTCGATTTTCTTACAGCCTAACATCCGTACCAACTCCAGGTTACGGGTTATCCATTCATTACGACAGACCCTGTATAACAGGTTTGTTATAACCTTAAACCCTAATCGTGATCTAAGCTCATTACACGACTTTTCTAACAAATCCAAACACAGCTATGATACGATGTTCAATCATGAAGTTACAGTTCATATCTTACGACTCCATCATCAGATCAGTTTGACAGCACCATATTATTGTATTATTATCAGAACTACAAACATCTGCCAATTTTCATGACGCCACGATCCTTGGAAGATGCTTAAATTAGTTACCTGAGATTCCATTGCATAGTTTTACAAGTCAATTAAAAAGAGGTTTGTTATAACCTTGAAACCTAAGCCTGGTCAAAGTTCATTACAAGACTTTTCTGACGAATCCAAAAACAGATATAATACGATATTCCATCATGAAGTTCCAGTGCATATCTTCCGGCTCCATCATCAGATCACTTCGACAGTACCATATTATTGTATAGTCATCAGAACTACATATAGCTGCTAATTTTCATGACGCTACGATCCTTGGAAGCTTGTTAAATTAGCTACCTTAGATTCCACTTTTTCCATCGAAATTTCAGTGCCTATCTTCCGGCTCCATCATCATATCAGTTTGACAGTACCATATTATTGTATTGTCATCAGAACTACATACAACTGCCAATTTTCATGACCCTACGATCCTCGGAAGCCGGTTAAATTAGCTACCTTAGATTCCACTTGTTTTCTGTGCCTATCTTCCGGCTCCATCATCATATCAGTTTGACAGTACCATATTATTGTATTGTCGTCAGAACTACATACATCTGCCAATTTTCATGACGCTACGATCCTTGGAAGATGGTTAAATTAGTATCCTTAGATTCCATTACATTGTTAGTTACATACACGACGACCTAATAAAAGCTTATTAAAAAAGCGCGTGTTCTCACCAGACTGCCCCTCTCTAACACGTTTATTGTGAAGTGAAAGTTCAATCCGATTGGTGTTGTCATTTTTAGGGTTTCGTAGCCAAATGGCAAAAACGGAACCCTTATAGATTCGTCATGTCTGTCTGTCTGTATGTCCGTCCGTAAGTCACAGCCACTTTTCTCTATAACTATAATGCCTATGCTATTGAAACTTGATAACTTGATGTATTCTGTGAACCGCATTAAGATTCTTATATAAAACTAGAAAAAAAGCAGTAAATTTTGGGGGTCCCCATACTCAGAACTGAAACTCATAATTTTTTTTTTTCATCTAATCCATACGTGTGGGGTATCTATAGGTCTTCAAAAATGTTATTGAGGTTTCTAACATCATTATTTTCTGAAGTGAATAGTTTGCGCAAGAGACACTTCCAAAGTGGAAAAATGTGTGTCCCCCCCCCCCCCCCTCTAACTTCTAAACTAAGAGAATGATAAATCTAAAAAGAATAATGATGTACATTGTCATAAAAACTACCAACGAAAATTGGTTTGAACGAGATAGAGCTGGTAGTTTTTAATACGTCATAAACCACAATTGTCGGTTAGAAAAATCACTACCACAGCAAACGTGTTAAAACATCAATCAAAGTTACAACGAACTATCAGAACTTTTATATTATGTTACTTGCTGCTGCGAAACCCTTCATGGGGGAGTCCAACTCGCACTTGGCCAGTTTTTATTGTTTTATTTCAAACTTTGAACAGATGATTCACGTGACCTAGTGACGTAGTTTAATGCAACAGAGTCACAAACTACAGACAAAGTCTCGCCATAAGCTCCTTTCCACTCTATTTTATAGAGAGGGGCTAAAACATGTAATTGGTCAAGACGTTCTAACACAAAATAGGATGATTAATTTTCCGCCACCATGTATGTATTTTGTAGTGCAAAAAGCAATGTGCAATGTGAAAATCTGTAAAATATTCTCAATGCACTTGGTTGATAAGACACGCTTCGTATTAAAGTGTAATCGAGTTAAAGCCTCGCTTTTCTTCGGTAGTGGTGCTTAGAAAACTAAGTTACTGCAAGGAGCATGGATTTAGAGAGTTCCAAGTTAAGAATAGGAAGGACTGAAATGAAGAACTCGGACTTTTGTTCTACGTGTGTTCATCCTCATGAATATTATATCGGTCTTATACCGACTAATATCACACGATGTCCTGCCATCTGCCTAAGGCCAGAAGTCCCGGGTATGCCCTCAAAACTTGAAGTCCCGACGAAAGCATGTACCTACTGCATTTTAGTGGATGCGTTTTGTGTGTTTTGGTTCGTATTGTAAAATGTAACCATTTTGTAGGGACAAAGATATTGTCTTGTCTAGTGCCTGTCAGCGGCAATAGACTTGAACCGTTAACTTATCCGCCACCTTAGTGGTAAAAAAGGGCTGCATAGTGCTGTAAAGAATTTTATGATTACGATCAATATTACAAAACCCTAACGACCTCAAATAAGTCGATTATCCTGATTGCCTAACCGACCATCAAAGATGCCTAAAGTCATCCCAAAAATCAAAGTAATTAATAATTCTCTCTCCAAGTGGTGGCCTGATTATTAAGTGAATGTACAAATTAACCTTTTTCTAACCATTAGGGAGAAAATCGTATTTTCAAGTTTAACTTGCGACCCTATCCAATGAAGAGCACCTAATTCTAAAAACCTTGTTAAAGGTTTTGGAATGTTTTATATAATTTATAACAAGTAGGTATAATTTTCTGGGAATATTATCCAGAGTCATATTTTTGTAGTCGTTCAAAAGCAAGGTAAAAAGTCTTATTAAAGACGCATCTGAGTAAGTAACCTGTTATTTACGTGTTTAATTAGAGACCATCTTTACATATTCATCAACCCCGTATCTTAAAATGGGCAGTGGGTAGGCCTCTTAAAGGCCGGTGACTCCTATCCACTTTACGTATTTTGTTTTTGCAGATCACGGGAGCCTGATCTTTGACGGAGGGCTGGGTAAGATTCAGTATTGGGCGCAAATCAGCTTGATTTTGAAATGATGAGCAATAAAGAAGTACTTATATAATGAAAGTATGGAAATATATGAAATCGCGCAAACCGACGTTGAAGTATAATAATTTATGTGTATTTTGTGGCGTCCTTTACGTAGGTACGACCCACTATGAAAAGATTAATGAACGCGTTGACACAACAGATAAATTATTCTGATTGCTTTTACGCTACAAAGGAATTTGATCCTGACACCTACCTCAATTTCACTTTTTTTCTCTTTTAATCGGATTACGTTGGTATTCAATCAAAATACTTCGCGGTTGAACAGGTTTGGTGTCAATATATTTTTATAGATTTTTTTATCAACTTCAAATCACAGAGCATTTTAAATAATTCTAAATTGATGTGGCAAACAAACTTAAGGGCCACCTGATACGGCCAGCAATGAGGCTAGATTGCTGAGCCCGCAGAGGGCGATGGCCGTCAGGGTGATTAGGGGATACCGCACGATCTCAGGTGAGGCGGCATAATGTCTCCTAGCCGGGACCCCTCCATGGGACCTGGAAGCGAGAGCCCGTGCGTCACTGTTTAGATGTTGCAAGGAGGCGCTGGAGCGGGGCCAAAGGCCTGCGCCTTGAGAAATCGAGGCCTAGTGATCCCAGCCCCACCAGGAAACCATGGAGACATGGAAGGTGTGATTTGAGCAATCAAAGGGGGGATTCGCCACAATCGCGGCCGTCAGATCGGTCATGGACGAGTAGCTGGAGAGGAGACACGGTGCTCTCTCGTACCGATTGTCACAGATATTTACCGGGCACGGTAGCTTTGGTAGGTATCTGTGGCGAAGACACCGTGAAACCACGGCCGACTGTCAGCACTGCGAAGACCGCAGCGATGACACAGCGCTCCACACCTCATAGTGGGTCTGGACGTGGACACTCTCTCGATTGAGACCATGGTGCGAGCCATGATCTCCAGCGGGAGTAACTGGGACTGTGCCGCCTCTTTCTGCGAGCAGGTCATGCTCGTGAAAGAGGCGGCGGGGCGAGAACTGAGAGAACTCTACCACCCAAGTTGTCTGCTGGGCGACGCCGACGTGTCTTCGCCGTAGACTATCGGCCTCCCAGACCGGGGGTCTGAGGAAGGTGAGAGGGCTGCTCACCGTCCTTACACAAGCAGCACCATGACGGCAGCGTGACGTGAGGGATTCACGCACGCCCCCCTAAGAAGCGGGATAACACCCGAAACTCCCCAAAGACGCAGGATAGCACCCGAACTGCCCCCTGGGCAAGGCCGCAGTGGTGGCCGTAGGTCTGCTGGGAGTCCTGGGACATCCTTCCGAGGGCTAACCTGGGGCCCTTAACCATAGGTTGTTGGGCGTTACGTGAGGTTTTTTAGTCGGTAGGCGTCCGGCATAGCTAAAAAGAAAAAAAAGGCCACCTGATAGAAAATAATCACCGTTGACCATGCACTTTTTTTTTTTTTTTTATACCACTAGAGTGGCAGACAAGCAAACGGCCCCCCCAGATGTACCGGTGGTCACCGCAGCCTATGGACGTTTGCAACACCAGAGGCGCCACAAGCGCGCTGCCGACTCTTTAAAAACCTTCTAAGTCCCCTTTTGAAGAACCCCATACTGTAGGCGTCCGGGAAAACCGAAGCAGGGAGATCATTCCACAACCTAAGCGTACGCGGAAGAAAGCCTCTATTAGATCTCACCGTGCTCGAGCGCTCAGGACGCAACGTGTGAGGATGAACACCCTGTCTATGGCGAGCGGTGCGATGATAGAATGTAGCCGTAGGCATCAAATCAAACAATTCTTCAGAGCACAAACCGTTGTACAGGTGGTAGAACACACATAGAGAAGCAAAGTCTCTCCTGTCACTAAGAGGTTCCACACCACCTGCAAGTATGGTATCGTTGACAACTCTCATAGCTCGCCTTTGCACCGAGTCAAATGGACGAAGCTGGTATTCGGGTGCCCCCGCCCAGAGGTGACAGCAGTACTCCATAATAATATGCGGACGCACTTGCGACTTATAGAGAAGCAGTGCTTGCGCCGCAGTAAAGTACCGCCGCGCCCTTCTGAGCACTCCGAGCTTCCTGGACGCCAGCTTGGCCTTGCCCTCCAAGTGACTGCGGAACTGCACATCTCTGGAGATGTCAACACCAAGGATCCCTATACTTTCAGAGATGGTGAGAGATGTGCCCTGAAATTGTGGCGCCACAGTGAATGGGGTCTTTTTTGCGGTGAAAACACAAACTTGTGTCTTGGTAGGGTTGAATTGGACAAGATTTTGTCGACCCCAATCGGACACTCTAGTGAGAGTAGCCTCGACTTCAGACACAAGTTGTTCACGACTTTCTTCCACTGCATCCCGAGAGATACCGGGACGGCCCGTGTAATAAGTGTCGCCCGTACTGTCGTCCGCATAACAATGAATGCCGTCAATAGACAACATGTCATTGATATGCAGCAGAAACAAAGTAGGGGACAACACTGAGCCTTGTGGTACTCCAGCGTTTATGGCCATGCAGTCAGAACAACTACCGTCAACGACGGCCCTGATGCTTCTACCGGCCAGAAAGCTGGACACCCATCCGCATAAACTCTCGGGCAGTCCATAGGAGGGCAATTTCGTAAGAAGACCACGGTGCCAGACCCGGTCAAAGGCTTTCGAGATGTCGAGGCTCACTGCTAGAGCCTCACCCTTACTCTCGATAGCCGCCGCCCAGCGGTGTGTGAGGTACACAAGAAGATCGCCCGTCGAGCGACCGTGACGGAAACCGTACTGCCGGTCACTGAGCAGGTCATATTCCTCAAGGTACCTCAAGAGCTGTGTATTAATTACACGCTCCATCACCTTAGATAAAAGGGAGGTGACGGCTATAGGCCTATAATTGGCCGGGTCGGTCCTGTCACCCTTCTTGGGCACAGGATGCACGTGCGCGATCTTCCACGACGCCGGGACTTGCTTCATGGAGTATGAAAGCGTGAAAAGACGTGTAAGTACCGGACACAACTCCGGACCACACCGCTTAAGTACCACCGCGGGAATGCCGTCCGGCCCACTCGACTTATGAATATCTAGGGATTGAAGCTCCCGCCTGACGTCCCGTTGCTTGAATTTAATTTCTGGCATGGAAGTGCCACACCAAGGGATACCAGGAGGAAGCGCACCTCCATCGTTCATGGTCGAGTTGGAGGCAAAGAGAGAACCCAAAAGGTCGGCCTTCTCCTTGGCACTCTGGGCCAGACTACCATCCAGTCTATGTAGAGGTGGTAATCCCGACCGACAAAAGTTTCCCTCGGCAGCTTTGGCGAGCGACCAGAATTCACGACTTCCAGAAGGGTAGCCGGCTAGTCGCTGACCAATTCTGCCGACGAAATCAAACTTTGCCCTGGCAACCGCTCTTTTACTGGCCCTCGAGGCGGCATTCAGTTTGCGTTTCACTTCAGAGATGCTAGGATCTGAGTTAGCGCGAGCCGTGGTCCAAGCTCTGTATGCAGTTTCTTTCAACAACCTAGTTTCTCTACAAAGCCGATTAAACCACGGTCGTTTCCTAGCTCCTGCCGGGATCCAGCCGTTAGGAATATGACATTCCATGCCCGCCAAGATCCCCTCAGCTACTGCTGCAGCGCAGGAGTTCAAATCATCTGAAGTGAAGCAAAGCCGCCTCCACGGGTACGACGCAAAGAACTCTCGAAGTCCATCCCAGTCTGCTGACTTGTAGTGCCACACATGTTGCCTCTCCTTGGGCCGAGGTGGTTCAGGCCTTGCGAGAGGCACTCGCGACCGAATGAGGCAGTGGTCCGATGAACCAAGTGGTGCATCCACTGATGTGGTGTATCCGTCAGGCCGCGTAGTCAGCAGAAGGTCCAGCAATGCACTCTGCTCGTTCTCCCTATCTGGTATTCTCGTATGAGATTTTACCAGTTGGGAGAAACCGTAGGTCAGGGCAAAGTCGTGAGCAGCTTTCCCCGCAAAGTTAGTGTGCACGGAACCCAACCAGTCAATATGGTGACCATTAAAGTCCCCCAAAATCACTATCTCCGCGGAGGGATACCGCTCAATAGCCTTGTCGGTCGATTGTTGCAGGTGGTCAAAAAGGCGAACTGTCTCCGTATCACCGCTATGGGACCTGTAAATGCACGCGTAGATCCGAGTGTGGCCCCCATGATCCACGCGCGCCCATAATGTAGACAGGTCCCTGTCTTCCAGGTCACTGAGACGGCGACAGCAGATATCCTCCCGTACGAACATGCATACCCCAGCTTGACGCCTGAAATTAGCCTCCAGCTTATAGCCAGGGTACATCAAGTAAGATGTATCGTTCGGGCAAGATATCTTAGTCTCCGTCAGGAAAAATAAGTTCGGCCTCGCAGATTCCAGGTGGCGGTGGATCTCGTTGATGTTTGAGTGCATTCCTCTGATGTTGCAGAAGTCCACATTTAGTGTGGACGACGACGAAGCCGCTGTGGAAACCTTTTTTCTTTTGTGACCTTTTGCCATAATTGTTGTTGAAAGGGGATAAAAAGAAGGTAGGGGGTGCCTGTGTGTCGGTGACGCAAGAGACTAAGCGAGGCTCCAATTCCCCAAAGGCAGGCACAGGTAGTGCGGTAGATTGGCACGGCGTACGGAAGGGCCCCCGGCCCCCCCCAATGCAGTGGCCGCGTCCACTCCGGTATCCTCCTCCGGCACGACCACAGCACCAGGGACTTTACACAGGCTGCTGGTTCAGCCTCCTGGGGCGGAGATTACGTAATCCCCAGGTTCGGGTCCCGTACAGCCTGCGGGCGGTCAGCGGGCAACCGTTTCACCGGGTCTCCCTGACCGCCGTACCAATATTCCGCGCCTATGCTAGCCAATGGAGACAGATGAGCCTCTGGTCTCACCTCCACCGGCACAAAGTCACCCCAATGAGCACTGGAACCCTGCTAACCGACGCGGAACATAACCCAGCACGAAGCAAGGTTACTATTACCGCGGTCTTCTGCAGGGTGGAGGTACTGCCCCAGGCGGGCTGCTCACCGAACGGAATTCCGTTATGCCCTTCCTCCTAATGTAGGCTCCTTCGTTAATCCCTAGGATATTAGATCTTAGGGATCGAATTGAAGAAGCCAAACACTGTGCCCTCAGGGTATTACGTTAGCTTCATGAGAAGTAACGCGTATCCCCTAAACCCCGAGGGGAAAAAACTTTAGCACACTCGCGCTGGTGGCCCGGAAAACTCTTTTAGAACAGTTTTGAAGATTTCCATAGACGTTAGGATGTTTCTGTAAATGTTCGAGAAATCCAAGTTATGCCAATAAGGCCTACTCTTCGGGAAAAAGGTCGTAATAGTAAACAGAACAGGAAAAACAAGGTAAAATATTAATCCTATAAGTATTTTAATTTTTCAACAAACGATGTAAGAGATACATTTTGTTATATCCTGAACATTCTGTAAAAGGTTTTGTTTTAATGATGAGTAAAATTTATTGAATAAAATATTTACAGCCTTTGTTGTAATAAATGTCCTTAACATGCCCAATTGTCAACTTCAGGTAGGGCTTTTGTTTGTAAAACATTATGCAAAATAAAAGCACAAACGAATTTTAAAATACACTCGAGAGCAATGAATCCGGGTCACTTAAAGAATGTTAAAAATCTCGGAAACTAAAAATGATAGGTTAATGCAATAAATTGTATTTAATAGACAATGTAATACTCCTTAAATGAAAGTAAAAAAAATATGAGTCACCATACATTTTATTAACACAAAATTACATAAAGAAAAAACTGCCGATCTCTCCTTAAAACAAAAATAGGAAACATGAAATTTTTGAACTTTATTACGATTTTCTTGAATTTTAATACTTCGTATTGCCTCCTCGTGCTTCCATTACTGCGTTTACGCGGTTTGGCATGCTGTACACCAAGTTCCTTATACGATTTTGGGGAATATTCTCCCATTCCTCTGTGAGAGCAATTTTGAGCTCACGAAGCGTGATTGGGGGAGGGTTTCGTTGTTTTACGCATCTGCCTAGCTCGTCCCAAGCATGCTCGATCGGGTTGATATCCGGGCTGCGCGCTGGCCACTCCATACGAGTAATGTTCATCTCTTGAAGGTAGTCATTCACAATCCTACCTGTATGAGGTCGGGCATTGTCATGCATAAATATAGCATCCTCACCTAAATTGACCATAAATGGACCAACGTGATCATTGAGGATTTCTTCCACATATCTTACGCTAGTTAAAGAGCCGTTTTCTATGATCACCAGCTCTGTGCGACTTTCAGAAGAAATTCCGGCCCACACAAGTACAGACCCACCACCGTAGGCTACTTTTTCTTCGATGCATGCTTGCTTGAATCTTTCCCCTGGTCTTCGATACACTCTGTGTCTTCCATCGTGCTTGTAGAGCATAAATTTTGATTCGTCGGATAACATAACTTTTGACCAATCTTCAATACTCCAATTTACGTGGCTCTGGGCATACCTTAGTCTCGAAATACGATGCCCACGCTCCAGTTTAGGGCCGTTTGCAGGTCTAAGGGGTTTTAAGTTAGATTCAGCAAGCCGACGTCTTACTGTCCATGCGCTTGGGTTACTTCCTCCGAGGCGTCGAAACTGATTGGTGAGTTCAGTTCCTGTGAGAAAGCGATTTCGAAGCATGGTGTTCACCAAGTATCGGTCTTCTCGTGCTGTGGTACACCTGGTTCTGCCCGTTCCTGGTCTGCGTAGGTTAGAACCAGTTTCTTCGTAACGTCGGAGAACTCTTTGTACTGTTGACAGCGACACACCGACAGTCCTGGCTGTATCGCGCTGACTCCGGCCGGTTTCCAGCATTGTAAGTATTCTGGTGCATTCTTCAGGCGTAAGCGACATAATTTCAGCTTGATTAATGAATATAGAGCACTATCAACATGGTTTATGTACCCACATAAATGACAGATTACAAACAAAAGCAACACCAAATGCTGTAATTTCGTAGTTCCATCTTCGAAAGTGGCCCTTTTTCAAATTTGATTTTTTTATGATATAACTTTACAATAACTAAGAAGTTTTAATACCTTCATTTAAGGAGTATTACATTGTCTATTAAATATAATTTATTGCATTAACCTAGCATTTTTAGTTTCCGAGATTTTTAGGATTCTTTAAGTGACCCGGATTCATTGCTCTCGAGTGTAATTGCCAAAGGTAACTTTCATACAACGTGTCATATTACATGCGGAAACTGAGTGGATAAAGCACAAGTCAGCATCGCTAATTGTTTTCTGTGGCATCTAGCAGTAAGTAGCCTGCTGTTATCGACATTTCATTCATTGTTAGAGTATTTTGAATTCTGTTATAATCCGCGAGCAACGAGTAGAAGCCGGTAAAATCGAAAATGACGGATTTTTTAAACTTTTTCCTAACGTTATACTTGAAATCTGTCATTTTCCATTTTCTTTGACATAGTCTACTCGTTGCGCGCGGATTATACCTATGTCTTACTTAAGTGTACATAATAATGTATGCAGGTACAATAGACTCTAATTGTAGAGAAACAGTGAGCAAAGAATATCGCATGCAGCCATCAAGGTCACTCACAATGTTATTTGACAGACGATTTACGTGCACGCGATTTTAAACCTTACGCTGAAACTGGACTTGCATCTGTATGTTCACTAGACTAGGAAAATTGCATTGTGAATAGAAATGTCAAATGCATCATACATCTTCGGTTTGCTTACAATATCGTCGTTGTAGCGGAAACGCTGGTACAGTTGGGGGTAATGTTGAACAGTCTAAATCAAAACGAAGCAACTTTGACTGACGACCAGGAAACTACTGTACTACTGTGCCTTGAGAATCTTGCAGTAGACTGCTATAGGTTGATTGGATATGAATACCTATATTTAAAGTATGTGTATCAAAAAAAATCGTTGCTTAGGTACCTATTTCATGAATCATGAAAGAATAGCTTTTCTTCAGTAAACGGACCCATGTTGCACTTTGATTTTTTCATAGCATAACGCCGTCTCTCCACACACACAGACAATTTTTAGGGTTTCGTAGCCAAATGGCAAAAACGGAACCCTTATAGATTCGTCATGTCTGTCTGTCTGTCTGTCTGTCTGTCTGTACGTACGTGTGTCACAGCCACTTTTCTCCGAAACTATAAGGCCTATGCTATTGAAACTTGGTAACTAGATGTATTCTGTGAACCGCATTAAGATTCTTATATAAAACTAGAAAAAAAGCAGTAAATTTTGGGGGTCCTCATACTCAGAACTGAAACTCAAAAATTTTTTTTTCATCAAATCCATACGTGTGGGGTATCTATAGACAGGTCTTTGAAAATGCTATTGAGGTTCCTAAAATCATTTTTTTCTACAGTGAATAGTTTGCGCAAGAGACACTTCCAAAGTGGAAAAATGGGTGTCCCCCCCCCCCCCTCTAACTTCTAAACTAAGAGAATGACAAATCTAAAAAAAATGTATGATGTACATTGCCATATAAACTACCAACGAAAATTGGTTTGAACGAGATAGAGCTGGTAGTTTTTTTTAATACGTCATAAACCGCAATTATCGGTTAGAAAAATCACTACCACTGCGAACGTGTTAAAACATCAATCCAAGTTACAACGAACTATAAGAACTTTTATATTATGTTAATTCCTGCTACGGAACCCTTCATGGGCGAGTCCAACTCGCACTTGGCCGGTTTTTTTTAAATACCAACTCTACATGTCGTGTCAAAGCAAGTAGTTTCTAAAAACAAATATGCGGTCTCACATACAAACGAATATGAAGAAAGTTTTCATATCAAAGCTGTGGCTTTAGGTACAATCATGCTCTCAACGTTTTCAAGTTACACATAAAAATATGTATGGTACGTTTTGTGATAAATCGGAATGAGTTAGCCATTACTCTTTAACATCCATCTGTCATAGCTGTCTTCGAATGTACAAAAGGAAAGCGTACGTATACACGAACACAATTTGTTTACGTGGTGGTTGTCCGAGAGCTTTGTTCGTCATTTTTGTGTGTGTCTGTTTAGAGAGTTAAATAAATATTTACAGACATTTTCACACAACACTCAATGCTTTCCTATACCAAAATAAGCTAGGAATAACTTGCTTGTGTTATGGGACAAAAAAAACATACTTAAAAAATAAATAAAAAACATACTTATCATACATAGAAACATCCAGACTCTCGAGACAAACAATTATGGATTATGCAAATGTTTTGTCTACGGTGGAAATCGAACCCAATACCTTGTGATCCGCAGTCACACATTTCACGGTTCTACATATAACAAAATTCAAGAAATTGCGGTTGTGTTCACGTGTGACTGCTGCGGGCATCATAACAATGATAGAACCTTAGTTACCTTTACACCGAAAGTCAATAACCAACTTCGAAAATAGAATGATTAATGTGAAGTCATCACAAGCAACACTATCCGAAAATGTTAGCAATCATAAAAACTGCAACATAATCACCGATATACAACTTCCAGAACCAATCTTTCAATAATAACGACATAACCAATACAATGTCTCTTTTAGATTACGTCGAAATGAAAACGTGAATGATGTGATGTGAATGTGATAAATTGCTGTGTCTACGAAATTACATATTCCAGTAGTATCCAGCGTACCATATGCATCATTAATCAAAACTGTCAATACGTTTCACTGCCTTGCTTTATTACAATATATCTGTATTGAAGCTATCCTTATTAAAGAATTCTACCATTTGTGAAGTTGGATTGGATTAAGTCAAAATATGTCTATGTAAGTTAATATTTTGGGACATTGATACAAAACGCCATCTACGGTAAATGCCATTGGATGTAGACAACTTTACTAAGAAACATACTTATATATTTTTAAGTATGTTGAGAAACATGCTTTAGGTAGAGTTACCTAAATCATGTTCCGTCATTGTTCTTGGCTAGCCATCTATGGGATTTCCTTTTATCCTTAGAGTAGTCAACGCAAGTGTAACACCTCTGGTGTTGCAAACGTCCATGAGCTACAGTGCTACACCGTAGTTCTAAATTAATAACCCTATTTTCAGACCAGCAAATGGCCCTCCTAATGGACAGCGGTCACTACTGCTGTCCATTAGGTGGGCTGTATGTCTGTCTACCACCATAGCCACCATAGTAGAATAAAAATAATTGTGTTCTGTAAACGGGAAAATTGAAAATCAGTTAAGTAGTTACAAAACGAATTAGGATAATAAATTTTACACCATCCTATATTTTCAAGTGCAAAGAGTAATGTGCAATGTGAAAATCTGTAAAATGTTCTCAATGCACTTGGTTGATAAGACCGTATTGAAGTGTAATCGAGTTAAAGCCTCGCTTTTCTTCGGTAGTGGTGCTTAGAAAACTAAGTTACTGCAAGGAGCATGGATTTAGAGAGTTCTAAGTTAAGAATAAGAATGACTGAAGTGAAGAACTCGTGGGTTCATCCTCATGAATACAAATATTGGACTTATACCGACTAATACCACACGATGTTCTTCAATCTGCCGTAGGCCGGAACTCCTGGGAACGCCTTCGGAAGGATAATCACAGAGTCTGAAGCCCCGACAAGAGCATAGACTGCATTTTTGTGGATCTGTGTTGTGTGTTCTGCTTGGTGTTGCAAAATATAACCATTTTGTAGTAATGAACCCCGTGTGGCGAAGGGGTCTCGTGTGGAGACGGGTAAGAGTACTAAATATTGCCACCACAATTCACCCCGAAGAAGTCGTAAGAGTCGACTAAGGGAACACTTTCTCAAAACTATCTATTGCGTAGAGAAGGAAAACTCGAAATGAAACCCGGTTGTCAGGAAAATGACAATCGTTAAACCATGGGTGGCTTGAAAAATTTCAACTGTGGATCGTCACGACCTGCACCGTATCCATTTCAACACGGTAATGGGCTCACCTACAAATTGTTGTTTCTAGTTTAGGCACCAGTCTCACAATTAAATAATACCTCAGGCAATTTGTATATTCTATTATGCTAACAAATAAATATTATTTTCATTTTATATTTGTACCTTGTTGTATGAGAAAATAAAGAATTTATTTTAATTGAAAAACAATGTATGTATGTAGAGATAAATATATTGTTTTGTCTAGTGCCTGGCAGCGGCAAAAGACTTGGATCGTAAACTTATTTGCCACCTTAGTGGTATAAAAAGTAGTTGCATAGTGTTGTAAAGAGTTTTAGCATTACGATCAATTCCACAAAACCCTAATGACCTCAAATAAGTCGATTATCCTGATTGCCTAACCGACCAAAGATGCCTAAAGTCAAGCCAAAAATCAAAACGATTAATCATTCTCTCTCCGAGTGGTGGCCTGATTATTAAGTGAATGTACAAATTAACCTTTTTCTAACCATTAGGGAGAAAATTGTGGTTTCAAGTTTAACTTGCGACCCTATCCGATGAAGAGCACCTAATTCTAAAAACCTTGTTAAAAGTTTTGGGATGTTCTTTTATGTAAGATGTGCCATCATAATTTATAACAAGTATAATTTTCTGGGAATATTTTCCGTAGGTGTATGTAAGAGTCACATTTCTGTAGTCGTTCAAAACCATGGGGAAAAAGTCTAATCGAAGACGCATCTAGCAGGTAACCGGCTATATATGTTTAGTTAGAGACCATCTTTACATTATTCATTAACCCCGTACCAGAAAGGGGGCAGTGGGTAGGCCTCTCAAATGCTCGTGACTCCTACCCACTTTACGTATTTCGTTTTTGCAGATCACGGAAGCCTGATCTTTGACGCAGGGTAAGGTTCAGTATTGGGTTCAAATCAGCTTGATTTTGAAATGATGAAGAATAAAGAAGTACTTATAATATGAAAGTATTGAAATGGATATATCCCATCGCGCAAACCGCCGTTGAAGTATAATAATTTATGTGTATTGTGTGGCGTCCATTACATAGGTACGACCTGTTATGAAAAGATTAATGAACGCGTTGACACAACAAATAACTTATTTTGATTGCTTTTATGCTACAAAGGAATTTGATCGTGATACCTACCTAAATTTAACTTTTTTTTTCTTTTTTAATCGGATTACGTTGGTATTCAATTAAAATACTTGGCGTTTGAACAGTTTTGGTGTCAGTATATTTTATAGATTTTTTTATCAGCATTAGCATTTTAAATAATTGTAAATTGATGTGGCAAACAAACTTAAGGGCTCCTTGAAAGAAAATAATCACCGTTGGCCATGCACTTTAGCACACTCGCGCTGGTGGCCCGGTAAACTGTTTTTAGAACAGTTTTGAAGATTTCCATATCTCGAACATCTACAGAAACATCCAGACATGTTTCTGTAGATGTTCGAGAAATCCAAGTTATGCCATTATGTAGGCCATAATCTTCGGGAAAAAGGTAATAATAAAACGTAATGAAAAACAGAACAGGAAAAACAAGGTAAAATAACAATACAATTATAATCCTATAAGTATTTTAATTTTTCAACAAACAACGTAAGAGATACATTTTGTTATATCCTGAATATTCTGTAAAAGGTTTTGTTTCAATGATAAGTCAAATTTATTGAATAAAATATTTACAGCCTTTGTCGTAATACATATATCTTCGGTTTGCTTACAATATCGTCGTTGTAGCGGAAACGCTGGTACAGTTGGGGGTAATGCTGCACAGTCTAAATCAAAACGAAGCAACTTTGACTGACGAACAGGAAACTACTGTACTACTGTGCCTTGAGAATCTTGCAGTGGACTGCTATAGGTTGATTGGATATGAATACCTATATTTAAAGTATGTGTATCAAAAAAAATCGTTGCTTAGGTACCTATTTCATGAATCATGAAAGAATAGCTTTTCTTCAGTAAACGGACCCATGTTGCACTTTGATTTTTTCATAGCATAACGCCGTCTCTCCACACACACAGACACACTTTTAAATACCAACTGTACATGTCGTGTCAGAGCTAGTAGTTTCTAAAAACAAATATGCGGTCTCACATACAAACGAATATGAAGAAAGTTTTCATATCAAAGCTGTGACTTTTGGTACAATCATGCTCTCAACGTTTTCAAGTTACATAAAAAAATATGTATGGTACGTTTTGTGATAAATCGGTATGAGTTAGCCATTACTCTTCAACATCCATCTGCCATATCTGTCTTTGAATGTACAAAAGGAAAGCGTACGTATACGCGATCACAATTTGTTTACGTGGTGGTTGTCCGAGTTGAGCTTTGTTTGTCATTTTTAAGTTTGTCTGTTTGTAGAGTTAAATAAAAGAATAAATATTCACAGACATTTTCACACAACACACAACGTTTTCTTGGGAACACCCAAAAATTCCGAAATATGTTTTTCCGAATTTCAATATTCCGATGTTCAAAATTCCGAAGATTATAATTCCTAAGAAACAAAGCTCCGAATATTCAAAAGGACGATATTCATTTATCCGAAAGTCATAAGTACGAATCTTTATTTTTCCTAATTTCATTAGTACGAATAATCAAAAGACCGGATTGTTATTTTTCCGAAAAACATTATTCAGAATTTCAAATATCCGAAAATTCACTGTTAAAGTTTTTTTTAATAAAGTACGGTCTAGTCTAACTACCGAAGATATTATTTCCATTTCCGAGTCGAGGTGTTAACCATAATAAGTAAATGGTTAACACCCCGACTCAGAGTACCCCGACTCGGATAGGTTAGGTTAGAAGGGTAAGGCGGGAGCGAAGCGGAGCGGAGCTCCCGCCTTAGCCTTCGTGGTTATTTTTTTTGTTTTGTCGTTTGCCTTCCACTCACTTGGAAATAATATTTTCGGTAGTTAAACTTGACTATACTTTATTAAAAAAACGGGTGGAATCGGGAACATAAATAATCGTCTTTAATGATAAGTTTTCGGGTTAAAACAGGAACGGGTGGAAACGACATTCACCCTTCGTATTTATGATATTTCGGATTTTTGATAATCGGAGTTCGTATTTATAATACGGCGGATTTTTAATGATTCGGAATTCAACGGTTCGGTTTCTTGAAATTCGGCAATCTGACAGTCGGAATTGTAAACATTCGGAATTTTAAAATTATGACTTTTAATGAAAAGGATTTATGAAACATCGGATTTTTGACTTTCGGGATTTCGAATCATTCGGACTTATGAATTTCGGAATTATGAAATTCGTGATTGTGACTTTCGGAATTAAGTTTTTCGTATTAATGTAGTGTACCCCGTTTTCTTATGCCAAAGTAAGCTAGGAATAACTTGCTTGTGTTATGGGTATTAGACCACAGATATTAATACATAATACTTCTAAATAAGTACATTCTTATCATACATAGAATCATCCAGACTCTCCAGATAAACAATTATGGATTACGAAAATATTTTGTCTCCGGTGGGAATTGAACCCACGATCTTGTGATCCACAGACTCACATTGCACGGTTCAATAAATATTACAAAATTCAAGAAATGGCGGTTGTGTTCACGTGTGACTGCTGCGGGCAACATAATAATGATTGAACCTTAGTTACTTTAACACCGAAAGTCAATAACCAACTTCGAAAATAGAAGGATAAATTTGAAGTCATCACAATAAATATTTCTAGGTTACTAAGACTAGTTTAAACCCCTTTTAAGGTAGGTTTGTCATCAAAATACATATATCTAAGTATGTTTTCAAGGTAATTCCAATTTTGACTCTGATTTAAAAGCAACAATATCCGAAAATGTTAGCAATCATAAAAACTGCAACATTATCAACAATATACAATATACAATTTCCAGAACCAATCTTTCAATAATAACGACATAACCAATACAATGTCTATTTTAGATTACGTCGAAATGACAACGTGAATGATGTGAATGTGATAAATTGCTGTGTCTACAAAATTACATATTCCAGTGGTATCCAGCGTACCATATGCATCATCAATCAAAACTGTCGATACGTTTCACTGCCTTGCTTTATTACAATGCCCTGATATGTCTGTTTGAAGCTATCCTTATTAACGAATTCTACCATTTGTGAAGTTGGATTAAGTCAAAATATGTGTATTAAAATAAAATTTTGGGACATTGTCACACAATGCAATCTATGTATGCACACAATACAATAGGATTTGGACAACTTTCTCAGTTGTCTAGAAGGACCCGCCACCCACACCCTAGTGGTCCGCAATCACATTTTACCACTTCCAGACCAACGAGGCTGTCAAAGAATTACTGTAAGTACCTTTTTAGGGTTCCGTACCCTAAGAGTAAAAAACGGGACCCTATTCATGATACTACTATGTCCGTCCGTCTGTCTGTCTGACTGTCTGTCTGTCTATCCGTCACAAGGCTGTATCTCAGGAACCATGATAGCTAGATAGCTGAAAAGATGATGTAATTCTGTTGCCGCTGTAGCAGCAAATACTAAAATAAAAAAAAGGGGGCATAAAGCCTAAAGAGGGGGGGGGGGGGCTTCAATTCAACAAATGTTATTTTTGCCGTTTTTAGGGTTCCGTAATCAATGGGTAAAAACCGAACCCTGTTCGTGAGATTTCGCTGTCCGTCTGTCTGTCTGCCTGTCTGTCTGACTGTCTGTCAGTCCGTCATGAGGCTGTATCTCAGAAACCGTGATAGCTAAAGAGCTGAAATTTTCACAGATTATGGACCTATTTATGTTGCCGCCATAGCAATAAATACTAAAATCAGAATAATAATAATAAATAAGGGGGGCTTCCAAACATCAAACAATATATTTTCCGTTTTTTTAAACAAACCTGCAATATAGAAGTACTTGAACATGTCACACATAATTAATATCATGGTTAAAGTTTCAAAAGGTCTTAACGCCACACACTCATTGGTAAATTAATTCGTACATTAAGAACATGTATTTTCCACCCGAAGCGAAGGTGTAAATTAATGAAGTGAGGATGTAATTATTAATTATGTCGTACACACTTTTAGTATAATGGCATCTGTATACCGTTATAAATGTGCGGTATTGTATTTTTAACTACTAAGGTTTCAGACCGGGATAAATATATATTAATGGTTGCATCAAAAGACCTCACCCTTGTAGTGTTAATGGAATGGTTTGGCTTGATTTATGTATTCTTAATTTTTTTTGGACTCCATTCTTTCTTATTAGATATGAAATCGTTTGTGTGTTGGCTTTTTCAATGAATTCTGACCGATCTTCACATTCACTGAACTAAAAGGATATCCAAAATTTCAAAAGTGCTCAGGATAACAATGCCTTTTTATTAGATAGTACGTCATAGTCACCGAGCGCGGCCTCAAGTGTGGTATGAGAGCCGTCGAAGTAACCGCATTGTCTGACGAGGCGGCAACATATTGTGTTCAAAAGTGACACTTCAATTTCTTAATACATGAATGTAAAGTAATGGAGTTGAGAGTCTCTACATCCTTCAACCTGATACTTGTTTGTAGTTTGTTATCGAATACTGTTCTGGAGGGGAGGTTTACCATGTGTAAAACCTCTATGGCGTGGAGCGAGTTTACAAGCTTCAAGCCAGAGAGTTCACTAGCAGATTGTGATACTACAAATTACACGTGTAGGATTGCATACTTGCTTATGAGATTAAAGAAAAGAGTGGGGCACGAGATATCCGTCGATGGCAATTTCTATACTAATATTATAATGAGGAAAGATTTTATTATTTTTTGTTTGCATCGAATAGACTCCAAAACTACTGAACCGATTTGAAACATTATTTCACTGTTGTGTAGCTACACTACTCCGGATGACATAGGCCATATTTTATTCCCGTATTTTCAAGGGAACGGGCATTACACCGGTGAAACCGCGTGACGTTCACTAGTCTATGATAATATATGATTTTGTTTATAACGAAAACTTAAGCATACTACCAATACCATAAACAGAATTTCATAGTTTAACCACAATTGTAGACTTGTCCTATACTTAAGACTACTTCCAAAAGGTTCACATATTATTTAATTTATTTTCTTCCACAGATATCGACGTGCTACGCTGATTGAAGAGAAATTGAACGTATTTGGAAGGAGTAACGAAGCGGAGAAATTACGTACGTACTTGTATCTGTTTTACTTATTTGAAAAACAATTTTACATCTACTAAGTGATAATAACGATATCTGGAAACACAATTTAAAAAGGGCGAAGTAAGGATACGAAGATGTCAAATACACGTACAGAATTGACATATAAATAACTAAATAAATATTCACGGACATTTCACACAACGCTATCTAATTCCAAAGTAAGCTAGGAATAACCTGCTTGTGTTATGGGTATCAGACCACGGATATTACTACTTATATACTTTTAAATACATACATATTATACATAGAAACACCCAGACTCTTGAGACAAACATTTATGGGTCACACAAATATTTGTCTCCAGCGGGAATCGAACCCACGACCTCCAGCGCCGCAGGCGGTATCACTGCCGACTGCGCCACAGAGGCAGTCACACATCATATCACCACTGATTCAGCATATGGCACATTTATGTCGTATAACAATAATTCCAGTTGACCTAATTAATCTTTAATTTAATATCCGAACCGACCGGGGTAATAAATTCGTGCAAATGATAGATAAAAATTATAGACACTAAAGCAATTTTTAACCTGAAACGTACAATTTTATCACTTTAGCACGAATAGTAAAGCGTCCTCCAGAATAGCTCTGTTACGTAAAACCATGAAAATTAAATGGCGTTTTATACAGACCGTATTCGTTGGAAAACGTGTCTCATTATGTGCAATGGAAATAAATTGGGGCAGACTATTTGTCGAACACTTGGTTGCCGCGCCCGATCCGCTTCGATTCAATTTGCCCCAAATTTAATTGCAATTGAAATTGGTGATGCCATGAAAGCCGTGGAGATTATCCTTTGCGAACAACAGTGGAAAAGGTTAGGCAATTAATTTGAACACGCATTTTTGAAGCTCTTAAGTAGCTGAAGATGTATTATGCTTTTAATTGGTTTCAACGGGTGCTAGGTACAGACGCAAAAGTACCTTTAAGTTCTGTATAATCTGATTTGAGCTCGGTTGTCGCCGAAGCTCATTTAACTAGGCGGACTAAACCCGAACGGTCTAAGTGGGATCTGGTGGAGGTCCATCAGCGTTTGATGCTAAGCTGGAAGATCTGGCTCATATTTGATAGCATCCGACACAAAGATGACTACAATTAGTAGGTATCGCAGATCGCTGTTTTTGACATAAAATCCTTCCCCGACATGTTACACCAGGGATTTATTCTTGGTCTGTTTTTATTGTAGGTAGAGCGTGGTGTTAGATATTCTATTATTACAGCATTTCGGATACATACCTATTGCAACCTTCATAGTTACTCATGTATGCTGATGAAATCGCGCTGATTGAATCGGAAAGGGAAAGATTGGAGTGTTACGAGTAGATTCGTAAAAAAAATTCTACGGGGAATGAGTAGGTACTTATATGTATAGTATGTGCGCGCGCTTAACGCTTAATATCAGTATAAAAACTAGTATGCGACGCATCCCAACGTTAGCTACGATAGATTTAATTAGGTTGTAGTAGAGTGCAGAAATTACCGTGGCATAAGCCTGCTCAGCATCTTCGGTAAATTGTATGGGAAAGTGTTGATAAAAAGAGTGATGGATGAAAGTGAAGGAAAGATGTGGGATGTTCAAGCAGGATTGATGAAAGGAAGGGAATGCACGGACCAGGTATTTTCCTTACGGTACATAGCTGAAAAAGTTTTGGCGAAAATATATTACAATATACATATTTGTAGATCTGGCCATCTTGTAGAAGGCCTATGACAAAGTGGTGAGGAACGAGCTATGGTCAACATTGTCCATGTACGAGGTGAGCAGCAGCTTGATACGAGCACTGAAATCTCTTTATGAGGGCTCTAGTGCTTGTGTCAGGATCAACGGTGCTTGCACGGACTTCTTTCATATAGAAAGGAGTGTGAGACAGGGTTGTATAGCGTCACCGTGGCTGTTTAACCTGTACATGGACAGTTGTTTGAAAGAATTGCAAGAGAGTGCGTATGGATTAAAACTGAAGGAGATGACCATCAAATGCCTCTTATATGCTGACGATCAGGTGATCTTAGCTTCATCGGCGGAGGAGTTGCAGTTTGAAGCGCTCGTGGCCCCGCGGACTCAGTGTTCTGTAAACGGTCACTGCAGTAAGCAACATTTACTATGGCCGGACACGGATGGGTGACCACCACGTGGACCACTTTGTGACATTTATTTACGAGCGTTTCCGTGCTTCGGAAGGCACGATAAGCCGTTGGTCCCGTTTGTCGGTAAAATGACAGTCGTTAAGCCAAGTTGAAGGCCTTACGGGCGGCTTGAAAAATTTCAACTGTGGGTCGTCACAACCTGCGCCCGGGTCGGCAGCGCGTGTGTAGCGCCTCTGGTGTTGCAAACGTCTATAGGCTACGGTTACCAACCTTCCGGTGGGCCGTAAGCTTGTCTGCCACCTAAGTAGTATAAAAAAAAAAAAAAAAAAGTTGATGGGTAATATTATGCATCAGGCGCTAAAAGGTAAAGGGATGAAAGTTAATGTAAACCAGAAAAGTAATGGTGTTTGAAAGAGAAGAAATTATGAAAAATTGCCCCATCATTATTGAAGGGCAAAGAGTGGAACAGGTGAAAGAATTTGTATACTTGGGTTCAAAATTTGCAAGAGATGGAAAGTGTGATTATGATATTGAGAGAAGAGTTTGGCAGGTAATCAAGTGAATGGGGCGATGAGCAGTCAAAACGTGTCCAAGAAGGCAAGGGTGGCTGTGCATAGAGGTGTGCTTATCCTTACACTTATGTATGGTAGTGAAAGTTGGGTGTGGCAGAAGAAGCATGAAAGTTAATAAATGCAGTGGAAATGAGAAGTTTGCGAAGTATAGCTGGAGTGAAATTGATGGACAAAGAAAGGAATAGCGTGATTAGAAAACAATGTGGTATAACTGAAGATGTAGTGACGAAGATTGAAAAGGGATGCTTAGATGGTTCGGACATGTCGAGAGGATGGATGAAGACTGACTAAACAGATTTATAAGGCGAGAATGAATGGGCAAACTGGTAGGGTTCGACCTCGGCGTACACATGATGACCAGATCAAAGACCTGTTGGAAAAAGGCCAGGTCAAGAGTACCCTTAACCGACGAGCATGTATGAAAGCACTTATGAAAGTAGAAGAAGCGAAAGTGGTATGCCAGGATCGTAGCAAGTGGAAAGTAATAGTCTCTGCCTACCCCGATGGGAGACAAGCGTGATGATATGTATGCATGTTGGTTCCCACCCGTAAAAAATGTGCACAACTGTAAGTAAAAGCTATCTTTAATCTTTGTATAGGTACAATATATAGATAAATTACGATGTGAGTTAACAATTGTACTTATCACGTGATTTGTCTTGAAAATGTATTGAATCCCCGAGACAATTTCTAGAAAATGGACCAAGTGGCCAGTATTTTGATAGGTATCCTAAGTTTAATATTTATTTGTGTTTGTGATTGTACCTACAAGTTACCAATTTCCGCTGACTGGTCTCAAAATGATAAAAAAATTAGGTCACGACTGGTAATAAAACATTTTCAATGTTCATAAAATCGTACGCTACGCCCATCCCATCAATATTTCGTATTGAAAAAAGGACTGTCACAAGCCAGTATACAAATATATGACGAGGGTGCCGAAGTGTATTTTATGAACTGAGTACCTTTCAATCTTATAATATCAAAGGTCAAAGGTTAGCACACTTTTTATGTCATCCTCAGTCGGACAGATATAGTGTGGGACGTTCAGTGCGACCATCGTTTATTTCAACGATCTCAATAGGGTTTGAAAGACGAATGCGAAGATTTTATTATTTTGATCTATCTTGTACATTCTTGAGCAAGATACTGATGTTCTGTCAAAACCCGCAGAGGGTTTTCGATAAGTTAACATCCACAAATTTAAGTCTTTTGTGAAACCTCGTGTGGCGACGGGTTCCTGTGTGGCAACGTAGAGTACAAAATGTCGCCACCCCACTTCATCCTGAAGGTGTCGTAAGAGGCGACCAAGGGAATACTTTCGCAAAACGACCCAAGAAGGAAATTTCTAAATGAAACCCGGTTGTCAGTAAAATGACAATCGTTAAGCCAAGTTGCAGGCCTAATGGGCGGCTGCGGCTTAAAAACTTTTAACTGCGGGTAGTCACGACCTGCGTCTGTCCATTTCAACACGGCAATAGGCTCACCACCTATTGCGAAGGACATAAAACTATAGGGTAAAATGTGGGCGTATACTATGCCTCTGCCTAGCCCTTCAGGGATAAAGGTGTGACCATATCTATGCACTAGTTTAGGGGTCGGCAACCTTTTGAGTCGGAAGAGCCAAAAATGTCGATTTTAAATTACAACATTTTTAAAGAGCCACAAAATCTTTCTTGATCCCACGATCAACCCCCCCCCCCCCCCCGTAAGAAGTGGGATAGACTAGACTGCGGGGAAAGTCTGCTATAGAAACAAACCAAGTTTGTCGGAAGCTCTGAGAACATTCTTCGAAGGGACGTACGGCCATAGGCAGACGGTAAGTCACAGGGTGGTTTTGGAGAATTTCCACAATTAAAAAAATCTGAGTGATTATGTGGGATTCTCCCACTAAAACCCTGGGATGTTCCTTCTTTTCACTATTGTTGGGTCACAGGGAAGGCAAGCGTACAACAGCTACCTGCAACAGTCTCGACTCTGGTGGTCTAAATATTACCCATCGAAACTTCACTGCCGCGACGCCTGAACACGAGGAATGCGTCTTAGTCAGTCTCACGGCTGTCATAAAGCTTCCATCGTCGGCCACGCGTGCGAGGTTGGCACACTGGAAGTGTTAGGCCGCTCTGGCACCCGCAGCGCTTTTCTCATTGCCGTTAACGTCAAAACAACAGCCGAACCAATTTTCTTCGCTATCTAACATAGCGTAAATTACTATAATAGACAGCGACGCGACCGGGCGGACGGACACTCCACTCCGTACAAAAAGCGAGGGTGTGCAGCGCTTTATCCACGGCACCGTCCTCGCAGTGGGTACGTTGCCTCAGGCTCAATGCCTACCACATCATGAAGGTATTTACTAAAATATACGTGCCCCGTGAGGAGCTGTGTGAGGTGGTTGGTATGTCAGTGCCGCTTTTCTACCCAGGACCTCAAAATAAATAAGATGGCAGAGCTCGTCTCTGCCATCTTATTTATTCTGAGGTCCCTCAATGCTTACCGCCGAGCTCTAGCCTGGTGCGCCGTTTATGAATGAGATCATTGCGCGCTCTAACACGCCAGCTTTCAATCTCTTCCGAAGATGTTTGTTTGCCATTTTGACGCACCAAAGCATTGGGCCGGTAGATTTCTGCCAGAACTGCGGCCTCTAGGTTCCGCGACGGACTGTCAGAATTAGACATGCCGTCTCTTATGATATTATATTCTCTGGGCTATGACCCGCTGCGGACATCGCAGCAGAATCCTATAAGAAAGAAAATGGTGCTCCAAATAACGCTTTCTTGCGCAGCACACCACCATTAGGAGAGTTTGCTTGTTTAACTACTAGTAAGACTTTTGTGGTATTTTTGAAAATGAAAGGGTGATAATGTTCTTGAAAATGAATAATATGATAATTATGTTTGCAACTAAAGAGCCGCAGGTCTACACCTAAAGAGCCGCATGCGGCTCGCCTTGCCGACCCCTGCACTAGCTGATGCCCGCAGCTTCGTAGGAACTTATTCCCGGGATTAAAAGTAACCTATGTGTTATTCCAGACTATAATGTATCTCTGTTCCAAATTTCAGTCCGATCCGTGCAGCCGTTCGAGCGTGAAAGATTAACAAACACACACAAACCTTCGCATTTATAATACTAGTAAGATGTATGTGTGTAGACCACAGATATCAGAAAAAAGATTTTTGTGATTTCTGATTTCTGTGGTGTAGACATTATCATCATATAATAAATCCTAACGTGTCAAACTTAGAATGGCTAAATAAAAAAAAAAAAAAATTAAAATCTGTCTATAATTGACGGAAATATCGCTTGACATACATAAAAAAAAATACATACAGACGAATTGAGAACATCCTCCTTTTTTTGAAGTCGGTTAAAAATGTAACAAAATTCTGTTCTGTAGATACATACCTACAGCTACTTATTTTTGAGTCGTCGTACCTAACAGTTGTGTTTCAAACAGGTCCCACAAACAAAGGGAAATACAACATGTGGGTGTTCAGCGGTGGTGAAAAACTTCTCGCCGAGTGTTCGTACAACGCTACGAGAACAACAGCGGAGGGGGAGACATACAGGTAACATCATTTTGTGCTTATTACACCCTTATTTTGTCTCTTCGCTGTCTGGCAAATGTTATTCACGCCTAAACTTGAATGTTTACACATTACACATTATACTTTTGGATAATATTATATCTTTATCACATTTTAATTATATACTGGCTGGTCCCTGCGGTTTCGTCCACGTAGAAGTCGTTATCGCATAAATTTATTACCACCACCTTTTTTGCGTAGTCGGTTAAAAAGTAGCCTAAGTCCTTGCCAGGGACTCAAACTATCTCCATACGAAATTTCTTCTAAATCGCTTCAGTTGTTTAGGCATGAAAGCGTAACAGACAGACGGACAGCCAGACAAACAGACAGAGTTACTTTCACATTTGTTATATTAGTATATTAGTAGGGGTTTACGAGTTTCCTTGCTTCGGGAGGTACGTTATGCTACGGTAGTTTTAATGGGAGATTCATTGAAGGGGTTAAGCGCATCTGTTGGGAGTCCTGGGACATCCTTCCTGAGGGCTTACCCGGGGCTCTCAACCATAGGCTGTTGGGCGTTACGTGAGGTTTTTTAGTCGGTAAGAGTCCGGCATAGCATCCTACGAGGATTTTCCCTCACGTTAAAAAAAAAAATAGGGGTTAAGCGCAGTTGGAAGATTTAATCATGTCATCAGCAAGTAACCACAGCCCGTATTTATCTGTTACAATATGACAATATATGTCGGCATCGCGAGTGTGTCACCTTTGGTCCACTAGTACCTATTACACTTTTTTCTACTACAGAGTGGCAGGCAAGCATACGACCCAGCTGATCGAAAGTGCTCAACGTAGCTTATGGACGTTAGCAACGCTAGAAAAAACAAATATAGAAGGCAGTGCGATTGTAGCACCTACAATCGCACTGCCTTCTATATTTGTTTTACCTTTATATTTCGTTCCCGTTCGACGTTCCCGTTTCCGTGGGAACACGGGAATAAAATATAGCCTATGTTCACCGCAAAGAGTGTAGCTTCCCAACAGTGAAAGAGTTTTTCAAATGGGTCCAGTAGTTCCGGAGCCTATTCGTTACAAACAAACAAACAAAAAAACAAATCTTTCTTCTTTATAATATTAGTATAGACAAATGGACTAGAGTGGTCGACATAACTCGCAGAGTATGCGTTTTGAAGTGCCAGTAGGCTGGCCACATCTGTAGAAGAATTATTGATAGCCGATGAAGCAAACGAGTTCTTAAGTGGAGACCGTGACTTGGCACACGTGGGTAGAATGACCCTCTGCCAGATGGAGCGATTTGATTGATTGATTGATTTACACAATATCCTGCTTTACTGCATACTAGCGACCCTAAAAACTACTAACTGTACAAGATAATGACATAAATAAAATGCAGTAAAATATAAGAACCTGTTCTTTTTCTTATAGCAATTTTTTTATAAGTATAATATTACCTGGCCAATAAATAACAAGTAACATTACATCAAGTTTTACCATGTTTAAACATAATTTGTTGTTCCCAGTTCAACTTCGAACATAAACGTCGGCGAGGCGTTATCAGCAGTAACTCAAAATATTGGTAAGTAAATATTTTGATACCAAATTTACTCAAGTTTGTGTATCGCTTCGTCATCATTTATTTAACGAACAATGTCAGTGAAAGTCGAAAATGTATTAAAAGTTTAAATCGTTCAATTTTCTGTGAACTCATATTTGGCATTTGAACATTATCTGATAAGGTTTTATATAAAAAACAAAAACCGACCAAGTGCAGATCGGACTCGTGCACAAAAGGTTCCGTACCAAAAATATTAGAAAATCCCGACAAGTATTCATTTTATTTTGGATTTAGTATTTGTTAGTATAGCGGCAACGCTGGCAACAGAAAAATACCATCTGTGAAAATTTTAACTATGCGACATCCTTCCGAGGGCTTACCCGTGACTCCCGGCCATAGACTGTTGTAAGGCATTGTGTGGTTTTAGTCGGTAGGAGTCCGGCATAGCATCCATGTAGGATATCCGCACGGTAAAAAAATAAATAAATAAATAGCTATCACGGTTCATGAGGAATTTTATTCTGCTTGGTGACATACCAACGGACAGCGAAGTCTCATTATTAGGGTCCCGTTTTTATTCCTCTACCGCCTTCCAACCCTCGCTGCATTCACTTACTTAAATTACAAAAAAACTCTGTATACGTCATAAAAACATTTATGAGTAATTTTAGCATTTTATTCATAAGCCCCAAAATATGACTGTACTTTTTATGAAACGAATATTTTTATAAAAAGTACAGTAATTTTATTATGTACTTCTGTCACGACGTAAATAAATAAACAGATTATTTAAAACATAGAATATTTTATGTATGTATTGATTATGGACATTTACTTATGAATCACACTACTTTTGACAGTAGAAAAACTGAGTAGCGTGACTTGGGATTTTTACAAGATTTGTTTTTGATGGGATAATATTTTATGAAGAGGACAGATTATACGTACATACTATAATTGCTTCGGGAAATTGTATCAATAGATAATGTAATTTTTATTTATATAACATAAATTAAGTCACTTCTTTCACTTAATTCCGCGTTCCACCACCAACATCAACTTTTTCAATACGACCACCAACCACAATACTATAAATTACCGGCCTAATTCGATCCTCTCTCAGTAATGTGGGTTCATCAAACATCTTGTTTGTGCGGTATAAAGTACAATAGAGGGCTCGACTCCGACCCGCCCGTGGCATTAACGTCGTCCCCGCAATTTTGTCCTATTTTGTCACCGTTCCTTGCTTTCGCCACCCTCAACGGTCACAAATTAGAAATGAAAATTGTGTTGGGAAGTTTCTTTTCAAGATGGGCGGACGAAAGTATCATTTTTACTTACAACCTACAACACAATAAGAAACGAATTGAATAAGAGATAATAATAATTATTAGATTGCTTACATCTGAAAGAAAGATCTCTTGAAATAATTTTCTTAGAACTCAATTTGATGAGGTTCACCCTCGAAGCACCCCACTATCGTAAATTATTAAGTTTATAATGATGTAGGGAAGGTTTTCGAATTTCTTGATATTTATTATTATTGCTTCACTCCGCTGGGTACTAAGGTAAAGGAAAAGTAAAAATTGGCCAAGATCGATTCGCGCACGATAGGTAATAAAGACGACAAACTATGCTGTTTTTGTATGGAAGTTCCACTTAACCTATTTTTTTTCTGCAGCTTATATTAATAGCGGCAACAGAAATAAATCATCTTTGAAAATGTCAACTATCTAGCTACCACGGTCTTCCTCCACTACTACCCTCTGTACTACCTTCTGTACCATAAGGGTACAGAATTCTAAAATGAGTGTGTAATGTCAAACGAATGTTTCCTTCGGCAAGTTTTTAAAAACTTACCAGCGGACCAGCGCGCAGCGGGGCCATCTAATTCTATACATTTATATTTGGCCAGAGAGAAGAAATTAAAAGTATTCAAAGGGTGATGTTATCGCTAAAAAAGCAATTATTACAGACATAATCTGTTAGCTTAAAAGAACAAAGTACAAACAAAAGTTGACAGACACTTTGTTTTGTTAATTACAAAGCTGTGGAAATTTCACACGCAAAACATTAAAAGAAAACCCCGTACGTTTATGAGTCTAGCTTTCAAAAGGAAACATATTACACTCGCTCGTATTTGAGGTACAAGAGTTTAATTCCCGCTGGTTTTTGTCTTGAGGCAACACATCTACAAATGAAAAGATGCCGACATTCAAAGCGAGAGCTGCTACATTTTTAAATACTCTCGCAGTGGTCGGTCCGTTCGGTGCGATATCTTGGAATCGCCCACTAATGGATTTTTTAAATGAATTCCTTTCAACTGGCATTTATATTCCAGAATTCCTAGTATTCTGATCATGTAGCACTGCTTACACTTTAAATCGCAGCGTGTACCTCTAGTTACGATTAGTTTTAATTTTACACGTAGGATTGTAGAATTTATTCTGCACCAGACTTCGTCGCGTTGTTCTCTTGTGAGATTTATTGTTAAACTTTACTTTGAAAAGGTGGGTTTTAAAATATTACAAAACCAGTTGTAACCCGCAGATTGCTCTGCAAGTTAAAAATAAACGCAGATTTTAGAAGGAAGTAGGTTGTAGGTAAGCACGGTGAATAAGTGCTGTTGGGTTTTATAGGTCACAGGGTCATAATTCGTACCCTTTTTTTTGTAGTCCGAGTAAGCTTATGGTCAGTGTGATCTGGTTGAAACGTCAGGTAACAAAAAGTTTTAAAACATGGCGAGGTGTAGGTATTCCTTTAAAAATTATTCATAACTGTTTTAGTATTTTTATTATAGAGTCAACAGAAAAATAATGTTAAAATTTCAACTCACTAGCTAACACAGTTCCTGGGAATCAACCTCATGAGGGACAGATAGTGAGGTCCAGCTTTTCCCCTGTGGGTACGGAACCATAAAAAGCAAATGTGTTGCTAAGCTCGAAACTCGAAAATATCTGAAATTTGAGAAGTGTGTCCTTGTAGATCCAGGAATAGTGGAAAAAACCAACACGGGTGAAGTCGCGCAGTAAAACTAATTTAAGATACAAAATTCCTTTTTAAATGAAAAAGCTACGCTTACAAAGCTCCTGTATATTCAGGAATGGGCGACACAGAGTAGTTTTTTCACAATGAGCTCGTAATGCTTTGAGGGGATGAGACATTGCGATTCATTCTCGCATTTAAAGTAAGACTGTAATTTCACAGGCCTTTGTACGGAACCCACGCGGGACGCCGGCTTGCAGGAAAATATGCGCATTCAAAATGGATTTTTATCGCTTTTCAAGTGGTAGGCTTTCGCTGTTTTGTATTCTGAATACGTTTGTCTTATGATGTATAGCTATTCTTCTGCGGGTATTTAGGAAGATATCTACTCAACTTATAATGTTTTATTTACAAGTGATTCACGTTGTTATATTTTCCGATTTATGATTGGTAAAATGTCTTCGAGTAAGCACCTAATAGTTATGATCATGAATTTTAAGATAAAATGTTATCGCCAAAACTACTTTGTTTCATAAAACACTATTTTAGAACTTCTATTGAAAAAGTTATTTGTTCAAAATTGATACCCCAGTTGGTACGTGTGTTTTATTTTACATGCCTGTTTTTGGAAGTGAAGGGATTATGAGATTTAGACGATCTTTTCATGCATTTAGTCATGTGAGTAATGTATGAGGAGAGAAAAGTTCAAGTTACGAAGTGCGCCGATGAAATAGATAAATAGGTAGAAATAGCGTTGTTTTTATCGGTTGTTAATATATGGCATCCGTGGGTTTACAAATTTCAAATCTTTACGATTAATTACATAATCTTTATGAGCTTTTTTTTAACGTGAGGGAAAATTCATCATGGATGCTATGCCGGACTCCTAATACCGACAAAAAAACCTCACGTAACGCCCAACAGCCTATGGTTGGGAGCCCCGGGTAAGCCCTCGGAAGGATGTCCATGATATTATTGAAATTACTATTATCTTCTTATTCAATATGTATCTATTTTGGTTTAAGGGTGGTTTAATATACATCACTTCCGAAGTTTGGTCCCAAAACTGAGGGGAGCATCGGCCGCACTCGCGCGGCTGATGCCCAACATCAGGGGACCCAACGCTCCCTACAGGAGACTGTACCTGGGGATCGTGCGAAGCATGGCCTTGTACGGGGCTCCCGTATGGGCGGAGACCCTGACGGCCAGCAATGAGGCTAGACTGCTGAGCCCGCAGAGAGTGATGGCCGTCAGGGTGATAAGAGGATACCGCACGATCTCCGGTGAGGCGGCATGTCTCCTAGCCGGGACCCCTCCATGGGACCTGGAAGCGAGAGCCCTTGCGTCACTGTTCAGATGGCGCAAGGAGGCGCTGGAGCGGGGCCAAAGGCCTGCGTCTCGAGAAATCGAAGCCCAGCGGACCCTGCTCCACCAGGAAACCATGGAGACATGGAAGGTGCGACTTGAGCAACCAAAGGGGGGATTCGCCACAATCGCGGCCGTCAGACCGGTCATGGACGAGTGGCTGGAGAGAAGACACGGTGCTCTCTCCTACCGGTTGACACAGATACTTGCCGGGCACGGTAGCTTCGGTAGGTATCTGTGGCGAAAACACCGGGAAACCACGGCCGAGTGTCAGCACTGCGAGGACCGCAGCGATGACACGGCGCTCCACACTCTGGTGGAGTGCACGGCGTGGGCACAACAGCGCCAGGTCCTCGTAGTGGGTCTGGGCGTGGACACTCTCTCGCTGGAGGCCATGGTGCGAGCCATGCTCTCCAGCGGGAGTAAGTGGGACTGCGCCGCCTCTTTCTGCGAGCAGGTCATGCTCGCGAAGGAGGCGGCGGGCCGGGTGCGGGAGAGAACTCTCCCACCCGAGTTCCGCAGTCGGCGCCCTGGGCGCCGCCGACGTGTCTTCGCCGAGGACTATCGGCCTCCATGACCGGGGGTCTGAGGACGGTGAGAGGGCCGCTCACCGTCTTTACAGAAGCAGGCCCATGACGGCAGCGTGACGTGAGCAACTCACGCACGCCACCCCCCTTAAAAGCGGGGTCACACCCGAAACCCCCCATTGACGCGGGATTGCACCCGAACCACCCCCTGGGGTAGGTCTGTTGGGAGTCACGGGACATCCTTCCTGAGGGCTTACCCGGGGCTCTCAACCATAGGCTGTTAGGCGTGGCGGTTTTTTAGTCGGTAAGAGTCCGGCATAACATCCTATGAGGATTTTCCCTCACGTTAAACAAAAAAAAAAGGGTGGTTTAATATTGAAATTAACTATATAAGCCTACCAATACCACTTTTAGTTTACTACTAGTAAACATGTAACAAAGTTCCTGTACACCCAATATAAAATACAACCTTTGAAACTAATGAACTCTCCTCGAACTGTGGTAGAGACCTTCAATAAAACTTCTAATCCCTTAGTTGTTAGCTTAGGACACACCTCTTTATTCAAAAGCGCTTTAAACAGAGCCTTGTAAGACAGGAACAGTTCTGAATAATTACAAATGTGACATGAGCCTTAGACAGCATTTAAATGAGGCACGTATGAACGCGTTTCATGACACATACCTTTAATGAGACTAATTGGGCTGTGACGTAATTATGACGTAGTCGTATATTAGGGTTCTGTATCCAAAGAGTAGAAACTATTATTAGGGTTCGGTACCCGGTGGTGGTACGTCTGTATGTCTGTTCGTCACGTCTCTAACTATCATGGTTTTAGAGATACAGCATCTCTGAAACCTTATTAGCTAGAGAGCTGAAATTTTCTCAGATGATGTATTTCTTTTGTCGCTATAACCTTAACTAATAAGATACTATTATTATATTATTCCTAATTTTTATTATTATCTATACTAATATTATAAAGAGGAATGATTTGTTTTTTTTTGTATTTTTGTTTGTTTGTTTGTTTGTTTGTAACGAATAGGCTCCGAAACTACTGGACCGATTTAAAAAATCTTTCACTGTTGGAAAGCTACACTCTTTGCGTGTAACATAGGCTATATTTTATTCCCGTATTCCCACGGGAACGGGAACTACGCGGGTGAAACCGCGTGACGTCCGCTAGTTACTAATTAAATACTATTATATTAGACTAGCTGACCCGCGCAACTTCGTTTGCGTGATAAATGAAGAACCGCTCGACTGATTTTGTGCAAAGTTCACATAAACCATCTACTAAATAGTCCGAACAAAGCCTAAACATTTGGTTTGGATAGGTGATCCCGTTCTTGAGTTATAAAATTACAACGAAAAGTGGCATTGATTTTTATATATATAGATAGTAAATACTATTTATTTTTTTCTTTAAAAATAAAGGGGGTTAAGGGTGACTTCCACACAACAAACGTAACATTTTGCCGTTTATTGGTACGAAACCCTCTGTGCGCGAGTCCGACTCGCACTTGGCCGGTTTTATTTTACGTCACAACCACAATATGCAATGTATGGCCTTATTTAGATGGAGCGCATGACTGGGTCACTGTACTGGAAAGTTCACCGTATTGATTTTATTGCGCACGCCCGAAAATATAAATGGAATCTGGTGCTGTACGAAAAAGGTCATTGATTTATTATCCGTAAATGCAATGGAAACAGGAACATACTGCCGTCCAATGACTAAAAAGTCGTTAAGTGGGAAAACGTAATACTGAGATATTGGGAAAAAAGTGCGAAGCGTTATCCCGACAATATCTTTTTCTTTAGGACAGAAATTCATACAAGTTTTTGAAGTAAAATTTCTTTAGGCGCGACGTTGGGAGTAACTCAGATTTTTTTTCTGACGGAAGTAACGCTATTTGAATTTCGAATAGATCAAAATTGGAATGAATGACTGAATGAATCTGCTAAGACTGGACGTCAATGGCAAAGAAGATTTACTTCAATCGTGCGTAAAGGTTCCACGCTCACACTTTTTTTGTATTTAGTTTGATATAATGATGCTTCCCCCCTGATGGCAAGCCATGGCGATATCTAACGATTCGGAGCATCTCTCACAGTCTACAATACTTTTGACAGTCTTTCTCAACTTGGCGGCCCTGTGATGGATTCGCTTGAAGAATGTTTCGTTATAACCTAAAATTTACCCAAAATTACGTTACTTAACGGTTTTTAAGCTATCATTCAGCATCATAATATCTCCATTAATTAATTATACTGATGACAGGATAACATACTGTGTATATTGTTCTACACACATATTAAGTAATCCTAGCAGGGATGCACCCTCCTCAAATAGAATTAACGTAATGGAACTCACGAACTGTCAACTCAGCGTTATTTGATGATTTGAGTCGAATGGATTCGATATCTTTGTGTTAATTTGATTGGAAATCGATTTTATTGAATAGACTTTTCTTTTTTTAACAGAATTCATCGAGTTGGTGGAGAGGAAGAATGGATTTGAATTTGTAACATTGTTAGAGTGCAGACCTGCTCAGCCGACTGTTCCGTAAGTTGAATTTAATTAGTTATTGATTTATGGAAGTCTTAGACTAAATTTACTAGACTTAGGGCGTATTTGACCCAAATTGGAGTAAGACTAAACTGGAGAATAACTTGTACTGAAGTAATCTACTTCAGTATGATTACCATAGTTACGTCTACTTCAGTATGGTTACCATGCAGTGTAATTAATAATTTTATTGTTGATAAAATGGTAAGTTACTTTACTTTTAGAATAAGTACAAGTTATTCTCTAGTACCTTACTCCGATTTTGGTCGCTTCGATTCCCCCTTAGTTTTATAAGTTTATGTCAAACAGTGTTAGTTAAACATTTGACACAACTTATGTAGGTATGCGTATGGTAAGTTTGATCAAAATTACCACTGACACTGTTTTGAATTTTATGTTACATGTAGCTAGTTATAATATGGTATTAGACAAGCACACCTGATAATATTTTATCGATCGATCGCCTAACCTCAAGGCTCACACAACCCTTACAACAAGTGAAGCTGAACAACAAACAGTACTCTCCCGAAGGCGTCCTTATGGGGTTTATAGGTCAGATACAGTCACTTTCGACTATTCTTAAAATAAAAAGAGAAATTCTAGACTAGCAATCAATAAACATGGGCCCGCGGCTCTAGTCCAGATGGATTTGAAAGCAACTGGAAAGACAATAATTAAAAATCTTGTTAATTGTAAAAATAATAGGAATTCAAGTAGACTGTTGACAGAAATAAAAAGATGTGATGGAGACGCTAACTGACAAGAGAGTATCCTTTCTACCGTATCTATCACGGTGAGTGTTCTGAAGAACTCTTCAACCTAATCCCGCACTCTCCTTTCCGATCCGTGCTGGTCAGAGGTGCCATTCTCACACAGTAGTAAAACATCTTCGATAGAACTAAATAATTGAAAAGATCGTTTCTCTGACGATACATAATACCTGGCACGACCTGCCAGCGCATGTGTTTCCCTCCTTTTACAATCCTGAGTTTTTCAAGCAGAGCGTGAAAAGCCACATCATAGTGCTGTGACAGTGGATGTCGTTTTGGCTTTGCATCAGGCGGCGGCATCATTTTGGCGCGCTAAATACATTTAAAAAAAAAACAATACGTTGTTAGCATGTCGTTAAAAAAGCTTTGTCTTCGAAACTCCGTTCTTGAGTAAGTACCTTATCAAAATATTAATAAACTTATTATTAAGAATACAAAAAACCCGACTGCAAAGTAAAAATACAACTGAAAAGCAAAAAACCAGCTCCACATACTTTTGAAATTTTCTTTAGCTACTTACTGTTTTACTTTGTCGGCAATATTTGCAGGCAGGAACAAGCTATCTCAAGCAAGTGGTGGTTTACAAAATAGCTCAATGTTTTCATAGCTAAACGGTCCCTGCTTCACCAGTAAACCCTGGAGGCATGGAAGGTGCGACTTGAGCAACCAAAGGGGGGATTCGCCACAATCGCGGACGTCAGACCGGCCATGGACGAGTGGCTGGAGAGGAGACACGGTGCTCTCTCCTACCGGTTGTCACAGATACTAACCGGGCACCGTAGCTTCGGGAGGCATATGTGGCGAAGACACCGGGAAACCACGGCCGAGTGTCAGCACTGCGAGGACCGCGGCGATGACACGGCGCTCCACACGCTGGTTGAGTGCACAGCATGGGCGCAACAGCGGCAGGTCCTCGTAGTGGGTCTGGACGTGATCACTCCAGCGGGAGTAAGTGGGACTGCGCTGCCTCTTTCTGCGAGCATGTTATGCTCGTGAAGGAGGCGGCGGGTACGGGAGAGAACTCTCCCATCCGAGTTCCGCAGTCGGCGGCCTGGGCGCCGCTGACGTGTCTTCGCCGAGGACTATCGGCCTTCATGACCGGGGGTCTGAAGACGGTGAGAGGCCCATGACGGCAGCGTGAAGTGAGGAACTCACGCACGTCCCCCCATTAAGAAGCGGGATCACACCCGAAACCCCCCAAAGACGCTGGATAGCACCCGAACCGCCCTCTAGGCGAGGCCGCAGTGGCGGCCGTAGGTCTGTTGGGAGTTCTGGGACATCCTTCCGAGGGCTTACCCGGGGCTCACAACCATAGGCTGTTGGGCGTTACGTGAGGTTTTTAGTCAGTAGGAGTCCGGCATAACATCCATGAGGATTTTCCTTCACGTAAAAAAAGGCTGTAGAGCGTGCAAGAAAAATTTTCAAGGTTTTCATTTTGGCGCCAAAAGTCTGCCATTTTGAATTTTTTAATAAATTTGTATACCTGGTGTCACTCACACAATTACGACGAATCAAATGACACCTTGCATGTTAAAATCCGTCAAGCCGTTCAGGCTGTAGGACGTGACAAAGAATTGGACATACATACATACATACATTCATTTTCTCGAAAAACATTAAAAACAGAGATCTTCCCGTAATTTACGATTACTTGACGAGTAATACACCCTCATACGTAATGACGTGCTAAGTGTAAGCAGACAATATCATATACCGCGTCACGATGTCCTCGTTACGTAATTATTAGACGCTCGACGCCGACGCGAGGCCAACGACCTAGTCTCGACTTTGACCCACTTCTTGCTGTAATTTCGTCTCAACTTCGTAGATGACTTTGTGTACAACTACCGAGCAGACTTGCTGTATTCTATACATATGAAACAATCTAGGCTCAGAGTAAGCACTTAAATAATACCTATAGTTTACATATATACATTTACAATTTTATGCCCGAAGGGGTAGGCAGAGGCATAGTATACAACTATATAGGTAACTGTTAACGGGATATTTATCATGTACGGTTTCATCGAATTTCCGATATTTCGGCACTGTTGCAAGCGCCATGATCACGGATGAGCTGAAGTGCAGCGAGTTAGATGTTGGTAGGTAGACCGTACCCTGCTGCGGACACGTTTATTACGCGCATTATCACAACAGTCATCGTTCACCGTATCGTCCCGCACTCGATCACGATTCATACATAATATACGCCCACATCTCACCTAGATTTATGTCCCACGTAATAGGCGGTGAGCCTATTGCCGGATAAAAATGGACAGACGCAGGTTGTGACGACCAGTTGACATTTTTCAAGCCGGCCATAAGGCTTTTAACTTGGTTTAACGATTGTCATTTTAATGACAACCGGGTTTCATTTCGAGATTTCCTTCTCTACCTAATGGATCGTTTTGCGAATGTTTGGACAGGCGTTGGTTGTGATAACCCGCAGTTGACATTTTTCAAGCCGGCCATAAGGCTTTAAACTTGACTTAACGATTGTCATTTTAATGACAACCGGGTTTCATTTCGAGATTTCCTTCTCTACACGTTTGGTAAAAAACCGGCCAAGTGCGAGTTGGACTCGCCAATGAAGGGTTTCGCAGCAGCAAGTAACATAATTATTATAAAAGTTCTTATAGTTCGTTGAAACTTTGATTGATGTTTTAACACGTTCGCAGTGGTAGTGATTTTTCTAACCGAAAATTGCGGTTTATGACGTATTAAAAAAAACTACCAGCTCTATCTCGTTCAAACCAATTTTCGTTGGTAGTTTTTATGACAATGTACATTATTTATATTCTTTTTAGATTTATCATTTTCTTAGTTTAGAAGTTAGAGGGGGGGGACACACATTTTTCCACATTGGAAGTGTCTCTTACGCAAACTATTCACTTCAGAAAAAAATGATGTTAGAAACCTCAATACCATTTTTGAAGACCTATCTATAGAGGCCCACAAGTATGGATTAGATGAAAAAAAAAATTTTGAGTCTCAGTTATGAGTATGGGGACCCCCAAAATTTACTGCTTTTTTTCTAGTTTTATATAAGAATCTTAGTGCGGTTCACAGAATACATCTAGTTATCAAGTTTCAATAGCATAGGCCTTATAGTTTCAGAGAAAAGTGGCTGTGACACACGGACGGACAGGCAGACAGACAGACAGACGTGACGAATCTATAAGGGTTCTGTTTTTGCCATTTGGCTATGAAACCCTAAAAATGGATCGTTTTGAGAAAATGTTTCGTTAGTGGCCTCTTACGCAAGAGGGACGAATTGGGGTGGCGATATTTTGTACACTTTCCTGTTGCCACATGGGGCCCGGTAGGCACACGGGTCTATAGTTTGTTATCACACAAATCACACTCCACCGCTAGACGTAAGCCCAGGTGGGTTGCCACGGGGTTTTACTTTTAGTTTTTCTACTCTTCGTCATGACCTCATCCGCTAGTCAAAAGGAGATCTTCTGGATTGACCCCAGCCTTAACTGCAAAGGGTACCCTTGCAGATGAGGCTGGCGGCAATCCAGAAGATCTCATAAGGGTCCCAACCTATTCTTTATTTACGTGTTGGCATCCCCACGAATGTTAAGACCACGGTTCCTACCGATCTGTCTAGGGTCCTAGGTAACTCCTCTAAGGCTACGTCCGCACAGGCAGGCGGCTTGCTTGGCGCCTAGAGCCTAGAGGCTTGCATCCTAGCTACTTGCTAGGATACACGGTGGCCGCACTGAAAGGTGGTTTGCGTGGTGGGTCGCTAGGTGCCTTGGTCATTTGCTTGTCGGCACGTTGACGAGATTTCACTTTCAAAAATAGCTCTATACTGCTCTATATTGGGGTCATACATATGATCACGCCTTTTATCCACGAAGGGGTAGACAGAGGCATTTTAGATGCCCACATTTCACCTTTGAGATTTTGTCCCACGTAATAGGTGGTGAGCCGTATTGCCATGTTGATATGGACAGGCGCAGGCAAGAACTGCCAGCAGTGCCAGCTGTTAAAATTTTTCAAGCCGCCTAAAAAGGCCCTCAACTTGGCTTACTGCCTCGACTGCTATTTTACTGGCAACCGGGTCCAAGGGCTTTTCGAAGCACGGAAAATAAATGTCACACAGTGGTCACGAGACGGTCACCCATCCATGACCGGCCACAGTAAATGTTGCTTACTACAGTGATCGTTTACACAACACTGAGTCCGCGGGGCCACGAGCGCTTCATATTGGGTTCATGACATAAATAAGACACGGTCAAGTCATGGGGATTTTTATGTTCTAAATAAGCAATTGCATAATTTTCACAAAAAAATGCTTGAATGGTTACCAATACGACTTCGTCGGGATGCTCACATTCTTTCACAATATACAGCATATTATTTAACCCTTCTACCCCTTCCTATCTTAAGGAACGATTCCAGTTCCTTCACGACACGCATGCGAAATGTCTGAGGTCATCAAAAAACTTGAAACTAAAGATGCCATCTCACTCGTCCTCCTTTTACGACAAATCTTTTACTGTTACTGCCATTCGACTTTGGAATAAACTTCCTGTTGAGATTAGACGAGCGCAGACTATAACTAGATTTAAGATTATGGTAAAAGAACACTATTTATCAATGTAGAGTAATATGCAAATGTGTATGTATGTGTATTGTGTATGTATGTATATAGTGTATGTATGTATGTTAGTGTATTGAGTATATATTTATAATAATTATATAACTTATTAAGTATGTATTTATTTTATATGATGTAGGTATTATTAGGATTTATAAGTAGATAGAATTGTTTATTTATTAAAAGAAGTACGCCAAACAACTACCACTCATTACCTTAAACCAATTTTCTCCATCCAAAGGTTGCCTGGTAGAAATCGCTTTTAGTGATAAGGCCGCCCATTGTACCTTCCTCTTAGAGTACCTACATAGATCCCGTAGATCTATGAAGGTACTCTATTTATATTTACATGGTGTACAATAAAGTGTATAATAAATAAATAAATAAGATTTGCGTATGACCACTGACCAGAGACATATTTGATTTACTTCTCAGTAAAGTTAAAGGAAAATTCAATCTATTTATGACTAGCTGTGTCCGCGACTTCGTCCGCGTAGAATGTAATGAAAAAAAATTAGTTTATTTAGTTTTTTTCTAAAATAAAAATAAAATTCTAAAAGAAAAGTAGCCTAAGTTACTACTTATTACATAAGCTATCTGCCAGTGAAAGTCCCGTCCAAATCGGTCCAGCCGTTCCAGAGATTAGCCGGAGGCCGGAACAAACAGACAGACAGACAGACAATAATTTAAAAAATATATATTTTGGAATGTATTACGGTAAATACATTCATATGCATGCAGTAGAAAGCGGTTATTTTAATATTACAAACAGACACTCCAATTTAATTTATTTGTATGTATGGATGCGAATAATATTTCGTATATTTTTTTCTTCAAAATGCCTCGCGCCTGGCGACAAAAAACCAACATGTTTGTTTACTTGGATACACGCTAAGCTACTCGCTAGGCGCCAAGCGCGCAGTGCGGCCGGTCGCGAACATTCAAGTATGTTCGTTTTACTAAGCGACTCGCTAGGTGACTCGCTAGGCGCTAGGCACCAAGCAAGCCGCCTGCCTGTGCGGACGTAACCTAAAGGTGATTTGACTGCTTAATTTTCATTTTCAACAAACATTGAACTTATAATAGCCTATAAGAAATTGCCAGCGCAATTACTTCGGTGCGTTGGTGATTCTATAATCTGTTTGTCTATTACACTTGGGGCCCAATAAAAGTACTTACTTATTTTTAATCATCTAGAATTAAACGATATTTGATATGATCGAATACCTGTGTACACAAAACTTCATTACGTTCTATATGTACCTATCGAGAAACCCGCCCACAGCGTGTGTACTTACCTATCGCACAAATATTTTCTCTACGTGGGCCTTCACTAAAAGTTATAGCCACGAATGTTTTCTTTCCATTATCGGCAGGTTTCCCACACAGCCTGAATAAAACAACATTACGTGAAAAGGTTTTCATAATAATATTCTGCCCAAGCTGTATACACATTTTAACTTTAAACTCACCTCTAGTAAAGCAGAGTCCTTCAAGCAGGTTGTGAAAATACACTTTGTTTCTGGAGGAACTTTTAAGATGAATCTACAGTTACAGTTTCAGATCTACAATGTCATTTAAGTATATGTATTTGGTTTTATACCTCCGTCGTCGGAACTACAATCATATGGTATTCCAAAATACCACTCACCGAATACCTCTACTCCGACTGTTAGTTGAACGAAAAAATACTTGGCCGATAAACGTTTCGCCGAAAATATTATTCATCAAAGGTTGGTAGTCCGTATGAATCCTTCGCCGATGGAACGATTCGCCGAAAACACTCTTCAACGACGATTGGTTAAACGAACGAATCTTTCGCCGAAAGCACTTCGTCGGACGTTTTGATCAAGTTGTGTCAGCCATGGTCACAGGTCGACCATTGTAAAAGTTTCCAAAAGTGGCCAGACTACCCACAAAACCATCACGTCGTTCCGCTTCCTACGGCCTATAGCAATAGGCCAGAGGCTAACTCATTGTAACTCTGCAAAAGGACTCAAGCGGCCAGATAGGCGTCATTCATGCTCAAAAAATGTTTGCGTGTATTGTTCATAAGGGCCCCTCACACTATAGCGAAAGCACTCCGAATTGTGTGGAGGAGAGAGGTGCCAATCGCACTTTGTCTACTGGTAGGTGACGGGACATCTTAAAGTTTTTTAGGTCCTTGGAACAGGTCGTGAAAAGATATTTTACACGGTAATGTTATTTTTAAACTATCGCGGTTTTTAACACTCATACTTATAGAATTCGGGTAAGGGTAAGTAGGGTAAACTACCCAATTATTGGCACTTTTAGAATGAATTATTGGCACTTTAGTTAAGAGTATATTTCGAAAAATAAGGGAAACCTAGTTTATTTCAGTTCGGTGTTGCCCATTATGTAGTTGTAGGTATGCATTAAAAAGTAAAATAGCATTCTTTTTCTGTTAGAAATGGGCAAAATTACCTAAAGTGCCAATAATTGGAGGAGTGCCAACGATTGGGTGGTTTACCCTAAATAGTATTTCGCGTGAAGTCCCGAATTCTATAAGTATGAATTTTGCACGGTAGTTTATTGCCAATATTTTGACTGAGGTTTGTGGTTTCACAGGCCATAAAAAAAGGAATTAAACATAAATGCGTTTAGCATCGTAAAACGAAATGTAAAAATCTTCAAAACTTAAGTCAACTCATATTTTGAATGTTTTAAAAACTTTACGCAAAACAAGATACACTTGAAACATTAAACTTGTCACATTCAATAAAAGCAATAAACAACTAAATTTATCCAAGCCTCTTGGTTGGTGTTAAACAAGGATTTCCTATAGCCCCTCATCCGTCTGAGCACAGTCACAATAAAACTTTCTTGATAACTTGCTCTAGACGCTCGCGTTCGTCTTCAAACTTTGTCGTATCCGAATGTTCCGACAACTTTCTTTATTTACATATTTCCACTCACAACAGCCTATTAAAAGTACATAAACTTTGTTATTTGTGAATGAAGGTACACACTTTAAAACTTTTTGAACCAATTGTGTTTTTCTAAATTAAGATTTTAGATTTATTGGCATAATATTAGTATTGTTGAAAATTATAATTATACCAAAACGATACATACTTGATGTCTTTCCGTTGATAAATTATAACCGTCACAATCGTGATGATTTGTTATATAAGAACATCTGGAGAAGCATCACGGTAGCCTCTCCTAGCTGACATAGTCTGATTTGAGTGTAACCTCACTGTACTGGAAGACTGCCTCAATTTTTTATATTTCTGATGTGGCAGACAATAATGTGAGTCAAACTAATATAATTTGTCACCGTACTGGTCTGACCTATTAAAACTGACTGGGACGGGCTATGGCTACCTGCTTGGAAGTCCTGGGGTCATCCTTCCGAGGGCTTACCCGGGGCTCCCAACCGTAGGCATTAGGTAGGAAACGTGTGGTTTTTAGTCGGTAGGAGTCTAGCATAGCATCTCTGTAGGATTTTCCACACAGAAAAAAAAATAGCTACTTGCTGTTGAAAATTTGGCCTTCAATTTGACTTAACGACCACTGAAATGGTAGCCGGAGCCTAAGGAATTAACGCAAACGGTCACACACCTCAGGACTTAAACGCGGCAGTCAGAAAAAAAGAAAAGAAAGAAGTCAGTTACAGAATTTTGTGAACGCTGATTACGGACGCTTCACATTTTAATTACAAAGCCAAACGTATTATTTTAAGGAATACCAATTGTATCTGTATGACTTTATCCTGTCAACATTGTCACAAAGGGAGCTTTTCAATTTATTAATCGTAGAAAATTAAAAGGCAGTAATTCAGACCATTTTGTTTGATGTAAAGCCACATCGCTGCCTTGCCGGGGAGGCACACAAGAGCCTACCAATTACGCCCCACAGGGGACTGAATAACGAACAGAAATTATTTTCCTCGAGTTCGCGTTTTGCTCGAACCTTTACTAATTGCTTGCCTGCACACGTATGAAAAACGTGAAGGAAAACGTGTACCTATACTCTTAATTAATTTCTGTGGCGTAATCTATCCTTGATACCCCATAATTATATAGGGAGGGAGGATATTGACTGACTCATGAACGCGCCACCTAAACTACTGAAGATATAACATGAAATTTGGACAGAGTTTTCTATTGTGACGTCGAGATTCGTAAATAGGATTTTTTTAATCTGGTGTTTAGGTCGATATGGCATGGTGGCTTGAAATATTGAAACAGTTGATGAGAAACAATAGGCTTACCAACTATACCATTTGTTATCACATCATTCATCCTTTCGCAAATGTGTCGCTCATCAAGCGAAGTGGAATTGTTTTTAACAAGTGAAAATCCTTCATCGATAGACTGGACTACTATGTCGGACTCCTACCGACTAAAACCACACCAGCCTACTAACACTTTCGATAAACCAATAAACGTCATTTTCTCAGTTTAAATATAAACTTCCGAACCCTCACTTCAGTTCTTGTTCAGACTAAAATGTACTAAATTTGTCTTAATTTGAATCACTTGATGTTTATAATACTGCCGCAGGCTATTAGAGCGCTACAAAGAAAATTACATTAACTAACCCGTCAGTGGAGCATAAAATAAGAAACATTATTATAGAAGGTTTTGGTTAAATGGGTCGCAGTGGGTTGTATCATAAATACTCTCTTAATACAAATGGAAAGTGTTGTGTACCTACTTCGGCGAAGAGGCATAAAGTGTTTGAGTAGAATTCCGATCTTGTAATGGTATCTTGGTCGTAAAAAGAGAGATATAAGTATGTCCTGTATCTGTGTTATTTAGCGTGTCTCCTCAAACAAATGGAATAAACAGTATAATTATGACATATCCAAACTCCAAACCAAATGTGATTAAAATACCTGAGTCAATGGTAAATGATCGTTACGTATTTTGTTTGATAACGCCCAAAGCTCCTAATGATTTTTTATTTGATCATAATGATTTCACGTTTATTGTAATATTTGCACAATATATCCTGTAGTATATCATGAGCTACAATATTTCGTAGCACGTAATACGTTACTATTTCGTAGCGCTACAACCAAGATAAACTTATTTTGATTGTAGCTGCTACGACTTATCGTAGCAGCTAGTCAAAGGAAACCAAGCAGTATAAATTAAATGTAGAAAATTTGTCATAGTTCAGAACACTTTTTATGCTACTAAGATGGCAGGCAAAGTTACGGCCCTCCTGGTGGTTGGTTACCGTAGGCTTTGAACGTTTGCAACACCATAGGCTGATCCATGTTAAAATTCTTCAAGCTGTCCATATGACCTTCAACTCGGCTTAACGGCTGTCATATTACTGACAACCGGGACCAATAGCTTAACGTGCCTTCTGAAGGAATTCACCTGAAGGATACCACGGAATCGTTCGCAAATAAATGTCATAAATGGTCACGTGGTGATCACCCATTCAAAGGCCGACAATTATTAAAGCTGCTAACTGCAGTGATCGTTCACAGAACACTGAGCTCCCAAGCAACTATGCCCTACGGGCATCGGGTAAAGGTCCTATAGGGTTTGTGGTATGGCACTAGTGAAGCCGAGGGGCACAGCTAGTCACAAGTAAATAATTATACGGTTCAACTCACATCTCTAATTCGAGGAAGCTTGACGTTTTCGGACTTGACGAAGGTCTTTTTTCAAGAAGCAGATTTTTTTTCTAGATAAAAGCACCAGCTTTGCTTACAAATTCAATAAATTAGGTACTTAAAACTTTGCGCACCTTGAAAAGTATTCGAAAACCATAATGAATTGTACAAATAGTGTAGTAATTTTAATAACATTATCAACTAAAACTATACTTTTGTTGCAGGCATAGACATAGCATCGAGTTCCACAGCGTCACATCTGCTGGTGCCATGTTGGCATGTGATGTGGTCAACTTGACCCACCCCGAAGTCCATCAGCATAAGGGTATGTACTCAAAACCTAATACTTTGATACACTCAACATGCTGAGATATATGATGAAAATTGATTATATTATTCCTATACGAAGAAAATAACCCACATCCCAGCGAACTATCATTCCAACTAAACCGTACATTATTTTACTTGTTTCTGTCTGAGAGCTGGACAATCCGGGTAATTTGTTCCGTAAAAGATATCAACAGGATACTGAAGTCTTAATTATTCGATAGTTCAGTGGATTTAGTCCGCGGTCAACCTCTCCAAAGTTATGATCCCCGTTCGTGTTCAACCCCTAAATGTAGTCCACGTTCAACCCTCGAGGGGTCGACCATGGACTTTAAGTGACCCGGTCACATTAGAATACGTAATATTTACTACTCTTTTAATATGAATCGCATGGATATCACATCTTAAACATCTACATCCCAATTACATATTATTTCGAGATAACAGAATTCTCGAGGATATAAAGTAAATAAAGAAAATTATAACCATGATAGAGAAAATTAAAAATAACTTCCGATTCTTACTTTAAAACTAAACTAACTATGGAGATGAAAGACGGTTATATCTTCGTTCATACCTTTTTGTTACCTTGAAGTAGTCAGTCTGAGATCAGGACTGGGAAACCTTATCAATATGTCTACGACAAAATGGTTTTAACTACCCTTTCTGCGTTAAAATAATAAAATATATTTTAACGCAGAAAAGTTAGTGAAAGGTTTCATACCTTTTGTAGGTTAACCAATATATCTGAAGGAGGATGGAGGTAAAACTTTTAAAATAGTTCGGGTTAAAAATTACGTATAGTAGATCGTTATCATTCGAAATTTTAGTGCCATCTACACACAAAGCAACGCTCGCCTTTACAGTTCGCGTTGCTCTATGCATCTACATGAATCAAAATAGCATCATGACGCTACACCAATCTTTCCCGTTATTTGGCAACATTTTCCCTAGAATAAACTTATGCATACAATTTAACAATCTAATCTGTTGAAAATTGGGACCTATAGATGAAAACAAACATATATGAAAAGAAATTATAAACATCTGGAAATGCAGACTCTTATTCATTATTCACATTTAAGTATACTTATATTAGTATACTATACAATGTGAGTGATATGCTAACATATTTATGTACAGAGGAAGTAAAGTACTAGGTCGCGTGAGGCAGCGGTATCTTCGCACAAAAGAAGTTATTTACTTTTACGAGATCAGCTTTAATGTTCCTCTTGAGTACTTTCCTTGGATCAAATTCGTTTTTATGTTTTTCGTGTATATTTATATGTATTTTAATATAACATAATTACATCTATAAACGTAAAGTCTCGTTGAAGGTCGTTCTTTGATAATAGCTTAGTAAACTGTAAGAAATATACAGGGTCGGCAGCGCGAGTGTGGCGCCTCTGGTGTTGCAAACGTTCATAGGCTGCGGTGACTACCAGTCCTTCTGGTGGGCCGTATGCTTGTCTGCCACCTTAGTGGTATAAAAAAAAAATGTCAATATTCGTCTGTGAGACTCAGAAAGTACATTGAACTCTTTTTAAAATTGACTCGTAGGGGCTTGTACATAAATGCCTTAATAGTTGAGCCTTTATCCCTAAAAAGATAAGCAGATGCGTAGTATATGACCAAATTTAACTATTAATGCACCACGTAGTGAGCCTTTTACCATATTAATACCTACAGGTGCAGGTTGTTACTAACTGTTGTTGATTTTGTAAGCCTTTATAGGTCTCTTGGGGCTCCCGGGAAACCAGAGACAGGGGGAGGATACTGGAGGACTGGGTCACTACACGTGGCCTAGTCATCCTGAACCGGGGGAATGTCGCAACCTGGACGCGGCGGGGGCTCAGCTCGGTCATAGACGTTTCGTTTGCGACCCCTGAGATCGCCCGCCGTGTCCAGGGATGGCGCGTGGTGGAGGAGGAGGAGACGTCATCAGATCACCGATATATTCGGTTTGACGTCTCCCCTCCACCTAACCTGCCGCCAGCAATTGCGAATCCCCCGGAACCGCGTTGGACACTCCATCGCCTTGATCGGGAGGCTCTCCTGGAGGCGGCCATCGTGCAGTCTTGGATTCCGACAGCGGACAGGCCTGCCGATGTTGATACCGAGGTGGAGTGGTTCGGGAGAGCCATGTCGCACATCTGCGATGCGGCGATGCCCAGGGCTAGGCCCAGACCGGCAAGGAAACAGGTGTACTGGTGGACGCCGGAAATCGCGCAGTTGCGCGCGGATACCCCGCCGGTACACCAGGTTTCGCCGGAGGCGTCGCCGCCCAGACGATGCGGCAGCCCGAGAGACGGAGCTCTACGATGGGTACAAGGAGGCCAAGAGATCCCTCCAGACCGCCATCAAGCGGTTCAAAAAATTGGGCCGCGAAGAGCTGATGGAGACTCTGGAGCGGAACCCGTGGGGGCGCCCGTACCTCATGGTAAGAGGCAAATCACGCCCTAAGGCGCCCCCACTGACCCAGTCTCCAGCCGGAGCGGCTGGAGGGGGTCCTGGACTCCTTGTTCCCATCGAGAGCGGAGGAACACATTCCTCCGCTCATGGCTCCGTCTCAGGCGCCCAACGCGGAAGGCAGCGAGAACGACGTGCCGCACTCGCGCGGCTGATGCCCAACACCAGGGGACCCAACGCTCCCTACAGGAGACTGTACCTGGGGATCGTGCGAAGCATGGCCCTATACGGGGCTCCCGTATGGGCGGAGTCCCTGACGGCCATCAATGTGGCTAGACTGCTGAGCCCGCAGAGAGTGATGGCCGTCAGGGTGATAAGAGGATACCGCACGATCTCCGGTGAGGCGGCATGTCTCCTAGCCGGGACCCCTCCATGGGACCTGGAAGCGAGAGCCCTTGCGTCACTGTTCAGATGGCGCAAGGAGGCGCTGGAGCGGGGCCAAAGGCCCGCTTATCGAGAAGTCGAGGCCCAGCGGTCCCTACTCCACCAGGAAACCGTGGAGACATGAAAGGTGCGACTTGAGCAACCAAAGGGGGGATTCGCCACAATCGCGGCTGTCAGACCGGTCATGGACGAGTGGCTGGAGAGGAGACACGGTGCTCTCTCCTACCGGTTGACACAGATGCTTGCCGGGCACGGTAGCTTCGGTAGGTATCTGTGGCGGAAACACCGGGAAACCACGGCCGAGTGTCAGCACTGCGAGGACCGCAGCGATGACACGGCGCTCCACACACTGGTGGAGTGCACGGCGTGGGCGCAACAGCGCCAGGTCCTCGTAGTGGGTCTGGACGTGGACACTCTCTCGCTCGAGACCATGGTGCGAGCCATGCTCTCCAGCGGGAGTAAGTGGGACTGCGCCGCCTCCTTCTGCGAGCAGGTAATGCTCGTGCAGGAGGCGGCGGGACGGGTACGGGAGAGAACTCTCCCACCCGAGTTCCGCTGTCGGCTGCCTGGGCGCCGCCGACGTGTCTTCGCCGAGGACTATCGGCCACCATGACCGGGGGCCTGAGGACGGTGACAGGGCGGCTCACCGTCCTTACAGAAGCAGGCCCATGACGGCAGCGTGACGTGAGTGAGACAATTCACGCACGCCCCCCCTTAGAAGCGGGATCACACCCGAAACTCCCCAAAGACGCGGGATAGCACCCGAACCACCCCCTGGGCGAGGCCGCAGTAGCGGCCGTGGGTCTGTTGGGAGTCCTGGGACATCCTTCCGAGGGTTTGCCCGAGGCTCCCAACCATAGACTGTTGGGCGTGACGTGAGGTTTTTTAGTCGGTTGGAGTCCGGCATAACATCCATGAGGATTTTCCCTCACGTTAAACAAAAAAAAAAAGCCTTTATAGGTCTTCAACATTGCTTAGCGATTGGCATGTTTCTGACAACCTGGACCACTATGGCTTAACGTGCTTTCTGGAAGCACAAAAACATTCGCAAATGAAATTGTTACCAAGTAGTCACCGAGGTGGGGACCAACCAGTGCGAAAGTTGCTTACTGCTGTGACTGCTCACAGAACATGGAGTCAGCGGTGCTACAAACGCTTTGTGTTTAAATTTTATGAGTTTCATTTTAATGGCGCATCCTCTGATACAATACCTACTATATAAACCGCGCGCAACGAGTAGAATGCGGAACATTGTCAGTATCAGTATAGCGCTAGAAAAGGGTTCTAAAATCTGTCATTTTCGATTTCCTTTCACAAGGTTGCGCATTCATGTCGTTGCACGCGGAGTATACTATACTATACATTGTAGTAAGTATACTATACATTGTATAGTAAGTGTAACGAAGAAATAGTGTTTTTGTAGAAGCGTCATTTTACGGGTAACGTACCTATTGCCACCAACCAAAGGGTAAATAGGAAACGTGTGTTTATTATCTTTTTTTGGTACGGAACTCTTCGTTCGCGATTTCGACTCATCTTGGCAAAGAAGTACTTTATTGTACTCTATTGTATACTGGAAAGCACATTCAAAGAGATTTATTATTAATCTTGTTGGTATAACAATACCCTACCATATCGTACTGTAAGGTCAATAGAAGGAAAAAGTATATTATTACTTTTTCCTAAATTGCCCTAGGGAGTAATAGGTTCATAGATTTTATATTCATCTAGCCTTTTGGGCCTTTTGGTTTCATACAAGCCTAAAAGCAATAAAATAAAATTTATACGCTTGCAGAATAGTATTACAAGTTTGTACAATTATATTATTCAGCTCACGTATTCCGTCGGAAATATGACCATCACGCACAATCTGCGAGTAGCCTGCTAAGAACAATACCCTTCCGATTCACATAGGACCCGTAATATACCGGGGTACTTTCATTTTCTATATTATTTACCCTTCATTTCCTTTTCAGTCTGTAGAGTCCAATTTCTCAATTTATTTTCTGATTAATTTTCATGAAAGAGAGTTCCAAGATACTATACCTTCTCAAGAGAACTAGCGAGTTCGAGCTCGGTGTTATTTTTCTAGTCATGATCATTGCTGTAAATCACATTCCCGTTTCTTTTTGGTTTATCCGCAGTCGGGACAATATACTCCCAAAAAAAAACAGCATGAACGAAATAGGTACTGAGAAAATTTAAAGCAACGACAATGTGCGTTTCTTCATCGCGGTTCTATATTCTGCCGGGAGCCCTAGGACATCCTACCCTTATGTTTGTAAGACTTGGTGTGGTTCTAGTCGGTCGGAGTCTGGCATAGCATCCAATGTAGGATTTCCACGCGTCATAAAAGCGCTTCAAATTTTGTAACCTATCACAGCATGCCATGATAATAACAAAGAAAGAAAGAATTTTCATAACTACAGTCAAGCCAAGCTCAAAGAGATACAAGTCATAAACGTATTTCAAAATTATATTCAAGTCTGTAACATCCTAGTTATAAACAAAGCAAGATTAAATTAATGAATCTGTTAAAACGGACTTTAACGGTGTGCTTAACCGCCATAAATCCCTTTGCAATAAAATTCAATTTAAGCACAACCTATTAACGAAGGGACGCGCGGACGTGGCAGTACATGGAACTCAAAACGTAAGCTGAATTAAAGATCTTACAGGTATATCCGCTGTAAGATCTTTTATTAATTTATTTATTTGACCACCATCTAAATGAGACTCAACTGATAAAAGTTTGGCATAAAAGTACCTATATCGCTTTATAAAGTAAGTACCTAGGTACGTGTATTCTATCTCTCACTCGCAGGTAAAAAAATGCCTATGAAGTTATAGGGAAATATTTATGTACCTATTGATGTAGTTATACATAAAATAATTTATAACTTAGATCAACAGTACAAACCTCTCTAAGAATGTATTTATTTTCTTTACGACTTATTTTAATAATACTGCGAGCTTTGACATTAAAAAAGAAAATAAAAACATTAAGCAAGATTCAACTTACGCCAAAATATTCTTATCCAAACGCCCCTTTCTACAAAATACAATAAACTTGCCTATAAAGGGTAAAATAAAGCTTAAACGCAACACAAATGCGCTACTTCAGTGAAATTCTTTCATTGCTACTGCATGCTTACTTGCTGAGTCTTGGTATTCCGTGCAATGGAAACTGTAATATTATGAGGCAAGCTGACCTGGCGTTATAATAAGACAGACTATAAATATGGCGGTTAGCCGCAGTGGTACTGGAATGCGGTCTGTCCGCAAATGATAACTGGTGTAAGAGAGTATTTAATTATGAGAGGGTTAGTTCGAGTTTTTTTTAAATTTAGTAAAACATAGAAATTAGGCTAAATTAATAGTTTTACAGACAGAGAGATAAAGCCAGTTAAGTGCGAGTCAGATTCGAGCACTGCGGGTTCCGTACAAAAAAAAACGAATAAAATCCAAGAACTGTATGTTTACGTGCTAGATCTTGATAGGTATTCCGTGCAATCCTGGGGTCATTCTTCCGAGGGTTTACTCGGGGCTCCCAACCGTAGGCAGTACTAGGGAGCGTGTGGTTTTAGTCGGTAAGAGTCCGACATAGCATTCATGACGAATTTTCCACTCGTCACTAAAGTATTCTGTGCAATGGAACCTATGATATTATGTAGCAAGCTGACTGCGCTGAAATATGACCTGGCGTAATAATAAGACAGGCTATAAATATGGCGGTTAGCCGCAGTGGTACTGGAACGCGGTTTGTCCTCAAATTATTAACTGGTGTAGCAGAGCATTTGATACAATTTGAGAGGTTTTAGTCTGAGTATTTCCGATTCAGCCAAAAATTAAAATCGGTTTATTTAAATAATCTTGCAGGCAGATAAAAAAGAGGAAAAATGCGAGTTAGATTCGACTACGGAGGATTCCATACCACAAGACGACATTTTTTTTTTTCTGTTAAAACTGTTTGTTGTTATAGCGGCAACAGAAAGATCTGTGAAAACTTCAGCGACAGAATACAGCCTGGTGACAGACAGATAGACGGATGGAGCGACGGACAGACAGACGAACGGTGAAGTCTCAGTAATTGTTTCCAGTTTTTACCGTGTTAACCCTAAAAACCGGCTACAAGCTGTATACAACAGAAGACAAGATAGATAGGTGTAGGGACTAGGGTAGGGTAATGTACGAAAACTAGAAAGAAAAAACAAAGGATTGTGCTTTCCGTTTCAACACGTCAATGGCGTGGACGAAACAAAACGAAACAAAAATACATTAACAGATGCACTTGTAAATGGCACTTATATAAACCAAAGAAGTACCACCACACCACACCACAAGTTGAAGCGCTCGTGGCCCCGCGGACTCAGTGTTCTGTAAACGATCACTGCAGTAAGCAACATTTACTATGGCCGGATATGGATGGGTGACCACCACGTGGACCACTTTGTGACATCTATTTACGAGCGTTTCCGTGCTTCGGAAGGCACAATAAGCCGTTGGTCCCGGTTGTCAGTAAAATGACAGTCGTTAAGCCAAGTTGAAGGCCTTACGGGCGGCTTGAAAAATTTCAACTGTGGGTCGTCACAACCTGCGCCCGGGTCGGCAGCGCGTGTGTAGCGCCTCTGGTGTTGCAAAACGTCTATAGGCTACGGTTACCAACCTTCCGGTGGGCCGTAAGCTTGTCTGCCACCTAAGTAGTATAAAAAAAAAACCACTTCACAACGCGTCCCACCTGAGAAAAACTGAAAAGAAACTCAGCGGGTTATTCTTTTTAGTGCTCTATTTACAATAGGTATTAAGAAATCTAAAACTATGCATTTTAACAATTTTTTGAAAATCCAGCAGAGCAGGTCATTTCCAGGCTTCTTTATCTAGAACATAATCACCAATTAAATAGTAGCCCTTGCAGTCCAATTTACTTTTAATAAACTTTTTGAACTTATTTATGGACATACTTTTAATTTTACTCACACCTCAATAGTATTAAAAAAACTTAAATGCTACTACATTCCCTTATACTTCTTGGTGACGACGTGCTCTGGGTCTTGCAGGTGGTGGCAAGAGAAACAGCTGGTTTCTTGGTGAACTTTATAATAACGGTTGATTGTACAAAATCACAGACGTATAGGTAGGTATATATAGGTGCGCGTGTTGAGGTGACGGTGTTTTTTGACGTAGTGACTGACGGCCGCACAGCTGTTGCTCGGTGAGCGGGGCGCGTGGACCCCCCGCGTCTTGGATGCCCCTGCGTCGTCCTGCTGGCGACGATATGTCTCTGACATGCTCCCGGGGTTGAAGACTTGTCTTCAAATTCAGTGTGTGACTGGAAGGAGACAGATAGTATTATAAGCGCGTCGAACGATACCTGTCTTAGTCTTGATATCGGCGACTCTAGCTATTCCGTCTCTCCCGGGTATGAGACGAACAATGCGCCCCATTGGCCACATGAGAGGCGGCGTGTTTGGCTGCTTCAGGACCACCATAGATCCCTCTTCAAGGGTTCCTTCGGAGTGCGCCCACTTGGTCCTCTGTTGGAGGTAAAATATGTATTCGTTAGAAAACCTTTTCCAAAATTGTTGTTTTAGGTGTTCTATGCGCTCGAATCGCTTTAGGTTGGCAATGTTCTGGCTGGTTACTTCTGGATGAGGCAAAGCAGTGAGAGACCTTCCAATTAGGAAATGGGCAGGAGTTAAAGGGTAAAGGTCAGATGGATCTGTGGATAAGGGTGTAAGAGGACGAGAGTTTAATATGGCTTCAACCTGTATCAAACACGTAGCCATCTCTTCGAAGGTAAGATGTGTAAGACCTAGTATACGTCGCAAATGTCCTTTAACGCTACGTACTAAACTTTCCCATATCCCACCGAACATAGGAGAATAACTTGGAATGAAAGAGAAATTAATACCTGACTCTGCCATTTCGGATGAGTAGTCCTGCTTTAAAATGTCAGCCAGCGCGTTACATGTTCCTACGAAATTAGTACCATTGTCAGAGTAGATGGTTTTCGGTTTACCTCGACGAGCAATAAATCTGTTAAGTGCTGCAATAAAAGCTTCCTTGGTAAGATCCGAGACAAGCTCCAAATGAACTGCCCGTGTGGCTAGACAAACGAATACACAGATATAGGATTTAATGAGTCGGCATCCTCTACCTTTACGATCGGCTATCAGAATTGGTCCGGCGTAATCCGTGCCTGTCTCGAGGAAAGGAAACTCTAACTGAACCCGTTCCTTTGGCAGATTACCCATCATAGGTTGAACGGTTTGACCCTTGATACGTTGACATTTGACGCATTTATGTACTGTGGATTTTGCAAGGTTCCTGCCACCCAAAGGCCAGTAGTTATGTCGTAATGACGACAATAATAACTGTGGTCCAGCATGAAATAATCTTAAGTGGTAGGCATTGAATAGCAACTTAGTAATATGATGCTGACTACATATAAGAATCGGATGCTTTACATTGTAATCATAGTATGAGTTGTCCAGTCTTCCTCCTACACGTATGATTCCTGATTTGATGAATGGTGATAAAGAAATAAGACGGTTTTTCTTGGGAAGAGATTTTCCCGATGAGAGCAGATCATACTCCATGGGAAACATTTCCCTCTGACATGTTTGAATAATAAAGTCAGCACTGTACGACAATTCTGAACTTGTTAGAGTTGAGCCTAGACTTAAATTATTATTACGAGCCTTATTTACAAATCTAAATAAATATGCTATAGTACGTTGTAATTTAGTGTAATTAGATGAATTGTTGATTAAATTCAAAATTAATTGATTATATTTGATTTCATTGGACTGAGTAATTGTGTTTGTATGAAATGATGCATTGTATTGTGTGTGTGATCTCAATAGCTCCGGTAGTGGAACATTGCTGTCTGATTTAGGTGTAGACGGCCACTGAGAGGCATCAAGAGACAGATAGGAAGGACCTGACCACCACAAGGAACATTGACCTATGAGGTCAGCGCTAAGACCACGTGAGATCAGATCAGCTGGGTTCTCTTTTGAGGGCACGTAGCGCCATGTGTGATCACCAAAACCTTCCCGGATCTCGGAAACGCGATGCCTGACAAAAGGCTGAAGAGAAGCCGGGGACGATGACAGCCATCCCAGAACTATCATTGAGTCGCACCAAAAGATACAACTATCAGGTTTTATTGTTAGGGATTCCAGAACTTTCGTACATAGTCTTGTACCGAGTAAAGCTCCGCAAAGCTCCAACCTTGGGATAGTAGTAGCCTTAACCGGCGCGATCTTGCTCTTGGAGGTAAGTAGACTTACATGAATGGAGCCATCGCCTGCCACGGCGCGAATGTAAATGCAAGCGCCGTAACACCGTTCGGAAGCGTCGCTAAAAATGTGTAAAGCTATAGATGAAGGATTGTCACATACAACCCACCGTGGGATACTAAGTGTGTTCAGATGAGGCCAAGTTTCAGTAAGCTTTAGCCAAAGCTTTTTAACCTCTGCCGGCACCTCTCCATCCCAAGAACACCCATCAATCCACAGCCTTTGGAGGATTAGCTTGGCCTCCATGATGGTTGGTGAAACTAGTCCTAGGGGATCAAAGATCTGTGCAATTATAGACAGTATGTGACGTTTTGTAATGATAGTGTTTGTGTGTAATGGTGAATTTATTGAAAAAGTGAGTGTGTCTGTGTTACACCGCCAATTGAGACCGAGAGTTTTACTAGGTTCGTCAATGCTTAAACTCACTGTGTTAGAAGAAGTTGTAGTCTGATTTGTCACTGAATTTAGAATTTCGTGGCTATTAGACTGCCACTTCCGTAGAGTCAACTGTGCTGACCCCAAAGTTTTGATGATGTCTCTGCCTAGGGTGATAGTGGAATCGATGGAGTCACTCCCCGACAGGAGATCATCCACGTAGAGATCATGATGAATAGCGCGTTGCGCTTGTGTAGTAGATGCCTGCTTCGCGAGCTCAGTCAGACATCTTGTACTGATGTATGGTGAAGCTGAATTCCCGTAAGTTACTGTGTTCAAAATATACTCTATAAGGGGCAGAGAAGGATCGCATCGCCATAGAATCTGCTGTAGAGGCCGTTGAGATTCCTCAATATTGATTTGTCTGAAAAACTTCTCTATGTCAGCTGATATGACGTATTTATGTTGGCGGAACCGCAATAGAATAGACATCAGATCATCCTGAACTCTAGGGCCTACAGCCTGAATATCGTTGAATGACTTGCCTGATGTTGTAACCGCTGAGGCGTCGAAGACGACTCGCAATTTGGTGCTTGTACTGGACTCTCGAAACACGCCGTGATGTGGAAGAAAATATGAGTATGGTGATGAATCTGAGAGAATAGGAGATTTAGTCATGTGACCTAATGCCTCATACTCGTTCATAAAATCCACATAAAGTTTCTTAAGTTCCGGTTCTCGGTTGAGTCTACGCTCTAATGACAAGAAACGTCGTTTGGCCATGTCATAAGAGTTTCCTAATGCTTTAGGGGATGCTTTCAATGGAATGGACACAATGAAACGGCCGTTGCTGTCTCGTTTTGTTGTGTCTATGAAGTTCTGCTCACATAGGCGTTCTTCGGAAGTGAGATTGTATTTTGGTGAGATTGAATCTAGTTCCCAAAAACGTGTGAGGTCTGTGGTGTGTGTGTGTGTTGTGTGTTTATCATGTGTAAACATGCACAATAATTTGCTATCAATTGACTGTGGTAGTGCGCCTGATATTAGCCAACCGAGCTTTGTTTCGAAAAGCGTTGGCTGTTGTTTACCTAGCTGTATGCGACTATGACCTATCACTGACCAAAAGACTTCTGCTCCCACGAGGATATTAATTTCAGATGGAATGTTGAATGACGGGTCAGCTAGGTGAATGCCTGATGGTACAGGTAAGTTTTGTATGTCAATGTATGAATGCGGTATGAATGGTGTGATTTTCGGCAAGACGAAACAATCAATGTCAGTTGTGTATGAACCGTCACAAGATTCTAAATGCAAGGAGCAAGACTCTGATATGATTGACGTTTGACTGTTTATACCTGCCAGGCTTGAGCTTACATTACGAATAGGTAATTTAAGCTTACCGCAAAGATCCTTGGTAATGAAATTGGCCGTGCTTCCATTGTCTAGTAAGACTCTGGCGCCGTGCGACCTTCCCAAATGATCCGTCACCTTTACCCATGCTGTGGAAAGTAATACATTACATGATGAGGAAATTGGTTTAAATTCGTGATTTGTGCTCGATAATGCTAAGTGTTCACTATGGGTACTAGATTCTTCAGCGTGGGAATGAACGAGAGAATTATGCTTTTGATCGCAATATTTGCAATTTCCCAGTCTACAGGTTTCCTGCAAATGGCCTGGACGTAAGCAGTTCACGCATAGTTTTAAATCTTTGACCTTTCTAATGCGTGCATCAATGGATAATGCCCTAAACTGATCACAGCTAAATAAATTATGTGATTGCTTGCACAATGGACAGGAAAGTGAAAATCTAAGTCCCGGCTTAGCCTTGCTGGAAGCTACTACGAAACTCTTCGGCTTATTGTTAGTTGTGACCCTAGCATGAGACACCCTTGCCTCCTCGAGCGTCTCCAACAGGTTACAGCGGTTTGAAACGAAGGTAGTGAATGTGCTTAAAGAAGGGGGCTCAGTCAGAGAATTCCTATGTTCCTCCCATTCCCTATTAGTAATTGGATCTAGCTTTGACGCCATGATGTGGATAATTAATGAGTCCCAGTGTTCAATAGGTTGACCCAAGGTTGCTAAAGACCTCAGATTTTTTCTTGTTTCATCCACAACCATACGCAGGCTTTTACTACACTCTTTGCTCACCGACTCGATGTTAAACAAAGCTTGTATGTGATTAGTAACTAGTAGCTGTTTGTTGTCGTACCTGTCACATAATAATTTCCACGCTTCCTCATAGTTGCTGCCTGTAAAATCCAAGCTCCTAATAAAATTACCAAGGCAGCAGCGCCGTGAAGAGAACTACGTAAATAATGAAATTTGTTGATATCATTGATGCCTTTCTCCTCATGAATCAAGGACACATACATGTCCTTAAACTCCAACCAATTCTGATAACCGCCGCTAAAATGAGGTAAATTAATTTTAGGTAATCTAACATTACCTTGCCTTTGTGTAACCACAGTGAGCTGATCACCAGAACCGACCTCGGACCTCCCAGGCTGCTGACTGCGGTGCGTAGCCACGATTGTGCGAGCAGCTGCTAGCTGCTTGTAGTACTGGGTTTCGAACTGGTCGCGCTCAGAGTATTGCTCGTCTGGTTTAGCCGCCAAGTACTCCAATTCACTCTGAAATCCATCATAAATCGGATATATAGAAACCAATTTATCAACTTTCAACTCTAATTCGGCTAACTGTTCATCGCTAAGCTGTTTGCATGTTTTTATAGGCGTCAAATAGCTAGTAAATTGAGTCAACTGAGATTTCAAAGCAGCACGCCTCTTTACCAGTTCTTTCACTTTTTCATCAGCCATGGTTGCGAGTTAAAAAGAATTGAAGAACGAAAATAAAAGTGAAGGGCCAAGTATGACTAGTAAAAAGAAATGTTACATACGTAACTGGCAAGCGAACAGCTGATTGCAATAGATAGGTAGGTATCAATCTATTGTGGGTTGAATGACCGTTTGAAAACGGAATAAAAAATATAAATTTAAAAGGAGGTACTTTTGGCTGTCGGCAAAAACTTTTAACTACGGTTTAACTCACTATTAATTTGAAAAAGACAATAGTTTTACAATTTGGGAAAAAAAATGTAGGTAGTTAAAAAAATAAATTTGCAAATTACTTGAACTAATTATTATTCTACACTGCACAATAAAATTAACGGAATCACTACTAACTTTCACTGATATTAATAGATCGGTATTCTACTGTTATGTACGGCACAATAATACATAAGTAGGCGTTTTTATAAAATGTTAAAGACACTAGTTGTAATGTTAAAGCACAGAACACTATTGATCTACGCTGATATCTACTGCGCCGAGGTATATAATTATGGTTATGTAGCTAGCACTACGAGATAGACAGCTACGGGACGATACTGTGGTTTGCGATATTAACTACTCGGACTAGGGATATGGTTAGTAATAAGCGACTAATGTTAGTAGGTAATGAAATTGGAATGATCTCACGTATGCTGCACGCTTCGCATCCAATCTGGCTATTCTGATTTCGCCGTAAATAGAATATTCCTTTGATGAAAACGATGTCGCTGGGCTTCACTTGGGCTGCTACTCGGCTGTGACCCGATGAAAATGACCCTTACGACTGATCGATTTTCTGAATTTCTTCTGAATTTTTGTGAAATATTCCGCACCAATCCTATGCCTTTCCGACGATCGTTGACTGGAACTGGGCTCCGAATATGATCGCGATGACCTGCTTGTCCAATTGCGACGATTGAAGGTGTCTGACAATTTTTTTTTTTTTCAAAAAACCGTTACTCCACTTCGCTGCTGGAATTCTTTTTTCTTCTTCTCGAAGGACCATGTGGTGACGACGTGCTCTGGGTCTTGCAGGTGGTGGCAAGAGAAACAGCTGGTTTCTTGGTGAACTTTATAATAACGGTTGATTGTACAAAATCACAGACGTATAGGTAGGTATATATAGGTGCGCGTGTTGAGGTGACGGTGTTTTTTGACGTAGTGACTGACGGCCGCACAGCTGTTGCTCGGTGAGCGGGGCGCGTGGACCCCCCGCGTCTTGGATGCCCCTGCGTCGTCCTGCTGGCGACGATATGTCTCCGACATTCTTATAACGTAAAGAACGTATCTGTTTTATACAACAAAACGAATGGACTTCATAAGACGTAGAACATTCCCATGAAATATATTTTATTTCCCTCGCAGATGGCTAAAACGGTCTCCCTCTAGCCACCAAGAAACAAATATATTGCGATTTGCTCCTTCATTTTCTCGCAAGGTATTTTATTGCGTTGGGGTCTCACATAAATTTCGTAGTCACTCAGCGAGAGAAATAAGGTCTAACCGAGGCTCACGAAAAATTGGTGCGAAATTTTATTGTTAGTTTATTTTTATTACATGAGCCATTTTTATCATTATTGCTTGTTACTGTGCTCGCGAGTGTTATTATTATTGCTGTTTCGTGAAATAAAATAAAGAAGACTTTGTAGATAGGCAGGCGAAGGTAGTAGGTAGAAGGTAGTAGGTAGATAGGTACTCAACTCAGCCAATAGGATTATCTAGAACCCGTAAAAAAGTAAAATATCTTAACAATAACGTTTTCACAAATTGGGATAGCCAGTACTTACTGGCTATACTGGCTATCCCAATCAAAAATCGCAAAAAAATCGCAGGGCCACGATATTTTAAAAGATTATAGGTACTTACCTATAATCTTTTAAAATATCGTGGCCCTGCGATTTTTCAAATACTTTATACTTTAAACCCTTTTAATTTTCACTTCCCTGAACGGCTTTTACCCAAATGCAGTACGCAGCTTTGAGCTTAAAAATTAATGAAGCGAGTTTGGTTTCGATAAAGTAAAAATACCTTAGAGTGCCTGCCGCCATTATAACTTGCACCTGGTATCGATTCGCGTAGGCAGTTTCTCAGAAAGGTATCTACCTAATTAGATAGATATTTCTATGAATAGACATTTATGGATTACGCTTTCGCAGAATGTTCATATTATTTCTCCTTATTAGACAGAATTCTGTGCAACACGTTCTAAGTCTTCCTATCTCGAAGAATCTTGAATGAAACAATTAAACATAGCCCATTATTTACTGACCCTACTTTTATAATTTTTATGCCAACTTTTGATGACGCTATAAGATTTGTGTCAAGAATTGAAAATATCGTGAGATGAAACCGGTCAGTTTCGAAGGTCAGGTCTTCAGTGATGAGAGGAAAGCAAGACGCGCCGTGTGCGGGGAGCGCCCGCTCTGGTCACTCCGCCTGCCGCGACGCGCGAGTACCCGATATTGTACCTCATTCAACACCAAATCTTCATAGCGTTAGGTTCATAGGAGCTATCGAAGATCAAGTAGTAGACTTGGAACGTAGACTTTAGTCTTATAATTTATTGAGCATTTACAGCGTGGTAATTTCTGTGACAACTGTACAGTTACTTTAAATCATCAATCGATCAACAAATTCTCTATTTACCTAAAAAACGATGTTCATAGCACAATTTGGAATAAAAACATCCTACCTAAATTTTGGATAGATAGGTAGGTGCCTAGGAAAATCCTTTAAAAGGCCTTTTCATGGACAGCCATCAAATCGGCTTAACGTCGATGCCTAAAAGTGTGGACCGACGTTGTTTGAATTCAGACAAACTTTTGCTAACGAAAAGGCACTTCTAATTAAAAGCTCCAATTTCTGGTTTTATTAATAAACTCAACTCAAGCGAACACAGTTTTTTAGACTAAAATATTCACTTGACTGCCTACAGTAGCGACCACTTAGGCTGCTCGCACATTTGTCAGCACCGTACGCGCCGCACGCGCCGTACGCGCCGCATTTTAGAATTCGTTGTATGAAATTGTATGGAACCTCGCACATTACACCCGCACCGTACGCGCCGCATTTCGTAAAATGCGGTAGGCATCCGAATAACATTCTGATGACGTCATAATGCGGCGCGTACGGCGCGTGCTGATGCTCGGTGTAGCCGCATGCATGCTCAGTGTTGCCATATATACGTATTTTCCCGTATCTATACAGAAATAATGTTCAAACCGGACAATACATAGTACATGCACACGGATTTTTATAGTGAGCGATTACAATCACAATAACATTCACCCATTTATTAGCAATGTTGAAATCCTTTAATATTCTATTTTTATTTGCAAATGAAGATCGATAAAACAAATGACGCTCGATTAAATAAATGAAAATCGACAAAACAAATGACGGCCGGATAAACAAATGACGATCGGCAAAACAAATGACGGTCGGATAAACAAATTACGATCGGCAAAACAAATGACGGTCGAAGAAACATATGCAGATCAATGAACCAAAAGACTGTAAGCAATTTGATAAGATTAAAAAATACTTGCAGCCATATTTTGTAATTTAGATGTGATTGCCATTCAAAAAAATAGGTGCAAGCAAATCTCGACCTTAATGACACTTCTCTAAAAATGTGCTTTTAAGCGTTTATAGATATCACTGATCACGAATATGTAAAAATTAAATAAATATTATTCATGTTCATAAGGTCGAGAATTGCTTGCACCTATTTTTATGAATGGTTATAGCATCTAGATTACAAAAATTTGGTCAACCTTATGAGCATGCATATTATCTATTTATTTTTATATATGCGTGATCAGTGATGTCTATAAACGCCTAGAAGCACATTTTTTAGAGAAAAGTCATTAAGGTCGAGATTTGCTTGCACCTATTTTTTTGAATGACAATCGCATTTAGATTACAAAATATGGCTGCAAGTAATTTTTGACATTATCAACTTGCTTATAGTATTTTGTTTTAGTGATCTGCATTTGCTTTTTCGATCGTCATTAGTTTATCCGACCGTCATTTGTACTGTCGATCTTCATTTGTTTCGCCGATCTTCATTTGTTTTGCCGATCTAGACCTATTATTATAAAGACAAGCCATAACGTGCACAATCTGCGTTGTCTACATTTTGCGAGTTGTTTACATTTTGTACATTTTGCTTTATGTACAACTGCTACAGTTGGCAATACCAAAGATTTGCTTACGGCGCGTACGGCGCGTGCGGCGCGTACGGCGCGTATGTGCGAGGCTATCAGGAAATGCGGCGCGTACGGCGCGTGCGGCGCGTACGGTGCTGACAAATGTGCGATCAGCCTTATCTGAATATGATCTCGCCTTTATCCCCGAAGGTGTAAGCAGAGGCTTTCTATGCGCACATAATTCACCATGTTACATTTTGACCCACGTGTGGCGGATTTGAGCGTATTAGCTGCCACCTTTTCAATATTGGTGTCACCAATTATTACTAACTAGCTGACCCGCGCAACTTCGTTTGCGTGATGAATGAAGAACCGCTCGACCGATTTTGTGCAAACTTCACATAAACCATCAACTAAATAGTCCAAACAAAGCCTAGACATTTGGTTTGGATAGGTGAGCTCGTTCTTGAGTTATAAAATTACAACGAAAAGTGGTATGGATTTTTATATAGATAGATTTGTTGTTATGCCGGCAACAAAAATACATCGTCAAATTCATAACGCATAAAATATGAGCCAAGTAAATTTATTTATTAAATACATTTCTTAATTCAATGGCTAAACTACTACTTGACACAACTTCTCTTCTAAGCAATTGACATCGTACCTGGTAACGTAATAACAATGTAAATTTCATCAGCTGAACCTGAGATTATGTTCATTGTAATGGCTCTTTTCAGTCCTGTCGCATGTAGTCTTCGTAGAGGCCATTCCCGTATTTTACAAAGACTTAGTGTGTCTGTTTCCTGACAGAATGCAGTCAGTCTTAGAATAAAGTTCATGCCTTCCATGATCAGTCTGCTGACAATATTTGTCTGGTAACATGCGGTGTTATTTTATTGACCAGTGGATACTACCTGAAGCGTGGTCTTTCATTTTTTCTGTCAAGCCATCTTATCTTTTCTTCTCACAAATGTATTTTTGTCACACAAAACTTCCGTATAGCATATTTGGTTAATATTATATCAAAATTGCGCTTTTTATTTCTTCTTCTTCTTCTTTTAATTAATGGCCCTCCGTTTATTAACGATTTTGCCAGTCTCCAGTAAAATTAATAGATACAAATGAAATCAGTAAAAAATGGCGATACGCCAGTCTCAAGTCTATTCAATCCCCTATTCGCTTTTTATTTAACTTGCCTGTAAAATCATCTCTTTGAAGTCTGAAGAGTAAAACCATATCCCTAACATAAATGACAACGCTTTCACAAATTATGTGTCAAAATAAAAAGTAATTTAAGAATAAAATAAGAGTATTTAAGGAGTATTGATATCAACTCCGGAGAAAATCGACCCCAAAATAATTTACATTCCCTTTTTAGCTCGTTATAGCATAAATTTCAATAAAATACGAAACACGTCTTCAATAAATTGTGATAATAATGCTATATGCCAAATTTTAAGTAGATCGGACCAAGGAATCTCGCTATCCCATACAAACTTTACCCTCCTTTTTTATACCTTTGGAGGTGGAATTTGCAAAAATGTTTAAATTACTTTTTTCAAATTGTAAGAAACAACGCTCATGCTTAGTTTCATCATCGTATCATTAACCGTTTAAGCAATAATTGATAATAACTTTGGGTCTAGGGATCGAACCGCAAAATTAAGTTTGCTTTGAATTCTATATACTTTTCCGGAATAAAAAGTACCCAGTGTGGTGCCCAGGCTATTAAAGAATAATTATACTAAGTTTCATCGTAATCGAACCGGTAGTTTTTGCGTGATGCCTGAACAAACAGACAGACAGACAGACAGACAGACAGACAGACAAAAAAATTTTTAATCACATTTTTGGGTTCGGTGTCGGTCTAGTAACACCCCCTGCTATTTATTTTTTTGATATTTTGAATGAACAGATTTTTCACTTCTACAGATTTATTATAAGTATAGATTGGCAAGGTGGTCTCACAATTTGTATCGCGTAGTATGAGGTATGAGATATTGACCATAAATTGCGTATCTTCTATTCTTTTATACTAATATAAAGAGGATAGATTTGATTGTTTGTTTTTTTGTATCGAATAAGCTCGGAAACTAATGAACCGATTTGAAAAATTCTTTAATTTTTAGTAAGCTAGACTCTTCCCTGTGAACATAAACTGTAATTTATTCCTGTATTCCCACGGAAACGCTAAGCTACGTGGGTGAAACTGCGTGACGTCCTCTAGTATACTATAGAAATTAATTTCCGTTTGTTTGTCCGTTAAAACTCAAGAACGGCGGAACGGACTTGACTGATGTTGATGTTTGTGAAAATCCAGGAAAGTTTTACATGATTCTTTTTTATAATGATTCTTTCAACGTTGTACTTACGTTTTTGAATGCGCTAATATATGATCTTGTAATGACACAGCTAAAATTTAAAAAAAAAATAAGTGCACGAATCTAATTTTTTTACGAATTTGATAATATAAATAAGCTCTCCAGTTTCAATATTAGGGTCAGGCAGTAATTCCATGAATATACATATTAATTAACAAAATATTGATATACAAAATTGAATTATCATTTTAGAGAATACACTAGCTTGATTGGTATTTACATGGATACGGCACCATATGACAGATCAATATGCATACAAACATCAGGAATTCGAGCCTGTCAAAATTTTGCAATTTGTGAACGTTTATTCTTTCATTTCGTGATCCACAAACAAACGTTCGAACGGATATACATTTCGAACAAAGAAATAATAAAATTCTTTTGTTGTTTCGAGTATTAATCCTCATGGTCTTCGTGGATCCAGCTAAAGCCCTAAAAAACAATCAGGAGTTGATTATTTTTCAAAGTATAGCTCAATGATGCTTTAAAATACCATTTTTGTCAATGTGTTTAGAAAGCTCAATTCTTTTTGTAGTTTTATCAGTCACACACACACACAATCTGACTATAGTATGGGATACATTTTGGCGGGGTATCTAGTAATTTGTTTACTGAAAAGCGAAGTATACGAAGAAAATCATATTAGCGAAAAAAATAATGCATGAAATTTGAATACCACCATCTTCAGCCTCGAGGCATAGTCTGTACATCAACTCTCATTCCCGTGCTCACTCTCGTTTCACATTATAGGCGCTATCATTTACCTAAATCGTTATTTTGTTGCTTTATTTCCAAAACATGACTTCATTATCATTTTTTTTTCCAAGGGCAAAAAGTTTATTTACGTGCCGAAATACCGGACTCATACTGGCTACAACCACACGGAGAACTGCGCACGGCCGGAAAACCCAGAAAAACTATCGGAAGAATGTCCCACGATGATAGCGAGCACTAGCAAAAACTTTATGTGAATTGCTCGAGTAGCAAGTATATCATTTCGTGTTATGTACTGTGCACGCACTATGTTTTGTCTACGTTGCCTGGCCAGACCAAATGCCCGACTTGACAATCTTATTTGCGTAGGATCAAAGTAGATTCCGTACCGGTTTCAAAATAATAAGCGTCCGTGGGTTTTAAGCGACACTTCACGACGTTTTTGTAGAAGCGTCATTTTATGTGTTACGTACCTATAGTCACCATCCAAACGATAAATAGGAAACGTGTGATTCTTATCTTTTTTTTTAAAACGGAACCCTTGGTACGCGAGTCCAACTCATCTCGGCAAAGAAGTACTTTATTGTACCCAATTGCATTCTAGGAAACACATTTGAACAGATTTATATGAATTTTGTTGGTATAACAATAGGCAACGATACCATAAGTAAGGTCTATAGAAGGAAGAAGGAATTCCTAAATTGCCCTAGGGAGTAATAGGTTCATAGAATTTATATTCATCTAGCCTTTTCGGCCTTTTGGTTTCATTCAAGCCTAAAAGCAATAAAATGAAATTTATACGCTTGCAGAATAGTATTATAAGTTGGTACAATATATTATTCAGCTCACGTATTCCGTCGGAAATATGACCATCACGCACAATCTGCGAGTAGCCTGCTAAGAACAATACTCTTCCGATTCACATAGGACCCGTAATATACCGGGGTACTTCCCTTTTCCAAATTGTGTACCCTTCATTTCCTTTTTAGTCTGTGGAGCCCAACTGCCTCAATTTATTTTTATTATATTCAAGTCCGTAACATCCTAGTTATAAACAAAGCAAGATTAAATTAATAAATCTGTTAAAACGGACTTTAACGGTGTGCTATAAAACCGCCATAAATCCCTTTGCAATAAAATTCAATTTAAGCACGACCTATCAACGAAGGGACGCGGACGTGACAGTACATGGAACTTAAAACGTAAGCTGAATAAAAGATCTTATAGGTATATCCGCTGTAAGATCTTGTATTTATTTATTTATTTGGCCATTATCTAAATGGGACTCAACTGATAAAAGTTTGGCATTAAAGTACCTATATCGCTTTATAAAATAAGTAACTAGGTACGTATATTCTTTCTCTCACTCACAGGTAAAAAAAATCCCTATGAAGATATAGGGAAATGTTAATGTACCTATTGATGTAGTTATTTATAAAATAATTGATAACATAGATCAATAGTACAAACCTCTCTAAAAATGTATTTATTTTCTGTACGACTTATTATAATACTGCTCGCTTTGACATTAAAAAAATAAAATAAAAGCATTTTGCTAAAATTCAAGTTACGCCAAAATATTCTTATCCAAACGCCCCTTTCTACAAAATACAATAAACTTGCTTATAAAGGGTAAAATAAAGCTTAAACGCAACACAAATGCGCTACAGCAGCGAAATTCTTTTACAGAGACTGCATGCTTACTCGCTGAATCTTGGTATTCCGTGCAATGGAAACTGTAATATTATGAAGCAAGCTGACTGCGTTGAAATATGACCTGGTGTTATAATAAGACAGGCTATAAATATGGCGGTTAGCCGCAGTGGTACTGGAACGCGGTCTGTCCGCAAATGATATCTGGTGTAAGAGAGCATTTTGTTATGAGATTGCTACAATTTGAGAGGTTGTAGTCTGAGATTCTTTTCGATTCAGTCAATAAGTTTATTTAAAAAATCTTGCAGGCAGATAGATAACAATACAATTGCGAATCAGATTCGCCTACGGAGAATTCCATACCACAATTCAGCAAAAAAATGTGATTGTTTATTATACGCAACCCTTATAGTATAGAGTAGGTTTGTTCCAGGGTTGCTGTTTATCACCAATAGTTTTCAATATAGTAATAAATATTTTAATAGACAGTATTATTACTCATGAGAAGAAGTGGGGATATCGGTTTAAATTAAATGGTAAATATACAGAGACCATCCTGGCGTTTGCTGACGACCTCGCAATCCTGACTCGCAGCCCAAAGCAGTGCCAAGACCTACTGCGTAAAGTGGATGAATTCTGTACATGGACAGATGGAATGAGGACAAAACCTAGCAAATGCTACTGTCTATGTCTGGGTAGGCGGGGTACTAAGTTTACGTCGTATGACCCCGGGCTTGCTATAGGCGGGGAAAAAGTTTATATTATATCGGAAACCGTGCCTTTCAAATTTTTTGGCAGAAAGATAGATAACAGAGGTTGTACTCCAGCTTTGGATGACATAATTGAAAGTTTCATTGTTGACATAAAAAAGGTAGACCAACAACCAATAGGTAACGTCAAGAAAGCATGGATATACGACAACTATTTAACATCACGTCTAAACTGGCCGTTTCTTGTGTACGATATGAGCCAAAACCTTCTCAGAAAATTGGATGCGAATGTTACTAAGACGTTGAAGTCGTGGCTAGGGCTAGCTCAATCGGCCGACCCGTCGGCATTATACAGAGCCTCTAATAACTTCGGAATGACGTTTAAAAAGCCGTCGGAACTCTATAAACATCTAAGAGTTACTAAAATGCACGTCTTGGCAAAATCAAGAGACAAAATCGTTCAAACTCTTCCAAAGGATAAAAATATAGCAGAACTTGAGTCACGCCTCCAATTCCACAAGAGATTCATGGTGGGTTCGCAGACTGGTCGAGCGGGGTTGGGTAGTAGATAAAGACATTACAAAATGTTTTCTGGAGCAGGATGAGAGCGATGCCTATAAGGTGCACGCGATGAACCTGGAGATGCAGAATGAATGGCTTACTCTGGGCGAGTTTTGTATTCCCATGGCCTTGCAGTGGCGTACCTTATTGTACGACTGGTCGCCGGCTTTGCTTAAGTTCTACCTGAACGCGTTTCAATTGACCCTCCCCGACCAAAGTAATCTGGTCAGGTGGGGGAAAGCCACAGATAAAACATGTAATGCATGTGGAGAAGCGATTGGAACTGCTAGGCACCTGCAGGTAGGTTGTAGGTCGTTACTAGACCGGGGTCATTACTCACGCCGACACGATAGGGTATTGGAAATCATACGTGAGGCTGTCAGTTTGGCGGTAGCGAGAGCGAAAAAGGGATTAACCACAAACAAAAGAAATGACATTGCGTTTGTAAAGGAAGGCTGTTCAAAGAAAGTACCTCAAAAGCCATACTCAATTTTGATGGCTGCCGCCGATTGGACTATACTCTCAGACGGGTACACTACATTAATACGAAAAACTTAATTCCGAAAGTCACAATCACGAATTTCATAATTACGAATTTTATAAGTCCGAATGATTCGAAATCCAGAAAGTCAAAAATCCGATGTTTCATAAATCCTTTTTATCAAAAGTCATAATTTTAAAATTCCGAATGTTTACAATTCCGACTGTCAGAATGCCGAATTTCAAGAAACCGAACCGTTGAATTCCGAATTATTAAAAATCCGCCATATTATAAATACGAACTCCGATTATCAAAAATCCAAAATATTATAAATACGAAGGATGAATGTCGTTTCCACCCGTTCCTGTTTCAACCCGAAAACTTATCATTAAAGACTATTATTTATGTTCTCGATTCCACCCGTTTTTTTAATAAAGTATAGTCAAGTCTAACTACCGAAAGTATTATTTCCAAGTGAGTGGAAGGCAAACGACAAAAAAAAAAATTGAATAGGGTAGGTTAGAAGGCTAAGGCGAAAGCGAAGCGGAGCGGAGCTGCGGCCTTAGCCATCGTGGTTATTTTTTTGTTTTGTCGTTTGCCTTCCACTCACTGGGAAATGATATCTTCGGTAGTTAGACTTGACCGTACTTTATTAAAAAAGCTTTAACAGTGAATTTTCGGATATTTGAAATTCTGAATAATGTTTTTCGGGAAAATAACAGTCCGGTCTTTTGATTATTCGTGCTAATGAAATTAGGAAAAATAAAAATTCGTACTTATGACTTTCGGATAAATGAATATCGTCCTTTTGAATATTCGGAGCTTTCTTTCTTAGGAATTATAATCTTCGGAATTTTGAACGTCGGAATATTGAAATTCGGAAAAAAATATTTCGGAATTTTTGGGTGTTCCCCTCTCAGACACGTATGAAAAACACTACAAAATCCCGGAGGATGTATGTGCCTCGTCATCCAGACCCGACATATTCCTGTTTTCGAGGATACACAGGCGTGCGGTGCTCGTGGAGCTGACGGTGCCGTGGGAGACCAACATACCGAAGGACCAAGCCATGAAGACAAATAAATACTTTGACTTGACCAATGAGTTAACCAAAAATGGCTATGTGGTTAAACTCTATGCCGTAGAAGTAGGAGCAAGGGGAATTCCAGCTAAATCCCTGTATAATTTATTTAAGGACCTTGGATTGCCAAGAGCTTCAGTAAGCTCTTTACTAAAACGCGTATCCAAAGCGGCATTGATAGGATCTTACCAAATCTGGTTGGGCAAGGGGGGGGGGGGGGGGGGGGGACATTGTTGACGGTGGAAGGTGATCGTTTATGCGCATAGTAAGGTGGCCACCCTAAACCTACTCGAATGGGTCGCAAGTCCCAGACGCCTTCGGGGTGTTCCCCCCTGTGCCACGCTATGGACCCGGCGCCCGCACGGAGAATCCATGGAATGCTAAGAATACGATCTCTCTGTGAGGCCCTATTATTATTTTTTATTGTGGTAACTCTGTTTGTTGATATAGCGGGAGCAGAAATACATCATCTGTGATACCTTCAACGGTCTAGCTGTCACAGTTCATGCGGCAGCGACAGAGTACAACCTGGTAATAGACAGACAGATGGACGTAACGATAGACGGACAGACGGACAGTGAAGTCTCAGTTAAAGGGTCCCGTTTTTACCGTAATAACTCTAAAAACCGGCTACAAATATACAACAAGTGAAAAGATAGAAGTGTTGAAAAAAAAATACGATTTGTGGTTTCCGTTTCAACACGCCAATCGAGTCGACACCATAATAGTCTAAAAATAAACTAAAATGCTACTACATTCAAATATAGCTCCAACTTAAAGAACGTATCTGTTTTACACAACAAAACGAATGGACTTCATAAGACGTAGAACATTCCCATGAAATATATTTTATTTCCCTCGCAGATGGCTAAAACGGTCTCCCTCTAGCCACCAAGAAACAAATATATTGCGATTTGCTCCTTCATTTTCTCGCAAGGTATTTTATTGCGTTGGGGTCTCACATAAATTTCGTAGTCACTCACTGAGAGAAATAAGGTCTAACCGAGGCTTACGGAAAATTGGTGCGAAATTTTATTATTAGTTTATTTTTATTAAATAAGCCATTTTCATCATTATTGCTTGTTACTGTGCTCGCGAGTGTTATTATTATAGCTGTTTTGTGAAATAAAATAAAGAAGACTTTGTAGATATGCAGGCGTAGGTGTAACTGTAGGTAGATACTTAACTCAGCCAATAGAATTAACTGGAACCTGTAAATAAAGTAAAATATCTTAACAATAACGTTTTCACAAATTGGGATGGCCAGTAAGTACCTATAATCTTATAAAACATCATGGCGCTGCGATTTTTCAAATACTTTAAACCCTTTTAATTTTTACCTTCCTGAACGGCTTTTACCCAAATGCAGTACGCAGCTTTGAGCTTAAAAATTAATGAAGCGAGCTTAGTTTCGATAAAGTAAAAATACCTTAGAGTGCCTGCCGCCATTATAACTTGCACCTGGTATCGATTCGCGTAGGCAGATTCATAAAAAGGTATCTACCGAATTAGATAGATACTCCTATGAATAGATCTTTATGAAATACTAGCGGACGTCACGCGGTTTCACCCGCATAGTTCCCGTTCCCGTGGGAATACAGGAATAAAATGTAGCCTATGTTCACCGCTCAGTCAAATACAGCGTGGTAATGTCTGTGACAACTGTACAGTTACCGTAAATCATCAATCGATCAACAAATTCTCTATCTATCTAAAAACGATGGTCGCAGCAAACTTAGAATAAAAGTAAACTACTTATATTTTGGATAGATAGGCAGGGGCCTAGGAAAATCCTTTGAAAGGCCTTTTCATGGACAGCCATCAAATCGGCTTAACGTCGATGCCTAAAAGACTGACGTTGTTTAAATTCAGACAAACTTTTGCTAACGAAAAGGCACTTCTAATTAAAAGCTCCAATTTCTGGTTCTATTAATAAACTCAACTCAAGCGAACACAATTTTTTAGACTGAAACATTCACTTGACTTGACAACAGCGACCACTTACTTATATATGGTCACGCTTTTATCCCCGAATTTGTAAGCAGAGGCTTTCTATACGTCCATAATTCACCTTCTTACATTTTGACCCACGTGACGGAGATGAGCGTAGTAGCTGCCACGTTTTCAATATTGATGTCACCAATTTATTAGTGACTAGCTGACCCTCGCAACTTCGTTTACGTCACATAAGGTGTACGAAAGGAGAGGTAACTCTTTATCAGACTTATCAAGCACCGTGTGAAACGGCCCTGTTTGCTTAATCATAAAAGAGCTTAAAGATTAAGTCGATTCTAAAACAATTCAGTCCACGCCTTCGGCGCGGACTGAATTATTTTACAATAGCCTTAATCATTAAGCTCTTTTATGATTAAGCCAACACGCCCGTTTAGCCTCACTTTCAAAAGAAACGTTGAATTTTAGATTTACCGAAAGTTGAGATGCTCCTAATTTCTGAACTACATAACCCTCGATATTGAAAATTGTGTGGAATAATGCTTAAAGTACTCCCTTTCAGACACCAAAAAAATATTTGAAATTGAACCACGCAGTGAGAAATAATAGCTAAAAAACTATTTTGTCTTTCATCCCCTCTCCTTAAGGAACCGCGCAAAATATCGGGATCAAAAGTATCTAAAAACCTTCCTCGGACTATAAGCTTAGATCGTACAAAGTATCATTCAAATCGGTTCAGTAGTTTCGGCGTGATACTTATTCGGGATACAGACAGACAGACAGACAGACAGACAGACAGACAGACAGACATGAAAATTTTAAATTACATTTTCGGCTTCAGTATCGATTAGAGAACGCCCTACACTTAAAATTTTCAAAATATCTTCCATGTACAGACTCCCGACCCTTTACAGTTTTATTATAAGTATAGATGGGCAAGGTGGTCTTACAATTTGTATCGCGTAGTACGAGGTGTGAGACTGTGACGACTGCAGCGGTGACAATGCGCTCCATACGCTGGTGGAGTTCACGGCGTCGGCGCAACAGCGCCAGGTCTTCGTGGTGGGTCTGGACGTGGACACTCTCTCGCTCGAGACCATAGTGCCAGCCATGATCTCCAGCGGGAGTAAGTGGGACTGCGCCGCCTCTTTCTGCGAGCAGGTCGTGCTCGTGAAAGAGGCGGTGCGGCGGGGCGGGAACGGGAGAGAACTCTCCCAACCGAGTTCCGCAGTCGGCGGCTTGGGCGCCGCCGACGTGTCTTCGCTGGAGACTATCGGCCTCCATGACCGAGGGCCTGAGGATGGTGAGTAGGCTGCTCATCGTCCGTACAGAAGCAGGCCCTAGACGGTAGCATGACGTGAAGGTTTCACGCAGGCCCCACTTAAGAAGCGGGATGACACCCGAAAACCCCCCAAAGACGCGGGATAGCACCCTAACCACCCCCCTAGGCGAGGCCGCAGTGGTATGAGATATTGACCATAAATTACGAACCTTCTATTAAATTTCTTTTACTATAAAAATAAATTTCCGTTTCTTTGTCCGTTAAGTTCATAATTATGTAACTCATGATTCTAAGGCGGTACGTGTAACGTCGTAGCCACGGTTTTTTTTTTAATTGCGCTAATAGGTAGATGTTCTTATAATTTAACACGGTTAAAATTTTAAACAGAAGAAATGTACAAATCTATATTTTTAACGAATTACGTTATCTACGTAATTTAATAATCTATATATATAAAAACAAGAACTGACTGACTGACGATCAACGCACAGCCTAGACCGCTGGGTCTAGAACCATGGAATTTCGCACAAATGCTCCTTATGTCACGTAGGCGAGCAATAAGAAGGGATTTTTGAAAATTCAACTCCTAAGGGGGTAAACAAGGGTTGCAAAGTTTGTATGGGACAACGTGATTCCTTGGTCCAATCTTCTTCAAATTTGGCATAAAACATCTTTAACTGAATTGATAGGGGACGTGTTTTGTATTTTATTGAAATTTTTCTTTTAACATGCTTTAAATGGGGTTGAAAAATATTTTAGGGGAGATTTGCCTAATAGTTCATATTAATACTCCGTAGTCGGTACTTTTTAATTTTTTTTTTGACACATTGTCATGTTTGACAGCTCAATTCGATTTAAAAAAGATGGTCGCAATTTTTGATAAATGTCAAAATAATCTAATAATAATTATATTAAAACTGCATATTTTATTGATTTTGCCCTTCAATATGCGGAATTGCCTTCATATTTGTAAGTCAAAACTACATTTGTGAGAAGGAAAACCTGTACATATCTGGCTAGGAATTATGAAAGAAGTTCTAGGTAAGGTGTAGGTACGGGTGTGTTTTTACAAAAATAAATATTTACTTCGCTCAATACGTACGTACGTATTTTTAGATATTTAGTCAGAATTATATCTATACACTAGCGGACGTCACGCGGATTCCCCCGCGTAGTTCCCGTGGGAATACGGCAATAAAATATAGCCTATGTTCACCGCAAAGAGTGTAGCTTTCCAACAGTGAAAGAATTTTTCAAATCGGTCCAGTAGTTCCGGAGCCTATTCGTTACAAACAAACAAACAAAAAAACAAATCTTTCCTCTTTATATTTAAGTGCCCCGGGCTGGCCACAGAAGACGACAGACGACAGCAGATGGGTGAAACGAGTTCCAAAGCGGGCACCGCGACTCTGTCCGCCTGCTAAATGTACCGAGGACTTAGAAGAGGTCGCAGGCTGGATGCTGAAGGCGCAGGACGTAAATTAGGAGGGGCCTACGTCCAGGAGCGTATATGCTGGTTTGATTGATATAAAAATAAAAACTGACTTAGATACCCGAGATCAAACACCTTGAAATTAGATTAATAGTATAGTTGCGCACAAAGAAACGATTTTTAGGGTTCGTGCCCTTAAACGGGACCCTATTTATGAGACTTCGCTGTCCGTCTGTCTATCTGTCCGTCATGAGGCTGTATCTCAGGAATCGTGATATCTAGAGAGCTGAAATTTTCAGATGATATATTTTTGTAGCCACTATGACATCAAATACTAATGTCAGAAAAGGGGGGGGGGGGATTAAGGGGGCTCCAATCCAGCAAACGTGATGCTTTGCTGTTTTTTTGGTACGGAACCCTCTGTCTTTCCACTCCGACCAACTAAACCGGCCAACCGTTGTAAGGAATGGAACTCATTAAGGGACTTTATTCCTATCTATACTTTATTCTTTATTTATTTCCTCTGTGCGCGAGTCCGCTTCGCACTTGGCCAGTTTTTTATACTACTAAGATGGCAGACAAGCTTACGGTCCACCTGATGGCTGGTTACTGTAGTGGACTAATTCGAATAGCGAACGTTTGCAACACCAGTGGCGCTGCTGCATGTCGACCCTTATTTCCCTTGGCCTCCAGTAGAGTCACGGGAAAGTAAAATATCCCGTAACCCTACTGATAGTGCTTCGAATTAGGTTCCTTTTCAATAACCATATTAATGATAATCCAAGTAGTGCCAAAATAATATAACGGGAATACACGCGACAGAAAACCACGCGATAAGAATAGCAGCGTCGACGGGGGACCTTTTTATTTCTCTCTCTCTTACGCAAACGAAGTTGCGCGGGTCAGCTAGTATTAATATAAAGAAGCTCTCTAGTTCCAATAACATAACATGACCGGATGTTGAAATAGCTTGGCCCCTGCGCAGATGCAAGTGGTGCTATGAAAATAGGACAGTAAGTACCTATTTCCATGAATATTATCACAAAATATTGATGTATAAAAAGAATGACGATTTTAGAGAATACGCTCAGTTGAGTGGTATTTACATGGATACGGCAGCATATGGCAGATCAATATGCATATAAACATCAGGAATTCGAGCCTGTCGAAAATTTTGTGATTTGTGAACTCTTTCATTTCGTGATCGACAAACAAACATTCGAACAGATATAAAATTTAAACAAAAAGCTTTTTTTTTTTTTGAGTATAAATCCCTCCTGGTCCTCGTGGATCTGGCTAAAACCACACGGTGTCCTACAATACAAACAGGAGTACATTATTTTCAAAGTATAGCTCAATGCTGTAGTTTTATAATACGATTTTTGCCCATGTCTTTCGAAAGCTGAGATCTTCTTGTAGTTTTATCAGTCACGAATACAATCCATATATCAACGCGAACTGTCTGAGGTTGCTCTGTGATACAATCTGACAATGGATGATCTAATATATAAAATTCTCGTGTCACAGTTTTCGTTGCCATACTCCTCCGAAACGGCTTGAACGATTCTCATGAAATTTTGTGAGCATAATGAGTAGGTCTGAGAATCAGCCAACATCTATTTTTCATACCCCTGTGACCGGGAATAACATTCCACGCGGGCGGAGTCGCGGGCATCAGCTAGTATGGAATAAATTTTGACAGGTTATCTAGTAGGTAATTTGTTTGCTGAAAAGCGAAGTATACGAAGAAAATCATATTAGCGAATAAAAATAATGCATGAAATTTGAATAACATCTTCAGCCTCGAGGGATAGTCTGTACATCAACTCTCATTCCCGTGTTCACTCTTGTTTCAAATTTTAGGCGCTATCATTTACTAGGTAGCTGCAAACCTACATCGTTATTTTGTTGCTTTATTTGCAAAACATGACGTCATTATCTACGCTTCATCATATTTTCTGTGGAGCAAATTTATCCGAATCCAAACACGATTTTTATTTCATGTGGGAAATCCATAGATGCCGTGCCGGACTCCTATTTACTAAAACGACTCACTTCGTAACTTGATCTTAGCGAACAGACACATTGTTTACTATCACAGATAATATAATAATATTGTACTAGATTGTATTATTATATCGGCCACAATACGGGCGACTCACTTAGCCAGGTGTCGTGTCTGAAATGAAACCAATTTATTGCTTGTTTGCATTTAATAGGCACCGAAAGTACAAAACGAATTTGAAAAATTCTTTCACCATGGCAAGCTACACTATCCCCGGATGAAATAGACTATTCCTTATGCCCTTATTTCCGTGGGAACAGGAAATCAGCGGGTGAAACCGCGGTAAGTCCGCTAGTTAGTAAAGTAGTTATAATATTATTCTATTTAAGACTAGCTGACCCCGCAACTTCGTTTACGTCACTTATAGTGTATGAACGGAGAGGTATTTCTTCATCAGACTCATCAAGCAGCGTGTGAAACTGCCCTGTTTGCTTAATCATAAAAGAGCTTAAAGATTAAGTCTATTTTAAATCAATTCAGTCCGCGCCGAAGGCGTGGACTGAATAGTTTTAAAATACCCTTAATCATTAAGCTCTTTTATGATTAAGCCAACACGCCAGTTTAGATTTACACATTTTTAGATTCATGTCTATGTATGATTCTTTAAAGTGATATAACTTTTTTATTCATAAGCCGATTGACATGAATTATACACTAAATGCTATGTGGAGCAAACCTCAACACAATTAAGAAAACCGCATTGCATTCAGTGAAGCGGTTACTGAGATTAGCGTGCACAAACGTACAGACATACAGACAAACAGACAAAAATTCTAAAAATCATTGTTTTGGCTTCTATTGCGTTCATAAAGCCCCCCTGTACCTAATATTTTTTCTTATTAATCTTCCATGTACAGACAGCGACCTGTTAAGATTTTATTATATGTATTGATGATTGATTTTACCTACATCCCACGCGAATACTCATTCAACCAATCATCCACTATTCCATAAGCATCCTACCATAATTTCCGTAGCCTGTGTTTCTCAAAATTCATGACCGGATGCGCTCTGTGATGAGATACCCGCTCCTTAGACATTGCGCCAAATAATCGTTCTATTATTTTAAAGAATCTACGAATGTTATGAAATATTTTTTTAGGTAAAAGCTCAATATTGAATAGTACGCTAAGAATACCATCGCAAGAGAACGTAAGTTCAAATAGCACTTCCTGTTTCTCGTTCCAAACTCAAAGTATAATAAAACCGGCCAAGTGCGAGTTGGACTCGCCCATGAAGGGTTTCGTAGCAGCAAGTAACATAATATAAAAGTTCTTATAGTTTGTTGTAACTTTGATTGATGTTTTAACACGTTCCCAGTGGTAGTGATTTTTCTAACCGAAAATTGCGGTTTACGACGTATTAAAAAAAAGCTTCCAGCTCTATCTCGTTCAAACCAATTTTCGCTGGTAGTTTTTATGGCAATATACATCATATATTCTTTTTAGATTTATCAGTCTCTTAGTTTAGAAGTTAGAGGGGGGGGGACACATTTTTCCACTTTGGAAGTGTCTCTTGCGCAAACTATTCACTTTCGAAAAAAAATATGTTAGAAACCTCAATAGCATTTTTGAATACCTATCAATATATAACCCCCACGTATGGCTTTGATGAAAAAAAAATTTGAGTTCCAGTTCTGAGTATGGGGACCCCCAAAATTTACTGCTTTTTTCTAGTTTTATATAAAAATCTTAATGCGGTTCACAGAATACATCTACTTACCAAGTTTCAATAGCATAGGCCTTATTTGTTCATACTTACCAAGTTTCAATAGCATAGGCCTTATTTAGTTTTTGCAATAAATTATTTGAATTTATAGTTTCGAAGAAAAGTGGCTGTGACACACGGACGGACAGACAGACAGACAGACATGACGAATCTATAAGGGTTCCGTTTTTGCCATTTGGCTACGAAACCCTAAAAACGGGACTTCGCAGTACAGACAGACTGTACGTCCGTCTGTCTGTCTTTCACCGTGATAGCAAGTCAGTGGAAAACCTCACAGATGAGGTATCTCTGTGCCGTTTTAACTATAAATACTAAAAACAGAAAGAGATAAATATAGCCGAAGGTCTGTTGTATACCAACAACCTTCGGCTATATTTAATATATAGCCGAAGGTCCGTTGGTATACAGTTGGAGTCCTGGGGTATCCTTCCGAAGGCTTGCCGCGGGGCTCCCAAATGTTGGCTGTTAAATAACATACGTGTGGTTTTTGGTCGGTAGGAGTCCGGCATAGCATCCATGAAGGATTTCCTGACGTTAAAAAAGGGCGGGCTCCGATACAACAAACATAATTTTTGTGGTTAACGGAACCCTCAGTGCGTGGGTCCGACTTGAACTTAGCTGGTTTTTCCTTTGAACATAATATATATTAGCTAACTTCACAAGATAAAACCACTCTCGAAAAGTATTTCTATGACAAAGTAAAGGCCCTTACATTATTTATTGCTGTCCGTTGAGTAGTATATTTTTGGTATAATTTCCGGTTCCAAATGCGGTTGTTTTACCAAAAGGAAACTTCAAATTGGAATAGTTCACCGGCTATTTCACGAGTTGGCATCCATCTTTGTAGGAGTGGTCACTGGGTGGTGTTGGTATGAGGGTGGGAGGTCAACTGTGGGTGGTGGGTTTTTTTCGTCAATATCTGTGCGCTTTGTAAATAAACTTCCTGTATTTTAGCTTTCATCGAACGTTCAAATACTCTATGTGAAAGAGGATTGCGATTTAATCACTTGGGATTCAGGCTTTTGATGATATAACACAAAGGTTTGAGTATATAGATAGTGTAGGTATATTGGTAGCAAGGGATTTAATCTTTTTTATACACATAATAAAAAAAAATTGTGGACATTTTCACACAACATCATATAACCCAAATAAAGCTAATATAAGCTTGTGCGTGTGGTCTAGACGACTTATAAATTTCTAAATACATACTATAGATAAATTACGCCCAGACATAGAACAAATCAATGTGCTCTTTACACACAGAGATTGGTCCTGGGTGGTAATAGAACCCACGACCTCTGATTCCATAGTCAGGCACACTAAGCACTGGACCACGACACCAGTCGTCATCACATCCTACTTTATGCCAGCCGAGTGACTTACTAAGGCGCACCCCTCGTGTCGCGGGGACCTCCGGGGTCGCGGTCGGTGAAGTTTCGGGGAGTAATTTTTAGACCCCAGAGTCGAGCCTGGCGTAGGCAACGCCTGTTCGGTTGCAGAAGTTGAACGCTTGCCCCCAGAAATAGTGACAAAAGGAACACTCCAGGGTTTTAGAAGGTATACCGATTGTGGGGAGTTCTACATATTCATCCTGCTCTTGTACAGGGTATCCTTAAATGATTTCTCTGGATAAACAAAAAAATCGATGTCCTTCTGACTTCGGACTGACTACGTAACCCTATGAGTTGATTGTATGAATTTTACTTCTCGGATCGTGAAGACTAATAAACCTAGAAATCTGCAATCTGCAACTTCGAACAAACTTGAAGTTGCAGATTTCTCTGCAGAGTCTCTGAGATCTGAATGAAAATTCTGTTTCCAAAAATAAAAGCTTCAGCACTATTCTTACCCAGATCCATGTTTTTATTAGTCGAGATAAGAGTTTTTATGTCAAGGATTCAGTATTCTGTACCGTTGTAAATTTTTTGCTAGCTTTTACGACTTACGGTGTTATAAATTCGGAATGAACGCGGATACTAAAACCAGTAAAAGGAAGATGCGAGTGAATTTTTCAGTGAGCTCTCAATGTGTATACCTACCTTCCTGTGGCGATACTATTAGGTATCTAAGTGTAATTACGATTCTACTTCAAATATGTTTTGGTAATAGTAAACAACCTTCTTTTTAATAAGCTTTTATTAGGTCGTCGTGTATGTAACTAACAATGTAATGGAATCTAAGGATACTAATTTAACCATCTTCCAAGGATCGTAGCGTCATGAAAATTGGCAGATGTATGTAGTTCTGATGACAATACAATAATATGGTACTATCAAACTGATATGATGATGGAGCCGGAAGATAGGCCCAGAAAACCAGTGGAATCTAAGGTAGCTAATTTAACCAGCTTCCAAGGATCATAGGGTCATGAAAATTGGCAGTTGTATGTAGTTCTGATGACAATTCAATAATAGAGTACTGTCAAACTGATATGATGATGGAGCCGAAAGATAGGCACTGAAACTTCGATGGAAAAAGTGGAATCTAAGGATACTAATTTAACCATCTTCCAAGGATTGTAGCGTCATGAAAATTGGCAGATGTATGTAGTTCTGATGACAATACAATAATATGGTACTGTCAAACTGACATGATGATGGAGTCGGAAGATATGCACAGAAAACAAGTGGAATCTAAGGTAGCTAATTTAACCAGCTTCCAAGGATCATAGGGTCATGAAAATTGGCAGTTGTATGTAGTTCTGATGACAATACAATAATAGAGTACTGTCAAACTGATATGATGATGGAGCCGAAAGATAGGCACTGAAACTTCGATGGAAAAAGTGGAATCTAAGGATACTAATTTAACCATCTTCCAAGGATTGTAGCGTCATGAAAATTGGCAGCTGTATGTAGTTCTGACGACAATACAATAATATGGTACTGTCAAACTGATATGATGATGGAGCCGGAAGATAGGCAGTGAAACTTCGATGGAAAAAGTGGAATCTAAGGTAGCTAATTTAACAAGCTTCCAAGGATCGTAGCGTCATGAAAACTGGCAGCTGTATGTAGTTCTGATGACAATACAATAATATGGTACTGTCGAACTGATCTGATGAGGGAGCCGGAAGATATGCACTGGAACTTCATGATGGAATATCGTATTATATCTGTTTTTGGATTCGTCAGAAAAGTCTTGTAATGAACTTTGACCAGGCTTAGGTTTCAAGGTTATAACAAACCTTTTTTTAATTGACTTGTAAAACTATGCAATGGAATCTCAGGTAACTAATTTAAGCCGCTACGATCCTTGGAAGATCCAAGAATCGTAGCGTCATGAAAATTGGCAGATGTTTGTAGTTCTGATAACAATATAATAATATGGTGCTGTCATACTGATCTGATGATGGAGTCGTAAGATATGAACTGTAACTTCAATCATGATTGAACATCGTATCATAGCTGTGTTTGGATTTGTTAGAAAAGTCGTGTAATGAGCTTAGACCACGATTAGGGTTTAAGGTTATAACAAACCTGTTATATATTGAAGATAATATTGAGTGTAAATATTGACATAGGTACCTGCAGAAAATGTATATGTATTAGAGTAATAATGAAATATTTTCACATTAGTCGAACTCAGACAAAACACCATGTAATACAGAAATTCCTACTAATATTATAAATGCGAAAGTAACTCTGTCTGTTACGTTTTCATGCCTAAACCACTAAACCGATTTTGATGAAATTTGTTATAAAGATAGTTTGAGTTTAAGAGAAGGACATAGGTTACTTTTTAACTGACTGCGCGAAAGTAGGGTAATAATTTTATGCGATAACGACTTCTACGCGGATGAAGCCGCAGGGCACATCCAGTTAAGGTATAAATGTTGTGACTAAAAAGTATAAAATAAATAAATGGTTTTAAAAACCCTAGAAAAATACGCTTTTATAATGCACGAAAAAACCCAAAAATAAATTATGGATCGTTCAAGTTGCCTCTATTTCTGGGCTGAAGTGTAAACTATGTGCTTTTAGTTATAATATTTGATTATAAAAGCGTGGGGTGCTAGAACAAGAAAGACTTTTTTGTAAGCATATTCCTATTAACACTAATCCTTTTATAATAAAAATCCTGACGAAAGCTGCATGAGGTCGCACAGGAGCATAACGTTTATGCTGCCAAAGGGAACGCCTTTTCTTTCAGGCAATTAAGTAGATACATGAAGGGAATACGTTAACAGTGGCAAAATGTAGAGTTCTTGTTCGAGAACGAGATATCTTTGGTTACCGTTAAAAACCCGCTTGGGGATATATGCGTTTGTATTCCTATTACGTGATCACCACATATTGTACTAAATATCTCGGAATGCCGAAACTTTAAGGACCTACCAATGAATTATCTAATAGAGATTCGTAACGGTAATAGGTTTGCTCCTATTACGCGGGCGTCACGAAAAACTGGCAAAAGTGGGTGTTGAAAATGCGTAGGCGTGATTAACTACTTTACTTTTCAAGTAAGTATGTTATGTATTTCAATTAAAGCCTATCATCGTTAATACATTTCCGAAATTTTAAATGATATTAATAATAGTAAAAGTCACAATAGATATATAAAAGCGTGACAGTGTAAATTAATAGTTTAAAAACACGAGAAAAACACGCTTTTATAAATGTGACCTTAGCCTTAATCTGACAAGACATCATGCAGCTTCCGCCAGGAAAGTCTTTCCTGTTCCAGCGCCCCACGCTTTTATAATCAAATATTATAACTAAAAGCACATAGTTTACACTTCAGCCCAGAAATAGAGGCAACTTGAACGATCCATAATTTATTTTTGGGTTTTTTCGTGCATTATAAAAGCGTATTTTTCTAGGGCTTTTAAAACCATTTATTTATTTATATAGTAGTACACTTTCTATTTTTACCTTTCACCACGTGCGACATAAAACTATAAGGTGAAATGTGGGCGTATACTACGCCTCTGCTTACCCCTTCGGAGATAAAGACGTGACTATATGTATGTATATATATGTAACTAGCAGACGTCACGCGGTTTCACCCGCGTAGCTCCCGTTCCCGTGGGATTACGGGAATAAATATAAATAAATAAATAAATCTTGTTCGATATTCTCACACAACATCGTCTAGCCCAAACTAAGCTATAAGCTTATGCTCTGGGATCTAGACGACTGATATACATACTTATATATTTTTAAATACGTACATATTACACATAGAAAACACCCAAACTCCGAAACAAACATTTGTGGAGCACACAAATATTTGGACCTACCCAGGAATCGAATCCAGGACCACAGAGGCAGTCGATATAATATAGTCGTATAGCCTTTGTTCACCGCAAAGAGTGTAGCTTCCTAACAGTGAAATATTTTTTTAAATCGATTCAGTGGTTCCGGAGCCTATTCGATGCAAACAAACATTCAAACAAACAAATCTTTCCTCTTTATAATATTAGTATGATTGAATTAATTTTAAAATACGATTAAAAGTACAATTTAAAAAAAAATACGGACAATAATTTAAAAGTCAAGTTTGGCAGATGGATAGACTCAACAATTGAAATTTTTCAAGCCGCCTTCAACATGACTTAACGATTGTTTAATTAGTTTCTTTTCGAGTTTTGCTTCTCTACACAATGGATTGTTTTGCGAAAGAGTTCCCTTAGTCACCTCTTATGACACAGAGGTGATATTTTATACTACCATACTAAGCTATTAAATCAATCAAAAATCGAAATTTCCTGTTCAGTCATGTGTAACTGCATAGGACAGTGCTCTGTAGTATGTAGTAGTCACATGGGAAACACTAGGCCGATTTAACCAACTAAATTCTGGAATTATGTGGACTAATTTATGTTTACCAATGTTAATCGCGCGTAATTCCACTAATTTATAGGTTATTTTGTATGTTTTGCTATAATAAATCTGGTCATAGCTCCGTCCTTAGTGTTTTTTAAACGATCACGGTGTTAAATGTCTTATTGTACAGTCAGTTCTATTTGTTTTAAGAGCCTCTCCGTACTTCAAAATGCACGTATTTTAAACTCTGACGAGTGCTGTACCTAATTTGACCGCTCTTAAACTGTAAAGCCTTTTTCAATTCCATGTTCTTTTTGAAAGCAGGTTTCTAATGATAATTCTTTTACATTTAATCAAAATCAATTCCACTGTTCACTTTTTATGGGCTATATGTCATTTTTAGGGTTCTGTATCCAAAGGGTATAAACCGGACCTCGCTCGTATTACTGACACATCGGTGTCTGTAATGTGGCTGTATCACAGGAATCGTGACAGCTGGAGAGCTGAATGAATCCATTTTATAACTGTGTGAACGTAACTCCCCTAAAGTCAAAGCGTCCCGAGCGTAACTCCATGTTCTTATTTTTATCAATAAAACAAATATATAAGTAGTTCCATGTTTCAGGTATACGGTGTTCGTTAGTGACAGTTCCGAGCTCTGCACGTTCGTTCAAACGAAAACGATTAAAACGCTCGCCCGGTAAGGATGTGTCATGCTTGTTATAAATAAGTACTTATGAAGAACTGATTCTTACTTACACAATTTTTCATTTCCATTTACTTTTTAATGCTTTATTATTAGAATTAGTAATTTATTTTTTTCCCCGACGCAAAACGAAGGGTGTTATATAAGTTTGACCAGAGTACCTGTGTATGTGTAATTATGTATGCATGTGTGTGTATGTCTGTGCCATTGTACCGGTGCAAGTGTTGCTCCTGTGGATGAACAGATGCAAATTGTGGCATAGGTGCCATAATTAGTGTTAGGCTGTTAGACGGCAGATAATGGAACCCGACGTGAGTCGATGTGGTTCATGTGTAAAAGTAAAGGGAAGAAAATCTTTAAAAATCCAATATCAACCCGCCTGACCAGTGCAGTGTGGTGCGTACATGACCATTTCAAAAGGAAATTGAGATAAGCCCATATCCAGCCGTGAACTGGGATAGGCTGACTTCATTATATCATATATGTATTTCATTATCCTTTATACAGATGCACGCCCGGAACTAGTGTACACTTTCATCGAGCAGGCTGTACAGCCCGGGGCACAAGTGGCGCTGAAATGTTCAGCGGTTGGAGAACCTCCACCCAGGTTTAGATGGACTTTAGATGGTCAACTTATACCGTCGCATCATGGGTAAGTAGTATTATTTGTATATGTATTTGGAGATTTTTTATTAATATGTTTCATATTATGTTGATAAGAAAACCTATCTAGGAGCGATTTAAACGATTTTAGAGTTTGAGCAAAATCCAATGAAATAGTTTTAATATTTCTCTTACCTTTATATAGATTTCTTCATTAAAATAAATAAATATTCAAATATTCAAGGACATTTCACACAGCGCTATCTGATCCCAAAGTAAGCTAGGAATAACCTGCTTGTGTTATGGGTATCAGATCACGGATATTAATACTTATATACTTTTAAATACATACATATTATACATAGAAACACCCAGACTCTTGAGACAAACATTTATGAGTCACACAAATATTTGTCTCCGGTGGGAATCGAACCCGCATCAATCAACATCATTAGCTTAAATACTTCTGCATGGCATGGTACATAAAAAATGGTTAAGCGAAAACGTAGATAGAACTTGAACTCTGAGTTATTAGACAGGTTGTACGCTGCAGAGGTCCTATTAAAGTGGATATATGTTATTATTACGAGATTTTTGCCACCTCTTGTATAGCAAAATTGCACGTGGATAGAGCCACGGGCGACTACCTACTAGTACTAGCTAGATCGTCCCATTTGTATAATTACCACTATTTTGCGAAGTAAATAGCACGGATTAACGTATATATCCTTTATAACAGGGCTATTATAACGGAGGGTCGAGAAAGTGGTCCCTCTGGACTGGGTACCAGCAGTAACTATGTGCTGTCTACCCTGTCTCTGAGCAGTGCAAGAGTGGAACATGGGGGAAGATACGAGTGTCGAGCGACTAACAATCATGGGTCTGTGGCCCACGCTGCCAGGCTGAATGTGTACGGTGAGGACCATTAACTTTAGCTACATAAGGCAGTATCTTTATATTATTTTATATTTATCGGGAATCTTATTTACCTTCTCTACTCTCTACTCATAAAGTTACCCAGGAAATAAATACTGATTTTTTTTTTATTTATTTTTTTTTTTATTTTTTTTTTTATACCACAAAGGTGGCAGACAAGCATACGGCCCACCAGAAGGACCGGTGGTCACCGCAGCCTATGAACGTTTGCAACACCAGAGGTGCCACACTCGCGCTGCCGACCCTGTAAAAACCTTCTAAGACCCCTTTTGAAGAACCCCATACTGTAGGCGTTTGGAAAAACCGAGGCAGGGAGGTCATTCCACAACCTAAGCGTGCGCGGAAGAAAACACCTATCGGATCTAACCGTGCTGGAACGCACCGGACGCAGAGTGTGAGGATGAACTCCCTGTCTGTGGCGAGCGGTGCGATGATAGAACGTAGCCGTGGGCATCATATCAAACAATTCCTCAGAGCACATACCATTGTACAGGCGGTAGAACACGCATAAGGAGGCAAAGTCTCTCCTGTCGCGAAGTGGTTCCACACCAGCTGTAAGTACAGGATTATTGACAATTCTCACAGCTCGCCTTTGCACCGAGTCAAATGGACGAAGCTGATATTCAGGTGCTCCCGCCCAGAGGTGACAGCAGTACTCCATGCGGCCGCACTTGCGACTTATAGAGAAGCAGTGTTTGCGCCGCAGTGAAGTACCGCCGCGCCCTGTTGAGCACACCTAGCTTTTTGGACGCCAGCTTAGCCTTGTCCTCCAAATGACTACGGAACTGAACGTCACTGGAGATGTCAACGCCAAGGATCCCTATACTTTTGGAGATGGAAAGAGATGTGCCCTGAAATTGCGGCGCTACAGTAATTGGGGTTTGCTTAGCGGTGAAAAAACACGCTTGTCTCTTGGAAGGGTTGAACTGGACAAGATTTTGTCCACCCCAATCGGACACTCTAGTAAGAGTAGCCTCGATTTCAGACACAAGCTGTTCACGATTTTCCTCCACTGTGTCCCGAGAGATACCGGGGCGGCCCGTGTAACAAGTGTCCCCCGTACTGTCGTCCGCATAACAATGAATGCCGTCAATAGACAACATGTCATTGATATGCAGCAGAAACAGAGTAGGGGACAACACTGAGCCTTGCGGTACTACAGCGTTTATGGCCATGCAGTCTGAAGAGCTGCCGTCAACGACGGCCCTGATGCTTCTACCGGCCAAGAAGCTGGACACCCATCCGCATAATCTCTCGGGTAGTCCATATGAGGGCAGTTTCGTAAGAAGACCACGGTGCCAGACCCGGTCAAAGGCTTTAGAGATATCGAGGCTCACAGCTAGAGCCTCACCCTTACTCTCGATAGCCGCCGCCCATCGGTGTGTTAGGTACACAAGAAGATCGCCCGTCGAGCGACCGTGACGGAAACCGTACTGCCGGTCGCTGAGCAGGTCGTGTTCCTCAAGGTACCCCAGGAGCTGTGTATTAATTACACGCTCCATCACCTTGGATAAAAGGGAGGTGACGGCTATAGGCCTGTAATTGGCCGGGTCGGTTCTGTCACCCTTCTTGGGTACAGGATGTACATACGCGATCTTCCACGACGCCGGGACTTGTTGCATAGAATAGGAAAGTGTGAAAAGACGTGTAAGTACCGGACACAACTCTGGACCACAATGCTTAAGTACCACCGCGGGAATGCCATCTGGCCCATTCGACTTATGAACGTCCAGAGATTGAAGCTCCCGCCGGACATTCCGCTGTGTAAATTTAACTTCCGGCATGGAAGTGCCACAACTCGGAATGCCCGGCGGTAAAGCACCCCTGTCGCTCATGGTCGAGTTAGAGGCAAAGAGATTACCCAAAAGGTCGGCTTTCTCCTTGGCACTCTGGGCCAAACTACCGTCGGGTTTAAGCAAGGGTGGTAATCCTGACCGACAGAAGTTTCCCTCGGCAGGTTTTTACAGGGTTGGCAGCGCGAGTGTGGCACCTCTGGTGTTGCAAACGTTCATAGGCTGCGGTGACCACCGGTCCTTCTGGTCCACCCCTGTCGCTCATGGTCGAGTTAGAGGCAAAGAGATTACCCAAAAGGTCGGCTTTCTCCTTGGCACTCTGGGCCAAACTACCGTCGGGTTTAAGCAAGGGTGGTAATCCTGACCGACAGAAGTTTCCCTCGGCAGCTTTGGCAAGCGACCAAAATTCACGACTTCCTGAAGGGTAGCCTGCTAGTCGTTCGCCAATTCTGCCGACGAAATCGAACTTGGCCTTGACAATTGCTCTTTTACTGGACCTCGAGGCGGCATTTAATTTGCGTTTCACCTCAGAGATGTTTGGATCCGAATTTGCACGAGCCGTGGTCCAAGCTCTGTAGGCAGATTCTTTCTGTATTAGAGCTTCTCTGCAGAGCCGATTGAACCACGGTCGCTTTTTTGCACCTACAGGGATCCATCGGTTGGGAATGTAGCATTCCATACCCTCCAAGATCCCCTCAGCGACTGCTACAGCACAAGAATCCAGATCCTCTGAGGCAAAACAAAGCCGCCGCCACGGGTACGACGCATAGAACTCTCGCAGTCCATCCCAGTCTGCTGACTTGTAGTGCCACACATGTCGCCACTCCTTGGGCCGAGGTGGTTCAGGCCTTGCGAGAGGCACATGCGTCCGAACGACACAGTGGTCCGACGATCCTAGCGGAGCATCCACTGAAACGTTGTATCCGTCCGGACGCGTTGTCAGCAGAAGGTCCAGCAATGCACTATGCTCGTTCTCCTTGTCTGGTATCCTTGTATGGGATTTAACCAGCTGGGAGAACCCATAGGTCAAGGCAAATTCGTGAGCAGCTTTTCCCGCAAAGTCGGTGGTCCGGGAGCCCAACCAGTCAACATGATGACCGTTGAAATCTCCCAAAACCACTATCTCAGCGGAGGGACACTGCTCAATCACCCTGTCAGTCGATTGCTGCAGGTGGTCATAAAGGCGAACTGTGTCCGTATTACCGCTGTGAGACCTATACACGCACGCGTAGATCCGGGTGTGGCCCCCGTGATCCACGCGCGCCCATAATGTAGACAGGTCCCTGTCTTCGAGACTTGTAAGACGGCGACAGCAGACATCATCCCGGACGCACATACACACCCCGGCTTTCCGCCTGAAGTTGTACTCCAGCTTGTAGCCAGGGTACAACAAGTCAGATGTGTCTTTCGGGCATGAGATCTGCGTCTCCGTCAAGAAAAAAAGGGTCGGCTTCGCAGTTTCAAGATGGTGGTGGACTACGTTGATGTTCGCGCGCATGCCTCTGATGTTGCAAAAGTCCACTTGAAGTGTGGACGCCGATGCCGCTGTGGATACCTTTTTATTTTTCTTTTTTGCAGCCATGGTTGTTTTTAAAAAAAGGGGAATTAAGAAGGTTGAGGGGGCGCCTGTGTGCCGCTGGCGCAGGAGACTAAGCGAGGCTCCAAATCACCAAAGGCAGACAAAGGTAATGCGGAAGATTGGCACGGCGTACGGAAGGGCCCCCGGTCCCCCCCCAATGCAAATACTCCGCGCCTCTATCCGCCAATGGAGCCAGATAAGCCTCTGGTCTCACCGTCACCGGCACAAAGTCGCCCCAATGAGCTCTGGATCCCTGCTAACCGACGGAGAACATAACCCAACCGGAGTCAGGTTACTATTACCGCGGTCTTCTGCAGGGCGGAGGTACTGCCCCAGGCGGGCTGCTCAACGAACGGAGTACCGTTATGCCCTTCCTCCTAATAAAGCATTATGCAGCGTTATGCAGTCTACAGTTGACATTGGATAGTATCTTTTTTTAAGACGATAGTTCCATTTAAAAAGATTGTGGTGTTTGCCATCTGATTTCCAAACGCCTTCGAATGATTTCCAAGCGTCTTCCAAACGCATTTCCAACGCCCTGAAGTATTGCCTGCAAAGACCGCGGGTTTGAGTGAGAGCAAAGTTGCATGTTTTTGCTATAAATTGATAAATTCGTATCAAAGATTAAGCTTTAATAATAATGCCGCATTTCACCACAGCATTAAGAGCTTAACACAGCTTTAAGCTCAAAATCTCGTGATACAAGTCATTAACACACAGTACAAAGGCATAAAAATAACATTATCACTCCGAGAGTTTGGAATACTACCGTAAATGGGGCGGTATTATTGTGGATATCAATTCTGGTACGTATGAATACCGTGATTCTCATGATCATTAATCTTCCCAAAGGATCCGGGATACTCAATGTAATATATTTCCAAATGACTGTAGTAATTATTGTACATTATATAAATATTTTGATACATAGCGCGATGTAACCCAAATTAAGCTATTATGAGGTGTAGGTAAATCTACTTATATATTTTTAATACATACATATTTGAGCGATAATAAAGGAGGGGAGGGAGAGGAACCCGACTCACTCCGTCCATTCGTCAATAAAGGATAACCACAACTAATTGTATGGAAGTAATGACGAACCTCACTCGGAAATTTGGATGTTGGATAGGAAACCTGGACACTCCAGATTGTTAATAACTAGCTAGTGCTAGTTATTAGTCACGTCGTAAAGCGGAGTAGTCTCCGCTTTACTATGTGGCTAGTAAGTCGACAAGTGTTTCGCCTACACACGAGGCATCTTCCGAACTGCATGGCAGCAAATTTTTTGCCACACAGTCCTAAAGATGCCTCGTGTCGATAAAACGAGGGTGTGAGGCGGGTTCCTCTCCCTTCCTTTATTAACGTTCTAGGATGGATTTCGGCCATGTAACGCCAGATTCCATTAGTCATACACAGTCACCTCAAAGGTGTAAGCAGAGTTATGCCATAGGCACGTGCTTCTCAGTTGCATTTTATTCCATGTAATAGATGGTGGTCAGTATTGAAATAGATAATACTTTTGTTGTTATATGCCGTTGATATGTCTTAGCCATCCATAAGACCTCCAACTTTACTGAACTTTCTGACATTTGGGACCAATTGGCTTAAGTTTGGAAGGCCTCGAAGGAATGTCTTATCCGATGTCTTTCCCATAACTGACCATAATTATTGTAGTCACAGTACGAAATACTTTAATAAAGTATTATTGATGGATCACAATTCAAACAATCAACCCAAACTAGTTTGCCTTGGCTCGGAATAGAACCAACGACCTCTTATTTTTTTGTCAGGTAGGTACTGTAACTACTGTACCAACAAGACAGACGATATTACTCGCCTCATGCATATTTAAAGATGGTTTCTAAATAAATATAAGTATTAGGTATATTGGTAGGTATTGCATACAACAATATTTCTCTGCTAATATTATTATCCAATTTACATAGGTTCGCCTTACATCAGAGCTATGAGTTCCGTAAAGGCTGTTGCTGGTACTGAAGTGACTGTTTGGTGCCCCTACTACGGATTTCCTATCGAGTAAGTGCTAGTATTTAGTTACCTTTTTTTAAAATTAGGCCTAGAGATGTATCGAATTAAGCACATGAATAAAGTTTTTTTTTGAATAATGACCACGACTTAGCTCGCATGCCGAAATTAAAAAAAAGTTTAAATAGATAGGGAGATAAGGAAGGAACGCAAGGGCATCGAGCCCAAACCAAGTTATTTTAGGCTTGTGCTATGTGATCAAAGTATGTTATAAACATTCTCATAACATTTATTTATTATTTCTAAATACATACATAATAATATAGAAAGCATTCAAGCTCCGAAACAAATGTTTCCGTGTCACTCAAATATATAGTACTCAGTTTTTAACTATAAAAAGTCACAGCGAATTGTGGCAGGGAAACGCTAGTTTATCTATAGAAATAAAACCGGCCAAGGTACGTGTTTGAGCCTAAGAGCACAACACGGAAGTAGCATACTCTTACTACTACGCCATCGAGGCAGTCAATTCAAAACAACATTATCTCGTGTAGTAGTTGAATGTCCTTATTGGTTCTGCATAAGGTTTTATGTATTACGGACTAGAAGATTTCACATTTTGCGTGTCTTTCGTTAAATATTTATGTGATGCGACTTCGTAAGTAGTATCACAGAATTGGGTTACCGAAGCATCCACTCTCAACAACATTATTATAGCAAACACAATATAGACATTGGAATATTACAGTGCTGTTATATTTTGATATTGCGATGTAAGAATCTCTTATATTACAGGCGCGGGCGGTACGGTTTAAGATTATATTAAAATTGTGAACATGAATAGCAGTTGTGAATTCTTCGATCAGAAATTCCCTTATTATTGCTAGTGTTGTGTCATTATTATAATTTAAATGCCTACATATTCTCAAGTCGTATAAGAAGAATGATTTCATCAGTTTCAAGCGGAGTTCGATAGCGTAGCGATCAAAGCACTTTCCCGGCAAAGAAGACACAAGTTAGCTGGTGACTTCCCTTTTGTTAATTATTTCACAGTTTCAGTTAGGAACCACTGCGTGATATAAGTAATAGAAAAACGCAATGGCTATCATTTTCTTTTTCGTATGTCCCATTTGAATAACTACCGAAGCAGGGATTATTTCCTTGCAATTAATGAAAAGTAGAGGGTAACTATACTCAAATTTTCATTGATAGCTTTTGTGTAATTTAGGCCCTCTAACCGAGTTTCAATGGGTTTTAGGAAGTTTGTTTATTTTTACCTACTTCTACCTCATTACGATGGGTCAATATTTCACTTTATACTACTTATAATATGAAGATTTATGTAGTAGATAACTATGTAATTATAAAAATATAGGTATAATTGTAAAATCTTTGATTCAGTTCCGTGAAATGGGAAGGAGGTGCAGGTACAGATCCTCGGTATCAGCAGATAGATGGTCAACTAACTATATCCAACGTGGACAGAAACCGGGATCAAGGTGCATGGACTTGCTCTGTGTTGACTCCTGGAGGAGAACTCGCCAGGAGAGAGGTTTGATAATTAATTCAATCTCAAAATTAAACAATAAGTAGAAAAATTATTGAGTGTATCATTTTTCGAACTGTAGCTTGAAAGTGATATTTTTTGCTACCCTAGTACTGAGACTAAAGAAAACTTGCTATTGTACATTCTACCGCGCAATGTGAAGGTAGAAAAGTAGATAAGCAAATCTCAGATACGGGTTCTAAAAGGTTGGTTTTGGATGCTAATTCAACGATAGGAATTTATGTTAAGGCTTGTATGTTCGAAAGAGACTCATCTTGGGGTGAACTTTATACTAGTAAATATTCATCGATTTGATCTGATGAAACTATATTATTGTAATTTATTAGATACTCTTGCTTTTTTAACGTATCAAAACACGATTAGGAATGATAATAAAAGGAGGGGAGGGGGAAGAGGAACCCGCCTCACACCCTCGATTCGTCAATCCTAACTTACAACCGTTAAGGATAACCTCAACTAATTGTATGGGAGGAATGACGAACCGAACTCCTCAGGAAAGGAATTTTGGATGTGGGATAGCTTGGCAGCGAACTCGCTGCCAAGCAGTCCTGAAGATGCCTCGTGTGTAGGCGAAACACGTGTTGACAAATTAGTCACATTGTTAAGCGGAGTATTGCTAATTACCAACAATCTGGAGGGTACAGGTAATTTTTCCTATCCCACATCCAAAATTCTTTTCCTGAGGAGTTCGGTTCGTCATTCCTCCCATACAATTAGTTGGGGTTATCCTTAACGGTTGTAAGTAAGGATTGACGAATCGAGGGTGTGAGGCGGGTTCCTCTTCACCCCTCCCCTCCTTTTATTATCATTTTAGGATGGATTTCCGCCATGTAACGCCTGATTCCATTAGTTACGATTAGGAATACTTTGATCGATCGAAATTGCTTTCGAAATATGAGAAATATTGCAAAAATCATAACAAGTAATGTACTTTTTTAATCTAAATAAATGAGTTTAATTCTCACAAAAACTTGTCATGAAATAGATATAGGTCTTTAGAACAATATTTTACTGATAGGTTTTTTCTTAAAACCCCTCAGATTTTATAACAGTAATATAATGTATTAGAATCGAATGAAATCCGGCAAAAGCGTACGCTGCAATCGTTCAAATTGCCTTAGGATTTGTCAAGGACGAACCTTGCAGCCTTATGAGTCCGCCTGACGCTTAATAGACAACCTTGATCTAGATCTCTAAACTCGTGAGGTCTATTGAATTAAAATTTTAACCCGGATAACTTCAGTTCATGAACTAAAAAGGCTTTAAGCTAGAAACAAAATTACCAGATAAAATCCTCTATAGATTTTTGTGTTGAAAATAACTCGATTTCGTGAAATTTGAAGCTCATATAATAGATCTCAAAAGTTTTAAGTTGTTTTTATGATATAAATATTTATAAGAAAGACAACAAGTAGTAAAATCTTCATTTGCACTAGATCACTTTTTTCCTATTGGTTATTCTTCTCTTTTAATTTATTTCGTAAAAAACGCACAGAAACCGAACGCATCTATCTCTTTCTTGCTCGCTGAAATGTATATTTACTATCTTCTTTTAACCATTTGGCGTCAGGTAGGCTCATAAGAATGCAGTGCAGTGCACAAAGGACACAAACATCTCGTACATCTTGTCTATGATTTGTCAGTGTTCCTAATGTTGAGTGAACCTACATTTTTACTAATGTTTTTTGATCATAACTCAATTTATGATACAATCATGTCATCATAATGATTTTCACTAAAGGTCCATTCAAGCTCATGACAAAACAAAATGAATAAACGCAAGGCAAATTTTTCAGTAGCAATAACTAACTCAGCAATTTCGTCGTTGTCGTAACAAATTCACCCTCAGCTTAAATCGACCCGAAGTAAATACCTACGACCCAGAAATCATAGAAATTTCCAATATTTTACGTCTCAAATATTCCTAAAAGAAAATCGCTAAATAAGCCGACAAAAATGTGAAAAAAAAATGTATATAGCGTATTTCAGTCTCTCAATAATGACTGAAATTTGTAACTTTATTTTATTTTTTCCCTCACGATGTAAATAAGGACGATAATTAGGAGGGCAGAGACGACAGTTACGGAAAAAACGGTTTATTAGGTTCGCGTAATAAACATCATGACAAATGGAGGGTCGGGAGGTGAAGTTATATCTACGGTTACAAAATGGAACATTGAATTTTATGGCACCCATTAATAAGGATCTTGTCATTAACTTTGTACCTAATATACACCATTAATTGAGCCGTAAATTACCTTCTTTGTTTTTGCACCTTTTTTTACCTCACTCCACCGGACCTTACAGTAGGTACCATACTTCCTCGTATAATTTACTCGTACTGTTACAAATATAAAATTTGTCATCTCTCAGAAATTAATTATTATTCATTCAAGACCTGTAATTATTGATCTCACTATCATAGTACAGTACTATGACAGTGAGATCAATCGGAATCGGAGTGATTAAAACCACTCGGATATTCGCAGTCCCAGAGATCATAGTGAAGCTCTTAGTCTGATTAGCAAATAAATCTTATAATACTAAAGATAAAATAGTACTAAGGACAAAGCTATTAAGTAGTTTAATACAAAACTCTTTGCAGGTTCAAATGACGATAGTATCACCCCCAGTGCTATCACCGATTGTATTTCCAAGTGGACTCAAAGCTGGAGATCGATCGCAGACAACTTGTACTGTCACATCAGGAGATATGCCAGTTTATTTCTCCTGGCTCAAGGATCAGATGCCCATTTCAAATGTACTCCAGGTACCTATCTATTATTGCCTGTACTGGAATTGGTAACGAAATCGTTCAATATCTTTAAAGCTTTTAGTTTCACATTTAGCTGTCACAAAAAGATATTGGCACGTTTTAAATATCGCCTGTAAGCTAGGAATAACCTGCTTGTGTTATGGGTATCAGACCACGGATGTTTATACTTTTAAACTTTTAAATACATACATATTATACATAGAAACAACCAGACTCTGGAGACAAACATTTATGGGTCACACAAATATTTGTCTCCGGTGGGAATCGAACCCACGACCTCCAGCGCCGCATGAACATCAGCTGGTCATTTAAGTAAATATTTGGTTTTTGACTCGGGATTTCCCACTGTGACTCGTTTTAGGGTAACTCGTTGAGCATAAATGTATTCAAAGCCGAAATTTCAACAACAGTAGTTGTAGACTATTTTTCTTCAATATTTTTAACTTGCAGGTCGAAGAGCGTGGAGCAGAATTTTATAGTATGCTGCTATTCAAAAGTCTGACTGCAGCGCACAGTGGCATTTACACCTGTGTTGTCACTAACAGTGCTGGTAAAGCAAATGTTTCAACAGAACTGGCTATTAAAGGTAAGGCAATACAAGTAGTACTGATCCTTTTTTTTTTGTTTTACGTAAGGGAAAATCCTCATGGATGTTATGCCGGACTCCTACCGACTAAAAAACCTCACGTAACGCCCAACAGCCTATGGTTGGGAGCCCCGGGTAAGCCCTCGGAAGGATGTCCCAGGACGATAATACTGATTAGTAGTCCTTACTAAACAAGTGTTCTGAAAACCTGTTCCCTCAGTCTCAGTTTCCATCCCGAACAACGCGTGCCAGGCCAGAGGTGCATCGCCTAATACAGTAGAGAAAATTATCGTTTCTATGTCGAATCATAGTCAGATTGAACGCTCTGCTATCGCATTTGATTCCCTTCTCTCGCACCCGCGAGTTCTTCGAAGCTACAGGCACAGGGCGGAAACTCCATAAAAAGGTTTCGTTTTAAATTCTGTCATCGTACAGAGCTTGAATGTGTGCGTGTGACCAATAAGGCTAAGCAAATGTTCCCTCACGACACCCGCCATCTATAATGACAGCTGTGGTGGGACTTGCGGGGGTGGGGAAGCTTGGTCAGTGAGGGGCAGGGTGTTGCCTATCTGTATGTAATACCAAAGATAATATAATAGTATTACATACAGATCGGCAACTCCCTGCCTCCCACTGAGTAAGCTTCCCCAACCCTCCGCAAAAGTTGAGGTATCTATTGCCGTAACATAACAGTACTTGAGAGTGTGTCACTACGTTGCATTACGTATTACTACCTACGTATGCTTTGGTTTAATTTGTGCTTAGCCGCAGGTAGGTTTAAAAAAGACCTACATATCGTCCCCGTAGAGCGAAATTTAACTAACTGACACTTTTAGGTAAAATGAGTTATTAATGCCATGACACTCCCTGATTTTTTCTTAATTTTTGTATCTGACCGCCATTAATATATTTATCTAAATAAGAAAGTTAGCTTATGTGAAAAGTCACCAAAACGCAACTATGGAATACAAGTTACAGGTGTAAATTAAATTAAATATGTTACGGATTATTTCATTCACTGTTCTTGACTAAAAACAATAATTAAGAGCACTTCATTATTTTTACTCTAACATATCTGAGTCGATTTGTCTTTACAAACAAAAATAAAATTCATTAAGTGATTTTAGTCGACACATTTTATGTAAAAACAAAATATATTGAATAGTAATAAATAACTACTATCTTTTAGTGAGTTCTCGCACACAAATATGTCTTAAATGCGCCAATTTTTAAGTAACTAAAATCATTTAATGCATTTATACCTCATTAATATGAGACCAACATCTCAAAAAATGTAATGGCGTTCTCAACATGATTAGTTATTACTTGAAACCGCAGGTTGCATCCGCGCAATTCGCCTTAGATAGTGGCATGCGTCGTTTCTTTCCACACTTTCGGCTTATGAAAAAGCGATCCATGGTATCCTCAGAGTAAATATTGTTCTATACTCTAAGATTGTATCCCATCCAGCAATAAAACGGAGGCCCGTTGTATTGCTGGATGGGATACAATGGATATACGGTTCCTGCGTGATGATCAGGCTTTCTTATAAAATTTAATGCCGGGGTAATACAGGGGTACATGATGTCCCCAACTCTCTTAGTTCTGCACGCCAATGACATGCTGTCTCTGGTAGCATACATTGCTATGCAGACGATAGCATTCTGACCGGGTGTTATAGAGTTTCTCTGCCCGTTGAGCAGTGGAGTGAACCAACACTGAGGAGAGATCTTGACCAGAATCTGGACCGCATTTCTCAATGGGGATGCGAAAGCCTGATCGATTTCAATGCCTGTAATCACAATCTGAGTAATAGCTAAAAAATAACTTTTATAACTTTCCCCTCTATTCAGATTACAATTATTATGCTGAAGGACGATCTGAACGTCCTCGGTATTGACGTGTGACGTGAGCTCAGCAATAAAAATGATATTCAGCTTTATTGAGCCTCCATAATCATCTGTTTGCGCGTTCTGCTCACCTTTATAATGACTCTTCGAGGCACTTACTGGACATACTGGGCGCTGTGCAAAGGCGTCCTATTCCCATTATCTATTGTTCTGAGGTGGCGGGAAGCCTCGAGCCAGAGGAGCAGCGCATTAAAATAGCGTCTATCACGGCGACTGCTCTGAAGAGCTCTATAACCTAATCCCACCCACTATTTTCAATCCCATAAAATTTGCGCAAGGCAATGGTTTCACTGTTATACAGTGGAGAGAATCTTTGTCAGAACTGAGGGATTCATAAGACCGTTTCTCTGTAGAACAATATAAACTTAGAAGTAACCCAGGGTTCTTCAAGCGGAGCTAAACTAGGCACATCATATGGCTGCCAGATTGAGAACTAGGTACTGACAGTACCTGTATAGTATTGTAGATTGTGAGTACGGCCCTTAATTTCCAAACTGCCACCACTGCTTTGTTCTGTCAGATCACTGGTTTATAAGGGCCAAAATAACTGGCATGCTTATTAACATCTTTACGACTAATTCCCAGGTCGAAGACTGTGTTTAGTAGGCAAATATTGTAACAACATAATGATGAATATCCGTTAATGCTATGATGGGCCATTGCTACTGTTACTCGACACAGTGGGTGGCCTTTTAGCGTACATAACACGTTTTTACGGTGAGGTTAAGATATCTATTGAAGTGCTTGATCCTGGCAAAGATTCTCTCCACTGTATAAAGGTGTGCCAAAGGAGAGAGTAGTATTCGACGCAAGAACGAGTTTGCATCTTGTAGCTACAGCAGACACCTATGGTGCTGATAGAAGAATACGCGATGACCTAAAAGTAATCGAGGTGACAGTCCCACACAAACTCAATGGTACGCTCACTGTTTTGAGCTGGACAATTCGTCAGCTACTTAGGATTTGACCTTTTCAGTATCCGCGTGATCACGCGTACTATTTGGATCAGACCATGGGAGAGAGCAAACGCGTGGACAGCACGTCCAAATCATGGGCACACGTACATTGAGTTCATAACAACATAATAATTCACATGCAGCCTAAAGACAGAGTAGGAGCCATTCTCTGGAGCGCAACCGGCACGGGGCGACAAAAAAACATTTGCCTTAACGACCGATACAGCGAGTACCCCAGATGTCTTCTCCGACCGCTGCGAATGTGCCAGTTTTACCCACTTCATCTCAAGATCTCTGGACTGGACGATCCTCACCACTGCTGAACCCAACTAATATTAAATTACTACGGACGCAAAGGGCATGCTAGCCCCGTCACTCTCAGCGACAAGATCGTCAATCCCATGTACGCCGAAGAACGGAACGCCTGCAAGCAGACCTCTTACACGCACCTAATCTCCGTATCTGATGGGCTAAGACGTTAAATCCCACTGGGACTCAGTACTCTGTGTGGCAGGAAACTAACCTCTCAAACCCTTGTGCTTACTACTATAAGCCCATGTATACCGAATGAAGAACGAACCATAGTCAGAAGTTGAGCAGTAATTGCTCAATAGTCAGTTTCACCATTTTTTTTACCGACTTATTTAGTTAATTTTGTTTAGTTTGCCGGTTTTTACTTTAAATGTCAAAAATACTTGACTTAACTGTCTATTTTCTTCCTAGTTATTCTTCTTTTTAGTTTAGCATTTCGAATAAAACACGTAATGGTGATTAAAATATCAAGTAATAAATCACCAAATCACTTAAGATGATTCAGTTAGCACTCTCATTTAAGTAATATTTAATTAAAGGCATTTAAGATAATCTCCATGACAAATTTAAAAGTGCTAAAACTAACTAACATTGATTTTACTAAATTACTCGTAAATTACAAAAGTATTATCCTATGTCTGATGTACAATACAATGAAATTAACTACTTTAATCGAATCTCAGTCAAAAAAATTCAATAAACATTTTACTTAAAAAGTTATGATTTTTTTTCATTTATTGAAACTTTAAACGCCCGTTTCTCAAAAGTAGCCTCATGTCAGTTAGTGAAATTCCGCTCTACGGGGACGATATATGAGATTGCGTTGTGTTCCTTATTATTTTGTTTCCATAGCTAGTGACCCTAGTTTACTCACACACACATTCAAGCTTGATTCAAGCATTCACCACATTCTTAGATCATCTAACCACAGGATGCGCCTTACTTAAGCATTGTTTTCTGCCATTGCGCATGACCATTTGGTCTTTTGGCTTTATAAAAAGCACTGTACATCAGTACATCATTTTATATGATTAAACTAGTACATTTCATTGTAGTTGACGGTACAATAAAAATTAACACACAATATTACGCGTTTGTCGATTAATACATTTTTAAATATAATGAAATTTTATATGTCTTTGTGTTTCCCCCTTCACCCGCTATGAATACTAGCAGAATATTTTTGTATGCGGTGGTCCCTGTGAATACTATTACGGGTATATTATCTTTGCTTGAGGGCCACTGTCAATAGTCTTGAGGACTGAGACAGAGGCGCTCAATTCGTAAGATATTACCATGTCTTTCCATCGGGCGTGCAACGTTATTTTGACAAACCAATTAAATATCAATAATAACTAAAAGGAATTAATTGTTTTAACAGTTCCGCCATACTGGCATATCGAGCCTACAGATATTGCAGTTTTACTAAACGGATCACTTACAGTAAGTTGTGAAGCAAAAGGACACCCTCCACCTTCAATATACTGGACTAAATTTGCTGGTACGTATTAATAGTAAAGATTTTTAATATCTGCCATAGAAGATCATGTTTTAATAATTACTTAATTTAAAGGTAGCACTGAGACAAGTCTAGGAGGCGTGTCAGATCCTGTAGTACTTTTAAATGGTTCTCTCAGATTTGAATCAACAAGGGCAGAACATTCTGGCAAATATCGGTGTAGAGCTGACAATGGCGTTCTACCAGCTTTATCAAAAACCCTTTCTTTACATGTTAATGGTAAGTATATTGCAATACATTCTAGACAATCACGTATTTCATCATCCAAGCTAAAAGCTTTTCGAATCCTCATAGTTGTACTTTTCACACTTATATATTCAAAGTTAATTAAGGTGCTCAAGTAAGAAAAAATAAAATAAAAAACTGATGAATTCATATTTCATATTTGGTTTATGATTTATTAAATTGATAATTTATGTTTCACTATAACCAAGGTTGGACGATAAAGTGAATGCACCACAGTGTTTAATCAATTCAATCATTTATCAAATCACAGTAATCCAATATTTCAGTTCCAAATTAGAAAATAATATTATTTTTGTATAGGGTTAAAACAGCCACTAAGATTTATGAAATTTTACAGAACCCGCAAGATTTGAAACGCAATCCGCAAACGTAACTGCAAAGTTGGGAGATACTGTGAGATTAGCTTGTGTTGCCCGCGGCGACATTCCTCTTTCTACAGCTTGGAGTCATTCAGGGCGAGCCTTACCTAACTCAGACTATAGGTAAGTGAAAATAAGTATTGCGTAAGGAGTATATAGCTTTAAATGACTAGCAATCAAAACGTCTTCTAACAAAGTATACCGCAATTTAGATCTGAACAATAATCATGATATTCGTCGTGTAACAGATTTACTTTATGATACACTACGAGTCCGGGAAGACGATTAATATAAAAATTAGACAGTTGTTTATACGTTTTTTTTAATATTTAACTTGCCAAAATGATTAATGGTCATAGAGGCATCAGCGAATTCAGAGTCACTACCACAGTTCAAAAACTGTTGATAGTGGCCTTCGAGTTAGTGGTCCAAGTACCCAAGGTTGTATGAGGGGGAAACACTTGAGTTGACAGAGAGTGACCGTCAAGGTAGTGGGCTAATGGTTAAAAACCCAAGGTTGTAAGAGGGGAAAACACTTAAGTTGACAGAGCATTCCAAGTCTCTTTGGTTCTACAGAGAAACGATATTTTAAATCGTGCACTCGATACTGTCAAAACTTCTCTCCTCTTTAGGAGAGTGGCACTTTTACATGAAAAAAAGAAATTGAAATTATTTTTCTTTTACGAATTATAATCCAATTAAGTTTTAAATATCAACAAGTAGATATAAGAGATCTTATTGATTGATGGCACTTGATGGAACTTGCTACACGTCTTGAATGAAAATTCTTATATCTACTAATACTGTGGAAAAAACTCGTATAAGGGTTCATTCAAGGATCATCTTGATATTTTGGTAATGAGGATAATGAGATATTTTGGGTATCAAACAATTTTGTATAATGATCATCTTAGTCTTAGTAATAATAATATTATAAAAGCGAAAGTTCGTGAGTGTGGATGCGTAGATGTGTGGATGTTTGCTACCCTTTCACGCTCTAACGGCTGCACGGATGTGACTGAAATTTGGTACAGGGAACTGAATCTAATTTTAGTAGGCCGTACCTGCAGGCATCCGCAGGTTACAATAAAATTAAAAAAAAAATCGTTATCAACGACTATCCTTCGTGTAGTAAACTTTAAAAACCCTCATAATTATACAAGCATTTCATAATGAACCTTTTTTAGAATGAGCATATCAGAAACCAGAAGCGCAGAAGGGTTGAGAAGTGAACTAGTTGTTGAAAGAGCTGATAGAAGAGATTCGGGTGTCTATCGCTGTCAAGCTTCTAATCCATATGGACGATCAGATCATTTTGTCCACTTAGCAGTCCAAGGTAAGACTATCTTTTTTTATTTATATATACTACTTAGGTGGCAGACAAGCTTACGGCCCACCGGAAGGTTGGTAACCGTAGCCTATAGACGTTTGTAACACCAGAGGCGCTACACACGCGCTGCCGACCCGGGCGCAGGTTGTGACGACCCACAGTTGAAATTTTTCAAGCCGCCTGTAATTCCTTCAACTTGGCTTAACGACTGTCATTTTACTGACAACCGGGACCAACGGCTTATCGTGCCTTCCGAAGCACGGAAACGCTCGTAAAAAATGTCACAAAGTGGTGCACGTGGTGGTCACCCATCCATATCCGGCCATAGTAAATGTTGCTTACTGCAGTGATCGTTTACAGAACACTGAGTCCTCGGCCACGAGCGCTTCAAAATCTTCATCTTCAATGTTTGAAATAAACGTTTAAAAATTTAAAGTACACAATTGTGTTCATTTATACTTTTCGAGTACCGAGCCAGCCTCACCTGTAGATGAGATTAGCTCAAGCCTTAGGTAATTCACATGCTGCTTATTGAAGTAGGTCAACGCAAACAGAAAGAAACTCAAAACAATTCGTTTTTTTGGCAAAAGAAACAAAATTCATAAAACGAGATAATATGTCATCATCCAGTACCAGACTATGATGTAGGCTACGTGGAATCAGTCATTATACGGCTAAAGCTATGTCATTTTGTTTTAGAGCCACCAGAACCACCAGCAAATTTCAAGGTTCTGGATGCATCGTCGCGATCCGTTCGTCTACAATGGCGTCGACCGTATGACGGTAATTCACCAGTTTTAGGCTACGTGGTCCAATACCGCAAACATGATTCAACTAATACTGACTCCTGGCGTGATGCTGATACGCAAAATGTGTCCGTTTCAGCACATGGTGCGGATTCATATTCAGAGTAAGCAAAGAATGACATAATAAATTCTAGTGCTGTATCTTGCTAGGTATAGTTTTACAATTTACATTTCTATTTTAATATAGGTCGGAAAGCGCGGTAATAACGGGTTTAGAGCCGGCTACAGCGTATTTAGTGAGGGCTCGAACAGTGACTGCCCAATTTGCATCAGCTCACACAAGAGCTTTACTGGCTTTAACTTTGCACGAACCGCCTTCGAGAGCTCCGATAAATCTTCGTGCATCTGCCCCTAGATCTTCAACGATTGAATTAAGTTGGCAGGTATGTAGATGGAAAGTTCGTTGATACTGAGAGCTTTTTTTGTCCTTTAAATAAAAAGAAATCCATTATTTGCTCACAATAAGTTAAAAAAAATTGATGTAACTGTAATATCCTAAAACACCATTTTCGGCATATTGAGACTATAGGTCCTCTACATGCTGATATTTCAAAATCAATTCATCAGTTATACCTTTCAAATTAAATAAGAAAGAATATTTGTTATTTTAACAAATAATATGGCCCAATAATTAATTATCTAATTGAATTATCAATGGTTTTCATAATGTCTATAATAAAAGTTAGTGTCACTAAATAATAATTAAAACTACTTATGTGGTTTTTATTCTATGTTCCAAGGCACCTCCTCCATCTTCATGGAATGGAGAACTATTAGGATATACTGTGTGGTGGTGGCTATCAGCTGATGGATCATTATCAGGCGGTGCAAATGTTGGCATGGAATTCGCGACAGTCAGAGGGCAAATAACGAAGTATATTATTGAAGGTCTGGAACATTATACCCGGTGAGAATTAAAGTCAATGCAAAAAATATGTTTATTTGTAAATTTTTATTGAAATGTGGGTATTTGTAGATATTCGGTGAGTGTAAGAGCGTTCAACAGCGCCGGTGCAGGGCCGTCGACAACTCCAATCAACACTTTGACTCAGGAAAGTGGTAAGATTTTCCTTAAATGTTTTTTATCAATAAAAGATGGTAAAGAAATACACTACTTACTCCCCGGTTATTATGTGGTTTTCGTATCTTATAGTTGTCTGAAACTTTTATAACTATTTCCACTCACCAATGTGATGGCCAATTTTAGTTGTATGGACAAAAACAAGCACTAGCACGAAAATATATGTACGCTTACAGATTTCTTTGAGGGTTAAGAACCTGATAAGGGTTAAAAACTAGAAGGAAATTAAGCACTACACGTAAATTCTACTCGTTTTCGGGTCTTCTGTACATTTCTAATTGTGTTCTTACGCTACTCTAGTTTTCGCCTCATAATCTTATTTTATAATACCAATTTCCTGAACAGTTCCATCGGAAGGCCCTCGATCCGTAAGGTGTCGCGCTGTATCCCCGCAAAGCCTGAAAGTGGAGTGGTCACCAGCGCCAGCACATGCTCATCACGGTGCCTTATTGGGCTACAAGCTACTGTATCGCCCTGAACATAGTGAGTAAACATTCGACATTATAATTATGAATTTAGGCTCATTGTCGATATGGCACGGCAGAGAACCCTTCGATTTTATAAGCGCTGGTTATTTTTTTTTTAAGTGGGGAAAATCCTGCATGGATGCTATGCAGGACTTTTACCGACTAAAAATTCTTCTTCGTCAATATGATCGACACTATAAAAATTACACTCGACTAAATCTAATAATATATTTTTTTTTTATTTTAAGAATTGTCTGTACTTATTCTATTTACCATCAAATATGGTAACAAGGTGGCAGGATTTGATTAATCCGGTGGATCCGGAATTGATACCCAAGGGGGCTCAAAACGAATCAGAATAACCTAAAATATGCTGTGTGTATTCGATGAGATCGTGGCTTTTCGTCAGGCCCGCGTCATTTGTTGTAGCTAAATACACTCGAGAGCAATGAATCCGGGTCACTTAAAGAATGTTAAAAATCTCGGAAACTAAAAATGATAGGTTAATCAATAAATTGTATTTAATAGACAATGTAATACTCCTTAAATGAAAGTAAAAAAAATATGAGTCACCATACATTTTATTAACACAAAATTACATAAAGAAAAAACTGCCGATCTCTCCTTAAAACAAAAATAGGAAACATGAAATTTTTGAAGTTTATTACGATTTTCTTGAATTTTAATACTTCGTATTGCCTCCTCGTGCTTCCATTACTGCGTTTACGCGGTTTGGCATGCTGTACACCAAGTTCCTTATACGATTTTGGGGAAAATTCTCCCATTCCTCTGTGAGAGCAATTTTGAGCTCACGAAGCGTGATTGGGGGAGGGTTTCGTTGTTTTACGCATCTGCCTAGCTCGTCCCAAGCATGCTCGATCGGGTTGATATCCGGGCTGCGCGCTGGCCACTCCATACGAGTAATGTTCATCTCTTGAAGGTAGTCATTCACAATCCTACCTGTATGAGGTCGGGCATTGTCATGCATAAATATAGCATCCTCACCTAAATTGACCATAAATGGACCAACGTGATCATTGAGGATTTCTTTCACATATCTTACGCTAGTTAAAGAGCCGTTTTCTATGATCACCAGCTCTGTGCGACTTTCAGAAGAAATTCCGGCCCACACAAGTACAGACCCACCACCGTAGGCTACTTTTTCTTCGATGCATGCTTGCTTGAATCTTTCCCCTGGTCTTCGATACACTCTGTGTCTTCCATCGTGCTTGTAGAGCATAAATTTTGATTCGTCGGAGAACATAACTTTTGACCAATCTTCAATACTCCAATTTACGTGGCTCTGGGCATACCTTAGTCTCGAAATACGATGCCCACGCTCCAGTTTAGGGCCGTTTGCAGGTCTAAGGGGTTTTAAGTTAGATTCAGCAAGCCGACGTCTTACTGTCCATGCACTTGGGTTACTTCCTCCGAGGCGTCGAAACTGATTGGTGAGTTCAGTTCCTGTGAGAAAGCGATTTCGAAGCATGGTGTTCACCAAGTATCGGTCTTCTCGTGCTGTGGTACACCTGGTTCTGCCCGTTCCTGGTCTGCGTAGGTTAGAACCAGTTTCTTCGTAACGTCGGAGAACTCTTTGTACTGTTGACAGCGACACACCGACAGTCCTGGCTGTATCGCGCTGACTCCGGCCGGTTTCCAGCATTGTAAGTATTCTGGTGCATTCTTCAGGCGTAAGCGACATAATTTCAGCTTGATTAATGCATATAGAGCACTATCAACATGGTTTATGTACCCACATAAATGACAGATTACAAACAAAAGCAACACCAAATGCTGTAATTTCGTAGTTCCATCTTCGAAAGTGGCCCTTTTTCAAATTTGATTTTTTTATGATATAACTTTACAATAACTAAGAAGTTTAATGCCTTCATTTAAGGAGTATTACATTGTCTATTAAATACAATTTATTGCATTAACCTAGCATTTTTAGTTTCCGAGATTTTTAGGATTCTTTAAGTGACCCGGATTCATTGCTCTCGAGTGTATTTAAAAAAAATTGTAAAATCGTTAGAAAAAACAGTTATTCTTAAAAACTATATTTTATTTTAAATCCAAGCTGAGTGATGGCAGTTGTTTGTTGGCAGCGGCTGAGTGGTTGGAATGGGAGGTTCGGGGCAACGCTGGGACTAATTTAGGAGCGGGAGCGGGAGCTGAAGTAAAGCGAGTAGCGGGTGTCGAAACTCTGTTGCTGGCATTGCGACCGCATACGAACTACACCGTTCAAGCGTTAGCGTATACAGCAGCGGGCGATGGAGTACCCGCTGATCCTATATTTTGTACCACACAACAAGATGGTGAGAATAATTCATTACCATTACTATTTTGTCTTATGATTTTTTTTTTCATATTGGTATCTTACCATTTATTCACTTAGTTTTGAAATAAGTTTGATTTTAGAAATGACACACACATCAAAAACTACACACTATAATGCAGCTTTTTTTAATACCTACTCGTATATTATGTCCATCTCAAACTCAAACTCAAACTCAAAAAACATTTATTTCGCATAATCCTAATACATAGGCACTTGCGACACGTCAATGAATACAATGCAAATAGTACCACCAGTTCGGAACGCGGCCCGCTTGAGAAGAACTGGCAAGAAACTCGGCGGGCTATTCTTTTTGTGCACTACATATTTACAATAAGTAGATACATACTATAAACTAAAACTCCATCAGTAGAGCAAGCAGATCACTTCCAGGCTTCCTTATCAATCAAATAATCGTCAATTGTATAGTAGCCCCTGCAGCACAATTTACTTTTTATACACTTTTTAAACTTAATTAGGGGCATGCTTTTAATTTCGCTTGGAAGCCTGTTGTAAAAACGTATACAGTTACCCAGGAAAGAATTACTGACTTTGTTCAGTCTACAATGATAAACGGCAATGGCGACGACGTGCTCTGAGTTCTTGCAGGTGGTGGCAAGAGAAACAGCTGGTTACTTGGTGAACATATAATGTAACGGTTTCTTGTACAAAATCCACGTAGGTATAGGTAGGTACGTATAGGTGCGCGTGTTGAGGTGACGGTGTTTTATGACGTAGTGATTGACGGCCGCACAGCTGTTGCTCGGTGAGCGGGGCGCGTGGACCCCCCGCGTCTTGGATGCCCCTGCGTCGTCCTGCTGGCGACGATATGTCTCCGACATGCTCCCGGGGTTGAAGACTTGTCTTCAAATTCAGTGTGTGACTGGAAGGAGACAGATAGTATTATAAGCGCGTCGAACGATACCTGTCTTAGTCTTGATATCGGCGACTCTAGCTATTCCGTCTCTCCCGGGTATGAGACGAACGATGCGCCCCATTGGCCACATGAGAGGCGGCGTGTTTGGCTGCTTCAGGACCACCATAGATCCCTCTTCAAGGTTTCCTTCGGAGTGCGCCCACTTGGTCCTCTGTTGGAGGTAAAATATGTATTCGTTAGAAAACCTTTTCCAAAATTGTTGTTTTAGGTGTTCTATGCGCTCGAATCGCTTTAGGTTGGCAATGTTCTGGCTGGTTACTTCTGGATGAGGCAAAGCAGTGAGAGACCTTCCAATTAGGAAATGGGCAGGAGTTAAAGGGTAAAGGTCAGATGGATCTGTGGATAAGGGTGTAAGAGGACGAGAGTTTAATATGGCTTCAACCTGTATCAAACACGTAGCCATCTCTTCGAAGGTAAGATGTGTAAGACCTAGTATACGTCGCAAATGTCCTATAACGCTACGTACTAAACTTTCCCATATCCCACCGAACATAGGAGAATAACTTGGAATGAAAGAGAAATTAATACCTGACTCTGCCATTTCCGATGAGTAGTCCTGCTTTAAAATGTCAGCCAGCGCGTTACATGTTCCTACGAAATTAGTACCATTGTCAGAGTAGATGGTTTTCGGTTTACCTCGACGAGCAATAAATCTGTTAAGTGCTGCAATAAAAGCTTCCTTGGTAAGATCCGAGACAAGCTCCAAATGAACTGCCCGTGTGGCTAGACAAACGAATACACAGATATAGGATTTAATGAGTCGGCATCCTCTACCTTTACGATCGGCTATCAGAATTGGTCCGGCGTAATCCGTGCCTGTCTCGAGGAAAGGAAACTCTAACTGAACCCGTTCCTTTGGCAGATTACCCATCATAGGTTGAACGGTTTGACCCTTGATACGTTGACATTTGACGCATTTATGTACTGTGGATTTTGCAAGGTTCCTGCCACCCAAGGGCCAGTAGTTATGTCGTAATGATGACAATAATAACTGTGGTCCAGCATGAAATAATCTTAAGTGGTAGGTATTGAATAGCAACTTAGTAATATGATGCTGACTACATATAAGAATCGGATGCTTTACATTGTAATCATAGTATGAGTTGTCTAGTCTTCCTCCTACACGTATGATTCCTGATTTGATGAATGGTGATAAAGATAGAAGACGGTTTTTCTTGGGAAGAGATTTTCCCGATGAGAGCAGATCATACTCCATGGGAAACATTTCCCTCTGACATGTTTGAATAATAAAGTCAGCACTGTACGACAATTCTGAACTTGTTAGAGTTGTGCCTAGACTTAAATTATTATTACGAGCCTTATTTACAAATCTAAATAAATATGCTATAGTACGTTGTAATTTAGTGTAATTAGATGAATTGTTGATTAAATTCAAAATTAATTGATTATATTGAACTGAGTAATTGTGTTTGTATGAAATGATGCATTGTATTGTGTGTGTGATCTCAATAGCTCCGGTAGTGGAACATTGCTGTCTGATTTAGGTGTAGACGGCCACTGAGAGGCATCAAGAGACAGATAGGAAGGACCTGACCACCACAAGGAACACTGACCTATGAGGTCAGCGCTAAGACCACGTGAGATCAGATCAACTGGGTTCTCTTTTGAGGGCACGTAGCGCCATGTGTGATCACCAAAACCTTCCCGGATCTCGGAAACGCGATGCCTGACAAAAGGCTGAAGAGAAGCCGGGGACGATGACAGCCATCCCAGAACTATCATTGAGTCGCACCAAAAGATACAACTATCAGGTTTTATTGTTAGGGAATCCAGAACCTTCGTACATAGTCTTGTACCGAGTAAAGCTCCGCAAAGCTCCAACCTTGGGATAGTAGTAGCCTTAACCGGCGCGATCTTGCTCTTGGAGGTAAGTAGACTAACATGAATGGAGCCATCGCCTGCCACGGCGCGAATGTAAATGCAAGCGCCGTAACACCGTTCGGAAGCGTCGCTAAAAATGTGTAAAGCTGTAGATGAAGGATTGTCACATACAACCCACCGTGGGATACTAAGTGTGTTCAGATGAGGCCAAGTTTCAGTAAGCTTTAGCCAAAGCTTTCTAACCTCTGCCGGCACCTCTCCATCCCAAGAACACTTATCAATCCACAGCCTTTGGAGGATTAGCTTGGCCTCCAAGATGGTTGGTGAAACTAGTCCTAGGGGATCAAAGATCTGTGCAATTATAGACAGTATGTGACGTTTTGTAATGATAGTGTTTGTGTGTAATGGTGAATTTATTGAAAAAGTGAGTGTGTCTGTGTTACACCGCCAATTGAGACCGAGAGTTTTACTAGGTTCGTCAATGCTTAAACTCACTGTGTTAGAAGAAGTTGTAGTCTGATTTGTCACTGAATTTAGGATTTCTTGGCTATTAGACTGCCACTTCCGTAGAGTCAACTGTGCTGACCCCAAAGTTTTGATGATGTCTCTGCCTAGGGTGATAGTGGAATCGATGGAGTCACTCCCCGACAGGAGATCATCCACGTAGAGATCATGATGAATAGCGCGTTGTGCTTGTGTAGTAGATGCCTGCTTCGCGAGCTCAGTCAGACATCTTGTACTGATGTATGGTGAAGCTGAATTCCCGTAAGTTACTGTGTTCAAAATATACTCTATAAGGGGCAAAGAAGGATCGCAGCGCCATAGAATCTGCTGTAGAGGCCGTTGAGATTCGTCAATATTGATTTGTCTGAAAAACTTCTCTATGTCAGCTGATATGACGTATTTATGTTGGCGGAACCGCAATAGAATAGACATCAGATCATCCTGAACTCTAGGGCCTACAGCCTGAATATCGTTGAATGACTTGCCTGATGTTGTAACCGCTGAGGCGTCGAAGACGACTCGCAATTTGGTGCTTGTACTGGACTCTCGAAACACGCCATGATGTGGAAGGAAATATGAGTATGGTGACGAATCTGAGAGAATAGGAGATTTAGTCATGTGACCTAATGCCTCATACTCGTTCATAAAATTAAGTTCCGGTTCTCGGTTGAGTCTACGCTCTAATGACAAGAAACGTCGTTTGGCCATGTCATAAGAGTTTCCTAATGCTTTAGGGGATGCTTTCAATGGAATGGACACAATAAAACGGCCGTTGCTGTCTCGTTTTGTTGTGTCTATGAAGTTCTGCTCACATAGGCGTTCTTCGGAAGTGAGATTGTATTTTGGTGAGATTGAATCTAGTTCCCAAAAACGTGTGAGGTCTGTGGTGTGTGTGTGTGTTGTGTGTTTATCATGTGTAAACATGCACAATAATTTGCTATCAATTGACTGTGGTAGTGAGCCTGATATTAGCCAACCGAGCTTTGTTTCGAAAAGCGTTGGCTGCTGTTTACCTAGCTGTATGCGACTATGACCTATCACTGACCAAAAGACTTCTGCTCCTACGAGAATATTGATTGCAGATGGAATATTGAATGACGGGTCAGCTAGGTGAATGTCTGATGGTACAGGTAAGTTTTGTATGTCAATGTATGAATGTGGTATGAATGGTGTGATTTTCGGCAAGACAAAACAATCAATGTCAGTTGTATATGAACCGTCACAAGATTCTAAATGCAAGGAGCAAGACTCTGATATGATTGACGTTTGACTGTTTATACCTGCCAGGCTTGAGCTTACATTACGAATAGGTAATTTAAGCTTACCGCAAAGATCCTTGGTAATGAAATTGGCCGTGCTTCCATTGTCTAGTAAGACTCTGGCGCCGTGCGACCTTCCCAAATGATCTGTCACCTTTACCCATGCTGTGGAAAGTAATACATTACATGATGAGGAAATTGGTTTAAATTCGTGATTTGTGCTCGATAATGCTAAGTGTTCACTATGGGTACTAGATTCTTCAGCGTGGGAATGAACGAGAGAATTATGCTTTTGATCGCAATATTTGCAATTTCCCAGTCTACAGGATTCCTGCAAATGGCCTGGACGTAAGCAGTTCACGCATAGTTTTAAATCTTTGACCTTTCTAATGCGTGCATCAATGGATAATGCCCTAAACTGATCACAACTAAATAAATTATGTGATTGCTTGCACAATGGACAGGAAAGTGAAAATCTAAGTCCCGCCTTAGCCTTGCTGGAAGCTACTACGAAACTCTTCGGCTTATTGTTAGTTGTGACCCTAGCATGAGACACCTTTGCCTCCTCGAGCGTCTCCGGCTCGAAGGACCATATGGCGACGACGTGCTCTGGGTTCTTGCAGGTGGTGGCAAGAGAAACAGCTGGTTACTTGGTGAACATATAATGTAACGGTTTCTTGTACAAAATCCACGTAGGTATCGGTAGGTACGTATAGGTGCGCGTGTTGAGATGACGGTGTTTTATGACGTAGTGATTGACGGCCGCACAGCTGTTGCTCGGTGAGCGGGGCGCGTGGACCCCCCGCGTCTTGGATGCCCCTGCGTCGTCCTGCTGGCGACGATATGTCTCCGACAGCAAGGTTGTTTTTATGTCTGGTGTTCACATTGTGTCTATCGCTTAACTTAGTAAAACTAGATAATTTTTTCTGAACATCCATAAGATTTTCAAAAATATATTGTGATGCCACAGTCAGAATATTTAATCTTTAAATTTTTCTCGCAGAGAGACCTTTGGACCTAATCTATATATGGCTCTTATGGCCCGTTTTTGTAAAACAAAAATTGTATTTATATCTGCGGCATTGCCCCATAGTAGCATACCGTACGACATTACACTGTGGAAGTAACTGAAGTACACCATTCGCGCTGTCTCTACATCAGTCAAATGCCTAATCTTTTGGACAACAAATGCTGCTGAACTTAATCTGCCAGCCAGTTTTTCAATATGTGGGCCCCACTGCAATCCAGAATCGATCGTCAACCCTAAGAACGCAGTAGATTTCACAAGTTCCAACTCTTGGCCATTAAGTTGCACATTGGTTTCTGCCTGTGTTACATTGGGCAAGGTAAATTTAATACATTTAGTTTTGTTTTCATTCAGGCTAAGATTATTAGTGTTAAACCAATGTACTACTTTTAGGATTGCATTGTTAACATCGTCATAGTCATCTAGTTGTCTTTTAATTTTGAAAATTAAGGAAATGTCATCTGCAAACAAAACAATCCCGTTAGTGTCCCCTACGTAGTAGGGTAGGTCATTAATATAAAATCTCAAGTTGCCTCTAAGAATTTGCTTTTTACCGCTTTTTATACCTAGTAATATTATTTGTAAGGGATGGAAAGTGTGACCAGGATATTGAGCGAAGAGTTTTGGCAGGAAATCAAGTGAATGGGGCTATGTACACCTTTATGAGCAGTCAAAATGTGTCTGAGAAGGCCAGGTTGGCTGTACATAGGGGAGTGCTCATCCCTACACTTATGTATGGTAGTGAAAGTTGGGTATGGCAGAAGAAGCATGAAAGCAAAATTAATGCAGTGGAAATGAGAAGTCTGCGAAGTATAGCTGGAGTGACTTTAATGGACAAAAAAAGAAATAGCGTGATAAGGGAAAAATGTGGTATAACAGAAGATGTAGTGACTAAGATCGAAAAAGGGATGCTTAGATGGTTTGGACACGTGGAGAGAATGGATGAGAATAGACTGACAAAGCAGATTTATGAGGCGAGAATGAATGGGCAAACTGGTAGGGGTAAACCTCGGCGTACGCATGCCGATCAAATCAGAGACGTTCTGGAAAAAGGCAAGGTCAAGAGTACCCTTAACCGGCGAGCGTGTATGAAAACAGTTATGAAAGTAGAAGAAGCGAAAGTTGTATGTCAGGATCGTAGCAAGTGGAAAGCCATAGTCTCTGCTTACCCCGATAGGAAACAAGCGTGATTATATATATATATATATATATATATTATGCACAATATAATAATCTATTCTTCCTCTCTCTAACAGTGCCGGGACCACCTGCAGCTGTGAAAGTGGTAGCGACATCAGTCACATCTTTAGCAGTTAGCTGGCTGCCACCCAGTCGACCTAACGGTCCCCTACTTTATTATACTGTGTTTTATCGAGAACTTGGCAGGTAAACAATAACACTATTTTTTACTTCTATTCAGCGCTAAGGTCCGTTTGCCTGACACATGCTAAACTAGACACGACTTTGAGGCAATCGTGAAGCTCACAATGCAATAAAACGTTTACAAATTTGTATTATTTAACCAATTAATCTGTCTTGCATGTATGCATCTAATTAAGGTTTCTTTCTTTCTTCTTCCATTTTTTGTAGAAGAATTCACTTTAAAAGTATTGTATTAACATCTCGTACTGTAGAGATAGACCACCACAGACGACAACCATTCAGGTAGAAGATGGAGATCCTACCGTTGGCTTAGGAGGTTCCACGGAATTGAGGTCTCTGTCTGAAGGAGCCACTTATGAGGCATGGGTAGCAGCGCATTCAGCGGCTGGAGAAGGAGAACCTTCAGCACCTCAACCTGCTACTACTACGTCTAGAGGTACGTACGGCATTGAGATAATAGTCGAGCATAATGATTAATATTAACCTACTTATTCTTAAAACGCATAATTCCATTACCGCGAAAAGTGATTACTCTTACTTATATATTAGGCAACTAGCAATAATCATTATTTTATTCAGTCTTGTATTTATCCACCTTTTATTTATAGCTGTTTGTGTGGTAAAAGGTACCTAATACTTTAATTCAAGTTTCAGCTCATAAATTGTTGAAATTATTGATTTTATTGTTTTCCTTATGATTGAATATTTGTTAGTCAATCACGCTCTAACTCTCCAACTAATATGACTGTGATTAAAATGCAAACTGATAATAGGGAAATTCTGATTAACACACCTTTTATCCCGTCCCGAAATCCCGTAAACGATTATGTAAAAACTTCTCCATGCAGGCGATCGACTAATATCCAACAGATGCATCTATGACACTGACAGTAGTACTTTTTCCTAGCCCGTGCAAGACTGTTATCCTTCGGCGTATGGGCGCGAGTGCAGTGCGGACATTCCCTCCAGCTGGCATGCGCATGGCGAGGAGAACCAGCTCCTAGGACACGATGGTTACGTGGTGATAGACCTGTCACTCATGATCCACGGGCTCATCTAACGGCACATGGACATCTGTCTATTCACGGTATATGAACTGACTTGATTGTACATGATAATCTGACTGATTGAATTTTGATTAGATTAACAGAATGTCAATAGATTTTTGCTGTATATGAAAACTTCCAATGACGGCAATAATTATAGGCTCATCCCCAATTGCGTAGTACTGACTAAACTTCTAGTTATGTGACTCATAATCACTACATACTATTTTGATTCTATTTATGAACGTGTATCTGCCTGGTATCTTGGATCTTTGATTCAGATTATGGAGTGGTTTAAGATTGTTTCCTGTTTAGGTGCCTCCTTCTGTGTGGGACCAACAGAACTACAGTTAAGTTGAGGACGTATAATGTAAAAATATCTGCCTGCCCCTTCGATTAACCAAGGCGAGATTGTATTTTATGTTGGGAACTTACTAATGGACTTAGTCTTGGCGAAGAGAAGGAAAACTCAAAACAAAACCCGGTACTGTGATCAAGTGGTACTGTGAACCGGAAGACCTCGGTAGGACTTCATCGCACACATATTCCGATAACATAAAGTTACATTTTGTCAGAAGTGGATGCTTCTACAAGTGGGAACTACACATGCTCCGCTCGCAATACATTTGGCTCAGAAGAAGTGACGTATCGCATCGAGTGTACGTCGCCTCCTGCCGCGCCCTCTCTCAACTTGGACCATACGGTGCATACAGAAGCGAGGCTGAACTGGCGGACTACGCATCATCCCGCTGCCCCACCACATGGTACGTCATACAAAGACTACATTTAAAAGTATTGTTGAGACTACAGCCATTAGGTACTCGTACAGTCAGATTATTAGTTTGGGAAATTTAAATTTATTTATTAGAATTTGTCAAAACACGGTACTCGTGATAGAGTGAAATTCAAACAGTGAAATTTCTAAATTTTCCCGTTGTAATTATGTAAGTACCCACATTCTATGATACATAATACCTATCCATTATGCAAAAAAAACTTCTGGCACAGGAGGACTATAAATAAGCATTTAACCTTACCAATATTGAAATTTAAGTAAAGAGAAATTTAAGAGCTAGTCTTTTGGGCACAATGCCACGGGGGCCTTATTTAGGTTTAGTTTAGATAGTAATAATGTAAATATAGATATGTAATAATTATGTTTCTCTGTAATTTTTAACAATAAATGTATAAAAAAAAAAAGTAAAAAATATAACATGGACCCACAAAAAGTAAATAAAAATAATTGTTAAGGTTTCACAATATGGTGGATTCGCATCCGGGACGACAGCGGCGACAGTTTAGAGCCAGCTCGTAATGAAGAAGAACGAAGACTGGAAGTTGGTGGAGAAACTGCCAGTGTTATCCTAAGGGCGCTATCATGTGGGGCCACGTACTCAGTGCGAGCAGTTGCACATTCAAGAGCCGGGCCCTCTCCGCCTTCCGCACCACTGCTGGTAAAGACGAAACCACCAGGTAAGTGCAAATGACTGGCAGTCTTGTTCTTTGTAGGTACTTTGCAGGTTCACCAAACCAATCGCACATAAAAGTGGTGCACCTGTTGAACAACTAACGAGTTTCTGGAGTCTAGAGGTCAGGCGGAAGTTTCTGGAGTCAACAATGCAGAATTTAAATCACAGCTGTTCTTAGCAACCAATTAACACGTAACCACGGTTATTACTAAGAAGAATTGCTCTTCATCCAAATTCAAAAGTGAACTGAATTGTTAGTGGGAACAACAAAGGCACAAGTAGTGGTAGCATTTCTTATGACACTTCCTTTTTAACGTTCTTTACGGCGCTTCCTCTATATATCGAAAAACCTGATAACTGTAGCTTGAATAATTTTACGGAATAACTCGAGATTGATTAAGCTTTACAAAACTTGAATATCACAATTATTTTGGTGGCAGTACTAGTATGGGAAGGTGGAGGGGAAGATCGAGAAGAAAGCGCTGAAGCAGCTGTTTGGAGCAATAGCAGTGCCTTAGCTTTAGATGCTAGACGCGCGATACGTTGCGGTGCCCGTCTAGTGAGGCTTCAGTGGAAAAAAGCTGAAGCGTTTGGAGCCCCTGCCTGGAGGGACGCGGATCTTACTTCGCTACATCATCATCGAGAGGTCAGTAATTAAGTTTTTAGTCAGTATAATTTGAATCGGTGCATTCATTTCAATTTTGAATATCATCAAAATTTGGTCAAACATTTTCAATGAGAAGAGGTCAAAAGCTTCACGTCTCTCTGCGGTCGCCCTTGGATACGAATAATTCTTAATGTCTTCAATCTGTAGATTTAATTTCGTGACCTGATGATAAAGGGACATTTGGATCGTGATTTCGACCGTCGCACAGTGGATCGATTCATACAAATCGGCGGACATAGGAATCTTGAAACACTTTCTCCCGATTTTAAAAAAACTAATGATGCCAATGTGTTGATCTTAATAATTGTAGTCGAAAACAATACTACACAATTTTGATTAGACTTCAATTTTAAAAAATATTCGACAAAAACTGATTTCAATGTATGGAAAAGCACATTCAAAAAGGGATAGCATGCGATTTTCTCGTGTTTTCTGATTTTAACGCTTATAGTGACTTTTAATGGGTTGTTAGCAAAATATCTGCCAAACATTTTAGGTACCCCTAGGCACCCCTCTGGGAGCTATATGACAAAATATCATTTTTCTCATTTTCTTTAAGAAAACATGTCCAGTTCGTTTGTTTACAGTTGTAATTATTGATAAACTACATTTTAGCTTAGTACTGTCCTATCCACATCAAAAATAATATGACTAGCATACGGGATCGGGAGTTTTTTAAGATTTACTTATAAGCAGGCGACTATAAGGTTATCCTACGTTTTTAGCAACATTTATGTATTGTAAAGTGATTTTCCATTATGATTTGAAGAAAATAATGTATTAATCAAATAAAACAATAACACGTTCTATAAAACATATATCATAGTCATAAATATACAAAAACTTACTTATAAAATAAAAAGTGGTAAAATATTAGCTTAAAATAAATAAACATCTGTAACAGAAACGATTCAATTAACATGTATGTACATTAAATAATCAAACAAAATTAGAAAAATGTAGACAAAAAAAATCATAATCAGAAGCTTCCGTTTTTGAATTTTCTTCTGCTTGTGCAGAGCCTAATTATTTATGAGTATCTATGTATTCAATTTCAGAAACTTCTAGAATTAGTAACTAATAAAATAACTGATGAATACTTGTAGCATGATGTACCAAGGGTACAATTCTATGTAAAGCTCTGCCACCCTGGTACTATATGCCATCAAGTATTCATAAGTTATTAGTTCACGGGCCGTAAATTATTCAACATTTATCTATAGTTCCGATACGAATTCTTTCGGAAGAGTTATCTGAGTCAAAATACAGAGAACACCATTCACGTAAAATAAATAGCATTGCTTGCAATGAAGATGTTCTAAATAATTTGCTGATTTTATCCAACCCAATTTTAGCACAAACACGGCCACGGATATATAAAAAACAAAAGAAGGCATTATTTAAAGAAACTTTAAATCTACTAATTCTATAAGTTTCTGAAATTGAATTTATAGATACTGTTGAATTGTTAGTCTCTGCGCAAGCAGAAGAAGATTCAGAAACGGAAGCTTCGGATAATGTTGTTTTTTGTCTACATATTTCAAATTTTGTTTGATCATTTAATGTACATAGTTTTAATTTAATAGAACTTTAATGGCTTGGCAAAAAATACTTACAATAATGTACAATCATAAATAAAAATTGAACCTATCTTACCATAAATTAAAAATAAAAGCAAAAAAAAACTAATCATAATATATAATACATACATGCATAATTACATACATGCGTCGTAGAGTTCCTCCGAATCATTAATTGTCTTTGTTATATATTTTTGTTTATTTTAAAGTTTATGTAATTCTAATTTTGTTTGATTATTTAATGTACATACATGTTAATTGAATCGTTTCTGTTCCATATTTTTATTTATTTTTGGCCATTATTTTACCACTTTTTATTTTATAAGTAAGTTTTTGTATTTTTATAACTATGATATATGTTTTATATGACGCATTATTGTTTTTTTTTTATTAATACATTATTTTCTTCAAATCTTAATGGTAAATCACTTTACAATACATAAATGTTGCTAAAAAAGTAGGATAAACTTATAATCGCCTGCTTACAAGTATGTCTCAAAAACTCCCGATCCCGTATGCTAGTCATATTATTTTTGATGTGGGTAGGTCAGTACTAAGCTAAAATGTAGTTTATCAACAATTACAACTGTAAAAAAACGAACTAGACATATTTTCTTAAAGAAAATGAGAAAATGATATTTTGTCACATAGCTCCCAGAGGGGTGCCTAGGGGTACCTAAAATGTTTGGCAGATATTTTGCTAACAACCCATTTAAAGTCACTATAAGCGTTAAAATCAGAAAACACGAGAAAATCGCAAGCTATCCCTTTTTGAATGTGCTTTTCCATACATTGAAATCAGTTTTTGTCGAATATTTTTTTAAATTGAAGTCTAATCAAAATTGTGTAATATTGTTTTTGACTACAATTACTAAGATAAACACAATGGCATCATTCGTTTTTGTAAAATCAGTAAAAAGATTTCCAAGATTCCTATGTCCGCCGATTTGTATGAATCGATCCACTGTGCGTCGTCATCTAATTTAAAAATACTTCTTCGTAATTTTTCGCAATTCGTGTAGAAAATGACATAAAAATTTGTAGCTGACAAAAAAATCACGTAGCGATAACATAACGATACAACAGAAATCACGAAACATCTGAAAAACCGCTGACCTAAATTTTATTGCTATTTGTACAGTTAGCTGTAATAATGAAGAGTAAGGAAAATATCGCATGTAGCGGTCACGTTCACTAACACAGTTACATACACTGATAGATAATTTATGTGCATGCCATTTTAGTCCTTACTACTTTTGCATCTAGACTGTATTCAGTATTCAGTATCTTTATTTGCCTATATCACAGTGTTTTATATGGTTATATATTAAAATACCAGAAATCAAAATGCCTTTACTTAAAATGCATTAGACCAAAATACCCGAATTCGAAATACCTTAACATTCAAAATACCTTATTTCAGTTCACCTTACCCTAAAATGTCTAAACTTAAAATACAAATAATTATTATACCAAAATTCAAAATGCAAATTTTCAAATATCCTTAATTTAAAATACCGAAAATAGAATACAATGTGAATATAAAAAAATAAACCATAAACTACCCAGTTTATCGCTATAACCTCGCAGTTATAGCCGTAGGTCTGTTGGTCCTTGGGTATCTTTCTGAGGGCTTACCCGGCGGGGCTCCCAACTGTAGGCTGTTATATTGGATAGGTACGTGTGGTTTTTAGTCGGTAGGAGTCCGTCATAGTATCCATGTAGGATTTACCTCATGTTAAAACACTTTGTTTCAGAGTTACAAAAGTACTACAGTGGGCTAACGAAAAATAAAAAAAAAATAACCACGAAGGCTAAGGCGGGAGCTCCGCTTTGCTTCGCTCCCGCCTTAGTCTTCTAACCTAACCTATCCGAGTCGGGATACTGAGTCGGGGTGTTAACTATTCACAGATATATAGCATCCATGTAGGATTTAAATCATGTTAAAAAAAAGGTATTTTGTGTTTGAACATTTTAGGATAAGGTATTTAATAAATTTATTTTTTGGGTTTCGGTTATTCGACCGTAAGGCATTTTAAATTATTTATATTATAAACTAGCTGAGCCCGCAACTTCGTTTACGTCACATAAGGTGTATGAAAGGAAAGGTATTTCTTCATCAGAGTCATCAAGCAGCGTCTGAAACTGCCCTGTTTGCTTAATCATGAAAGAGCTTAATGATTAAGACTATTTTAAAACAATTCAGTCCGCGCCGAAGGCGTGGACTGAATTGTTTTAAAATAGACGTTTACGCGAATTTAAAATAGATTAAGCCAACACACCAGTTTAGGTTCACTCGCATTCAAAGAAACCCCTACAATTAAAATTTTCAAAATATCTGATTCTTAAAAGTGTTATAACTCTTTTATTTCTAAACCGATTTACATAAAACAAACGCTAAATATTAACTGGAGCAAACCTCAACACAATAAAAAAAACCGCATTGCAATCGGTTGAGCGGTTACTGAGATTAGCGTGCACAACCGTACAGACAAACAGATATACAGACATACAGACATACAGACAAACAGACAAAAATTCTAAAAATCATTGTTTTGGGTTTTATTGCGTTCATAAAGCCCCCCTATAATATTTTTTCTTATTTATCTTCCATGTACAGACAGCGACCTGTTACGATTTTATTATATGTATTGATATTTGCCTTTTGAATATTGATATTTCGATTTCGGGTATTTTGGGCTCAGGCATTTTAAGTAAAGGCATTATGATTTCTGGTATTATGACGGTATACCGTTTTATATACTACAATGTTAAAATTAGATCAGTGTGGACCCTGAGGGCGCAGCAATCGAATATGAAACTGATTGTTCTTAAAATGTATTTCTAGGCTGCGGTGGTAGCAAAAATCTACAGGGAACCCTGGGACATCCTACCGAGGGCTTACCCGGGACTCCCGGCCATAGACTGTTATAATTGTGTTTTTAGGGTTTCGTAGCCAAATGGCAAAAACGGAACCCTTATAGGTTCGTCATGTCTGTCTGTCTGTCCGTCTGTCTGTTCCGTGTGTCACAGCCATTTTTCTCCGAAACTATAAGGCCTATGCTATTGAAAGATGGTAACTAGATGTATTCTGTGAACCGCATTAAGATTCTTATGTAAAACTAGAAAAAAAGTGGTAAATTTTGGGGGTCCCCATACTCAGAACTGAAACTCAACATTTTTTTTTTCATCATACCCATACGTGTGCGATATCTATAGATAGGTCTTCAAAAATGTTATTGAAGTTCGTAAAATCATTTTTTTCTAAAATGAATAGTTTGCGCAAGAGACACTTCCAAAGTGGAAAAATGTGTGTCCCCCCCCCCTCTAACTTCTAAACTAAGAGAATGATAAATCTAAAAAAAATATATGATGTACATTGCCATAAAAACTACCAACGAAAATTAGTTTGAACGAGATAGAGCTGGTAGTTTTTTTAATACGTCATAAACCGCAATTTTTGGTTAGCAAAATCACTACCACTGCGAACGTGTCTTCGTGGTCTTCAAAAATGTTATTGAGGTTTGTAACATCATTTTTTTCTAAAATGAATAGTTTGCGCAAGAGACACTTCCAAAGAGGAAAAATGTGTGTCCCCCCCCTCTAACTTCTAAACTAAGAGAATGATAAATCTAAAAAAAATATATGATGTACATTGCCATAAAAACTACCAACGAAAATTAGTTTGAACGAGATAGAGCTGGTAGTTTTTTTAATACGTCATAAACCGCAATTTTCGGTTAGCAAAATCACTACCACTGCGAACGTGTTAAAACATTAATCAAAGTTACAACGAACTTTTATATTATGTTACTTGCTGCTACGAAACCCTTCATGGGCGAGTCCAACTCGCACTTGGCCGGTTTTTTTAGTCAGTCTGTTGGCATGGTGTGGTCTGTCGGTAGGAGTCCGGCATAGCATCCATGTAGGATTTCCACACGGTAAAAAATCATACCATTAATCAAATAGTTTGTACACATTTTCTAAACGAATTAGAAATCTCAAATTAGTAATTAGTAAAAATGTTATAACACTTAAAATTTTAATTTAGGTACATTTGGCAGTCAGTAACATAAAATGATTGCTGTCAATCATAGAAAATTTCAAAAATTTTCAAGATTTTGAAAAAGCGCCTTGTGGAGTCGACTGGTGACCCATGGGCTGGCAGTTTTCTCACTCAGCGAATAGGTATTGCTATTCAAAGGGGGAATGCTGCTAGTCTTTTGGGCACAATGCCACGGGGGCCTTATTTAGGTTTAGTTTAGATAGTAATAATGTAAATATATAGATATGTAATTATGTAATATTTATGTTTCATTCAACTAATTAAAATGTAAATAATGCATATCACACATCTTAACATTTAATTTTTGTCATGTCATATGGCACTTTTGTACTAAGGTGGTGATTGGTGACTTATCTTCGGGTGCTTGGTATTCTCTGCGTCTGTGGACCGCGACAGAGTCTGCACGTCATCAAGCTGTCATCTACGCCGCCACCACTACACAGTCTGGAGGTTTGTAATTTTAGCCCCTCTCTATAAAATAGATTGCAGAGGGGCTTATGGCGAGACTTGTGTCTGTATTCTGTGACTCTGTTGCATTAAATTACGTCACTACGTCACGTGGATCATCTGTTCAAAGTTTGAAATAAAACAAAAATGACAACGTCAGTTGGATTGAACTTTCACTTTCACAATAAACGTTTTAGAGAGGGGCAGTCAGATGAGACCGTCTCACGGCTTCTTGTTTATACCTAGTACAGCTTAATTATTCCTGTGAAGCCATCACAATTATTTATTTTTTCGTACAAGATATATATTGTCTCTTTTACGAAAATTATAATTATATGGAATATTCAGAAGGTTAAGCTTGTTGTTATAAGACCTCTTTATAATAATATGATCTCTTTTCCAATTTCTGTGAGCCTCAGGTACCTACATATTGTTCAGCGGCAATAAGCTTGCTTTTTATTTAAGGAGAGCATAGATATAACGTAAAGATGGATATTAAACCTAATTACATTTTTTATACAAATCTAAGAATGTACCGATGTACATTATTGCTGGCGTGAGTAAACTCCACGTGAAACCAGGAAACTACTGACAAGCTGTGCATATAATATGTTGTCCTCCTATTATTGGTCCCTCGGGATATAGTCGTGATTATTATGTACTGGCGGACGTCACGCGGTTTCACTCGCGTAGTTCCCATTCCCGTGGGAATATGGGAATAAAATATAGCTTATGTTCACCGCAAAGAGTGTAGCTTCCCAACAGTGAAAGAATCTGTCGAATCGGTTTAGTAGTTTCGGAGCCTATTCGTTACAAACAAACAAACAAAAAAACAAAAAACAAATCTTTGCTCTTTATAATATTAGTATAGATATATGGGAAATAAGTTCATATCAAAATGTCATTATACCTACTAATGATAGCATGTTATCTACACAGAGCGTCTCCGTCGTCCCGGGGTGTTTTATTCGGAAGGCAGTCAAATAACTACTACCAATGGAAATGCAGATACTGAACGAGTGCTGGGAGCAGTGTCTTTAGCGTTTGCAGCACTTGCAGCGATTGCTGTTACAGCGCTGCTGTTTGTACTAATCGCCAAGCGAAGGTATGTAATTTGACAAGTTTACTAAAGTTTCTTAAAGCGCTTCCCTGCTAGCTCTAACCCACGTGTTGCAGGAATAAACTATGGTAACCTAACCACCAACAACCATAAACCACCCAGAAGTAGGAGCCCAGCAAAGCGTACTTCCGGGTGGTTTATAAAAAAAAACCATGAAGATTTTGTTATTATATCAACCGTTACACACCCAACTATATTCGATCAAGGGGGCAGTATGCTGCTGTGATATAAAACAAGTAATGACCTATTAAATATTAATAAAACATAAAATCTTCTTGAGTGGCATCCACGTACCAGACAACGTGCCTTGGGTAGGCCTTCCGCAAGGTGGACAGATGACCTAAGAAAGGTCGCAGGAGCCAGCTGGATGTGGCCGACATAAGACCGAACGTTGTGGCGATGTTTAGGATAGGCCTATGCCCAGTAGTGTGCGCCAAAGCCAATGCCAATAATGAGAAAGAAATAACTTTGATAAAATTAAATTTACATATTACCAAATCTTCGGGATCAAAGCCAGCTTCATCTGTAATATACTCGTAGCTTCTAACTAACGAACGAAGTCTTGGTAAAGATAAGAAAATCTTGTAGGAAACCCTGAACCAACCCCGTCTGGCCAGGGAATACAGTAAGGCCAGCCATCCTTCCCAAAGATTGGAAGAGGTTAACAATAGACTGGGATATACTGGTTTGATCGCGGTGGTGTTACTGACTGGCGGAGGCCCTGGGTCGAAATATATATTTGTGTGATCCTTTAGTAATTTTTGCTTTAGAGTTTCTATGTATAATATTATGTCTATAACTACTTACTCGTATTTGAAAATAATGTTAGTATATTTGTCAGTTGTTTAAATCCCATAACACAGGCTAATAGTAGCTTCATTTGGGTTAGATGGCGTTGTGTGAATGTTTCACAATATTTATTTATTGATATTATTCAACCAAGTATAGAACATTATGTTAAACATCTGAATTTTGCTCATAACTTATTGATAGCTATATAATAATAAATTTATTGCTACTTATACAAAAGTCTCATATTCTTTGCAGAGTGTGCGATCTTTTACGTAAATGATGACTTATCAGGCACACAAATACGATTTCATATAAAATGTTATATGACCGAGCTATAACTCTGTTATAACTCAAGTAGATGCTAACCTCTTTTTGGGTCTACGTGTTTGATCTGATTTACGTAAACTTTATTGTAATTCTTAAGATGCCTTTATGAGAACATTAAACAAATTTGTTTTGAAACTTTTAAAGGGCGATCTACGTTGAGCATACAATAACTTTACTAGACTCGTAAGATACCCGAAAAAATATTGATCACGTCTGTAAAGATATTTATAAATATGTCTAGTGCTTCGTCATTTAAATTGTGTATGTCTTTTTTCCATGTGAAAATCCCTCATAGATGCTATGCACTCTTAACGACTATAACACACTGCCTATGATGGGGAGCCTTGGGTAAGCCCTCGGAGAGGATTCCTGACAGACCTTGGCTACCACTTAGGCCTTACGTGGGGCGTTCGGGTACTTCGAACACGTTTTTGGGGGTTGTTAAAATGTTATCCTATTTTTATAGCTTGACCGCTACCGCTGTACTCGCTGCTGCGAAACAAAATAGTACGCAAGGAGGGGTACAGCAGTAGCAGTCAAGCTATAGTGCGTGCGACGGGAATGAAATTTTCACGTCAAGGCTTGCTCCGGTAAGATGTGTCAGCAGGCCCCTCCGTACTTATCTGAACTCAAAATATTTTCCTTTTACTCTGTATACCGATTCAGCCCGATTGTCACCCAATAGAGCATAGCTCTTCCCATTTTAGTTGTGTATTTTTGGCATTACGTTTGGTTGATTAGATGGTAGTTTTACTTCTTCACGCAATAATGTAATTTTGCGAAAAGTAGCCTTCTACGACATCCACGGGAAAAATTGGCAGAAAAAAAATCTCAATTCCGTCATCACTTGAACGAGTATTACCACCTTCACGTTATGCTAAATATATCTAAATTCAGTACTTTCTTATTTCGCTCTTCAGAAGACAAATGATAGCAAATCTGAACACTTTCCTCAAAATTATTGCGCGCAAATCGCTGAAATATTTCAAAGCACTCCATTCCATTTACAATATTGTTAGGGTGTGCTATTGCGGAATCGTCGGATCACATTTCTAAGGAGATCTGTATAAATACATTATCATAAATAAGATGAATGTAGACGTATCGAGAACACAAATTTCGCGTAAATCACTCACCGCGACCTACTTATATATTATTTCCTCTTCAATTGTTGATTGCGTTATCGCCTATCCCCTGTATATAAAAGGAATGGTTTTGTTATTCCTACTTCTGAGACAATTTCTGTTAGATACAGCGGGTAAAACGGGTGTAAACTCTACTTATTAATGGCAAAGCAAATCATGGCGACCAATCAATCAGTGTGTGTGCAACTTCAAATAAATACGTTATTGTATATAAGCCGTCCACATTCACATGAGAATCTTGCGAGAAAAGCGCGAGAAATGTGAATGTGGAGTTAATTCACATTAATGTTTCTCTTGCTTTTCTCGGGTTCTCGCGAGATTCTCGTGTGAATGTGTACGGCTCATTACGAGTCCCTAGAACTTTCACGTTATGCGTAGTGGAGATTTTGCTATCTGTGAGCTGTAGACAAACAAAATTGTAAAACAGTTTCAGATTCATATCATACTTAACAGTGAGATACTCCGCCTATGAATATTATTGAATCTCGGTTACGGTACACCTATGGAGTTTATAGTTTTGCTAGCTCCGTAAAATAACTATCTAAGTATAGGATTATTGTAATTGGAAAGTTTACCAATTTTGGACGGATTTTTAATTGGTCAGTTTCTTAATAGGTACGTCAATAATCTAATTATCCTTGTTTATCTCCCCCTGATGCTTGTTCTACCACTTGTACATTTTTTGTGCTCTGAGCACTTGTACTACTTTCTGGGATCCTATCCTACCATGCCATTTCAATAGTGTCAGAGAAGAATTGTAACTCATTAGCCACGAAAATTATTAAATTTTTCCGCAACCTTCACGTCGGCTTTATAATGGGCTACGATTCTGCTGAAACAAATGAAATAGCCGCATTGGCTCCCTGCTTGGTACCTCTTTCGTCAGTCAGCAGGTAAGGTGGGTGAAGTTCCCGATAGGGCCAATTCTACCAACACCTTCTAGTTTTTTGGCACCACACTTTTGGTTAAAATCAAATTATCGAGTATTTGTCAAATAATGTAACAAAATCTACTTTGCCCTAGTACACTCTTGCCATGCGGTAGTCAACGAGACGAAGAGGCCCGCCAGTGTACGCACTCGGTCGCCAGCACTGACAAGTCAGTGTGTCCTGAACAGCAGAACATCAGGAACTGCCAGCATGATTACAAACATGACAAGCTGTCTCCCGCATCTGGTAAGTTGTTTGTATTATCCCACACTTACAGTGTTTTAAGCCTTCCGGTTGTACAATATCTTACTAGATATTGTAAAACCGGAAGGCTAATGTACTACATTTGCAAAAACTTAATAAAATATTTAAAAAAACATTTGCTGTAGAACAGAAAACAGACTTAAAAAATTTTGCAGTACTCGATCTAGGGGAACAAACCGTTTATTTCTCATTTTATCAACAAATCTACCTGAATGTTTCATTGTACTAAAGTGTAACAAAGAATTTAACTTATTTTTCAAATTGTGACGTATAGATGTGTACGAGATAAGTCCGTATGCAACGTTTGCTGTGGGAGGTGAAGCGACTGCAGCAACATTGGACCACACGCTGCAGTTCCGGACATTTGGGCACCGCGACAATGACGCACTACCTCACCGACCTTGCAGGAAGCATCCGCAAAGACATCGCGAACGAGCTGAAGGTTAGTTCCAAAACACGTATTTTAACTGGAACCTTTCTCCAGAATAACTAGGTATTTGGCTTGTGATACGAATGGTTTTCCCTCGACCGACCCTGCAGGAAATATCCACAAATAATTCGAGTCTCAGAGGTCTTTGAAGCCTGGAACATTATTTTCCTCATAGCTACTTATCTTGAGTTTAGAGTGGGTTTCCCTTCATTAGAAAGTCATGTCCTGAATCGAAGCATTTTGTCTTTTTTAATGGTATTAGAGCAATAAGGCTCGACTTTGCTCATTATCGCCAGAGTCGAACTTAGGCTTTGCTTTGGTACCTCTATACTAGACCAACCATCACAACCTTTTACAAGACGACTAAAATATGTTAATTGTTTATTGGATAGTCTGGTATGTGTAACAGTGGAGAAGCACCTCTCGGAATGTGAGCTGCAGCAGCTTAGCCGGTACGAGAAGGTGCGGGCCCGTCACTGCGCCTCCACTTCGTACTGCGTGCCGCTGCCACACCATGGTATGCATACATATTCTCTCTTATTTTAGCACGTAAATTTTAGTTGCTCTCAAAATCTTATCTTTAGAGATCGAGATCTGCCCGTAGCAACTGTGACTTAGTTTTTTTGGCATTGTTTTAAGCTATTTCCTCAATAACTTCGCAATCCTTTTAAAGAGGCCTGTGCCAAAGACACGTACAAATTAAAATTTATTTATTTATATATTTATTCTAATATTATAAAGAGGAAATATTTGATTGTTCGAATTTAATAGCCTCCGAAACTACTGAACTGATTTGAAAAATTCTTTCACTGTTGGAAAGTTACACTATCCCCAAGTAACATAGGCTATATTTTATACCTGTATTCCTAAGGGAATGGGAGCTACGCGGGTGAAACCGCGTGACGTCTGCTAGCTCAAAGTAATTCTGTGGCCCCTGTAAGGCTAGGTACTACCGTGCCTGGTTAGAGGGCCAGTACATTTGTATCGGAGGAACATAATTGTGTTTCATCATCATAGCAGGTTCAAGCGGTGGCGGGAGCGCAGGCGGGCGCGGTAGCGGTAGCGGGGGAGGACTATCCGAAGTGTACGCGGGCGACTCGAGTGCCGAATCCGGCCCTGGCTCACTGTCTCCGCGTACCCACCACGAACACAGCTAGCGCCCGCACGTTCGGTTCAACACCTATTCGCCGGCGCCAGGAGCATCCGGGAGAAATTGATCATCATATCTTACGAGTAACGTCATACTTTATTTACAAAGCATAAATAAATAGATTATTACATATCCTTATTTATGCTTTCCACAATTTTTGTGGATATGTATTGTACACTATGGGCTGCAACCTGCCTGATCATAATATGACGTGTACGCGGAGATTCGAGCGCCGTATACGGCCCTGCCCCCTTAGACAAGTGGAACTAGCGTAAATCGCCAACGAAAGGATAGGTCGACTAATCACATCCAAGCTCGTCGCCGGTGTTCGAATTGTACGCCGCGGCGGGATCACGAGCTTGGGCGTGATTAGTCGATATATTTTATCCTTTCGTTTGCGATTTGCGCTTGTGCCACTTGATGTAAGGGGGCTGGTTTGCTGTCGCCTGGGTCGCAAACCCACCATGTTTAACAAATTTTCGCCCCCATCTCCGGATGAGGGCGAATAGGTGTTGCTCCGATGATGCTCCTGCATCCGAGATTAACTAAGTTAATAATCATATCTTAGAAGTGACTATTTGCACTAAGGTGACAAGAATATTTTAGTAGGTAGGTACCTACCTACCACCGCAAACTTTATGAATAGTGGTCACCGTAGCCTATGAAATGCAAGTGACAACAAGACGATGGGATAGTATTGGATTATAAATTTTGTAGTAACTCGGGTATAACCCGAGCGTTCTTGTGTCCATAGTGCGAAATGAAAAGCAGGTATCAAGAGACAGCGTTACATAGTACCTACACCCAATAAAATAAAAATCTATAAAAAATCGCGTCAACTTCATAAATTTATCTTTAACATTTACAAGATAACTTTATAACCACTTAAGTGGCATCTCGTAGGTATTTAGGGCATTTACCATGGGTGTTGGCTGATACTAGGGCAAAGCAATTCTTAAATTATAGCATTTCAAAATTTTATAGAACATCTTATAGGTAGATAAGTACCTCCCTAGTTTGCAAACCCATTTCTGACGAAATTTCTTTAAGATGGACTAATAGAAAATAATTATTCCTAACAAATTGTGTTCTTTATCTTTTCAACAGTTAAGCTTAGATTACAAAATAATTAATACCAAGTCATATAATGTTTGAATAGCATTGCCTTAAACACATCATGAATTTTAAAGCTATCTCATAGTTCTCAAAAGGCTATTGGTACTAGTAGGTAATACAAAATACCTAGTAGGGTAACCAGCAATACAGATTTGTTTTAGGATATTCCTGACAAAATGACAAAAATGTTTTAGCATGACAATATTTCATACATTCCTACCAAACGAACTAACAAATCACTGCCTAAAGTTGCTCATCTATTATTCATCGATGCCTAAAGTCTGTAATAACTAAGGTTTATTATTTTATAAGTAAAGGTTATTATTTGAGAACAAATAACAGTAATATAATGTATAATAGTTACCAAGGATTACCTAGTATAATAGATACGAGAACATCATGTATAATTATATGAAAGGTATTGCAATTTTTTTTTTAATCTTGAAGAATGAAAGAAATTTGATACATACGGTATATTAATAATTTAATATGTAGTTGCAATTGCTGTCTGTTACAATATAAGTAGATAGTCGATTTAATGGCATTAGTTTAATGTGTAAATAATAATAATAATTAGTCGGACTGACGTATAATATCTATGTTAAATTCTGAGCTTATATTTGTACATACATTTTGTAGCGACATACAAATTCTAGTCAATTTTTATTGAATGTTTTTATGATAATATGATTGTATTGTGTAAATAACGAAATAATCATTAAGTATCTAAGTATATTTGAAAGTCTGTTCATTGTAAAATAAATATATTTATCGTGATAATCCTGTTTTATTTTTAACCGTAGAGAGAATAGGGGTTTTGAAAAGTGCTTACGAGTGAAATATATTGCAGTGTCAAAAAATAAATATGCACGGACACCTTCCGTTAAAACGACCGACTAATTTCCCTCTGGTCGAGAAGAATAAGAAATCGAAACACTGCTATACCAATAGACATACTGCTATTGAAAAAAATCTATATGTATAACTAAATTCCCGAAATGTTGTGGTTCCATTAAGATCATCTGATTTTATTATTCTAAATAGAACTACTACAGGGTTTTGTTTCGAGTTTCCATCTAATTGCTGCGACATTGTCCTTTATACTGCAGGTGCACTGGTTGCTGGTAAAGCTGGCTTAGGCACGGAAAAAAAATTAAAATTAAAAAAACTATAGAAATTGGGCTCTCAGTACACACATACACAATAATTCGGCAGGTCCCCGTCGCACTCAGCATCTTAATAACTCGCCAATACTTAAGTTCACTGTTCAACCTCAGAATTAGATGAGGATTTGTCTTAAGCGTGAATCTTATATACAAATGCTTATCTTCACTGCGCCTGTTTAACATCGTCTCTGTAGAATACACGCCTTAGGGGTCAACCGAATCGTGTGTTTTTAGTCATTTCAAATCAAGCCATCCGCCGTGGAAAGGAGAATGGGCAAATCGGTCTACCTAGTTAACACCGACAAGTGAGGTATATATGAAAAGAACATTTCTTGCACTTATTTTTTCGTATTTTGCGTTGGTTTTGAGTAGGTATACCAAATTCCATACATTTTGCCCATTCTCCTTTCCACGTGTAACAAGGTATAATATACTTCAATGCTAGTTAAATTTCGACATGGTCTTCATTTTAATCCCACTTAGCCTAGGTAATGTTGAGGTGACTTATGCTAGGATTGAACGGACTAAAATAATTATTGTAAAGTGCTCTTTGACGTAGTAGTCGTTAGGTACTTAGTGGACACGGCAATAGTGTTTGAGCATCCAAAATTCTACTAATATTATAAATGTGAAAGTTTGTGAAGATGTTTGGATGTTTGTTACTTAATCACGCTCTAACGGCTGAATGGATCTGGCTGAAATTTGATACAGGGATAGAGTATAGTCTGGAATAACACATAGGCTACTTTTTATCCCGGAAAAATGTTACCACGGGAAGCTGGAACGGGAACCAATATTCACGCGGGCGAAGCCGCGTGCATCAGCTAGTATCGAGGAATAAAACATTCCTTGCACCATCAGACCGGTTGAAGTGAGTAAGCATTTCAGAAATACTTTAATATAAACTGGCCAAAGGAGCTCTGCCGAAAAACGTAACATCGCAACATTGGCAGTCTGGGACAAATTCCAATATGAGACATTCCAGGCGCGTGGCCTCGGCTGGAATCCAGTGCCGAGCTCTTTCGATATTACCTCTGAGAGCAGTTGACATTACACAAATATTGCAGCACATTCTCTCGGCAGGCAGACACTGTTATTGATACATAGACTTAGAATTTACAAACATGTTTACTTCTTATTTAAAAGTATTATAATCTATACTAATATTGTAAAGAGGAGAGATTTGTTTTTTTTTGTTTGTTTGTTTGTAACGAATAGGCTCCGGAACTACTGGACCGATTTGAAAAAATATTTCACTGTTGGGAAGCTACACTCTTTGGGGTGAACATAAGTTATACCTATTTTATTCCCATACTCGCACGGGAACGGGAAATACGCGGGGGAAACCGCGTGACGTCCGCTATTAAAATATAAAGTAAATAATTGTCATGACATTTTTGTCGAAGGGGCAGAGGCGTACTAATACCTAAGCCCATTTTTAACCGATGTTTTTTGTCTGGCTAGAGATATGTTTTAGTTTTGTACTTTTTACTGTTCTTAAGACTTAGCTTAACGACTGCTATGTTACTGAATAACGGAACTAACTGGTTAAGGTGTCCCTGAAGCACGGAATCGCAAATGGAATTGTTAAAAATGGTAACCTCCATACCAGGAGCAACAGTTTAAGGGCATCATTTTCAAAAAGCGGGACTTTTGGCGCGTTGCATATAAATACATAATTATTACAACAGACATACAAATAACGGCAGACATCCCATTCCATAGCGTTATGTTTACTATTTACTTCCCTTATTCGTGTCTAAATCGAAAAGTGTACCAGATTCCATGCTCAACGTACAACATGAACTGGTGCTGGGATGGAGACTAAAAGTTTTCCTTCGTCAATAAATAACTTTATTATGGAGGAAACAGTGTACAGTTAATAAAATCAATCAACCGCCTCGTCAGCTGCAGATAATTTCAAGTTATAACTAGTTTCATCAAAGTATATCCTCTCAGACGCTCGCAATAAGGTTTTTTCAGTTTTATTTCTCGATGAAATATTTTCATAATCCGTTCATCCACTGGTCAGTAGAGGGAGGGTGAGGGGCCCTCACTCTTTTCGCGGCCTGTCCATTTAACTAGCGAAGCCCCCGATCCCACCCGTCGGTCGCCACCCAACTTCGGGTGGCAAAAGTCCACGTTTGTTCAACGCAAAAAATACAGAAAAATACTCTCAAACAAAAATAGGAATGAAGCGTTCAGCGTGAATCGAAAATTAATTACAGCGTGCAGTGTTTTTTTATCGGCGCTGTATTGAGTCAGGCTGTAAGGCTTGCGCACTGCCTAAACTAATAGACAGGGAGCCCTAGAAATATTTATTGTAGTGACTCGAGCGCGTCAAATTAAGATATGGGAAGTACTTAACTACCTAACTTTTTTTTAGTTTATTCGATTACCGGGTGAGACTAGTGATGTACAAGACTCGAGGCGTCCGAGTCTCTTTGCCTAGAGCTCGGTGTCGTTTACAGGGCTCGCCTCGTTTGTATGGCGCTCGACGACTCGGGAGTCTTTTTCAGAGCTCGAGCTTTTTTGAAGCCTCGAGTCCTTTTCGAAGGCTTGAGCCCTTTTTGAAGGCTCGAGCTCTATTGAAGGCTCGAGCCTTTTTGAAGCCTCGAGTCCTTTTTGAAGGCTCGAGCCCTTTTTGAAGGCTCGAGCTCTATTGAAGGCTCGAGTCCTTTTGAAGGCTCGAGCTCTATTGAAGGTTCCAGTTCTTTTGAAGGCTCGTTCGTTCGTGTCCCGTGTAGTGACGAGAAAGAATAGAAAATGTCGCCACCCCAAATCATCCCGAGGGTGTCGTAAGCTGCGACTAAGGGAACACTTTGGCGTTCTTTGTAAAAGGTTTGACACAAGAGACTGATATTTATTTTATTTATTAGGGTTCCGTACCCAAAGGGTAAAACCGGGACCCTATTCATGGGACTTCGCTGTCTGTCTGTCTGTCCGCCATGAGGCTGTATCTCATGAACGGTGATGGCTAGAGAGCTGAAATTTTCACAGAGTAGTTGTTTCTGTTGCCAACCAAAATAAAACCAAAAAAATAATAATAATTGAGGGGCGCTCCCATACAACAAACGTGATTATATTGCCATTCTATTTTATATTTTATATATTAAAAAGGGCAACAAGGAGACGCTTGAAATACCTACTCACAGAATATTGAGCTGTGTATTTTCATTAAATTTTGTATAAATAATAAAATTAAAACAAAATACCTAGAAATTTAAGGGGGTGTCCCATACTACAAACGTGAATGGTTAAGTAGGTAAAAGCCTCACATTAAGACGCCCCCACTGACCCATAGCCTTCAGTCGGAGTGCACGGGGAGGTTCCCTGTTTCCATCGAGAGCGGAGGAACATATTCTTACGTGCCTAAAGTCACTAAGGGTGACATAAGGACGGCTGTGCTGCCGCTTAAATCCTGCAGGAACACCGCCTTTGGACCCGACGGCATTCCAGGCCGAGTATGGGTGATGGCTCTTGAGGAATTTGGGCCTCGACTGACAGAGTTCTTCAGTGCATACTTTGAAAACGAAAACGGGGAAACAGCCACTGATCTGTAAGACTGGGCCGGCCGGCAGACTCACCATCCGGGTACAGGCCGATCGTGGTGCTCTGCTTGTGAGGCCAGTCGAGGACGTTTCATTGTGAGCGCAACAAAGGAAGCGAAATCATTTGACATCGCCAACGACACTATTATTGTAATTTATACAAATACTAGCTGACCCGCGCCACTTCGTTTGCGTAAGAGAGAGAGAGAGAAATAGAAAGATTAACCGTCGCTTCTATTCTTATTACGTGGTTTCCTGTCGCGTGTTCCCGTTGCATTATTTTGACAAAAATTCGAAGATTGAGAAGCCAAATTAATCTCTTTGTAACTTCTTGAATTCTAGTAGAATAGGACGGAAATCGTTAGTAGTTACCCTACGTAATGCCTACTAAATGATACAAAAAACCGGCCAAGTGCGAGTTGAACTCGCCCATGAAGGGTTCCATAGCAGCAAGTAACATTATATAAAAGTTCTTGTAGTTTGTTGTAACTTTGATTGATGTTTTAAGTTTTAACACACGTTCGCAGTGGTAGTGATTTTTCAAGGCGAAAATTGCGATTTATGACGTATTAAAAAAAACTACCAACTCGATCTCGTTCAAACCAATTTCCGTTGGTAGTTTTTATGGCAATGTACATCATACATTTTTTTTAGATTTATCATTCTCTTAGTTTAGAAGTTAGAGAGGCGGGGTGTCACACATTTTTCCACTTTGGAAGTGTCTCCTGCTCAAACTATTCACTTTAGAAAAAAATGGTTTTAGGAACCTCAATAGCATATTTGAAGACCTATCTATAGATACCCCACACGATGGGATGAAAAAAATTTTTTGAGTTTAAGTTCTGAGTATGGGGACCCCCAAAATTACCTGCTCCGTTTCGCATCCGTTTTTGCTATTTCGCTACGGAACCCTAAAAACCGGCCAAGTGCGAGGCGGACTCGCGCACAAAGGGTTCTGTACCAAAGAAACGGCGAACATCACTTTTGTTGGATGGGAGCCCCCCTTTTTCTGACTTTGGTATTTGTTATCATAGTGGCTACAGAAATATATCATCTGAAAATTTCAACTCTCTAGCTGTCACGATTCCTGAGATACAGCCTCATGATGGACAGATAGACAGACGGACAGCGAAGTTTCATGAATAGGGTCCCGTTTTAGGGTACATACATACATAGCCAGGCCTTTATCTTCGAAGGGGTAGGCAGAGGCATAGTATACGCGCACATTTCACCTTATAGTTTTATGTCCCACGTAATAGGTGGTGAGCCTATTGCCGTGTTGAAATGAGCAGGCGCAAGTCGCCGCGACCCGCAGTTGAAATTTTTCAAGCCGCCCATAAGGCCTTCAACTTGGCTTAACGATTGTCATTTTACTGACAACCGGGTTTCATTTCGAGTTTTCCTTCTCTAGCAATGGATCGTTTTACGAAAGTGTTCCCTTAGTCGCCTCTTACGACACCCTCGGGATGTATTGGGGTGGCGTACTCTTACTCGGATTTCAAGGTTGTAAATCTCGATCAGTATCTAAGCCAGTTTTTGTTTTTAAAACATATAAATAAATTAAAATTTTCATCTACGAGTATAACGCCTCTGATCGTTTGTATTATTTCTGTATAAAATGAGAAAGTAAGTGAAGATGGTGATACTCTGTGTTAGTCGGATGAACGTATACACCCTCTAGAACTTTTTCTTTATAGGTAACTCCTAGCCAGTCATGTTCAGGTTCTCCTTCTCACAAATATATTTTTGACATACAAATTAAGAAGGTAATTCCGCATAATGAAGGGCATATATAAATAAAAGACACAGTTTTAAAATTGATATTTGAATGTTTTGACATTTATCAACAAACGATTTTATTAAAATCGAATTCGAATTCGATTGAGCTTTAAAACTTGTGTCAAAAAAAAATATCCAATAAGTACCGGTTATGGAGTATCAATATGAACTATGCGGCAAATCCCTCCGAAAATATTTTTCTACCCTATTTTAACCATGTAATAAAATAAATTTCAATAAAATACAAAACACGTCACCTATCAATTCTATTAAAGATGCTGTATGCCAAATTTGAAGAAGATTGGACCAAAGAATTACGTAGTTCCATACAAACTTTGTGACCCTTTTTCACCACCTTAGGAGTTGAATTTTAAAAAATCCCTTCTTATTGCTCGCCTACGTCACATAAGGAGCATTTGTGTAAAATTTCATGCTTTTAGACTCAGCGGTTTAGGCTGTGCGTTGATCGTCAGTCAGTCAGTTCTTGTTTTTATTTATATAGATAAATCTATATTATTGTAATTTATTAGATACTCTTGCTTTTTTAACGTATCAAAACATGATTAGGAATACTTTGTTCGATCGAAATTGCTCTCGAAAAGTGAGAAATATTGCAAAAATCTTAACAAGTAATGTCCTTTTTGTAACTAAATAAATGAGTTTAATCCTCATAAAAACTTGTCATAAAATAGATATAAGTAGATCTTTAGAACAATATTTAACGGCTAGATTTTTTCTTAAAACCCCTCAGATTTTATAACAGTAATATAATGTATTAGAATCGAATGAAATCCGGCAAAAGCGTACGCTGGAATTGTTCGAATTGCCTTAGGATTTGTCAAGGTCGAACATTGCAGCCTTAAAGCAAAATTTGAACTGTATTCTTTCAAGCCCCTAGGATAAGTCGTAACCAAAATGTGGGGACAAATTTAGGACATCCTCCAACTTAGCCGGGGAGCTATGCGCTAGATGGATTTTTTTTAACGTGACGATAATCCTACATGAATGTACTATGACTCCTACTGACTAAAAACCACACGTATCCTACCTAACAGCCTTCGGTTGGGAGCCCCGGGTAAGCCCTCTAAAGGACGCCCCACGACTGCGCTAGATGGATAGGTAGAGACCTCATGGTTTTAGTGGGTCCAAGGCCGGTATGACGTACGTGTTTATTAATTGGCCCCTTTAATAATAAAAAGAGTAAGTAGCGTGTTGAAGCGCAAATCCGAAACGTTTGTTAGATTTGGGCCACAGACTGAAAACTTTAAGTATAACCTAAAGATTTGAGACGATAACACTAACGCTAACGGTAGCCAGTAAATGTCAGTCGTTAAACCAAGTTAAAGACCTTATAGACTTAAAAATTTTCAAGAGTAGGCAGTACCTACGCCTGTCCATTTCAACACGGCAAAACGGCTCACCGCCTATTACGTTTCGTGGGACGAATTATAAAAAGATGAAATGTAGGCATATAATATGCCTCAAATACCCCTTTGGGGATAAAGGCGTGATGTTTAAAGTGATTTAATTTATGTATGTCACTGTAGCCAAAACTCAACATTTTCCAGTAAAGTTGTATTTTTAAGAATGTTCATTATAAACTACGTTTGTAATTTTGCTCTCAGAAACAAAAATACAGAGGGAATCATGGCTCGTAACGCAGAAGCACGCGGTGTACACTCATTCGTGTGAGAAGCAACTTAACCATACGTTGACAGCCGACATTGTTGTTGAAAGTCCCCGCAAAGCATTTGCTATACGAAAGCATATGACGACACAACCCGTAGACATTTCTGCCTCAATAGTATTTCATTAAGTTAATAGAAGACTGGTTCTATTTTACAACTTCAATACATAACAAACCTTCCGAGTGCACTGGAAGTCCATTCGTTGTGAAAGATCCCTCTTGCTAAGAAAAAAGTTGATTCACAAATCTAAGACTTCCGTTGGGTGCCGTTTACAACTGATGTCCCCGTACCTACAACGAATGAGTACCTCCAAGCTGGATATAAAAAAACACTTGTTCTACACTGCACCAGAGGTTCAAGGCTGTCAGTTACCTCAGGACAGCCTTTATTGTGAATATCACATCGCTGCATGTACAGACGGAGTCACTGCTGGGAGTTATCCAAAAGTTGAGAGCAGTATTCTTAATAACGAATCTGCGCCATGTACAGGAGACTCTGTCTTGTGCGGCATGAAAAATTGGCAGCCTTTTTTACTTATTCAAGATTTCTAGTTTCTTTGGGACTCGCCCAATACAGCTTTCAATGCAGATGTTATTGTTACACCACGCACATCTATCAATACCAAGGATGTTGAGATTGCCTTTCATTGGTGTTAAAGTTAGCAAAAGATGGCCGAGTGCCAAGACTGCGAGGAGCGCAGCGAGGACACAGTGCTCCATACATTGGCGGAGTGCAAGGCGTGGGAGCAATAGCGCCAGGCCCTCGTGGCAGTTCTGGACGTGGACACTCTCACTCACACCCGCTGGAGATCATGGTCTCCAGCGGGAGTAAGTGGGACTGCGCTGCCTCTTTCTGCGAGCAGGTCATGCTCGTGATAGAGGCGGTGGGGAGGGGGCTGGAAAGAACTCTCCCACCCAAGTTCCGCAATTGGCGGCAGGAGCGCCGCCGATATGTCTTCGCCTAAGACTATCTGCCTACATGACCGGGAGCCTGAGGTCGATGAGGAGGCCGCTCACCGTCCTTACAGAAGCAGGCACGTCCTTACAGAAGGATTCACGCACGCCGCTAAGAAGCGGCATATAACCCGAAAAACCCAGTCTGTTGGGAGTCCTGGCGTCGCCTTCCGAGGACTTACTCGGGGCTCCCAACCGTAGGCAGTTAGGCAGGATACGTGAGGTTTTTTAGTCGGTAGGATCCGGCATAGCATCCATACAGGATAAAAAAAAAGCTAGCAGAAGAGAGGGTTGCCTTGCCACCAGCAAACAGTGAGATTTTCAAACATTTACTGAATATAATGGCAGTTTGATCGATGAACGTCGGCTGGCTACTTCTAACCCTCAAGTTGGCGGCCTGGTCACGCTTCACTTGTAGAACCCGGGATTGTAAGATGAGGGAAACACGTGGGCGGGCAGGTCATTCCAAGTTTTTATAGTTCGACTCAAAAAGGATCTTTTGAATCGCTCAGAGGCGATTAAGGGAACACTTTCGCAACGCGAAAGTCTTCCCAGTTGCCACACGGGCCAGTAGTTTAGTAGCATGATGACAAATTTTTTTACGTTAGAAAAGCCCTACACGGATGATATGCCGGACTCCTATCGACTAAAAACCACACGTTACCTGCCTTATGCCTACGATTGGGAGCCCCGGGGAAGCCCTCAAAAGGTTACCCTCAGAATGGATCGGTACGTGATCCATTACGTAGAGAAGGAGAACGCGAAATGAAACCCGGGTCAGTAAAATGACAATCGTTTCAAGTCAAGTTGAAGGCCTTATGGGCGGCTTGAAAAATTTTATTCATTTCAACACGGCAATAGGCTCACCACCTATTACGTGGAACGTAAAACTATAATGTGACTATAATATGTAGGCTACTAAATTAGATCTAGACACTTTTGAGTTTTTACTCCCACATACATACAGAATTTAATTTTTCTCTGCCAAACCCTTAGACTTAGTAGCGTGATAATAATAATTAATAATTATGAAGTATAAATAAACCTATCCGCATGTAAAAATTAAACTAAACCTATTTCGTAATAGTGTCTTTTGCCCATATATTATACCTACAGATTTTAATACTTCTCTGCCAAGCCCCTAGGCTAAGAAACGTGATTGAATATTTACAATAGACTTAATCTTTAAGCTCATTTATATTAAATAGCTAATCCCTGCGGCTTCGACCGCGTAGAAGTTGTTATCACGTAAAAGTCGTTATCGTTTAAAATCATAACCCTCCTTTTGCGCAGTCGGTTAAAAAGTAGCCTGTCCTTCCCAGGGCCTCGAACTATCCCGATACCAAATTTCATCTCAATCGCTCCAGCCGTTTAGGCGTGAAAGCGTAACAGATAGACAGACAAACAGAGTTACTATCGCGTTTATAATATTAGTAGGGATTAATTTATTACTTAGTTACGGAGATATTAATGTTATTAACACTAATTTGAGCTTTTATTTGAAGGCTTGCTTTCATTTTAATACTCGAGCATGTTTTACGGCTCTTTTGACGACTTGAGTTCTTTTGAAGGCTCGAGCTCTTTTGAAGGCTCGAGCTCTTTTGAAGGCTTGAGCTCTTTTGAAGGCTCGAGCTCTTTTTGAAGGCTCGAGCTCTTTTGAAGGCTCGAGTTCTTTTTGAAGGCTCGAGCTCTTTTGAAGGCTCGAGTTCTTTTTGAAGGCTCGAGCTCTTTTGAAGCCTCGAGGCATGGCTCAAAAAAGGCGCGGCTCGGTTAGGCTCGGGACTCCGAGCTTACCGAGCTCACTGAGTCTTGTTATTCCGCCTCGAGGCTTCAGAAATAAGACTCGACGCCTCGAGGCTTGTACATCACTAGGTGAGACAAGCGAATTCTAGAAAATAAATACAGTTTGGTTTCTTTAAAAAAAGTAATGTTTTACTTTCAGTAAAATAAGCGAACTAAAGAATTTAAGGTAGGTACTTGCCCTCCAGCGCACAAAATTTTTTCCACATTGTAGGTACTTAAGTACATTAAAAAGAGGCTATAAGGGATTGGTATTCAGATGTAGAATAAGTTATAAAAATGGAAATTATCAAATTCGGTTTACCTGTAACGACACGTGAATTCACGTGATTATGTTCAGAACAAGTAAAATTAAAGGCTTCGAAACTATTGATAAGATTTGAAGAATTCTTATACTGTCGGGAAGCTTCAACATTCCCAGGTGTTAAAGGCAATATTTTACTCCCGTACTGTAGCCTCGTTTGGCGAAGGGGTCCCGTGTTGCGACGGGTAAGAGTACAAAATGTCGCCACCCCAATACATACCGAAGGTGTCGTAAGAGACGACTAAGGGAACACTTTCACAAAAAGGTCCATTGTGTAGAGAAGGAAATCTCGAAATGAAATCCGGTTGTCAGTAAATTGACAATCGTTAAGCCAAGTTGAAGGCCTTATGGGCGGCTTCAGAAATTTCAACTCTGCGGGTCGCGCTGACCTGCGCCTGTCCATTTCAACATGGCAATAGGCTCACCACCTATTACGAGAGACATGCAACTATAAGGTGAAATGTGGGCGTATACTATGCCTCTGCCTACCTCTTCAGGGATAAAGACGTGACTATAATCATGTATGTATGTATTTACTCCCGTATACCTACTCCTACGGGAACAGGAACTTGACGTTAACAGGATTCCAGTGGCCATTCAAATACATCTCTCTTGTTTGCTCATCACTACTCTGTGCAGGTGAGGACATGAATTAGGAAGTAAGATTCACAGAGAAATACATTGATCTACAACATCAATGCTGGACCAAAAATATCTAGTATATATACACGACATGATCAGATTACCGCCATCTATATTCAGACAGCTGAACTATTTAAGAACTTATTTCGTTGAGGTGCTACGAGTTTGCGAGTGTTGCAAAATAGGACTTCAGTTTTTATTCAAACCTTACATAACCTTTGTTTTGTTTAAAATTTATTTTCTATTCGTGGCCAAATTTATAGCGACAGAAACCACCCTACAGAGTTCCCACCTTTCTGTAATATGCCTTGTTTGTTGATTTTACCTTATCAAGTGCATAATACCAGCAAAACTGCTGTTATCTAGTCAGCCCTCATATTAGATGGAATCTAACAGCAATGGACAGCAACAGTTTCTGTATTTTCAGGACGAAAGTAAAATGAAAACGGGAGCATTGTAATGTTATAACTTATCACTAGATGTCGCTTTACGCACTGGCCATCATGCCTCAACTTTTTGTCACTTCAGTGACCAATACTGCGTGTAACATCTTGGACGACTATTTTAGATACCTACACATAAGCGTACTTAGGTAACAAACTAGATTCTTCTAAATCCTTGCCTGTAAATCCTATTTCATTGTAAACCAGCTTTATTTTCATTAAATGATGTTGCCAGTAGGCTAATTGCAGCAATAACTAGATACCTACCTATAAGCTCATTGGAGGTCTGTTTTGAGAGTAGTGCGATCCTACATGCAGTGCAAGCACAGATTACTAAATAGTTACTAGTGCAAGCGAGTTATTCTCTCGATTATATCAGTGATCCTGGTTATGAATCCATCACGAAGAGACGTACCTACCAATAAGCATACCCTTTTCCAGTTGTATAGATAGACACCATACTTTTTGTTGAAAACTACTATTTAAGGCCCCGTCTTCCTTTTTGATAGCTTGCTTCGTACCAATTTTATTGTACCTATTGTATGTAATCCGTAATGCGCACATTGCGCACACTGAGTTCCTCACCTACATCGTTCCAGAATATACAAACTACCTATTTTCTATCATATTTGAGGTCTCAGTGTCGTTTGTGCCGAGATGGTGTTGTTCGTAATGTCAGTAAAAGTAATTTCGGGGAATAGTTTTTCAATCAATATCAATACATATAATAAAATCGTAACAGGTCGCTGTCTGTACATGGAAGATAAATAAGAAAAAATATTATACCTAGGGGGGCTTTATGAACGCAATAGAACCCAAAACAATGATTTTTAGAATTTTTGTCTGTTTGTCTGTACGTTTGTGCACGCTAATCTTAGCAACCGCTCAACACACATGCCGACATGCCTATAAGTAAAATTCTTTAATCATTTTAAGCTTTTATATTAATTTATGTTTGTTGGTAGGTACATATTGAGGTTTTAATTAATCATGCTCGCGAGAACTTGTCTTGAGCCCTGGGGTTATACTTCCGAGGGCTTACCCGGGACTCCTGGGGGCCAAGTCTGCTATTTCAATCGCGTCAGAATAGAATAGAAATCGTGGCAAAATATAAGGTCGTCGGTACAATTTGTAAATTTTGGTAGTCGCGTAGTCACTAGAGCTCTATTGTAAGACCGGTAGAAGTCTACTGGTCGACCGATATTCGCTCGCCGGTTCTATCGACCTACATGCGTAGTCGCGTAATATTTGACGGGCTAGTGGCCGCTGTTTTTTTGGTAGTCTTGTAATGTTGTTTCGTAATGGGTTCAGGTGGGGGGGAGGCTTACGTTGGGGATTAAGGTGGGGGGGAGTTACGTTGGGGGGGTTATTGTGGGGCTTAGGGGGGTGGGTTAAGTTGGGGTTGACGACGGGGGGGGGGGGGGTTAAGATGGCGAGTTTAGGTGGTTGGATTAAGGGGGAATGTTATGGTGCGGGTGAAGGGGCGTTACCAGCCCCCCCCTTACCCCCACCACAACATCCACCATACCCCCCCCCTAACCCATCCATCTTAACCCCCCCTTAACCCAACCAACTTAACCCCCCCACCGTCACCCCCCCATCAACGCCCCACCTTAAACAATGCCTTATTAACCCTCCCTCCCCCCCCTTGGACCCAGTTACCTCACCTTCACTCACCTTACCTCTACCTAAAAAAAAGGTATTGCGATTCTACTCTAGTTCTATTCTAGTGATGTTGTAAAAATTTTACGCGACTACCAAGTTTAGGACCAATCGCTATATTATCGTAATAGAATCGCACTAGAACGGCTTTTTGATGTAAAATAGCAGACTCGGCCCCCTGGCCTTAGACAGATGGCAAGGCACCATGTGGTTTTAGTTGGTAGAAGTCCTGCATAGCATTAATCGAAAAAAAAAGAAAAAAGGCACTCGAGAACTACCAAACGGGTTATAAGGCTGCAATGTTCGACCTTGACAAATCCTAAGGCAATTCGAACGATTGCAGCGTACGCTTTTGCCGGATTTCATTCGATTCTAATACATTATATTACTGTTATAAAATGTGAGGGGTTTTAAGAAAATATCTATACGTAAAATATTATTCTAAAGACCTATATCTATTTTATGACAAGTTTTTTATGAGAATTAAACTCATTTATTTAGATAAAAAAAGTACATTACTTGTTAAGATTTTTGCAATATTTCTCATTTTTCGAGAGCGATTTCGATCGAACAAAGTATTCCTAATCGCGTTTTGATACGTTAAGAAAGCAAGAGTATCTAATACATTACAATTATATAGTTTTATCAGATCAAATCAAAGAATATTTCCTAGTATAAAGTTCACCCCAAGATGAGTCTCTTTCAAACATACTAGCCTTAATACGTTTTTTTTTAAAATAGGGCTCCTTGTCGGTGTTAAAAATAATGTAGGTAAATTTGTTCGTGAGTGGTTGCGTAGAACTGAAAATATGAGAGAAATATAAAATATTGATGTCCGGGTGACGTGATATGTATAAATAGGAAGGGTGTTTTATTCAACCAAGGGTGTGAGGTCGTGGGCGGAAGTACTTAGGTAATATGTAATTACATACCTCCTCCCTACCTAGTACGTATTCGAGTGTAATTGAATTTATGAAATCCATTTGACAAATTGAAATATCATAGCTATTTTATGGGTACTTTATTTGAGTTAACAAGATATTTACCATTTGTGTTAAGGACACCGTGAAGGAACTATGCTCATTACTCTTATCATATTATACTCGTAATAATTTAATAAGCCACTTTTGACATCTATACTTAATTATAAAGAGGAAAGATTTGCTTGTTTGTTTTTTTGTTTGCATCGAATAGGCAGGGCCGAGCCAACCCCTTGTAGCGCCAGTGTGCGAAACCCTGTGAAGCGCCTTTTTCTCATTCAGATTCTATATGTTTCAGCGTATTTTTGATGTGAAACATCTCAATTTTTCTGCAGTCTTGGGCGAAGACAAGTCTGCGGCTGCCCCGCCGCAGACTTCGAAACTCGAGTGGGAGTCCCACTCCCTCCCTTCGCCACTTTATCGAGCATGACCTGCTCGCAGAAAGACGCAGTGGTGTCTCACTTACTTTTACTGGAGATTATGACTCGCATTATGGTCTCCTGCGAAAGAATGTCCACGTCCAGACCTGCCACGAGGGTTGCTGTTGCGCCCACGCTCTGCATACCACCAATGTGTGGAGTGCTGTGTCCTCGCAGCGTTCCTCGCAGTGCTGGTATTCAGCCGTGGGTTGCCGGTGCATTCGCAACAGATATTTACCGAAACTCCCGTGCCCGATAAGCACCTGTGACAACCACCAAAAAGGAGAGAGCGCCGTGACTCCTCTCCAGCCACTCATCCATGACCGGTCTGACCGCCCCGATTGTGGCGTATTCCCTGTTTGATTGCTGAAATCGCGCCTTCAAGGCCTCCACAATTTACTGGTGGAGCTGGGACCACCGAGCCTCGATGTCTCCAGACGCAGGCCTGTGGCCCCGCTCCAGCGCCTCCTATCACCATTTTAAAAATGACGCAAGGGGACGGGATCCAGCATACAAGTAGGGGTCGTTGGCATCGTATCAAGCCCTCGATGAAGTATCTGAGGCTCGTACTCGATAGCCGAACTGCGGACACCATAACGCTTTGATTATTAATAGCCCGCAGAAGGTCATGGCGTCAGGGTGATAACAGAGTACCGCACGATGTCCTTTGAGTCGGTATGTCTCCTACCCAGGAGCCCTCCATGGGATCTGGAAGCGAGGGCCATTGTGATATTGTTTACATGGCAAGCAGGCGATGAAGCGGGGCTATAGACTTAACCCCGAGTAATAGAGGCTCAGTGGTCACAGCTCCGCCGGGAATTCATGGAGACTAGGAAAATGCGACTTAAGCAACCATGATGGGGAAACGCGGAAAGGGACGGTCAAACCGGACATGGACGCGTGGCTGAAAAGGAGCCATAGTTACTTTACACATCGATTGCAACAGATGAAAACCGGGCACGGGTGCTTCGGAATGCATCTATGGCGGGAGACAACGGTCGAGTGCCAACACTGTAAAGAAAGCAGTGAGGTCACAGCGCTACTCTTATTGGTGGAGTGCTCAGCGTGGGCGCTACAGCGTCACGTTCCCGTGGCGAGGTTGGACGTCGACATTTTCTTGCTGGAGACCTTAGTTCGAGTCATGATTTCCAACGGGAGCAAGTGGGACGCCGCGTCTTTTTGCGAGCAGCTCATGCTCGTAAATGATCCGGCGCGGGGGGAGTGGGAGATAACTCTTCCACCCGAGCTCCGCAGATTGCGGCGAGGGCTCCGCTGACTTGTTTACGCCCAAGGTTATTGGCTTCCATGATCTGGAGTCTGACGACAGCAGGGCTGCTCGTCACCCTTACAAGCGGGATAACACCCAAACCAACTTCCTAAAGGCGCCGCGGTGGTACCCAAAGACTTACCAGGCCCCTATGGTCTTGGCGCCTGTGTGCGTCGCACACTTCGCACACAGGGGCGGCTCGGCCCTGCGAATAGGCTCCGAAACTACTAAAACGATTAGAAAAATTCTTTCACTGTTGGGAAGCTACACTATCCCCGGTGAACATAGGCTATATTTTATTCCCATATTCCCACGGGAAAGGGAGCTACGCGGGTGAAACCGCGTGACGTCCAACAGTTTGCTTGACAGATTCCGCCACAGAACGGACTCCCATTTGCTGAAATCGAAATTAGGCAATGTGAGTGACGCTTTCTCAAATGTTAAAACGATTTTATTCTCATACCACTAAGGAGTGGTCACCGTAGTCTATAGACGTTTGCAACACCAGAGGCGTTACACCCGCGCTGCCGACCCTGTAAAAACTTTCCAAGTTATTACCGGTCGGAGTTTCCAGTAGCATACTAGTCGTTAAGTCAAGAATAAAGCGGCTTGAAATTTAATTTTAACATCAGGATAGTACAACCGCGCCTGTCCATTTCTACACGGCAATATGGTCACTGTCTATTACATGCGACCGAATACAAATAGTGAAAGGCGTGGCTATAATGTTATGTATGTGTTTTACAATGTTTTTATGGTAACACGATTACAATAAAATTGTATACAAGATTTTCTGATAAAGGTCAATTCAATTCATATATTGGCGGCCTTGTATACTAGTATCCTTACTCGACTGTACCTATAATACGCACACTAATAAAGGCCCACGGTGTGCCCACGGTGCTCTACAATCTGTCTACAACCAGGACTCCTGGTTGTAGACAGATTGTAGAGATACATTTCTACGTAAGTATTTAATTACGGAAAATGTCCTTCAGACTTGAAGTGGCGTGATCCAAGCGAATATTGATCATAAAATAAATTAAAGTAAACTACCACCAACTTCCGCCCTCAAAGCTGCCGCGTGCCACACCACTGTTTCACTTTCACCCCTAATTTGCATTATGACTTTTTTGTTATGACCGGCGGCGATCCTCGACCATACGATTTGAATTCGTAGATGGAAATTTACTGGTGAAATGGCATTTGTCTCATATTTAAATACAGCCAAGGCAGCGGCCGCATTTGTGGTTACCGAGGGCGGTTTTTAACCTCAAATTGTCAAAAAAAATGAAACCATTGACTCGGTTGCATTGGTTTTGACATTTTGAGGTTCAAAACCGACCCGCGGTAACCGCAAATGCGGCTTCAGCCATAACGTGAAGGGAAAAATATTTCATTAGAAACCTTTCGTCTACACTTTCAATTCGTATGAATAGAGAATTGGCGCCCTGCTATTTTGCCGTATATTTTTATATTTGACATAGGTACTTTGAATTTCCGTGAAATCCCTTCAATTAAAAGCGGTTTGAGGTATTTTCATACTAGATACTGAGGTGGCCGACTAGCATACGACCTACATGATTGAAAGTAGTTACCGCAGCTCATTGACGCTTACAACGTCAGTATTGTTACACAATTGCCATGTCGAAACGGACAGGGGCAGGTTGAATATTGAACAGGTGTAGGAAAAGCCCGTATAAGCCACAAAATAAATTTATTTCCATAAATATCTAGAAACAAGGAACAACATTATTCGTTCTACATACATTATCATGTGTCTACAACAGTGTTTAAAGCTCGCGTGAAAGCATCATGGTGCATTCTATAACTTTAGCAGCGCAGCGTTGGTTTGTTTCTGTGTCAGTAACGCAACTACCTGCAGTAACCCTCGCCTTGCAGAAACAACCGGAACGCCTCAGCTATCTTACAAGGCTGCTCCTCCAAAACCATGCCGCAGTCTGAGATGCTCAACCAAGAGGTCTTAGTCGGGTCTAAACGACCGTTAAATGTCACCGTGTCATCAACATGAGGTGAAAGAGCACCTGTCACATTCAAAATTGGAACCTTGATCGAATTTGTATCCCTCGAAATATTCAAATCCGTTCTACGCAAATAGGAATCGATGAACATAGCCAAATTTACTGGATTGACATGCGAAAAGCAGTCTTTGTAAACCTGTGACAGGTCGTGATTGCGGTCCTCGGTACTGCGGCCGAAATGGTGCCACATTAAGTAATCAAGCGCTCCCTGTGTCATTCCACTGGATCGCAATTGTCTCGTATTAATTTTCTGGTACAGCCATTCAGTCCAACCGGCTTGAGTCGACGTACAATTGACCAAAACTAACGCATCCACTTTCTGTGGATTAACAAGAGCGTAGCGAGCCATAATATTTGCTCCGGCACCTACTCCGAATCCAATGAACGACCTTATTCCGAAATGACCAAGAATAAAATCTATTTGAGAAGCCAATGCGTCCATACTAGGATAAGTGTAGTCCTCCGGGAGTGTTGGCGCTCCTTCCTCCTGACCCGGTGCAGTTATATGATAGATACAAAACTGCTCCAATATTGCTCTCATGTCCACAAAATTAAAGAAAGCCTGGAAATTGGCGGCATAGTTTAGTCCAAGGTCGTGGTATGTAATAATCGCGCGTTTATTGCGGTCCCCGCGGATGGCGACCAGCAGGTCCCCGCGGGAAGTCCTCACCCTCTCTTCTACGCATGCGCCGTCATTGTGTAATCGTCTATTAGATGGAAAATGAAGCTGAATACTTTTGAGTTCGTCTTCCAAGTTGTCCGAGGACATCATATTTAGTAGAGCAATGTTTTCGTGTACAGTCGTCGGCATTTTCTTATTAAAATGGATGGGCACTTTCATTAGAGTAGAACAAAATGTTCCTGTATAATATCACGTATCAACTCTGTGAGTTGAGCTTCTAAAACCCGATCCTTCCCTTGTTCAGTTAGTTAACACTTCCATTAGACACTTTTAACAAGTCCGTGTTTATTATGTTCATACTCGTAAATACTTTTAATTATATGCGTTGTAGAATAAGACTAATTATATGTCACTGAGTCACTGTATTATCACTAATTGAGTTAAATATGTTACTATTAGGCAGTTTTAAAAGCTGACTGTGTCATTGTAGTGTTTTATCGCCAGAAATGGTCAATAAATGTGTTGACCGGGCGAGCGTGCGTGAATTCCAGCGAGGGGCCGGTTCGGTACTGTTCGGAAGTTTCCGCCTCTCGTCGACTTTGCCTTGAGCGTTTGCACGAAATGCACGAACTTCACTTCGTTCATGACTTAGCGCTATGGAAGACACCGCACATGCGTCGCTCCGCACCTTTCCTTTGTCGATTTGTATAGGTACATATTTTCATGTTTATTTGGTACGGCTAGGGCAATAAGAATCGATATTTTTACAGTACATCGTCTCGTAACTTAATTAATATATGTATTAGGTTATTATGGGGCTGTCATTGTTGAATGAATAATAGCTTTGTGGCTATAAGTCTATCTGTTCGGTGCTACTTTGTCCTTGACATTGTAAGTACAGAGGGAATTATGTATAAAAGCGAAACCGTAATAGAAACTGTTGTTTTGTCTTTGGCAAAACATTTAAAAGAATTTTATAAGTAGGGGAAGCTGTTCACCATTCGTACAATTTTTAGTTTTTATTTTTTTTTCTCCACGACTATTAGTCAAAATGACCTCGTTTATATCCCTAAACGTAGAAAATATATTTAGTTAGTGACCAAATTTTCTGAAACTATTATGTCAAACGGTTAAAGAACTACAGCAATTTTTCGACGATAAGATATTTGTACGAACGCGCCCCATGGGTGGGGTACTTCCGTACAGTAGGTGGGGTACTTTCAGACGCGTGGGGTAGATTCATACATGGTAATTGAAAAGCCTATTAACCTCCCAAAAATGTATTAAATTAATAAGAAAATTTGTTTATCACAGAAGTATCTTAATCATATTTAACTTTACTCCCAATCAATATTATTGTTCTTGGGAAAAATAACACAAAAATCGGTTTAAACTGTAATTTAGTAATTAGACATTTTGGTGGTCACTTTCAACCTTAATGCTAATTAAATTATTTTAGTTCATTGAAAAGATTTAACTTTACTCCCAATCAATATTATTGTTCTTGGGAAAAATAACACAAAAATCGGTTTAAACTGTAATTTAGTAATTAGACATTTTGGTGGTCACTTTCAACCTTAATGCTAATTAAATTATTTTAGTTCATTGAAAAGATCATAAACTCTACTCCTTCTTGATGTGCCGAGCGGTTAGGGAGGACCTGAGGACGTAGTCTAATAAACAAAATGTGTACGCTTTCTATATCAGAAAAAGGAATTATCATGATGATCCCAGTTTCTTCCGAAGTTAAAACACTTTCGGTCCTGTTCGCCAAATTTCATAACTGAGTGTACTTTTTCGACAATTAAATAACAGCGCCCTGTTTCAAATTTTATATAAACATGACTATTATCTTTAATTTCCTGATATCACATTTAAATTAGTGGTGCATTGAACAGTATTTTAATTTTCTTTTGTTATTGGTTAGTAATTAAGTTCCTATACCTACTATTCATTTTTTAATATATTTTATCAATTAAAAGATTAGATTTTTGTTTCATAATTCCTTTTTTCTGCTGGCTCTCTGCATATACGGAATTCATTTTATTTTTCTTCTGTTGAGTTTTTCTGTTTTCAAGGTAGGTATATGGAATCTACCTATATAAATTTAAATCATTTATTCGTTCTTCATCCAAGAACGAATAAATGTTACGAACGAATAAAAGATTAGGCGTGCCTAGGTAATCTTTGCTTATTATCTGTAACGCGAACCTGCGATTTGATATCAACTATAATATTTACTTAATAAAAAGTATATTGCCGATCGATTTTACATAAAAATGCTGAATTATTGTAATATATCATGATTGAAAAAAATACAGAAGGTACCTATTAAAAAAAAATTAAAATAAAATTTATGTGAGTATTTGTGGTAATTTTGATCTAAAGGGGAACATTCGAACGCGTACGAATGCGCCCCTGCAGAAATGTCCGAATGTGCCCCAGGCCTTGACCAAATTTAAATTACAGTGGTAAACAAAATCAACGTTAGTAAAAGAAATAAAACGATGAAAACTCAAAATTAAACAATGTGAACATTAATGAATCCTGACTATTTTTATAAAAACATAATAAATTTACTTGCCAGTACGATTTAAACTTCAGTAAAAAATTTTGCTTACCTGCTGCGAAAACACGTTACGTCTTATTACCTCACACAGAGTGGCGCGATTGGCACGATACTTCGCTAGCAACATGGCAGTCGGTATGTCTATGTACACAGGCAAAGGCGTGTTTGTGTGTCGGTTAGTATTTTTGTTATACTCAATGTATGAATGTGCCCCACGTACGAATGGTGAACAGTTTCCCCTATGTAGTACCTAATAAAGTATATACTTATTACGTATTGCATAATCTTATATTATTTTTGAGCGGTTGAGGATCAAAAGGAGAATATATATTTACCTGACTGCGTCATGCAAAAAAGGTCACGGTTTTATGATGTACCTAAATAATTTGATAACAACACCGCGAGGGAAAGTACTTACCTACCCTAAATACCTTAACTTTTTTTATAAATAAATAAATAAATGTTCGTGTAGATTCACAAACAACATCATCTTGCCAAAATTAAGCTAATATAAGCTTGTGCAGTGGGATCTAGACGACTGATATACCTACATACCTACTTGTATATTTCTAAATCCATACATAATTATTATACATAGAAAACACCTAAAACTCCGAAACAAACATTTGTGGATCACACAAATATTTGGAACGACCCAGGAATTGAACCCAGGACCTCAGAGACTACTACAGTTAGGTATATCAAAGTACTAAAGATAGTAAATTTGGTTCAAAGTATTCCCATTCTAATAGGTAGGTACGAGTACCTAGTAGGTATTCGTACCTACCTATTAAGTAGGTACTACCTACTTAATGAAAGCTGATTTGAGGACTCAGTTTTCTGTAAATGATCACAGCGTTCAACGTCTTATAAGTATTTTATACCACTGAGATGGCAGATATGCATACGGCCTACCTGATTGAAAGTGGTCAACGTACTTATGGTATTTTGCAACAAAATGGGTTTCCATTTACGAGGCCTCTTCTCGGCTAAAGCGTTAAGCCAAGTTGAAGGCCTTCTAATCTAACGGCTTGAAATTTAAACAGATTATGTCGCACTTGTTGATTATTAATATGGGTATTATACCAAGTAAAAAATGATGATTTGGCATGCCTCTGACTCGGTTCGGGGAATTAAATTTGATGTGACAGAAAAATTCAAAAGATTATTGAAAATACGGTTTTATACCCCGCTAAAATCCAACAAAACGTCAAATAAAAGGATCAGATCTTTTTAGCAGGCATATTCAATTAATGATGGAAACATCATTAATAAAATGTTTCTGAAAATTACACCTGGCAAAAGTCTAGAAAGGGACCTAATATTTTTATATTGCTTCCATTATTTGCTCCATTATTTAAAATACATGTTAGATTACTAGCCAAACAAAAAAGTAAGTAAATGAGGTAGTGGATACACAACCTGAATCAATGTATGAATCTAAAAATAATATTTTTTCTAATTTTAAATTGCGATAATGATACATATCATCCATCGCTATCATTGATTTCATACTCAGCCAAATAAAAAATTGACGAAATGAAAAAGTGCGTATTAAAATTATTTCAAACACTGCATTGATATAAAAAAGGCTGTGAAATTTTTTTTGGTTGTGAAATTTTGGCAGTTTCTTTTCGGTCAAACGGCACGGCTAAAGTCTCTTTACAAAAGTTATATTTTTTAAAGTTATTTGCATATACCCTACAAACACCTAATTATTCGTAACCGCCGCCGAAGTGGCCTTAGTGATTGCAATCCGGCTACAAACACTAAAACCTCCGGATATTTTGGTCAAAATAAAATAACCGGATAGTTTTAAAAAAGATTACTGTAACGTCGTGTGAAGGTAAGTGAACCTCTCCGTAGAATCAAACATGAAATTTGCAGATTTGGATATTACCGACTCAAGCGATGCAAAGCAAAACACGACGTGGGTTCTTAGGTTACCAAAATCGGATGTCCCGCGGATTCACCAGCATAGTTGCCGTTCTCGTAGAAATACGGAAATAAAACTAAGTAATAAAAGCGACTGCCTCTGTGGCGTAGTTGGTAGAGATACAGCCTGCAGCGCTGGAAGTCCTGGGTTCCATAAAATATTTTAAAAATATTTAATTTATTATATTTGACGTTTATTTAAAATCATTTGGTCCAACGTTTAATATGAATATTGTTATTTTTATTTATTTAAGTATTCAAAATGTCAATAATTATATCATACAATATAACGTCAAATATTTTTAAACGGCTCACCCCGTTTGTTTTATTATTTATTCTTGGGTCAAATTTAGTAATTCAAATTTCACCCTCTTCCTGTCAACCGATTAATCTGAAATTTTGTATACACTTTGGATTTTGATGACAATACAATTATGTTTATTCATTATCTTTATAAATTCAAGATGGCCGCCGCTACAAAATGGCGGATAATTTATTTATTATTAATCACATCAATATGGGTATCAATTGAAAGGGCTCAACAAGTAGAATACAATATACTATAAAAAATTGAAATCCAAGATGGCGGCCGCTACAAAATGGCGGCTAACGTAGGTTTTATCAATATGGGTATCAAATGAAAGGTCTCAACAAGCAGAATACAATATACTATAAAAAATTGAAATCCAAGATGGCGGCCTCTAAAAAATGGCGGATAACTTAGGTTTTATCAATCCCATCAACATGGGTATCAAATGAAAGGTCTCAACAAGTAGAATACAATTTACTATGCAAAATTGAAATCTAAGATGGCTGCCGCTACCAAATGGCTGATAACAATTTTTTAACAATCCCACCAATATGGGTATCAAATAAAAGGGCTTGACAAGAAGAATACAATGCACCATACAACCTCAATATTTAAGATGGGCGCAGCCACTAAATGGCGTATAATAATAAGATTTAAATTTAGAAATTGAATCTGTAATTTAGGTATCTGATCTAGAAATATTTGTGGGGGCAAAAGTCATGCTACGGTCCAATATTGACGTTTCAAAGGGATTAGTAAATGGCGCTATAGGCTACATCAACAAAATCGTTTGGCCACAATTTCGTCGAACTCAGATGTATGCAACAGATGTACCTTCCATCCAATTGATTTCGCAAGAGACGGAGTACATCTTATACACCCGAAAGCTATACAGTTTCCAGCTAAGTACAATTACGGGACGGCTGAAAGAAGAATGTTGCCTTTAATACTATCATGGGCTTCTACAATACATAAAATGCAGGGCAGCACTGTGGATCACGCAGTCGTATACTTAGGTGCGAAACTGTTTGAAGAAGGTCAAGCCTACGTGGCTCTTAGTAGAGTAAGATCTTTGCAGGGACTACGTATAGAGAAGTTGGACTGCAATGAACTAACGGGCAAGAAACCTTGCAATAATGAAGCACTAAATGAATTAAACAGAATGCGAAATAAAAACTAAAAACTAGAAAATAAAAATAGGTAAAAAAACTTTTTAAGTTAAACGGTTTTATGTTAAACATACATTGCAATGTTTAAGATAAATGTACTAAAAACCAAAAAATAATAAAATAGATACAGTCGTGGGAATTATAAACATATGCATAGACTAGACTAAAATAAAACCGTGGGGCACGTCAATTGTCTACAAATTATCGACTTAATGTGCGATAGAAGAATCGTTTAATTTGTCGTTAGGCAGTTGGCCCGCAGACGGTGAGGAAATTACTCACTATTTTCTTGCTCATGGAAATTCCAATAGTTATACACTCCATGTAAATAAAAGAAATGTTTTAACTAGTTTATCGTTGGAAATTCACACTGCTGGCTGGCGAGGAATCGTTTCACTGCTCGTAGTTTGTCTTTAATCGACAAAACATATGATAAAAGTACTACTCGCTCACCACTATGAAACCGCGAAAACTCGCTTATAATCGAGCTTGCTAGCTTGTTTCCACATTCTAGCCGTACTTATCACACGCCCATCGTTATCGGTTGAACAACTGCCTAATTATAGTGTAACATTACATAATAAACATTTTAATCAACGATTGTAGACAATTGACGTGCCCCACGGTTTTATTTTAGTCTAGTCTATGCATATGTTTATAATTCCCACGACTGTATCTATTTTATTATTTTTTGGTTTTTAGTACATTTATCTTAAACATTGCAATGTATGTTTAACATAAAACCGTTTAACTTAAAAAGTTTTTTTACCTATTTTTTTAACTAAATAACCCGCCCGTATTGTATCCGGTGCAAAGGTGCCTAAAACACTCGCCGCATTTCCACGCTGAATAGCAATAGCCAATATTTGCACCAGATATAAGCCGGACCGAGAGTCACCAGTTTTTTCCCCTATTTTACTGCCTATATCGGCCACCAATATTTTAGCTTCCTTGCCCCAACTGCCCATTGTCTCGAACGCAGCCGGCACCACAATGTATCGTGACTCCAACGCCGCGTACTTCTGATGTTTTCTGCTAGCCGCGTCCTCGGTCGCAGCAGCAGGGGAAAGAGCAGTTCGGCTCAAGTGGCTCGCAGCCACAGTGCTCACGCAAGTCGCGTCCCAAACCAAGCACCTACCCTCTGCCACGGTACAAGAGTCAATCCATCCAGCCTCTTCCCGTCTGATCTGGACAGGCCAGGGGGCTCAAGAGAGCAGGGCACGTCTGCTGAGACCAGAGCCCTCCGTATCAGGTCATTGAGGGCATAATGACGAGGGAACCTACCTGCACTACGACGACAACTCAATGCGTGATAGCCGTCAGCCCCCACCATGGAACCGCAGGTGCATTTATGGGGTTCATACACCTTGCAGCCCAGGCGCAGAGCCATTGCCACACGCAAAGAGTCATCATTCAATAAGGTACCCAGGTGGGGTGATGGCAATGCGTTCAGCCATGCCCCCGCCTCTGACTGTGATACTGCGAGCAACCTTGCCCGATTTGCCCCCGATGTCTTCTCTAACCGCTGCTCATGAGCCAGTTTTACTCCCACCTCGTCCCAAGACGTTTGCGCATGAGGAGCCGCTGGGAGACTCGCACCAATGTTGAGCGCCTTCCAAGATTCCAATGCCTCGAACATAAAGGGTATGCCAGCCCCGTCACTCTCGGTATGAAGTATAACAGCGACAAGGCCCGCAACCCCATGCGCCGATGCAAGAAAAGCCGGCAAGCCAACATCCTGTGCGCGCCGAATCCCAAGACCCCCGCACCTGATGGGTTGAGACGCTAAGTTCCACTGAGACTCAGAGAAGGAAACGGTCAGGACCGACTCCTGGAGAGACTTTAACGCATCATCGAAGGACGCGACCTCCGTCGAGCACATCCAGGTAGGTGTTGTTCTCAGTAAATATGCTATTTTAGGCAAAGCAAAACACATCCGTAACAATGTCATAGCGATATGAGCCGACAGACCCTCGAGACGTCCTTGAGCATTTAAAAGACGATTTTTGCGCTCCTTTATGACCTCGGGAAGGGCATCAGGAAATATAGGAGACCCTAATAGATGGAAAGTGTTTCGAGAAAGTTCCTTGAAACCAGGCAGGATAGAATGGAAGTTAGGATAGTGTTTACTAGCCGAGGCACAGCAAGGGAAATATTCGCACTTGTTCGTGTTCACCTTAAGGCCTTTTTTTTTTTTTTTTTTTTTTTTTTTTTAACATGAGGGAAAATCCTCGTAGGATGCTATACCGGACTCTTACCGACTAAAAAACCTCACGTAACGCCCAACAGCCTATGGTTGAGAGCCCCGGGTAAGCCCTCAGGAAGGATGTCCCGTGACTCCCAACAGACTTACGGCCGCTAATGCGGCCTCGCCCAGGGGGTGGTTCGGGTGCAATCCCGCGTCTATGGGGGATTTCGGGTGTGACCCCGCTTCTAAGGGGGGGCGTGCGTGAGTGCTCACGTCACGCTGCCGTCATGGGCCTGCTTCTGTAAGGACGGTGAGCGGCCCTCTCACCGTCCTCAGACCCCCGGTCATGGAGGCCGATAGTCCTCGGCGAAGACACGTCGGCGGCGCCCAGGGCGCCGACTGCGGAACTCGGGTGGGAGAGTTCTCTCCCGCACCCGGCCCGCCACCTCCTTCGCGAGCATGACCTGCTCGCAGAAAGAGGCGGCGCAGTCCCACTTACTCCCGCTGGAGAGCATGGCTCGCACCATGGCCTCAAGCGAGAGAGTGTCCACGCCCAGACCCACTACGAGGACCTGTCGCTGTTGTGCCCACGCCGTGCACTCCACCAGCCACCTTAAGGCCTAGATCCTTGAACCGAGAAAGAAGAGTTACCAGATCGCGTTCAACGTCTTCTGGTTTACCACCGATCGTGCCATCGTCCAAGTACCAAACATTCAGCGGCGATTTCAACTCTTTGACCACCTTGTGAATCGCCAAACTAAATACGAGAGGTCCAAGCGGGTCCCCCTGCTGTGCCCCAGCTTGAGACAGAATCAGCTCATTGTTATAATAGACATTCGAAGGCAAGCGATACACCTGATGAAGGAAGGGATAGATAGACGGTGCAAGATCAAAGGATTCGCGCAGCAGGACGTCTCTTTCAAGAGTATTGAAAGCGTTACAGACAATGATATAAAAACTATAGATACGTTATAGACACTGGAAAATGGCAACACGTAAAGCAGGTAATTACCTGAAAAGTCAGTGACGCGACATCAGGCTTAGCGGAAGTACTATTAGCACTGTTTTAAATTCTTTTAATAAAGAAATCTTGAAAAAAACATGCCTTCATGTATATTCAGAGGATGTACAAACTACACAGCAACTGTTCAATATAAAAACGTGTCGTTTCATATTCGTAAGTATAACAGAAATAATAAAATTATTTCTACCACACAGAACTCTAAAGAAGCCACACATTTGTCTATTAAGTCGCACATTCTACCTGCCGCCTGGTTTCTTGCACCCTTAGGGATATGGCGAAGTACGGGTATGCTATCCCTCAAATAGGCCAAACTGTCCAATGGACTTGGACTCGAAAGCGCACTGTGCGCCAGGTACACCGGGGCAGAGTCGCTGGAAACCGCAGCAGTCTGTGCAGCGAGGACCGAATCCTCCCTTAAACCCTTGTGTTTTCGTCCAATATGAACTTTGAGCCCGTGTGTGCTGAATGTACGAACGGACTCTGGGCAGTGGAGGCAAGTCATTGCTGTATATGAATTGCTCATATTGTTGTTAGGCAAAATAAAATGGGAAAACTATTTAATAAAGTCACTAGTTTCACGTAGCTTATTTGTGAATCACAAATCCTTTTGTATTTCCAACATAAGTAGGTTCATCAAGTAGAACCAACACATTTAATGACCTGATAAGTTCTATAACCAATCATACAAAAATCTTATGTATCAACTCTGATAGATACAACAATCAAATTATCCACATAACTTAAATCATCATTAGTCACAGTTATACCGATATTACAGATAAGTGACCCACAAATATCAATATAAATAAACAAATTGTTCAGTCAGCGATATATAAAACAATAACAAAATTTTCCTAGAATGTATACAATAACAATACAAAATCAAGAATTTATCATAAAAATCATTAATACTGCAATAAAAATCAATAATAAGTAAAGTACCTATAAATTATGTCCTATAGGTGAAAATCTATAGTAAACTATAAATTAAATACAAAGAGCAACTTTAAAACTAGTAGGTACCCAATAATAGAGTAGATATAACATACAACTAGGTACCTATCTGTACATATTTTTATTTGGATTAATATTTAAAAAAGGATGAAAAATAATAATAATAATATAAGCATTACACAAATTAAAGGTATGTATCGACCAAATCATAAATTCATAGAACCATACAAAGTATCATTCAGTGCCGCCCTCTTGCGAGCAGTCACGAAAGTAAGTAACCGTGATAATACTCTCCTCCGCGACGAAGATCACTCCAATTTGTAAACACGACGAGTGGGGTTGATAAATCTCAGTACACATACAGTAGATCACCGCAGAGATAACGCAGTTGTGTGTATACCCAAAATAAAACTCTTAAAAATTACTAGAAAGTTTGCCCGTTTGACTGAGAGGCTTAGTACGGGGTTCCGTGCATAGATGGCACCACTTGTGTCAGAAAGCAAGATAACTTTTAAAGAAAATGAAAACTTTCTCTTTTTAACCCCCGACGTAAACCTGCACGGGGTGTTATAAGTTTGACGTCTGGTGGGTGTGTATGTGTGTGTGTGTGTGTGTGTGTAAGTCTGTCTGTGGCATCGTAGCTCCCAAACGGATAAACCGATTTTGATTCTGTTTCTTTTGTTTGAAAGATGGGTAAGGGGAGAGTATTGTTAGCTATGTTTTATAAAAATCGGTTAAGCTATTTCAAAGATATGAGGGGTGAAAGTGGTGATGAAAAATTGAATGTGTTCAAATATACCTGTGTTGGGTATCAAATGAAAGGTCATAACTTATACATCCCGATACCGCAAATTTTATTAAAATCGGTTTATCCATTCGAATGATATGAGGAGTGGAATGTATTTCTAATTCTGTAACCACACTCCGCGCAATTCGCATTAGCTCTGAATAACTGTTGATAGACTATACGTATATTGATATTAAAAACCCCCTATAAAATCCCTTTTTTTTTTTTTTTTTACAAGGAGAGCTCCGCTTACGGACTACCCATGCTGGCGAGGCATGGGCTCGTGTGAGGGTCGCCCAGCACCTGATCACAATAGCACTGGGAATACTCACTAAAACTCCTTGACACCGATCTGCCCCTGTGGGAGTGTTCTGGGATCTGCCTAATTCACCAGAACACCGCCGGGCGGCTCAGGGTAGCTGAGCTACTGCGCCGATGGAGGATTACCCCGGTAGGTGCCAAGTAATCCTCAGACGTGGTGACCTGTGCAATGCACACGTGAGTGCCACTCGACGTGTGCAGGCCAACCCTATAAAATCCCTATAAAAAGCATGAAATAAAAAATTAAATTAAAAATTTAAAAAACCCCCGACTCACAAAAAAGAACAATAAAAAAACCTGTAAAAAGTAAAAAAAAAACTATTATATTATGACCTATCTACCCAAAGTATTGAGCCTTTATTATTATTATAGGTAGCTATTTTATTTACGTATTCATATTTTTAACTAACAGTTTGTCTCGTCGGGGACCGCTCACCTAATCATAACCTAATTGTACGTCTGTCCCTGTTTAGGTATAGAGCGGTTCCCCCGACGAGACCAACTGTTAGTTAAAAATATGAATACCTACGTAAATAAAATAGCTACCTATAATAATAATAAAGGTTCAATACTTTGGGTAGATAGGTCATAATATAATAGTTATTTTTTGACTTTTTACAGGTTTTTTTATTGTTCTGTTTTGTGAGTCGGGGGTTTTTTAAATCTTTAATTTAATTTTTTTTCCACACAAATCGAGGTTCGAGCACTTCGCACTTCACAGATCACTCCTCCCTTGACTTTACCGTCTGAAACGGGCACACTTTGTCTGTTTATTTCATTCATGTTTGATTGTTTATTTCATCGAAAATCATTAAATCTATCTTTTTAAATATATAAAAAAGCGTCATTATGGTTAACACCCCAATTCAGAGTGTATTAGATTAGGTTAGAATTGGTTGGTCCACAATAACTATTTAAATGGATATCAAATTTCTTCTACTTACAATAATGCGACGGGAAACCTCATTCGCTAACGAAATTGATCTGAAATATGTAATGCGACGAGTGACGAAAAACCTCTCTCTTTCCCTCTCTCTCTCTCACGAAGTAAATGCGACGGAAACGGGTGATATATGATGCAAACGAAGTTGCGGATCAGCTAGTGTAATATCAATCAATTTCAATCAATACATATAATAAAATCGTAACAGGTCGCTGTCTGTACATGGAAAATAAATAATAAAAAAATGGGTACACTACATTAATACGAAAAACTTAATTCCGAAAGTCACAATCACGAATTTCATAATTCCGAATTTCATAAGTCCGAATGATTCGAAATCCCGAAAGTCAAAAATCCGATGTTTCATAAATCCTTTTTATTAAAAGTCATAATTTTAAAATTCCGAATGTTTACAATTCCGACTGTCAGAATGCCGAATTTCAAGAAACCGAACCGTTTAATTCCGAATCATTAAAAATCCGCCATATTATAAATACGAACTCCGATTATCAAAAATCCGAAATAACATAAATACGAAGGGTGAATGTCGTTTCCGGGTGGAAATGTGAATGTGGTTCCCGTTTTAACCCGCAAAACTGATCATTAAAGACGATTATTTATGTTCCTGATTCCACACGTTTTTTAAAATAAAGTATATTCAAGTCTAACTACCGAAAATATTATATCCAAGTGAGTGGAAGGCGTTCTAACCTAACCTATCCGAGTCGGGGTGTTAACCATTCACTTACTATGGTTAACACCTCGACTCGGATAGGTTAGATTAGAAGGCTAAGGCGAAAGCGAAGCGGAGCGGAGCTCCGGCCTTAGCCATCGTGGTTATTTTTTTTTGTTTTGTCGTTTGCCTTCCAATCACTTGGAAATAATATCTTCGGTAGTTAGACTTGACCGTACTTTATTAAAAAAAACTTTAACAGTGAATTTTCGGATATTTGAAATTCTGAATAATGTTTTTCGGGAAAATAACAGTCCGGTATTTTGATTATTCGTACTAATGAAATTAGGAAAAATAAAAATTCGTACTTATGACTTTCGGATAAATGAATATCGTCCTTTTGAATATTCGGAGCTTTGTTTTTTAGGAATTATAATCTTCGGAATTTTGAACATCGGAATATTGAAATTCGGAAAAACATATTTCGGAATTTTTGGGTGTTCCCTAAAAAAATATTATAGGGGGGATTTATGAACGCAATAGAACCCAAAACAATGATTTTTAGATTTTTTGTCTGTTTGTCTGCACGTTTATGCACGCTAATCTCAGTAACCGCTTAACCGATTGCAATGCGGTTTTCTTTATTGTGTTGAGGTTTACCTACTCCAATAAACGTTTACTATTTATTTCATGTTAATCGGTTTATATATAAAAAAGTTACATCACTTTAAAGAATCATTCATAGACAAATGAAACTAAAAATGGGTAAATCTAAACTGATGACGTGTTGGCTTAATCATAAAAGAGCTTAATGATTAATGCTATTTTAAAAAATGAAACAAATCAGTCTAAAACAATTCAGTCCTGACAGAGACTGAACTGTTTTAGAGTAGACTTAATCTTCAAGCTCTTTTATGATTAAGCCAACAGGGCAGTTTCACACGCTGCTTGATGAGTCTGATGAAGAAATACCTCTCCTTTCATACACCTTATGTGACGTAAACGAAATTGCGGGTTCAGCTCGTTATAAATTTCTACATAGGTATTTACAGAAAAAAAATTAATGATTTTTATCCGTTATATTAATATCCGTGGTTTGATAATCAATAACACAAGCAGGTTAATTTCTAGCTTACTTTGGGACCAGATCGCTTTGTGTAAAAATGTCCATAAATTATGAAGGTTTGGTATTAAATCAAAAGAGACCGTTTCCAATGAAGTATGATTTATTACTGTCCTCTACAATAATGGTGTACTTATCATATACTTACTACGATATACTGCTTAATATTAGGGTTCATACACATTACATATACTTAGGGAGCGTACACACTACTCATACACTATACGCCCCATCAAAACAGAAAAAAAAATACAAACAAGTCTGTTTAATTTTTTTTTTAACATAAGTACATTTTAGTCCTATTTTTGTGAACAATTTCTTCTTTGTTGTTTCTTAAAATTTTTACATTAGGATCAAGGTCTTCCAAAACTTTAAAAGGTCCATGATAAACATTGTCAAATTTGTTACCAATTTCATTTTTAACTAACAACAAATCATTCTTCTTATACAATACTGGATGTATGTTTTTATCAAACTTAAATTTTCTTAACAATTTACTCTTAACCAAATTATTTCGCGCTTCACATTGTGCTTTTTGTAAACGATATTTTAATTCTAAGGGATAATTTTCTGTGTTATATAAAGGTTCAATTTTACAGTTTTTCAAATTACTAGGTATGTTACATATCTTTCCAAATACAAGTTCATAAGGTGTATATTTCGTTTCAGAATGTACAGAAGTATTATACGAGAAGCACCAATACTGGAGCCAATCACTCCAATATCTACTATTATTGTCTGTTTGAATTCTTAAGAAAGCATTTAGGGATTTATGAGAATTTTCAAGGGATCCTATAGATTCATGATGATAGGCACATGCGAAAGTTTGCTTAATATTTAAGAGTTTACATACCTCAGTCATAGTACAGGAGATGAACTCGGTTCCTCTGTCCGTAGCAATCTCACGAGGGATACCATACCTGAGTACGAAGTTATCAACGAATGCTCGGGCTACACTTACACTATCTTTCTTAACTAATGGATATGCTTCCACATACTTACTTAGTTCACATTGTAATGTGAGTATATAAGAATAACTATAATAATCCTTATCTAGGGGCCCAACTATATCTAAAAATATCTTATCAAAAGCTGACTGCGCAGTCGTAGTTATCATCATTGGTTGTTTGATATGTACTGAATGCTTTTGTTTTTGGCATTTGTCACATTTTTTAACAAAGTTAGTTATGTCTTCTGCCATTTTTGGCCAGAAGTAATATTTTTTTATGTTATTTAACATACGTCGTATGCCCGCATGCCCACTAGTTGGCAGCAAGTGAAAGTCACTGAGTATTACTTTTTTATCATCATCATTTGTTATTCTTAATAAATTCTTTAATACAAATACTCGTGGACCGGTCCAGTTATTTATTCCACTATATTTGGTTAACCATTTGATAAACTTCTCATTGTCTTTACTCTTTATAATATAAATCTCTTTTATACATACTTTTCTACAAATATTTTCCAAATCTCTCACGAAAGCGTCTCGCGCTGAGCATGATAAAGATAAAGGATCTATAAAAATTGTATTCTTTGTTGGTACATATGTAAAGTGGTTTTCTTTGACATATTGTGTCGAATTTGTCACAAAACAAGGTGAAAATATTAGTTCAACGCAATTATCCGGTTTTTTAAGAATTTCAACGACTTTCGGCTGATCAGACCGATCATCTGTTTGGTTCTTATCGACCGGGGAATTGTGAATTAATTTATTTTTTGCCATATTCCGTGTCATTACGTTGAGAACATTCTGATTTATTGTTTTTAATTCATCAGAAGTAATAACGATGCGAGATAATGCGTCTGCAGCCACATTGTCCACACCTTTCACATACTCAACTTCGTAGTCATATTCATCTAATGCTAATCGAAACTTTAATAACCTACTAGAAGGGTTATTGAAACTAAACAAATATAGTAAAGGTTTATGATCCGTTTTTATCACAAACTTTTTCCCGAATAAGTAAGGCCTAAAATATTTGACTGCCCACACTACCGCAAGTAGTTCTTTCTCTATTGTGGGATAGTTTAACTCGGCTTTATTAAGAGGTCGACTTGCATAAGCAATCGGTAGATCGTCATTGTTGCATAATACGGATCCTATAGCTACACCAGAAGCATCTGTATGTAATATAAATTTGGTATCATCTTCAAAATTAGGGTACTGCAATAGAGGGGGGTTTATTAAAAATTGTTTCAAAAATAAGAATGCGTTTTCGCATTCAGTATTCCAATTAAATATAGCACCTTTTCTACAAAGTTTATTTAAGGGTATAGTAATTTCAGCAAATTTAGGGACGAATTTGCGATAGTAATTTACAAAAGCCACAAAACGCCTGACTTCATCACTATTTGTTGGAGTGGGGTAATTTTGAATCGCTCGAGTTTTTTCAGGATCAGGAGATAATCCGTTAGCAGATACGATATGCCCTAAATATAATAATTCTTTTTTCAAAAATTGACATTTTTCAGGGTTAATTTTTAAATTTACATTTCTGAGTCTTTCAAAAATATCGATTAAATTTTTATTATGACTTTCCAAATTTCTTCCAACACAGATGAGATCATCTAAATAAATTAGACACTTTTCATGATTTAATCCAGACATTGCTACTGTAATTAATCTACTAAATGCCGCTGGACTTACCTTCAAGCCCATCGCAAGGCGTTTCATCTGATATTGTTTGTTTGTAGTAAACGCAGTATACTTTCTACTTTCGGGGCTTAATTATAGCTGATAATAACCTTGACTAAGGTCTAAGTGACTGAAATAGATTGCTCCTGACAGAGAGTCAAGAATATCGGAGATATTGGGTAAAGGAAACTTATCGTCTTTAAGGTGATTATTTAATTTACGGTAATCAATAACAACTCGCCATTTTTTATTGCCGCTACTGTCACTTTTCTTTGGTACTAAAAGAACTGGGCTAGACCACTCACTTGTACTTTCTTCTATAATGTCAATACGTAGCATTTCTTCAATTTGTCTATCAATTTCTGCCTTCTGACTTCTAGGTAATCTATACGGTTTAGTGTAAACGGGACTGGTATTTTCTTTCAAGTGAATTGTTTGTTTATACAAATTTGTAACGCCTAATTTGTCGCCTGGCAATAAGAATACATCTGAATATTTTGCACAAATATTTTCGATTGAAATCTGCTCCTCTATATTTAAATGTTTTAAATTTAACGTCGAAAATAATTGTTTAACGCGTTCAGCATTTATGTTATTGTTGTCAAAGGCACATACAACATAGTCATTTAAGGGTACGACATCAGGGGTGAAATAGCTTAAACTTATCTCTGTCTCCCTGGTATTTAAAAATTTCAATGGTATCTTACCATGTTTAGGTTTCACTACAACGGATGCTAAAAATACACCCTCGCTCAACTGTTTAGGCATAACGATACATTCATCCTGTAAATGTGTCTGCACTAAGTATGTAATTTCACATCGGGCTGGTAAAGTCATGTAAGTATTTTTACCAAGTTGCCCCATTTGCAATGGTATATTAACGGGAATATCATCGTTAATTGTTAAAATATTTTTTTCAAAATCTAGGATACAATTAAATCTACTTAAAAAATCTTGTCCTAAAATACCATCAGTCCTACAACTAAAATCCTTAAAAACATAAAACTTATGCTGAAATTCAAAATTATTATAACTCAATGTAAGATAAACAAAACCATCACAATATACCTGACCGCCTATTCCATTAATCTTAATAGGCTCTGCGTGAAAAGTAACATTCAAACCTTCTAATATTTCTTGTCTAATTATAGATAATGACGCGCCTGTGTCAATTAACCAACTACGTGATAATTGAAAAACGTTCAAATTAATAGAATTAACATTATTACAATAATAATGTTCATGCACGAAAAAACAAGTTATTATTTTCAGTTTCAGATATCACTTCAGGGTTAGCTCTATCATTCGGCTGCACTGTATTCACCTGGTGTGTGGGTGTTCGACGGAACGCCGTTTGTCCTCGAAAACCACCGCGACCGCGATAACTAACCGAACCGTTAAAGTTATTTGTATGACTGGAATAATTATTATAACCACGCCCACGACTATTATAATTATTATAACCACGTCCACGATTATTATAATAATTATTAGAAAATTGTCTACCGGGGGTTGCGCTAAAATTATTACGATAATTACCACGGTGACTATTATAAAACTTACCTCTATTTTGGTAAAAATTTATTACTCGCTCTTCTTCTACGCTCGAGACTTTTTCGTCCAATGCACCCTGGATTGCGTCCTTTAAACTGCTATAGTTTCTGGCTGCTACTATTGTGCTAAGACGACTGTTACGAAGGCCATCGGAAAATCTTTTAATTGCTATCCGCTCATTTATGGGCTTTAAAATGTTGTATGTATTAGAATCTCCATTGGCCTGTGTAATAGTCAGATCAACAAACAATTGTTCTAACTCCTTACCAAAATCCTGAATGCTTCTGTCATTTTGCCTTGAATGGTACAACTTATTCTGGATCGCCGTGTCAGATTTTTTAGGTAGTAAAATAGTACGCATATCCCTAATTAAATCTGCAACAGAGGAATAGTCACTACACATGCGCAACTTGGCGCTTTCTGATAAACGAGATTTTAAAATAAAATGTATAAGTTGCTTTTTACCACTGTCATCGATCATAGACTCATACATTTCAATATTAGAAATTAAGCTTTTGGTGATGTTTTCATCACCCGTCATAATCGGTAATAAGGCAATTGCCGTTTTTAGCTCGAACTTCGCCATGGTGCTAGTCGTAATAATATCCTCTGTACTTTCCGAACACAGTACAATTATTTTAGAATAATATTTGTCAATGTTAAAAAATAAAGAACTTAAGACTGAAATATCCTTATCTTCTAATTTTTTCTTCTTTATATCATCATCAAGTAACTTTTGAAGCACAGAAAACTGATTATATAATATATTCGCCTCATACAGTTTTGCTTCCCTTATACTGGATGACCTTCGACTCGGACCTAATTTAGTTAAATAATCTTTAATGTATTTTAATTTATTACATAATTCAATAACTTCGCTTGCCATTACATAAAACAACCATTATAGTATACTGCGTAGTTACTCCTACGTAAGGATGCACGAGGAATAAACAGGCGAGAGAAAAATAACTCAACTAAAATATCGCTAGAACTTAAGTAATTATATCGCTATTTTACGCCGCACTTTCACACATTTAACCGCACTGATATAGTAAGAAAAAAAAAATCACACAGGAGAGATACCTGCTGCCGCTGCTGATACTCCTTCGCGTTGTTGACGGCGAAATAAGCTCATCGACCTTCGGAGCTCCATTTCATTTAAACGTCTCCCAATCCACTTTCCATGACACTTTTTATAATACCGCGCCAGCCAAATTACGCCTCCAACCAATAAGATTACGCAAATTGTAACCAACACATAACTCGTGGTACTCGCGTGTTTTAGATACTCCGGCTCCACGGCAGTCACAGAGTTCCCAGCACCGTTTTGGGCTACCACTACTTCTTTAGATTGCTGCTTGCCCATATTGCAATATTTTTAGCACGTCCAAGGTTACTAAAATTTTTAATTTCACACGCAAAGTCACGTTGAATCAACTGAATATTCAATAATGAATACATTATAAAGTCTTAATAACCGCACTTAGTACTCAATGTTTATGCACTCTTTCTAGGAACGTTAGCGCCGCGCTTGCACTTTTCGCAGGTGGCCGGTCGCACCTGCAAGGTGTCGAATGGCAGGGTCGCCATATGAAGGTTTGGTATTAAATCAAAAGAGACCGTTTCCAATGAAGTATGATTTATTACTGTCCTCTACAATAATGGTGTACTTATCATATACTTACTACGATATACTGCTTAATATTAGGGTTCATACACATTACATATACTTAGGGAGCGTACACACTACTCATACACTATAAAATATTTATTAATTACGTTCGTAGGTAGTGCCCAACTTTCAGGGAAAAAAAAGTATAAATATACGGTCGAATGGAGTAACCTCCACCTTTTTTAAAGTCGGTAAAAATATAACAACTTTCGTGCCGTAAAAAATTTAAAATCCGAATTTAAAATAAATCCGGAAATTGAAAGCACTATTGTCACTACATGACGACGCAGGGGCAGGCAAGATGCAGGAGGTCTGCGCAACCCCATCCCACCTAGATCGACACATTCGCTCACATTACTATTCGCCGAACCGCTAAACACACGCGAATCTATATTTGCCTAACTGCGTACATTGTGTCAGTTTTATTCTCTGAAGAACTGTACTATTCAACATGCAGTACAACAGCAGTTTCTCTTACCACCAATCTCAAGATCACAAGCGTTCCTGCAAGAAAAGAACTAGAAAACCAGGAGTTCGTGATGTAACGGTTTTTATTTGAAAATAAATTTGAATACCGTCCACATTGAAATTGTCAAGCAAGTCGCTTCAAGTCATATGATACCAGTTGCAGTCGCGATAAAGGCGTTTGGAAAATTAAATAAAATTGGTCAAGGGGTCATCATCGAGAAAGAGACTAAGTGAAGTCCAAACACATCGTCATCCATTTGAAATCAGGTAAGTAACTAGATCAAACTTTCAGTGACGTAAGGTGGGATCATTTCCAAGCACCTGCTAACATTAGCCCATTACTAACCATATTTATTACTTTGTAATGCAGTTCATCAAGTTTTCTTCTTCATCTCACAGTATTCCCAGTTGCTTGCGAACCCTAACCGAATTTGAAGCCTGAAACCATTTTAGGGGATCCGTACCCAAAGGTTAAAACGGGACCCTATTACTGAGACTTTGCTCTCCGTCTGTCTGTCTGTCTGTCTGTCACCTAAACCGTGATTGTTAAAAGCAGAAGATGTATTGGCACGGAACCCTCGACCCGCGAGTGTATATTTATTGACTGCTAGAATCAGCTTTGTGACTTTTTATTTTCGGCATTCTCGGGAGTGACAGCGTTCTGACTTCTGACCTTCCAAACCCGTAAGGGGACATCTTCGCCGTTTAACTCGTCCGTTGTTCAGGAAGGTGCACCGCTAGCAGGTGAGGTTGCTTGTGCATAGAAACCCACTTTCCACCAACCAGTTCTTCAAGTAGCTAATAATAAGTGAGGCCAACGTAGGTTTTGTTTATACAACCGTAAAATTGTAAAAAAACGTAAGTTTGTTATCTGCCTAGCGAAATTGTCACTGGTCCAGGGATCATTATTTGCCCTAGATGCCCTTGGATTTATTGCAATTGTTTTAATTTATACTCCAACATAAAAAATCATTAGATTGTAATATCCTGACAGTTTACACACTCGCAAGAAGGCAAACTACAATCGAACGGTTTTTTACAATTATATGATGACATCATTATAACTTACCTACCTACTTTCTCTTCATCTCTTCATCATTTGAGTTAAGATTCCTTTTCTGGGGATATCCTTCCGAGGGCTTACCCAGGGCTCCCAACCGTAGGTAGTAACGTGTTGGGTTTTAGATGGTTAAAGTCCGATGTAGCATCCATTACGTGTTTTTTCACACGTAAAAAAAAATTAAGATTACTTTTTTTACCAGTAGCTTACTCGTAATTAGTGTGCCTTAAGTGTATGATTGTAATAAGTGTATTCATAATGATGGTTAGGCGAGGCCGCAGTGGTAGTCGTGGGTCTGTTGGGAGTCCTGGCACATCCTTCCGAGGGCTTACCCGGGGCTCCCAACCATAGGCTGTTGGGCGTACCGTGAGGTTTCTTCTAGTCGGTAGGAGTCCGGCATAGCATCCATGATGGATTTTCCCTCATGTTTAAAAAAATACATTATGATGTACATGATGTTACCCGTTAATACTAGATACCTACCTACTAGCAAAAAAAGTTAAATTCAACTAATTTTATTGTAAGTATTGTTTGATATACCTACGTATTTTAGATTAAGTAAAATAATTACTAAACTTTTTGTTCTTAAAAATGTGTTCGGTAACTTTATTTATTTCATCTAAAACTGAGTTGCAAGTGGATGTACCTATTAATCAGGTACCCACGCAGTTATTCACATAATCACAATTTTAAATACTTACTTTAATGTTTCCTTGATAATCTATTTTAAGTAAGTCTATCCAATGCCTGCGGCTTAGCCGTCGCGGATATTGGTTATCGCGGCGAATAAACATAAATATCTCACGAAAACCCAACTTTGATAACTAGCTTTTCAATTTTTGATCATAACTTCGCTTCTCCGTAACCGATTGGGGTGAAACAATCGTAAGATTCAAAGTCAGTTCTTGCATCGATCGCGTACAACCAGACACGAAATTAAAAAAATATGTTCGTGGTCAGTAAGTATAGTTAGTATTATAATATAACCTTAGACCATATATCACGGGACTTGCCTTTGCGAACCACCGCATACAAAAATATTCTGCTAGTCATAGCGGGTGAAGGGGGAAACACAAACACATATAAAATTTCATTATATTTAAAAATGTATTAATCGACAAACGCGTAATGGCTGTTGTGTGTTAATTTTTATTGTACAGTCAACTACAATGAAATGTACTAGTTTAATCATATAAAATGATGTACTGATGTACAGTGCTTTTTATAAAGCCAATAGACCAAATGGTCTATTGGCTTGGCAGAAAACAATGCTTAAGTAAGGCGCATCCTGTGGTTAGATGATCTAAGAATATAACCCAAGTATTATATTTATTACTAGCTGTTTCCCGCAGCTTCGTCCGCGTAGAAGTCATTATCGCGTAAAATCATTACTCTTTTTTGCGCAGTCAGTTAAAAACTACCCTATGTCCTTCCCTTGGACTCAAACTATCTCTATACCAAATTTCATCAAAATCGGTTTAGTGGTTAGAGCGTGAAAACGTACGTAACAGACAGGGTTACTTTCGCATTTATAATATTAGTAGGAATGATATTTGTGATATATCTCTACCCACAATTTAAAGTTTTTCAAAGCGTTTTCTCTATTGAATTTAAATTCAATGCAATCTAATAAAAAAGGTAGTACTAATAAGTATTTGATTGAGGGTAGGCACGTGATACAAGTAGATACTATCTATTTAAAACTTTTTTCTGTTATCGATGTACCCAATTTTATCCATTGTAAATCACCAAGTAGCTTTTTATTTATTTATTTTATTTTATTTTAATGTTATTTAAATATTGGTTTATTTTTTCAGATCAATTATAGGAATCACGTGCCAGAAACAAGGTGTGGTCGTGACGAGTACTACAGTCCAGAGAGCCAAAGTCAAAAAACATTTATTTCGTATAATCTTAATACGTCATAGGCACTTGCGACATGATACATAGGCACTTGTGACACCCAGTACTACAGGCAGCTTGTACTCGAGTCGGAGCATCGCAGTCACCAAACTTAAAGATTTGAGGTAGGTCCAGTTCAATGGTTTAACATTAGCAAACAAAAACTAAAAATTGAAAAATAAAATTAACTTAGTACAAAGTAATAGGTAATATTTAGATTTATCAGATATTATTGAATGTAATACTGAAATCGGCGCCAAGTAAAACTATAGGTTTAGGTAGGTATTTTTAATCTCTCATATAAATATTGGCACCGACTTCAGTACTACATTCAATAATATCTGATAAATCTAAATATTACCTCTTACTTTGTGCTAAGTTAATTTTATTTTTCAATTTATAGTTTTTGTTTGAAGTCTGTTTTTTTTTTGTTGGAAGTTTTTTTCATTATTTTTAGTAACGGGTAGACTGAAATTATATCTATCTAGGGGTAATGTTCTCCCCAATACAAATTAATCAAGCCCAAACACAAGGTAACTGCTGTAAATCGTTAAGAAATTCCCTCGATTCGAGGGATTTCTTCGATTTCTCCAGGATCACAACGTCAGATTCTGACTTCCTGTATATGTGACCACATGGGAAGCACCAGCTTTCAAATAAAAAAGAATCATCAAAATTGTTTAACTCTTTCAAGCGATTTGCCGGTAACAAACATTAACAAAAAATACAGACGAATTGAGAACCTCTTCCTTTTTGGAAGTCTGTTAAAAAATATTATTGTCTGAAATTAATTTGCGGCAATTATAAGAACTTGTTGGAAGCCTTTATGATCTTACATACCTACATACATATAGTCACGCCTTTATCCCGAAGGTATAGGCAGAGGCATAATATACGCCCACATTTTACTTTTTTGTTTTATGTCCCACGTAATAGGTGGTGAGCCTATTGCCGTGTTGTGGCCGTGATGTTTTATGATCTTGACTCGTGAAAAGAAATACATCGATAATTTTATAGTACTTACGGTGCAGCAAATGAAGTCTTGCAGATCAGTCATAATGAACGCGAACCTCTATTTCTACGTGCTTCATGTATTTTTCAAGAAACCTGTAGACTGAGATGTAATAAAACCAGCTGATGCTGGGCGCTTCGCCCGCGTGGGTAATTGTTCCCGTTCCGTTCATCTCATGGGAAAATACTTCCAGCGATAAAAAAGTAGATCTGTGTTAGTACATATAGGTATACATACATATATGATCACGCTTTTTATCCCCGTAGGGGTAGGCAGAGGCATATGCCCACATTTCACCTATAAAGTTTTGTCCCACGTAATAGTGGTGAGCCGTATTGCCGTGATGATAATGGACAGCTGTTGAAATTTTCAAGCCGCCCATTAAGGCCTTCAACTTGGCTTAACGACTGCCATTTAACTGGTAACCGGAGCCAACAGCTTAACGTGCCGACCGAAGCACAGAAACGCTTGAAAATATATGTCACAAAGTAGTCACGTGATGGCCACCCATCCATAACCGGCCACAGTAAACGTTGCTTACTACAGTGATCGTTTACAAAACAACGAGTCCGCGGCGCCACGAGCTTTTCATTTGTGCTAATACAGTTGTGTTATTTCCGACCATAATCTCCGTGTACCAAAATTTTGCATATGCGTGATTGAGTTGTCATATCCCAGTAGTTCTATTGACTTTCCTGTGCCTTCCATGATGGAACTACTGGATTTTTCCCCCTCGGTGCCTACCCATTCGTCTATTCAGGGGGCCTAGATAACATACTTTATTGTGGGGGTTAAATATAATTTTCACTTCTTATGCTCGTAAAGTTCTTGTTTATGCTGGGTGTATGCGGACTAAAACAACATTTTATGCTCTAGCGCATAAAGTTCTTTTTCTTCTTCTAAAACAATATGGCCATACTAGACCGTAGAGACGGTACCATGAAGATCGTGTTACTCTATGAACCAAACATAATAAAACGCTATTAAATATAATATACATTTAATTTGTACTTTCTGTGTTCTATATAAATTAAGAAACACTAAAAATCAGATAATCACTTATGATTAGGCAGTATAGGTCTCGTTACCCATGCCTAATGCTTCATGTAGAATGATTAAAAAAAAACTTGAAAAAAGACATTGGCGGGAAAGAAACTTAGAAAGACATTTTGTGTAATTAAATTTGCTTTATTCCTTTGCATTTCCTTGCAATCGAAGTGAAAAGCAGAGTGTATAACTCGATCATAAAACCCATTTATCCTCGACTTATATACTTAAACGTCTCGTATAAAATGGCTTCTTTTATGCACTTGTAGTACAATCTACTTACTATTGATAATGGCCATATTTACATAGCTCGACTCTCTTCTTTTGGGAGTCCTGGGACATCCTACCGAGGGCTTACCCGGGGGTCCCAACCATAGGCTGTTGGGCGTTACGTTTTTTAGTCGGTAGGAGTTCGGCATAGCATCCATGATGAAATTTCCATCACGTTAAAAAAAAAGCTTGACTCTCTGGAAGTAGACATACTCTATTACGAATAAGAAAAAAACAACCCTTTCGTTGCATTTACACTAAAAAAAAGATTCGTTTATGAAAGAGGTATCCCGTGGCATTATTGTAGAAAAAAATTGATAGCCATTAAAATGGTTATTGTGGCCCACCCCAAGGATAGACACATGCTATCGCGCAATTTTTTTAGAACTTTTTAAGAGTACACATTTTTACATAACTATAAATATTTACGCAGCACACGCAACGAAGCTCTCAAAAGGAATAACTTTTCTCCCGTTTTTGAAACATTTACTATTACTGCTCCGCTCCTATTCGTTGTAGCGTGATGATATGGAGCCTATGACACTCTACAATAACGTAGCTTTCTATTGGTGAAAGAATTTTTAAAATCGGTTCAGTAGATCCCGAGATTACCCCTTACAATTTAACAAACACACAAACTTTACTTCTTTATAATTATCACTAGCTGACCCGCGCAACTTCGTTTGCGCCAGAGAGAGTATTACCTGTTCCCGTCGTCCCCCGTTTTTGAAACATTTACTACTACTGCTACGCTCCTATTAGTTGTAGCGTGATGCTATTAGCCTATGACAATCCACAATAACGTAGCTTTCTACTGGTGAAAGAATTTTCAAAATCGGTTCAGTAGATCCCGAGATTACCCCTTACAATTTAACAAACACACAAACTTTACTTCCTTATAATATTAGTATAGATTATTAGTATAGATTAGTACAGATTAGTATAGATACGAATATGTATTTCCGTCATACCTACATGATTTCTATGTAACTTTAACCATTAAGGCTGCACACGCGACGGAAGCTTAAAAAATGGAGTAACTTCTCCCGTTTTCCCAAAATTTCCCTTCACTACTCTGCTCCTATTGATTTAGCGTGATGAAAAGTATACTATAACCTGCCCAGGAGTATGAAGAATAATTGTATCAATTTTCGTTAAAATCCGTCGAGTAGTTTTTGTTTCTATAAGGAACATACGGACAGACAGACAGACAGACAGACAAAAATTTTACTGATTGCATTTTTGGCATCAGTATCGATCACTAATCACCCCCTGATAGTTATTTTGAAAATATATTTCATGTACAGAATTGACCTCTCTACAGATTTATTATAAGTATAGAAGATAATTCGGCTTAACTTTAGATTGTCCTCCCACGAGTTTGGGGTTCATATTTTTTTTACACAAAGCTAATATTATTAGAAGCCTCCACACGAAGTTTTAACTTGCGGAGATTAATGGTTAACGAGAAAAAAAATAATGAAAATCATAAAAAATTACCAAAAATTTGTCACTTTTGACCACAGAATACTTCACTCTCAATGCTTTTGACATTAGGCTCGTCATTAAACGTTTCGTTTTACATATGGTTTACGCACTAAAATGTTTAACTTCATTTAATAATGAAATAAATAGGTATATTCAGTGACTACGTAAAATTTTATGCATATTTTATTATAATACATTATATTTCGTTGACATAAATAACTGCTATTACTTAAATGTATTATGCCAATAATTTACCGACTATTGCCGCTATGTAAAACTAAACGTAAAACGCCGTCGACGCACTGTCACTGTTACTGTCTGACAGTTATTTTTTTTTTTGTAATACTTATTTTATGGCCTTCGACTTCAGCCTTTTAGCCAAACTATTGTTGATTATCCAACTATTGTTGGTTAGGTTAGGTTGGAACTGTGACCATTGACGCGCGACGGCGAGCGAGCGAAGCGAGCGTGCCGCGGCAGCGGCCGCCGCGCGCCAGAGGTGTCCTTTATAATATTATTATAACAATTTCAAACCAACAAAATGCGAAAGTTAGGTTATAATATAAAAAAAATCGTAACTCAAAAAGGGGGGGCGTCCGCAACTTTTCCTTCAAGGGGGGGTTCTACACCCACTCCCCCCTCCCCCCCACCACCTCCCAGCCCTTAAATCGTGGGAGGACAATCCGAAGTCCTACCATAATATATTCTATAACCACTCACCACTTCTTAACGCGGCCCGCTTGAGAAGAACTGGCCAGAGACTCGGCGTACTTCACTGTAGGCTGTGCACGTATTAGTTATTCTGTGCTAACGCCCATCATGTAGCTAGGGGTAGCACAGAATACAACAGAAAAGGAGAGAATTTACCTGAAAATTTGTCTGCTGTGGTATCGCAGTTGACAAATGGATGGACTAATTTTGAAGACAATGAGATCGATATGGTTGAGATCATTAACTGACTTCCTAAGCTATGAAGGGATGCGATTGATTGGAAAGTTGATGTACTGTTGCTTTGATTGTATCTCTACGACGCGGTAATTTAGAACATCTGCTGTATCATGTAGTCTGCGGGGTACCCAAGGCCTCACGAAGTTACAATAACTATCAATTTCAAAATTACACCATTTTTGGGCCATAAATGATGTTTTAGTCAAAAGGGAAAATGCTTCAAACGCAGCAGTATCACAATTTGCGTTACAAGAACGCACACTTACATCCACTGATAGTATCAGCACCAGGAACTGCACATAAACACTACTTTGATGTTTCTAGTTTGTAATCTTCGTACATTGCTTTTAGACCAGTGAACATGTTATGTCTCACAGTATGGTGCCTGTATGTATCATAGTGATTCCAGTTCACTCGCGCCCGAACCAAGTTTGGCGAATGTTGGTGACATCAGTAAATTGAACATTCCATCAACAGCAGAGAACACCTAAAATGCAATTCTGGAGTAGTTTTTCTGACTAAAATATGAATAATTTTATATTACAGGTACCAAGTTGTCATCATCAAACGGAAGATGTAATAAAGGAGTAATGGTGGTGCTGCTGCAGACCACTGGATAGCATCATTCGCTTCATACTCGGGGAAGACGGAAGAAGTAATCAACAATCAAATGTAAAGATGAAGAGAGGTATTATCCAACGCGCTATTATACAATATCCTGGTTTGCCGACTTCACACAATTTTTGAACATATCTCATAGATTCTGTGTTCCTGTGTCTGGAACGTATTGTCAACAACTCAAACCGCGACGCGACGAGGATTTCGTGCTGTCTTCTGCTCTTCAATCTACACCCGGCGCAATGTACATACATAACATAATGTCTTTGTAGATTATATTTAATTTTGTCGCAGAAACTATTACAGTACGCGCCTACGTTCGATCAGCAGTCGATTTTGGCTGTTATGTTATTTCAGTCGGCTTATTTGTGTAAGATGTAATTGTTTATTATCAAACTTGGCATTGTTATTCATTATCTGCAAAATATCGGCTTCTTCCGTCTCTAGAGATCCGAACTAATTTTCAACACCTGCTATGGTTAACTAAATTTACTATTTTACTATAAATTGAGATGAGCAAGTCGGGTAGTCAAAAGGTGCAATTGTGTACTTACACAGAAAACATATTATTGAATTAGATTATAGATATAAGATACCATCTGATCCGGCAAATATAGTAATATTTTTATACCATATGGGCAAATTATAAAACATTATCATTATAGAAAAATACTGAAGTTGCGTTTGAAATCAGTCAATTAATATTGCAGATTTTGCAGTTTACAAATTAGTATTATAACATTTTAGTATCCTACTTACAAGTTCAAAGCTGTTATTAATATTATGTTTAGGTATGCTGTTTGAACATTTGGTTAACATCTGCTACCATCTTGTAAGCTGGGGCCCCTGTATATGAAGCTACTGGGTGGATGAGAACTATGTAATTTATAGTAGCCATAGTTTAGGAGCCTTCCTAAAAACGCTATTAGCAGACTGCAGGGTTCTCTTCACAGTTTCATTATACCTTCTAGTCGGTTCGTTCTTCAGTTTTACAAACGATGGATCTCTTTGAAAGGTTTTCACTTGGCTATAATCTTCTTATTCTGCTACAACAACTGTGTTATCGTTGTCAGTTTTTGTAATGACAAGGTTTAATTATTTTTTAACCAACTTATACTAACAGTAAGTACAAATGTTTGGTTGTATTGTTAGATTTTGGACCGGATATTCAAAATTCTTCTGAGATTCCCCAAAGCACTGGTTTTCTGTTGTTTTGCTGTCTGCTGCTTTAAGGTTTTATATACGACGTTCTTCCCGGAAAAGTCAATGCTTAAGCCAACAAAATCCTTTCGGAACGCCGGAAGATAAACACATCTTATTCTAACACTTCCCTTTCCATGTTTTCGGTTCAACTTTAGTGAAATTTTTGAGTTTGGGGGTCAAATTCTTTGATTTAATAAGATACTAAAAAAAATGACAGTTGCCTTGTTGTGATGCTGACAAATTTACTCAAATGTCGCATAAACAAATCATGCAACCGCTTACCCAGTTTTATATGACAAACTTTTAAGTGAAGGCATAAATTATCACATCACAATAAATAGCAATAGAGATATTTTACTGTACTATTCTTAAAAATTTAAATAGCCTTTGAGAATGCTGTGAAGCGAAACCAATCAGGTATTACAGTAACAAATATTGTGAAATAGTTCAAATAGAGACACGAATTTAAAATATTACCCTTATATTTACCGTTTTGTATTAAAATATGATACATTAAAATATAAGATATAATATATACTTCGTTGATAAATATAAATCAATAGATAGATACATACATATTTCGTGTCACTTATATTAAATACAGAAATAACCAGCATCAATCATACACGATTGTTCTTTGCGCTTTGTTCTTGTGGTAACTCGTTCTGCCGCTGCATGTCTTGTAAGCTGTACTGACGCGAATTGATTTTCTCCCAGTGTGTTAATTTATTCGGTACTTGTTTTAAGTATTTGGACTCTGCTCACCCGCATTGGCAAAACAACTGTGTCATTAAAAACAAAACATTTTATTAAGTTAACGTTGTTTAAGTTCTATTTGCATTGAAGTATTACCCTCATTACAACAGTAAGAACATATTTAGTAAAAGAGTTGTGAGAAAGAAATTAAACTGTATTCAATGGAGACATAAAACTAGCTAGACTTAGATAGTGTTACTACCAGCTATCCAAACCTCCCGGTAAGGTTTAACAACTGCGTTACCTACTCCTAGTAAGTAGTACTACAAAAGACACCAATAATACTTTGCAGACAGGGACTCACTTTGTGGCTCAATCAGCTCGTTTTGCCGTTCTATGGCCGCTACCAGTGTACTGTCGCAGTTTATTTTTGTAACCATTCTTTTAATAAACTCTGTACTATGTTCTCAGAGTTAGAACTCTGTTCACCTGCAATAGCATGAAAAGTTTCGAGAAATAAAAATAAAGTCGGAACTTCACGCGAAATCTCGAATTAAAACTTACATGCATCGATGTTTTGAATGCGTTGCAGCGTCAGTTTGTTGTTTTTTTGAACGATGCCTAGAATTTTATTATTCTAGTATATAGGCATACATATACAATATCTGTTGCCGCAACTGTATCTAAGCTCTGGATACAGTTAGTTACAGTTATTATCTGTTGCAAGTACGGCTTCGACGAGTTGGTATGATTTTAGGATCTATATTGGTAAACTTGTTCTACGCCCTCTCTATATCTGGATGTGACGATCTCTTGTTTTATATCAACTGGTTTTCTAGGTATTACAAGGTAATCACATTGCGATATTATAGTAGTTCCAAGTCTAAATTGTTTTTCGATAGAATTTAAATAATACCTATTAAACTTTATACCAACATGTTCTTAAAATAAGAGCTCTGCTCGCTTCCAATATAGACAGAAAACTTTCAGTAAAGATGAAAGTAGAAACGTGAAACGCATCGGGGGGTCATGCTGTAACTCTTTTTTTTTAAATTAAAAAATCAAGTACATAAGACTGCGCTTTTGTTATTAATAATATTTCACTTTATTCATAATATCGTCTATTTGTCATTTTGTCTAATCTGGGAGCTTTAATGGGATTGTTCCTATTCTTTGACAAAATGTGATACTTCTATCCAAGTATGTGATGCTCCCAAGCATTTTCTCCCGAGAAAGCTCAAGTGCAGTAAGGGTGGGTCTTCCGACTTGATTTTAATCTTAAACCGGAAATTGACTTTAATGTCACCGGCATAAATGGTCCTGACAGTGTAGACGCTTACAACAGTCCTTGAAAAATTGCAACCGTAGATTAGTATGATATGGACGGGCTGATGACGGTGAAAATCCTTCGCTGTACACAACCTTTATTTAAGATTGATGGACTTTAGTTTTTTCTAGTTACGTCAGAAGAATGTAGCAGGTTCAAATATCAAGGCGTATCTTAAACAGATTTATTTAAGGCTGGATTTCTTTTCGTGAAACGGGACACCTATTTATGAAACAAAACTATGAATGCAACGTTTATAAAACATTCACATCAAGATCATTATTCCAAAACGTATAGATCGATGATTCTAAAAGAATCAATGACATTTAGTGTTCTTTTCTGCTTTTCATTAGTATTTTACGTTACTTTAAACCATCCTGGTTTTATTAACGTATGCATATAAAAATAAAGGCGGGACTTCACGCGAAATCTCTAACTAAAACTTACATGCACCGATGTTTTGAATGCGTTGCAGCGTCAGTTCGTTGTTTTTTTGAACGAGGACTAGAATTATATTATTCTATTAGATACAGAAATAACCAGCATCAATCGTACACGATTGTCCTTGGCACTTTGTTCTTGTGGTAACTCGTTCTGCCGCTGAATGCCTTGCAAGCTGTACTGAGGCGAATTGATTTTCTCCCAGTGTTTTAATTTTTTGGTACTTGTTTTGAGTATTTGGACTTTGCTCACCCTCATTGGCAAAAAACAGTGTCATTAAAACAAAACATTTTATTAAGTTAGCGTTGATTTAGTTCTGACTATTTGCATTGAAGTTTTACCCTCATTACAACAGTAAGAACATTATTTAGTTAAGAGTTGTGACAAGAAAATAAACTGTTGATACTACCTATGTAAAGTAAAATAGAACTTTAATAAATGAATAAAAAATAAAAACCAGCTAAACTTAGATAGTACTCAAATGTGCAGCGTGTTACTACCAGCTGTCCAAAAGGTTAAACAACTGCGTTACTCCTAGTAAGTAGTAATATAAAATAACACCAATAATCCTTTGAAGACAGGGACTCACTTTGTAACTCAATCAGCTCATTTTGCCTTTCTATGGCCGCTACCAGTGTACTATCGCAGTTCGTTTTTGTTTACCATTCTTTTAATAAACTCTGTACTATGTTCTCAGAGTTATAACTCTGTTCGCCTGCAATAGCATGAAAAGTTTCTATAAACGAAAGTAGTCATGTAAAAGCCTCAGGGACTCACTTTGTAGCTCGAATAACTTGTCCTGCCGCACCATCTCCACCGGAGTGGAAACTCGCAGTTAGATTTTCTTAATCTGGGTGTTGTGAGCTGGGAGCTAGGACAAAGATCTAACATAAACACTGCAGAAAAGCATATAATTATGTCTAAAAAACCCCAATCTCTCGAAATTGAAATCTGTATAGATCCTCACGTTCAAAGATGCAGCTACTTTAGGTAACGCTTCAGCATTTATGTTTAACTTTTATAGCCTGCAGCATTTCTCTTATCTTTTCTATTATTTGATATATAACAGGTTCTCCAATATTTTCCCTGAAATAGCCAAGCACATAAATGGCCATATCATAGGGCCGTCGACTTGAACACGCACATAGGAGCTGTGCTTGCTTGTAGCATTATCAAGAAAAGTTAGTATAATTTAAAAAGCTCAAGTGCAGTAAGGGTGGGTCTTCCGACTTGATTTTAATCTTAAGCCTGGAATTGGCTTTAATGTCACCGGCATACATGGTCCTGACAATGTAGACACTTACAACAGTCCTTGAAAAATTGCAACCGTAGATTAGTATGGCATGGACGGGCTGATGACGGTGAAAATCCTTCGCTGTACACAACCTTTGTTTAAGATTGATGGACTTTCGTTTGTTCTAGTTACGTCAGATATAATGACAAGAATGTTACGGTTTCAAATATCAAGGCGTATCTTAAACAGATTTATTTTAGGCTGGATTTTTTTTTCCTGAAACGGGCCACCTATTTATAAAACAAAACTATGAATGCAACGTTCATAAAACATTCATTTTAAGATCATTATTCCAAAACATATAGATCGATGATTCCAAAAGAATCAATGAATTTCAGTGTTCTTTTCTGCCTTTCATGAGTATTTTACGTTATTTTTAAACCATCGTGGTTTTATTAACCCTTCGTCTGTTGGCGTCTGCGTGCGTCGGTACCCGTGTCTGTGGGCGTGTCTGTTACCCCGCGTCCCGCGGCGCGAGCGGCGTCGGTTGATGTTCTTAAAATGGCGATTTCTCATAACTTTTCTATGGTAGCCATTTAAAATACTTACCTCACTGGAATCGTTATGAAACAAGCTAATGATAAAATGATAGATAAGACCAGTTCTGCCTTGTAATGTATTACAAATTTCTATTAGAAAAAAGAATTTGTAATTTTTCACCAGTTTTCTCTACAAAATTTGTAAAAAAAAAAAAAATAATGTAAAATTCCAAATTTTTTTTTTTTTAGTTTTTTAAATACATCCTATTTCACAATGTTCAACAGACACAATACAACTCGTCATACATTTTTTTTTATTTACAAGCTTTTCAAAATACGACTCATTTCGGCGACCCGACCGCCGACCGCCAAAAAAAGGTTAAGTTCATGCCATGATTCTGAGAAAACTGTGCTTCAAGTGGCTTTCATTCTTTTTTTATTCGTAAGTATGGTCCTTAAATTTTTTTTACACAGAGTTTTGTTTGACAAACGTGTTTAGTTTATTAGAAATTGAACAAAGAACCAAGCACTTAAAAAGGGGCCCAAAAGGGTGGTCGTCAGCACTCTATTCAAGTAATGAGGTGTTCCCAAGCATTTTCTCCCGAGAAAGCTCGAGTGCAGTAAAGGTAGGTATTCCGACTTGATTTTGATCTTTAGTCTGGAATTGACTTTGTTATCACCGGCATAAATGGTCCTGACAGTGTAGCCGCTCACCGTAGTCCTTGAAATATTGCATTTGTAGATTAGTATCGTATGTACGGGCTGATGACGGTGAAAATCCTTCGCTGTACACAACCTTTGTTTAAGATTGATGGTCTTTCGTTGGTTCTAGTTACTAAGCGTCAGGTATAATAGCAAGAATTTAAAAGTTTTTGTTACATACAGATAAAACTGAAGTTCGAACTTCATGCAAAATCTTGAACAGATAGATACCTGCAATAGTTATTAAATTCTATACCTTGCTTTACCTTTGCTTCATGGACTCACTTTGTAATTCGAGCCGCTCGTTCTGCCGCTCAACGTTGGCTGTGCAGCTATGGCGAGCCACAACAGAGGCTCCTGCATATGTTGTGGATCGATCAAGGGTGGACCCTGGAATGTTCCATTAAGAAAATTAGGTTCCGCATTTTCTTCCCAATTATCTCCCCAAAGACCAGTCGGCTCCCGTTCTGCGATGAGCAGCCCCGGAAGTCGAGAGGTCTCACAAACCCTTGTTTTAAAACTAAAATTAACAATCTATTTCTTTTATTATGTGAGACACATTAATTTATTATGTGAGACACATTAATTGAAAATTTAAAATTTCTTTGACAAATACAAGATCTAACTTCTGGTTCTTTTCGTTCAACTAAGTACTTCTTCCAACTGAAATTGATATGAAATTATCAACTTCAGATACAATCAGGACTATCACTCGGATTATGATTATTCCTATGTCTACTTAAGTAATTATAAAGCAATAATTATAAAAAAAAACACATAAATCTATGTCAGCGTTTGGGAGTTTGAAGATCTAACTTTGTTTAGCTTTAATCGACTGGATCCTTAGTTTGCATAGGCGTATAATCCGGTAGCAGGTGTAGGTAACTGAAGCGAGTACGAGAGCGCCAATAGCCATGAACACAGCCAGGACCTCGACCATGAGGTACTCGTTCCAGGTGGTGTGCGCGGCGGGCGTGCGCAGGTGTGCGCCGCCGTGGCGGAGCACGTGCTCGGTCCACCACACGGCGCGCTCCAGCGGCGTCTGCGGCTGGTCGTTGATCACGGCGCGCACGTGCGCAAGGTTTTGCTTGTACCGGTCGTTGTTTATGACTTCGTTGACTGCGTTGACCAGGTCGTCCGTTGTCATCGTGATGGCGTCCAGCTTGACGCCGATGCCCAGCTCGAGGTACTTGTTCACGTCGTACCACTGGTCGGCCATCATGGGGATGCCGACGAGGGGCACCTCCGAGTCGATAGCCTCGTCCGTCGACTGTAGCCCGCCTTGCGTCACGAACGCCTTTATCTCAGGGTGCACTAATAAATCTCTTTGCGGAAACCATTTCTGTACTCTTACATTTTCCGACAAATTTAGTACTTGGTCTCCATCGAATTTCCATAAAATTTCATAAGGCAGTGCAGCTCTAAACGCATTTAAAAATTGTTCCAAAAAATTCTGATCCATCATGGACGGTCGCACGTTACTCCCTAAGCTCACATACACAAACCGACGCGAAGAGTTGTTTAAATACGTCTGTAAATCTTGCGGCAAGGCTTTAACGGGCTTTAAATGCAGGGCCCCGAGGTAGAGCAAGCTGGGTGGGACTCTTTCCTTTGAAACAGCGCTTAGGGCCCGAGGTGTTCTCTTTTCTGGTTTGTTTTTATCATCTGGTATAATTTCCACTCCAGATAGGTTTCTTGTATTTTCTCCCAGAATGTGAGGTTCTTATAGTTACGTATGTCTATAATAGTTAGGATAATTTATTGAAAATTGAGAAAAGCGTTGCAGGTGCGTTAAATAATTTTATTATGTGAGACACATTAATTGAAAATTTAAAATTTCTTTGACAAATACAAGATCTAACTTCTGGTTCTTTGCGTTCAACTAAGTACTTCTTCCAACTGAAATTGATATGAAATTATCATCTTCAGATACAATCAGGACTATCACTCGGATTATGATTATTCCTATGTCTACTTAAGTAATTATAAAGCAATAATTATAAAAAAAACACTTAAATCTATGTCAGCGTTTGGAAGTTTGAAGATCTAACTTTGTTTAGCTTTAATCGACTGGATCCTTAGTTTGCATAGGCGTATAATCCGGTAGCAGGTGTAGGTAACTGAAGCGAGTACGAGAGCGCCAATAGCCATGAACACAGCCAGGACCTCGACCATGAGGTACTCGTTCCAGGTGGTGTGCGCGGCGGGCGTGCGCAGGTGTGCGCCGCCGTGGCGGAGCACGTGCTCGGTCCACCACACGGCGCGCTCCAGCGGCGTCTGCGGCTGGTCGTTGATCACGGCGCGCACGTGCGCAAGGTTTTGCTTGTACCGGTCGTTGTTTATGACTTCGTTGACTGCGTTGACCAGGTCGTCCGTTGTCATCGTGATGGCGTCCAGCTTGACGCCGATGCCCAGCTCGAGGTACTTGTTCACGTTGTACCACTGGTCGGCCATCATGGGGATGCCGACGAGATGCCGACGAGGGGCACCTCCGAGTCGATAGCCTCGTCCGTCGACTGTAGCCCGCCTTGCGTCACGAACGCCTTTATCTTAGGGTGCACTAATAAATCTCTTTGCGGAAACCATTTCTGTACTCTTACATTTTCCGACAAATTTAGTACTTGGTCTCCGTCGAATTTCCATAAAATTTCATAAGGCAGTGCTCTAAACGCATTTAAAAATTGTTCCAAAAAATTCTGATCCATCATGGACGGTCGCACGTTACTCCCTAAGCTCACATACACAAACCCACGCGAAGAGTTGTTTAAATACGTCTGTAAATCCTGCGGCAAGGCTTTAACGGGCTTTAAATGCAGGGCCCCGAGGTAGAGCACGCTGGGCGGGACTGGGCGGTTGTTACCGAACAGGGGTGCGCGTTCACAAACAGCATCTGAACGTTTTTATGCAATTCTTGTACGGTAGGCACCTAGGGCCCAAAGCGCTCTTTCAAGAGTCGGTTTTCTCTTTCCTGGTCTGCTTGCTCTGGTTGCGACCGTCGCCGGCTTCTATGCGTCGTTCGCCGCTGTAGTCTCGGCGAACGTTTTCCGGGGGCGTGGCGTCGGTGATGTGGTGCCGGATGGCGCGAGTCGCTTAGCCGCGTTGACCGCGGCCAGCTCCTCGAACGTCATCCGGGGTTGGCTGACCTCCATTGGGGAGACCTCCTGGGCATCTGTTGTCGACGTGGACGGCAGTGGCGGCCCCCAAGGTTGAGGGGGGAGCGGACCCACTCCGCTGCGACTGGCGGCAGGGCGATAGTCGGCGGCCCCTGCTTGGGGCGGTTTCTCCTTGGATCTCTACTGGTGGAGGGCGCGTCAGGTGGCGAGGAGGGTGTGCGTGTCACTGGGCAAGCGACAACCATCTCCTCCCCGGCACCGGTCGCTGGCCCCGCGACGATGTTGATACGGGGCACGGGCACGGGCGTCAGGTTGGCGGCTTTCACCGCTGCGTTGAATAACGCGGGGATCGCCGACCTCGTGAACACCCGCGGCCGGGTGGCGCGTCTTGGCGGTGGATAGTGCCGTTTCCGCTACATTTCTCAAGCGCGGAGTCACGGTGTAGGTGTACCGATTGGAGTGCGGCTAGGTCGTGGCCCCGGCACGCTGAAACCACCCAACCCGGTCCCCGGGGCTTGCCGCTGGTGGCAGACCGGGAACCAAAGCCAGGCGGCACGTCGTGTTATTCCGGGGTCACTACCGGGCGCAGGTGCGGTTGAAAAAACTTCACTGGTGGTGACGACCGCTTTGCGCATCGTCTTTTATACTATCGAAGAGCGCCTCTGTTGGCCTAATCTATAACTTACTCAATTGTTCGCTTGGCCTAATGCCTCATGCGAAACTTACCAAACAAACTATTCTGTTGATGCGTCACTTTATCGGTAGATGGCGCTTTTCTAATTATTTATTGATCCTAATCATTACTTGTTTACTTTTATCTATACTTTTATCTAATTTAACCTAATTTAGTTCACCGTTGTGTAGCAACGTTACATACTCCCTCGCTCCGGTGAGCATTTGACGTGCCTTAGTTCGTCAAATGCGCCGTTCACCCCCGAATGCCCCTACATCCATCCTACTGTTCGTATATGCTTGTGCGTATATGTGTGTGTTGTTTATATTGATTATTCTGTGTATTGTTTATAACGTGAATGAAGTGATACTGGGTATTGCTAAGAGTTAGTCTCTAAATTAACGAAACTAACTCAAAGTTCCTGTTAGGGTAATTCTGAAGAAGTTTAATGGGACAGAAAGAAGAAAGACGTATTTGAGGCTTTGGGTTGAAGGTTCAGGTAATACGCACCACCTGAAAGTGGGGTGTGTATAATCAGGCTTTTAGCTGAAGGCTGGGATTTATGCAACCGTCCCAGAGAAGAACATCCTACTAGGTCTAGCTTGCCGCTTCCGAATCATAGGATGAGCTATCCCCAGGGCAAGCATCCAGCTTCCAAGTGATAAGTGGTAGACAATTAAAATAACATAATAATAAAGGTGAAATACACCTAAGTCTGTTAGGGTATACAGGCCTGACATTTTTCAGTATGATGTGTAACTTCTCCGTTTCGGATTGCTTAATCGAGCAAACATTCCATTCATTATGGCCAGGTACACCACTATTCCTGCGCCGTTTCCTTGAGTACGTTGTTGGATTTCCTGCCATAGACGGTTTTCATAGTTGCTGACTCCGAAATTCTGTATCAGTGCATTTGTCAGATCTTGCCAGCATACAAATTTATCGCGATTGCTGCGATACCAATACCTAGCGTTGCCTGTGAATAGTTCCGAGGCTGCCGTTAGTAGTCTCTTATCATCAATTTCTCGAGCTTGTTTGAAGTCTTCTACTCGTTCAATGAAAGAGTGTACATCCGAATTACCGTCGTATTTGAATTTTGACAGTTCTGTAAGCGAGCATCGTTCGTATTTTACGGGTAGACTTAAAAAATGATTTTCCTTTATGTTGTTGCTATCTGTATTCTTTTTCGTATCTGTGAGGTTTTCTGCCTCCTGTCCTTCATTGTTGGTGGGGGCCGTAATGCTTTCGATCGCATCATCAAACTTGCTTGTGTTTGATGCGTGTGAGTAGCTCTCTGATATGGCTTTCAGCCTCTAAGTAAGCTGAAAGTCATGGTATCTTTCCTTGAGTTCTGTTTCCTCCGGGGGCATTATCCCATCCTCCGGGGGCATCTCCATGTGAGCACATAAAGCTTTGGAGCTAGCCAGTAATGATAATTTATACTTATCCTGAAGGGATGCTGCATTATTTTCTAATACGGTTAAAGAGGATACTAATCCTATCAATCCTCTTCGTCCGTGGTAATTTTCAATTTTTTAATTTGTTCCCTGAGGGCTGCCACCGTTGAACCAGGTTCCACTCCCCGGATCTTTACCTCATAAGCAAGTTCCGCCTTTGGAAGTGATGTGAAGTTAGCTTTGAATGCCATTATGATAACTGTTTCAATTTCTATTGATGGAAATCTTAAGTGATGATGATGATCTTCCAATATGTGGTGTGCTTATTAGTTGCCTAAGTTGTGTGTGAATGTGACTGTGAAACTTTCGTGACAAAATATGTGTCCCTGTTATGTGTGATGCAAGGTGGTCCCTAATATGCAACCTGCGTAGTGAAATCTTCTTCCGGTGTGTGACACCCTTAACTTGATACTACGTTTATCTATTCTACGTGAAATGTTATATTTATTCAATCAAATAATGTGCAAACCATTCGCGAGCGAATTCTGTTCTTGTGGACGACGACCTTTACCGTTGTCTGTTTACGTATTTGAATGTTGGCAGAATGTGTAAATTTTTCGATTCACCCGCGCACTAACGAAATAAAATTTCCTCTTTTTAGGGTTCAGTGACCCAAATTCCAAGTTGGAACTTTATGAATCTCTATTGTCTGTCAGTCTGTCCGTCTTTGAAATTAATATGAACCAGATCTAGTAAGTAGTGAATAATGCAGTATGTAATGAGTGTTTACGAAAACTTTGATAAGTGTTTGACAACTTTAGTTTTTAATTAATGTTAATCGCGATGTAAATGTAAAATGTACCTCGAATGTGTTAAGCGTTATCTGTACGTTACAACGAACTAATCGGACCTTTATAAAATGTTCCTTACAACTACGGAACCCTTCAATAATTCGACTTGTTACAAAACGGATTCGCCCTTGGCCGGTTCTGGAAATAATTTGCTTTACACTGTTCGGGTTAGGAATGTAACTTTATACAGTTCCACCCGCAGTTTATGTAAAAAAAAAATTTCCGTTTCTAGTGAGATAGGAAATAAACGTAACTCTGTATGATTTCTTGTTGGAAAGTTTGTTGAGAGAAGGAATTGAACCCTAATTTGCCGTTGAATTTTGCGAAAACGAATGAAAGTTATTATTTTCGAGTTGTTTTTGGGTCGAGTATATTTAATACGTAATCTACGTTTGGAATGTTATTTCTACAGATTTATCTTCAGTATACGTGAGATCACAGAAAATTGGGAAAAACTAGAAAAATATTTTTTTTCTAGTTTTTCCTCATTCTTTTTTTTGAAAAAAAACTGAAAATTCAATGATAAATGCTACCCCGAAGTGTGGTTTATTGGGTTGCTGGTCTCGCTGAAAATTCACATTATAGGAAGTACCATAAAATTGTGGCGGTTTAACACCGCACAAAATAAAATAAAAATGGTGATGGTGGTATAAATTAAAAAAAAACTTTCATGATTATTATGTGCTATAAAAATCACTTACGAAAATTTATGTATGTGTATACATATCATCACGACTGTTTCCCATCGGGGTAGGCAGAGACTATGGCTTTCCTCTTGCTACAATCCTGGCATACCACTTTCGCTTCTTCTACTTTCATAAGTGCTTTCATACACGCTCGCCGGTTAAGGGTAGGTATAAATTTATGTAAGCGTTTAAAATTACAAGTTTTACTTCAGAACTTTATCAAAATAATTTAAATAATATATTAAATTGCAATGATCTTTTTGCTAAACTTTACTGAAAATTTCCACCTTAAAAATGGGTAATGAGGGTGTGAAAAATAAAAAAAGGGACCGTTAAATTTTGAAAATTTACAACTTTACGTTGAGAAAGAATTCGAATATTGCATTGTCCTTTGTTTTTGCCGAAATATGACTAAAATTAATGAAAAAATTACAAAATAAGCCGGAAAAGAACAAGTTGGCAGCAAAGGCAAGAGCCAAATTCCTGGGTAGTTATAATAATTTTGAGGGAAACTACCCCGCTAACGGGCACTCTTAAGAAAATCTTACAAAATTTAATATCTTAAAACTATGACCTCCCGACTCCCGTCGGAAATCGCTTTCTCGCTACTTGAAACCACGATATGGGCGCCACTGAAACGCTGAAGGCTTCAGAAAAAGGTGAAGAGAGAAATAATAAGAATATAGTATTTAAAGGGTATAAAACGCGATTTATTAAAAGAAGATTGAACTCGGGGTCGCGGGTGTGTTCTAGTAGCAATTAGCGACTTCCGTTGGTTTCCGCTGGGTCCCGACTTATCTTTGGGGGGAGCGATGACCCTCTCGCAGATTCCCGACGGTCCTTCGATTCCCTCTGAAGAATCTTGCTGTGATTATGTATAATGTTGATGTCGACCACTGTTCGCCTGCAATAGCATGAAAAGTTTCGAGAAATAAAAATGAAGTCGGAACTTCACGCGAAATCTCGAACTAAAACTTACATGCACCGATGTTTTGAATGCGTTGCAGCGTCAGTTCGTTGTTTTTTTGAACGATGACTAGAATTTTGATATTCTAGTATATAGGCATTCATATACAATATCTAAGCTCTGGTTACAGTTAGTTACAGTTATTATCTGTTACAAGTACGACTTCGGCGAGTCGTCGATGTGATTTTAGGATTTATATTGTTAAACTTGTTCTACACCCTCTCTATATCTAGATGTGACGATCTCTTGTTAACCGACTTCAAAAAAAGGAGGAGGTTCTCAATTCGTACGCTATGTTTTTTTTTTTGTATGTATGTTACGCGATAGCGGCGCCAATTATGGATGGATTTTGAAAATTCTTTTTTTGTTTGAAAGAGGCTACTTCTGAGGTGGTCCCATATCCAGGGTATCAGGATCAGATGCTGGAATCCAGGAGAAATTGAGGGCAACCACCGAAAATTGTAGGGACAACTAGTGCGTTTGTTAACTTTTTGATTAAGTGCTTTAATGTACTAAAATTCAATGAAGGTCTGGAGTCGATCTGATGATGGAACTGAAAGACAGTCGAGGGAATTCCTTAACGATTTACAGCAGTTACCTTGTGTTTCGGCTTGATTGATTTGTGTTGATGAGAACTTTACACCTAGATAGAAATACTTTTCGGTCCACCCGTCACATAAAATAAAAAAATAAAAATTTTAAATAAAAAATAGAACCGACTTCATATAAATCCTTAAAAATAAAATTTCCCTAGCACATAGTAATATGTATTTGGATTTATCGGATTTTATTCAATATAATATTGAAGTTGGTGCCATTAATAATACCTACCTAAACCTATGGGTTTACTTGGCGCCGACTTCAATATGATATTGAATAAAATCCGATAAATCCAAATACATATTACTATGTGCTAGGGAAATTTTATTTTTAAGGATTTATATGAAGTCGGTTCTATTTTTTATTTAAAATTTTTATTTTATACCAACTTGTTTTCTAGGTATCACAAGGTAATCACATTGAGATATTACAGTAGTTCCAAGTCTAAATTATTTTTCGATAGAATTTAAATAATACCTTTTAAACTCTATACCAACATGTTCTTAAAATAAGAGCTCTGCTCGCTTCCAATATAGACAGAAAACTTTAAGTAAAGATGAAAGTAGGAACGTGACACGCATCGGGGAGTCATGTTGTAACTCTTTTTTTAAATTCAAAAATCAAGTAAGACTGCGCTTTTGTTATTAATAATTTCACTTTCGTCGTTTGTTTGTCGTCGATTTGTCATTTTGTCTAACCTGGGAGCTGTAATGAGATTGTTCCCATTCTTTGACAAAATGTGATACTTCTATCCAAGTAATGAGATGTTCCCAAGCATTTTCTGCCAAGAAAGCTCAAGTGCAGTAAGGGTGGGTCTTCCGACTTGATTTTAATCTTAAGTCTGGCATTGACTTTAATGTCACTGGCATAAATTGTTCTGACAATGTAGATGCTTACAACAGTCCTTGAAAAATTGCAACAGTAGATTAGTATGATATGGACGGGCTGATGACGGTGAAAATCCTTCGCTGTTCACAACCTTTGTTTAAGATTGATGGACTTTCGTTTTTTCTAGTTACGTCAGAAGAATGTTACGGTTTCAAATATCAAGGCGTATCTTAAACTGATTTATTTTAGTCTGGATTTCTTTTCGTGAACTGGGCCACCTATTTATGAAACAAAACTATGAATGCAACGTTTATAAAACATTCACATCAAGATCATTATTCCAAAACGTTTAAATCGATGATTCCAAAAGAATTAATGAAATTCAGTGTTCTTTTCTGCCTTTCATTAGTATTTTACGTTATCTTTAAACCATCCTGGTTTTATTAACACATGCATATTAAAAATAAAGGCGGGACTTCACGCGAAATCTCCAACTAAAACTTACATGCACCGATGTTCTGAATGCGTTGCAGCGTCAGTTCGTTGTTTTTATGAACGAGGACTAGAATTATATTATATATATGTTCCCAAGCATTTTCTGCCGAGAAAGCTCAAGTGCAGTAAGGGTGGGTCTTCCGACTTGATTTTAATCTTAAGTCTGGCATTGACTTTAATGTCACTGGCATAAATTGTTCTGACAATGTAGATGCTTACAACAGTCCTTGAAAAATTGCAACAGTAGATTAGTATGATATGGACGGGCTGATGACGGTGAAAATCCTTCGCTGTACACAACCTTTGTTTAAGATTGATGGACTTTCGTTTTTTCTAGTTACGTCAGTAGAATGTTACGGTTTCAAATATCAAGGCGTATCTTAAACTGATTTATTTTAGTCTGGATTTCTTTTCGTGAACCGGGCCACCTATTTATGAAACAAAACTATGAATGCAACGTTTATAAAACATTCACATCAATATCATTATTCCAAAACGTTTAGATCGATGATTCCAAAAGAATCAATGAAATTCAGTGTTCTTTTCTGCCTTTCATTAGTATTTTACGTTATCTTTAAACCATCCTGGTTTTATTAACGCATGCATATTAAAAATAAAGGCGGGACTTCACGCGAAATCTCCAACTAAAACTTACATGCACCGATGTTTTGAATGCGTTGCAGCGTCAGTTCGTTGTTTTTATGAACGAGGACTAGAATCTAAATATATATAACTCGAAGGTGACTGACTGACTGACATAGTGATCTATCAACGCACAGCCCAAACCACTGGACGGATCGGGCTGAAATTTGGCATGCAGGTAGATATTATGACGTAGGCATCCGCTAAGAAAGGATTTTGATAAATTCAACCCCCAAGTGGATAAAATACGGGAAGCGGAGTTAGGACATAAAATAGCTAACTCACCTCTGCACCGTTTACTGGCTTGACACTTTTTAACACAAATAGGCAAATAAATTCTATTCAGTTTCAGTTTCTGATGCCGATTCCGTTTCGGACCCCGACTGCGATACCAATTCTGGTTCTTCGACGCTGCTCTCATTTATAGCTCGTATCGCTTCAATTATTCGACTTACTGGAAACAAAAGTAATGTTAGGTATTTTTCTGATGATCAGCAGAATGTTTTGCGATTTCATTGGTATGACAATGATTCGTGTCCTTAATGTCAGGATAAGAGTAGAGATGTAGAGGCACATGGAGGGTCAAACCAAGCTCACTCGCAAACTATTCATACAGCATCTGTGGCTAGATGATCTAGGATGTTGTATAATACACTCAGACGACTATCCCTGCTTATGCATACAGTCACGCCTTTTTAACGAGATCAAGTCCCTACAACATTGTGTCGTTACATCTTACGCTAACAGGTGGTCAGCCTTTAGCCGTACAAACATGAACACGTGTGACTACCAGCTGTTCCAATGTTCCAACTGTAACTGGGGTTTACGACTACGTCTATTGCCGACGGCCGGCCGGTACCAAATTATCTACTTAGGTAGTAGTTATAGTTATGGACGAAATGGGCAGCAGAATAGGCGGTCGGATCGTCCGCTCGGCATGGCCGGCGTCCCCCACAAGAAAAAATAAATAGTAGTTAAAGTTAGTATAATGTTTCAAGGACTCACCTAAAAGCTCGAGTAGTTTTCTGTGCTGCCTGAATTCGATTCGAGGTCTGTTCGCCTGCAATAACAAAGAAAGAATTATTAAAATGTTTAAATGAAAAACTATATTTGTATTGTAGTGCTATCTGTACGCACTTCTAACAACACATTTTGTATCGTGTGTGTCGGTTCATAATATCGTTTACTACTTTATAACTAAGAATAAAATTGAAAATATAAAAGTGCAGAGAAACATCGCCTATATCATATTTTTACCGTACCTATACATAACATAACAAATTCTTAGATCTATATTACAATACATTTCTCGAAAAGTAGCCCTCTCGGTAATGTAAATTTGCTCACAGGCTCCTTAGAAATTATTAACTAGTGGTTCAATTATACCGCTACCCTAAGGTACCGGGACAATGCTCTATAAATTAGTTGGTAACTATCTATACATATAATAAAATGATAGAAAAGTCAAAACTGTACATTGGAAATATTTAAAAAAAAATACTAGCTGGGTGTTCAACATAGGATACCGAAGCCGAAAATGTAGTTAGAAAATTTTTTGTCTGTTTGTCGGTTTGTCTGTTTGCTTTGCTTTGTCCGGAAGGATCTCGAAAAGTACTCAATAGATTTGATTCAAATTTTGCATAAATATTAACAAGGGGTAGGGTCTTCAAATAGGCTAAATGTTATCACGCTACATATCCTAGGGGCTAAGCAGAGACCAATCAAATTTGCATCATAACATAATTATCACGCGTACGATATCGCGGGCAACAACTAGTTATATTATATATGCACCGATGTTTTGAATGCGTTGCAGCGTCAGTTCGCTGTTTTTTGAACGAGGACTAGAACTATATTATTCTAGTAAGTCGGCATATATATACAATATCTGTTGCCGCAACTGTATCTAAGCTCTGCATACAGTCAGTTACAGTTATTATCTGTTGCAAGTACGACTTCGGCGAGTCGGTCTGATTTTAGGATCTATATTGTTAAACTTGTTCTGCGCTCTCTCTATATCTGGATGTGACAATCTCTTGTTTTATAGCAACTTGATTTCTAGGTATCATAAGGTAATCAAATTGCGAAATTATAATAGTTCCAAGTAAAAAATGTTTTTCCATAGAACTTAAATAATTCTTATAAAACTCTATACCAACAGGTTCTTAGAATCAGAGCTCTGCTCGCTTCCAATATAGCAAGAAAACTTTCAGTAAATATGAAATAAGTTACGTGAAACACATCGGGAAGTCATGTTGTTACTCTATTTTTTTTATAAAAATCAGGTAAGACTGCGCTTTCGTTATTAATAATTTAAGTCTATTTGTCATGTATTGTTCGACCATGGAGCTATATGTACTGTTTCTATTCTTTGACCAAATGTGATACTTCCATCCAAGTATTGAGGTGTTCCCAAGCATTATCTCCCGAGAAAGCTCGAGTGCAGTAAAGGTGAGTCTTCCGACTTGATTTTAGTCTTTAGCCTGGAATTGACTTTGTTGTCACTGGTCAAATGGTCCTGACGGTGTAGACGCTTACTGTAGTCCTTGAAAAATTGCAGCCGTAGATTAGTATGATATGGACGAGCTGATGACGGTGAAAATCCTTCGCTGTACACAACCTTTGTTTAAGATTGATGGACTTTCGTTTTTTCTAGTTACGTCAGAAGAATGTTACGGTTTCAAATATCAAGGCGTATCTTAAACCGATTTATTTTAGTCTGGATTTCTTTTCGTGAACCGGGCCACCTATTTATCAAACAAAACTATGAATGCAACGTTTATAAAACATTCCCATCAAGATCATTATTCCAAAACGTTTAGATCGATGATTCCAAAAGAATCAATAAAATTCAGTGTTCTTTTCTGCCTTTCATTAGTATTTTACGTTATCTTTAAACCATCCTGGTTTTATTAACGCATGCATATTAAAAATAAAGGCGGGACTTCACGCCAATCTCCAACTAAAACTTACATGCACCGATGTTTTGAATGCGTTGCAGCGTCAGTTCGTTGTTTTTTTGAACGATGACTAGAATTTTATTATTCTAGTATATAGGCATTCATATACAATATCTGTTGTTGCAACTGTATCTAAGCTCTGGTTACAGTTAGTTACAGTTATTATCTGTTGCAAGTACGACTTCGGCGAGTCGTCAATGTGATTTTAGGATTTATATTGTTAAACTTGTTCTACGCCCTCTCTATATCTAGATGTGACGATCTCTTGTTTTATACCAACTTGTTTTCTAGGTATCAAAAGGTAATCACATTGCGATATTACAGTAGTTCCAAGTCTAAATTATTTTTCGATAGAATTTAAATAATACCTTTTAAACTCTATACCAACACGTTCTTAAAATAAGAGCTCTGCTCGCTTCCAATATAGACAGAAAACTTTAAGTAAAGATGAAAGTAGGAACGTGACACGCATCGGGGAGTCATGTTGTAACTCCTTTTTTTTTAATTCAAAAATCAAGTAAGACTGCGCTTTTGTTATTAATAATTTCACTTTCGTCGTTTGTTTGTCGTCGATTTGTCATTTTGTCTAACCTGGGAGCTGTAATGAGATTGTTCCCATTCTTTGACAAAATGTGATACTTCTATCCAAGTAATGAGATGTTCCCAAGCATTTTCTGCCGAGAAAGCTCAAGTGCAGTAAGGGTGGGTCTTCCGACTTGATTTTAATCTTAAGTCTGGCATTGACTTTAATGTCACTGGCATAAATTGTTCTGACAATGTAGATGCTTACAACAGTTCTTGAAAAATTGCAACAGTAGATTAGTATGATATGGACGGGCTGATGACGGTGAAAATCCTTCGCTGTACACAACCTTTGTTTAAGATTGATGGACTTTCGTTTATTCTAGTTACGTCAGAAGAATGTTACGGTTTCAAATATCAAGGCGTATCTTAAACTGATTTATTTTAGTCTGGATTTCTTTTCGTGAACTGGGCCACCTATTTATGAAACAAAACTATGAATGCAACGTTTATAAAACATTCACATCAAGATCATTATTCCAAAACGTTTAAATCGATGATTCCAAAAGAATTAATGAAATTCAGTGTTCTTTTCTGCCTTTCATTAGTATTTTACGTTATCTTTAAACCATCCTGGTTTTATTAACACATGCATATTAAAAATAAAGGCGGGACTTCACGCGAAATCTCCAACTAAAACTTACATGCACCGATGTTCTGAATGCGTTGCAGCGTCAGTTCGTTGTTTTTATGAACGAGGACTAGAATTATATTATATATGCAACGATGTTTTGAATGCGTTGCAGCGTCAGTTCGCTGTTTTTTGAACGAGGACTAGAACTATATTATTCTAGTAAGTCGGCATATATATACAATATATGTTGCCGCAACTGTATCTAAGCTCTGGATGTGAGTCGGTGTGATTTTAATATAAATTTTCTCACTCTCGTTCTGCGCTCTCCCAATATTTGGATCGGCTTGTTTTATATCACAACGTAAAACGTTGCGACATAAGTCAGAGAAATCATTTTTCCATATAATTTAAATATAACTACCTAATAAACGAGCTCTGCTCGCCTGCAATAGCAAGAAAACTTTCATGGATAATGAAAGTAGTTTACGTAACCTAAAATGCATCAGGGAGTCATAGTGTAACTCCAGTTTGCATTTTGCCGCACCCATATCTTTTCAGGTATTGTTTTCAAAATTTGAGCTCTTCTCACCTGCAATAGTGGAGAAAGTGTTATTAAAAATGAGATGAAAGAAAGAAAGAAAGAAAGAAAAAGCTTTTTATTCCACTTAATGAAAAAAAAAATACATTATAAAACTTAAAAACAAAATAAAATTAAACAAAAAGTAGAATAACGGCCACCTCTCAGCGTAATGCTGTCCACCTGCGTTACAGGCAGACAGCGCTGGTTTTCAGATGCTCGTACGATTAACTCTATCGTCATTTTGTCTAATCTGGGAGCTTTAATGGGATTGTTCCTATTTTTTGACAAAATGTGATACTTCTATCCAAGTAATGGGTGTTCCCAAGCATTTTCTCCCGAGAAAGCTCAAGTGCAGTAAGGGTGGGTCTTCCGACTTGATTTTATTTTAAGCCTGGAATTGACTTTAATGTCACCGGCATAAATGAAAAAGCCAAACCTGTTAGCTCCTTCAGGAGCGCTTCGCCAGCCTCCCCGGCGGCGGGACTCAAAAGATTCTTTAAATGTTGAGTCAAGCTGTCGAGGCCACCAGCAGAACCATTTCGGAAGGAGCCAACAGATGCCACGAATTCCTTGGCTGTAACAGTTAAATAGTCAAAATCGGAATTTGGAGGATCGGGAAAGGAAAGGTCGTCCCTTGGCGCAGGGTGCTTGCTCCTCAGATCTGCAAGAGTATTTGGAGAGCAAGGCGCCACAACGTCGCTGCTAAATAATAACCTGGACGCTCCTCTGATGTCACCTTCTCTTAATTTGGATTCTACATAATGACATAGAGAATTTTTATGGAAGACTGTGAATTTAGGGTCAAAAATACATGATAAATTGCAATTTTCTTTAATTCGAGTCGTTAAACTTTTGTTGGTGACCTGATTTTTGGAAATATGAAGAATCCTATAAGAGGTGAGTAATTGCTCCCAAGCAAATGTGGAATTGTCCCGTACTACAAGGCCAATACAGTGGGCCAAGTTTTGAGCCACTGCTGGCCTTGCACCACGGGGTATTCTCTTTACAACCGGAACAGAATTTTTGTATTTACTTAAAGATTGCCAAAAAGGAATTTGTGCATGTTCTGACTCTAAGGACAAAGTGTTCGGAAGTACATTTTGGGACTTATGTTGTTTGTTGTTTCCCAAAATGTACTTTCAAACCTCGCTGACCCTTAAAGAATCGGGCCTGGGAGCAATTAGGACAGCGAACCAGGCAATTCAGCGACGAGGAAGGTTGACTGTTTACATTCAAAATTCCTCCATCATTGCAGTCTCGTAACATAAATTAAGTAAATTGTAAAAACTTACTCTTAAATTATCAATAATATTTACACAAAATCACAAAAAAAAAACTCAGTATTTACACTTCACTGACACTCAACACTGACGTCGTCAACGTTGCCGTGGATACATAGCGCCGTGCCTCAGCGCGCGGCGCCTGCCGGCCCCGGCGCTCAAAACCTTCTTTCAAAGAAAATTCAAAAACTGCTATGCAATATTTCAATATCAATATGCGAGGTTCGAAGAAAGGGGAAGGACACCCTAACCCTTGCGTCTAGCGACCTGATACTTGGTCCAAGGCATGAGAGGCACTTCTCCGATGGCGGTGTCGTTCGGCTAGCGTGCTCTAGCGTGTGATAGTCAGAAGTGCATAACATATTGGGTATTATATTTTAAAATCAAATATTATAAAATTTATTTGACACGGCCATCTTCTTTCTTTAAACTTGTTCTACGCCCTCTCTATATCTAGATGTGACGATCTCTTGTTTTATACCAACTTTTTTTCTAGGTATCACAAGATAATCACATTGCGATATTACAGTAGTTCCAAGTCTAAATTGTTTTTCGATAGAATTTAAATAACACCTTTTAAACTCTACGCCAACATGTTCTTAAAATAAGAGCTCTGCTCGCTTCCAATATAGACAGAAAACGTTCAGTAAAGATGAAAGTAGGAACGTGACACGCATCGGGGAGTCATGTTGTAACTCTTTCTTTTTTAATTCAAAAATCAAATATTACTGCGCTTTTGTTATTAATAATTTCACTTTCGTCGTTTCTTTGTCGTCGATTTGTCATTTTGTCTAACCTGGGAGCTTTAATGGGATTGTTCTTCTATCCAAGTAATGAGATGTTCCCAAGCATTTTCTCCCGAGAAAGCTCAAGTGCAGTAAGGGTGGGTCTTCCGACTTGATTTTAATCTTAAGCCTGGAATTGACTTTAATGTCACCGGCATAAATTGTCCTGACAATGTAGACACTTACAACATCCTGGTTTTATTAACGCATACATATTAAAAATAAAGGCGGGACTTCACGCGAAATCTCGAACTAAAACTTACATGCACCGATGTTTTGAATGCGTTGCAGCGTCAGTTCGTTGTTTTTATGAACGAGGACTAGAATTATATTATATATGCACCGATGTTTTGAATGCGTTGCAGCGTCAGTTCGCTGTTTTTAGAACGAGGACTAGAATTATATTATTCTAGTAAGTCGGCATATATATACAATATCTGTTGCTGCAATGTTCCAATATAGCAAGCATGTCACCGGCATAAATTGTCCTGACAATGTAGACACTTACAACATCCTGGTTTTATTAACGCATGCATATTAAAAATAAAGGCGGGACTTCACGCGAAATCTCGAACTAAAACTTATACATATGTACCGATGTTTTGAATGCGTTGCAGCGTCAGTTCGTTGTTTTTATGAACAAGGACTAGAATTATATTATATATGCACCGATGTTTTGAATGCGTTGCAGCGTCAGTTCGTTGTTTTTAAGAACGAGGACTAGAATTAAATTATATATGCACCGATGTTTTGAATGCGTTGCAGCGTCAGTTCGCTGTTTTTTGAACGAGGACTAGAATTATATTATTCTAGTAAGTCGGCATATATATACAATATCTGTTGCTGCAATGTTCCAATATAGCATATTTTTCGGTCCACCCGTCACTTAAAATATTGAAAAAAAAACTAATAAAAAAAGGAACCGACTTCAAACATATCCTGAAAAATATAATTTACTTAGCAGAAAGTAATATGTATTTTCATTTATCACATTTTATTCAACATAATATTCAAGTTGGTAATACATACCTAAGCCTATGGGTTTACTTGGCGCCGACTTCAATATGATATTTAATAAAATGTGATAAATCAAAATACATATTACTTTGTGCTAAGTAAATTTAATTTTACAGGATATTATGCTTGAAGTCGGTTCTATTTTTATTTAATAATTCTTTCTTCGTCATACAGGCGAGCAGAGCTCAAATTCGTAGAGTCACGACGGACTATATAAGATCAATGTTCCGAAGAATCGAATCGAGGCAGCACACCAAAGCCGATAAGGAGCGGCACAACAAACTACTCGAGCTGCAAAGTGGGTCCTTGAAGCATTATACAAATACTAATTAGATAATTTGGTACCGGCCGATCGTCGGTAAAGTGAGGTAGCACACCCAAGCCTGGTGTTTTTAATAATTCTTTCTTCGCTATTGCAGGCGAATCAGTAAAAATGAAATAATTTACGTGAAACACATCGGGAAGTCATGTTGTTACTCTATTTTTTTTTATATATGTCAGGTAAGACTGCGCTTTCGTTATTAATAATTTCACTTTATTTATAATTAAGTCTATTTGTCATGTATTGTTCGACCACGGAGCTATATATATTGTTCCTATTCTTTGACCAAATGTGATACTTCCATCCAAGTATTGAGGTGTTCCCAAGCATTATCTCCCGAGAAAGCTTGAGTGCAGTAAAGGTGAGTATTCCGACTTGATTTTAAGTCTTTAGCCTGGAATTGACTTTGTTGTCACCGGCGTAAATGGTCCTGACAGTGTAGACGCTTACTGCAGTCCTTGAAAAATTGCAGCTGTAGATTAGTATGGTAGATATGAACGGGCTGATGACGGTGAAAATCCTTTGCTGTACACAACCTTTGTTTAAGATTGATGAACTTTCGTTTGTTCTAGTTACTAAGCGTCAGTTATAACGGCAAGAATTAAAAAGTTTTTTTTTAACATATATTAAGACAAAAATGAAGTCGGATCTTCACGCAAAATCTTGAACAGATAGGTACTTACTTGCAATACTTATTAAATTCCATACCTTGCTTTACCTTTTCTTCAGGGACTCGCTTTGTAATTCGTGCCGCTCGTTCTGCCGCTCTACGTAGACTGTGGTTTCCTGCCTCTGTTGTTGTTTTTCGAGCATTAGTTTGATATAATTCTTGGAGGCTTTAAGAGTTTGCGCTCTGCTCGCCTGCAATAGCGAAGAAAGAATTATTAAAAACACCAGGCTTGGGTGTGCTACCTCACTTTACCGACGATCGGCCGGTACCAAATTATCTAATTAGTATTTGTATAATGCTTCAAGGACCCACTTTGCAGTTCGAGTAGTTTGTTGTGCCGCTCCTTATCGGCTTTGGTGTGCTGCCTCGATTCGATTCTTCGGAACATTGATCTTATATAGTCCGTCGTGACTCTACGAATTTGAGCTCTGCTCGCCTGTATGACGAAGAAAGAATTATTAAATAAAAATAGAACCGACTTCAAGCATAATATCCTGTAAAATTAAATTTACTTAGCACAAAGTAATATGTATTTTGATTTATCACATTTTATTAAATATCATATTGAAGTCGGCGCCAAGTAAACCCATAGGCTTAGGTATGTATTACCAACTTGAATATTATGTTGAATAAAATGTGATAAATGAAAATACATATTACTTTCTGCTAAGTAAATTATATTTTTCAGGATATGTTTGAAGTCGGTTCCATTTTTTATTAGTTTTTTTTTCAATATTTTAAGTGACGGGTGGACCGAAAAATATATCTATCTAGGTGTATAGTTCTTATCAATACAAATCTATCAATCCTAAACACAAGGTAACTGCTGTAAATCGTTAAGGAATTCCCTCGACTGTCTTTCGGTTCTACCATCAGATCGATTCCAGACCTTCATTAAATTGTAGAACATTAAAGCACTTAATTAAAAAGTTAACAAACGCACTTGTTGTCCCAAAAAATTTTCAGTGAGGACAACCCTCGATTTCTCCTAGATCCCATCATCAGATCCTGACCTGGTGAAAATGGGACCACCTCAGAAGTAAATACTATTCAACCATAGAAAAATAAACATTGAAATCCGTCTATAATTGACGGAAATATCGCTGAACATACACAAAAAAACCTGCGGACGAATTGAGAACCTCTTGCCTTTTTTGAAGTCGGTTAAAAAGTGAGTCAGAAATAAAATCGACATAAAGTCGACCAGATTATCAACGAAGTTGGGGGGTCAGCTACCTAGTACATTTATAAATTCAGGCTTGATTTCCTTTTCATGATTTCAAACTGGTCAACAAATTCTAAAACCAAACTAAGAATGCGAGCACATAATAATATATTTCGGGTCTTTTTCGCGTAAAGAAGACAAAGAGTTATTGTTAGAAGGCGAAGTTTTTTTTTTTTTTTTTTTTATATTCAGCTCGCCAAATTGACGTCGCCACCAGCCTGATGGTAAGAAAGCAGTGGCGCATCTAGCGATTGGGGGCCACTTCTTACAGTGGTCCTCAAGTTGGCGGCCCTGTGATGTGCCTCTTCACGCTCCTCTTGAAGAACCCGGGATTGTAAGATGAGGGAAAGACGTGTGCGGGCAGGTCGTTCCATGTTTTTATAGTTCGACAGAGGAACGATCTTTTGAAACGCTCGGTTCTGGCGAAGATTCTCTCCACTGTGTATGAGTGGCATCTCTGCCCGGCACGCGTTGTTCGGGATCGGAAAGGAGATGGTGGGATCAGGTTGAAGAGCTCTTCAGAACATTCGCCGTGATACATTCGATAGAAGGCAGCCAAGGACGCTATGGTTCTTCGCTGCGACAAAGGTTCGAGGCCTCCCGTCACCTCAGGACAACCAATTATTCGGATAGCACGTCTCTGCATAGCGTCAAGCGCGTCTAACAAGTACCTCGCGGAGTCATCCCAAAGGTGAGAACAGTACTCGACGCAGGGACGAATCTGCGTCTTGTACAGTAAACATCTCTGATGTGGCGTGAAATACCGTCTCACCTTATTCAGAATTCCCAGTTTCCGCGAGGCCAGACCAATACAGCTCTCTATGTAGTTTTTGTGATTGAGCTCACGCCGGACGTCTATACCGAGGATCTCCAGGTTGTCCTTTAGTGGAATTGTAATGCTCTGAAGAGAGGGCAGGGGTAGGAATGGGGACTTCTTAGCTGTAAACGCACACGCCTGTGTTTTTCTGGCATTGAACTCGACCAGGTTGTCTGAACCCCATTGGGCAATGCGGCCCAGGTCCAGATCGAGATCCGCCACGAGTTGTCGTCTCTTCTCATCCACGTCGCCTCGCCCTGCCGCTGGACGGCCAGAATAGCTCCCATGAAGAGTACTGTCATCCGCATAACAATGAATGCACCCAAGGGACAGCATGTCATTGATATGCAGAAGAAAGAGAGTTGGGGACAATACCGATCCCTGTGGTACTCCGGCATTTACCTGAAAAAAACAGGAAGCCTGACCATCACAGAGGACCCGAATCCGTCGCCCGTTCAGGAAGCTGGCCAACCAGCGGCACAACTGATGCGATAATCCATATGACGGCAGCTTGGAAAGAAGCGACGCATGCCATACCCTATCAAAGGCTTTTGCGATGTCTAGGCCAATAGCCAGAGATTCGCCGTGCCTCTCCATAGCCTCACCCCAGGTGTGCGTTATGTACGCCAGGAGGTCACCCGTTGATCGTTTCGGCCTAAAGCCATATTGGCGATCGTTAATTAACGAGTGATCCTCCAGATAGCGCATGAGCTGTTTGTTGATGATTAGCTCGAACACCTTGCAGATGACGGTGGTAACGGCTATGGGGCGATAGTTGGCTGAATCCGACCGATCCCCTTTCTTGGGGATCGGTTGGACATTCGCCTCCTTCCAAGCCTCCGGCACTTCTCCCGACGAATACGAAAGGCGATACAGACGTGTTAGCGTTGGAGACAATTCAGCTGCACAATTCCTCAGCACCACAGCCGGAATGCCATCAGGACCACTGGCTTTCCGCGTGTCGAGTGACCGTAGCACCGCCCGCACATCGCACTGCCGGATTACAATTTCCGGCATCGTGGTTCCACAGTTGGCGATAGTGGGAGGTTGCTTGCCACAGTCATCGACCCGGGAATTAGCCGCAAAGAGCTTGGCCAGCATTTCCGTTTAGGAATTAGCCGCAAAGAGCTTGGTCAGCATTTCAGTTTATAAACATTTACCTAAAGAAAAGAATTGATGAATTTCTATGTACTTTTCTGTCTATCACTATTATTATACTTGAAACGATCGCAGCTTTTAACACTCATAGTTATAATTAAACTCGGGACTTTACGCGCAATGCTAATACTTACTAGCACCTACGTTTTGAACGCGTTGCAGCGTCAATTCGTTGATTTTTTTTAACTAGGACTAGTATTATATTCTAGTTATGACGCATAATTCTTCCCAAATTTTTTTTTCACTAAATTGGCTAGATTACTTTGTATGTGAAACACATCACGACAAGCTTTAACCTAAGTAGGTACTCGGAGTTGACGAATAAAATACTCTCTGATTTATTAAACTATTTATCAGACATTCCCCCTGCTCTTTAGGGGAATATTGATAAAGTCCCGAAACTGTATCTAAGCTCTGGGTACAGTCAGTTACAGTTATTGTCTGTTGCAAGTACGGCTTCGGTGAGTCGGTGTGATTTTAGGATAAATTTTCTCACTCTCGTTCTGCGCTCTCCCAATATTTGGATCGGCTTGTTTTATATCACAACGTAAAACGTTGCGACATAAGTCAGTGAAATCATTTTTCCATATAATTTAAATATACCTACCTAATAAACGAGCTCTGCTCGCCTGCAATAGCAAGAAAACTTTCATGGATAATGAAAGTAGTTTACGTAACGTAAAATGCATCAGGGAGTCATGGTGTAACTCCAGTTTGCATTTTGCCGCTCCCATGTCTTTTCAAGTATTGTTTTCAAAATTTGAGCTCTTCTCGCCTGCAATAGTGCAGAAAGTGTTATTAGAAACGAGATGCTCGTACGATTAACTCTATTTAAATTGGAGTGCTATGGATACTCATGACAACGCGAATTATATTTCAAGTACAAGTTAGTCAGAAATCGTGTTTCGCTGTTTTTAATTACGTCGGTACTTTATGGATTTCATATTGTGTCATTTAATTGCACACAAATTATATGTAACTTGTGTGTCATCACTCATCACATACAAGTACTGCTTTGGCGATTCGGTTTGGTATATGGCTCGAGATTGCCATAAGCGGTCTGTGCCCCCTCAACGTCTGGATGGACATTATTGTATTTTGAAATGTTGTTATTGACTGTGATTTTATTTTCAACAGAATAATACAATATTATACCGTAAGCTTAGTATTTTTACCCAGGCTGAAGGTGAAAAGAGTCGGGCTGGATTCCATGATTTTTTTCGAGATAATTACATTTTGTGCAAATTGGCTTTGGCAAAAAATATAAAAGAAGTAGACGTCACAAAAGTAACGTTTATGCAATTGAATCATTGTTTGTATATTGTTTATTATTGTGTGTGTATGTAAATATTGTAAATTGTAAGTATCTAGTTTAGGCACCATTCTCAAAATTGTTATGTTTACTGTGAATTCAATGTATAAATACCTTATTTAAGACACATTTTGAAATAAGCTTGTTGTGTTTTGAAAAAATAAAGAATTTATTATTATTAAAAAAATATTTTAAAAAAAATAACAGTAACTATGTCTTTCAGATTCAGTAAATCGGTAACATGGACACAAGTGACTTTACAGTTGTTTTTTCAAAACCTAATGATTGGTAGTTCTTATTTATTTTGTTGTTGACATTACATTTGTTGTTTTTTTTTCTATTTTCAATAGACTACGTTCTGTTATCTAACTGTTATGTAACTGTGTAGGTAACTAATGTTATTTTATACTTTATATAATAATAACTAACTCATTTGGATATTTGCTGTGCCCAAACAGGGTCGACAATGAAACCTTATCTTTAAATATATCATCTAATATACATTGTGGAACTGCAATATAAAGATATTGCATACTGAATGTAATTACTGAGTAATAAATTGGAATGGAGTGAAATATTTTTCTTTTCAAAATGTCGGGCCAGATTTTACACATTAAATGTTTCGGCTTGTGATATACACACTGTATTAATTTTATCGTCTGTTTTTTTTTATGAATTTAAGATGATAACATATTTTTAAAAAATAAGATCAGTCTTCCAGCAGATGTTGTATAGGCACCTAATGATAATAATATATTTCAAAACAAGCATCATTAAACCACTAGATCACATGAAGATCAAAATTGTACAAGGCACATAGTATGCCATTTGGTATATAATATACAGGGTGAATTTTTGAAAAGGGCTTGGATGGCCAAATCCGAAACTATAAGGAATAGCTAAAAATGCTCAAAGGAGTCACGAGCCCGATTTTGATACAACTTAAAACCTCATCATTAGATTTTTGAAAAACCAATGATCCTAGCTGGGAATCCGAACCCTATGATTTTGAAAAAAAAACACACCCTTTATTATTACACCTTATATACGATAGTGTCGCTGATAAGGATCAAATTCTGCGAAGTAATGATATACGGCAAATTTAAGGAAAGTTTGGAATTTTAATAGAATTCATATTTTCTTGTACCTAAATTTTGCATCATAGTTTGTTTCGTTCGAAATCCCAGAATAGATCGTAACTATTCCCTGTTTTAAATCATGCTCAGAATGATTTTTTGGAGAATATTCTAAACGGAATCAATAATATTGAATGCAGTACGATTCTTGAGGTCTCTAATCCAGCTATGTATTGAAAACAATTGTCTACATTTTGAACAATTAATCAGTTAACGTAAGCAAAATAAATTGTATTTTGTTAAAGATGAGCACATTCCTTTAGTTTGCCGTATGTCATTACTTCCCAGAATAAGATCCATAATAGTAACTCCATTGTATAGTGTAATAATATAGGGTGTTTTTTTTTTCATAATCAATGGGTTCGATTCCCAGCTAGGACTATTGCTTTTTTAAAAATCTAATGATGAGGTTTTAAGTTTCATCAAAATCGGGCTCGTGACTCCTTTGAGCATTTTTCGCTATTCTTTATAGTTTCGGATTTGCCCATCCAATCCCTTTTGAAAAATTCATCCTGTATATACATCATATTATGATGTATTATGTGTCTTGTACAATACTATTTTACTAAGTGGTATTTATTATTTAGTAATCAAACAACAATACTATAAAGGCGCATATCTAAATATTATTCGACTAATAGAAGGATAAGTTTCGTTACAAATTAAATGTCTACTGTAGTGATGTTAATAAGTATTATAATATCGAGATTTGTTACATTTAGAAAACACTTCTGTCACGTGTTATTGAATTGATTATTAATAAACGAGTTCTAAGTTAAACAGTTTTTTTTCTTATTTGAAAACCCGATAACGTTAATAATGATTCTGTAACATACTGCACCGTGATTGGTGAATCGCGGCACAGCTCCTCTCTGCTCCGCCTAAGTGGAATCGCACAAAGGTGCGGTTCCACTTAGGCTGCAACTATACAGGATGGCATTTAAAGACGGTAGTTGGAGGTAAAGTACCCTTAATATTGATAATGGTAAGTTTTGCTGTAAGGAAACATTCCTTTATTTTCAAAAGTAAGTAAAACTGCATTTATAGATTTTTGAAAAATCACCTGCTTGAGCCGGGAATCCCAACCGAAAGAGTCTTTAATAAGGAACCATTTCTTTTAAATATCAAGTATAGTAATATTAGTATCAAGTAAAACAAGTTTTTATTGTATAGCTTACTCACTTTCTAAAGAAAAAAGCAGTCTAATTAAGAATTTCGTACTTTTTTTGAAGTTAGCACCAGTAGCACGATAGGTAGGTATTGGTCACATTAAAAGGTTCACAATTTTCTAATGCACAAAGTATTTAAATATCAAAATATTGTACCTATAGATTATTACTATTAGAAACTAGCTGATGCCCGCAGCTTCACTAGCGTGAGTATAGCTAAGTACCATCATGAAAACATTGACATACGATCAAAAAACCGCATCAAAATCGATCCACCCCTTGGGCCGTGACGAATTCACAGGACAGAGTTGTTAATTATGAGAGTTCGTTAATTGAATTAATGAGTAACTAGTTACAATGTAATTAGATTAACGTGTAATTCCATTACTCAGTAATTAGTTACTGCTAGAACCTACTTATTGTAATTAATTACTCAAGTAATTTTTTACAGAGTAATTGCATTAAGCATTATAAAGTAATTGTAATATGTAACGGTTAATTTAATTACATTTTGCACATCACTGATATTTTTATACTGTGGCGATTTCAACGTAATTTGGCATAATAATTACGAAATAGTTGCGAAAAAAACTGACACAGGTCCTGCCTCCACAAGCGCTAGCGCGAGACTGATCGCGATCGGCCGTCAGCGGCGCAATTCTATTGTTTGGTAGATATTCGTACATGATAACTATGTAAATACTTGTGTATAGAAAAACGATTGAAAAATATGTATGAAAATATAGCTTTAATTGAGTGAATAAAAAATATATAAAATGTTAACAGTTTAGCCACAGTATTGAAAAAACTTTTCTGAGAGAGTCGACTTTCGGATTTTTTTCTATCTAGTGAAATTTATTAGATCGTGTAACGGAATTGGAATATGTTTAGCTTATATCCTTAACTATTATATATATATTTATCTATAGTGATAACAAATGTATGGGTAGTAAGAGGTATTTTTAAATTTCAAACTGAAACGTCATTGTCACTGTGGTTGAATGGCAAAACGTTGGAACGTATCACCTTCTACAGAGAGTAGAAACGGAAGTGTTTGACTTTTTGTGAATTTACTTTTCTAAGTAAAATGAATTTTAGAATGCAATTTTATTAAATCTTACTAAAAAGCAGTAATGTAAAAGGCATAATGATGTTAAAACATAATACAACATACTTCATATTTTCAAGTTTTACCGCAGTAGTGCCATCTAGCTCGTGTGTAATGAATCTTTTGAATTCTAGGAACGTTGTAAGTTCCTAGTAAGTGTAACTTACAACGTTTTATACGAGAGATGGCGGAAATTCGCATTGCAAAGGAATTTCGTTTCGGATTGTCCGAGTATTTTTCAATTTGACTGTACATATAATAAATTCGTAAATAGTAAGCCTATATCCCACCAAAAACATTATGTAAAAAACTAGCTAAGTCTCGATGTAACTGCTTGTATATCTCTAAAAAGTAATGAGATCTAGACAAAGCCGTGCCAAGTCTAAGGTTCCTTACTGCGATTTCTTTATTATTATAGTTAATGTTGTGTGACTTGGCCGTTGAAAATTCTTTATACGTTAGTGTGTACAAGACAATTTTGTTTACACGTAATGTTATATCTGTTGTAACTGCCTATGTTTGTTAAGCGAGATAATAATAGCCCATACTGGTATTGGTAATTGGACGCTAGTGTCTCATTTTAGGCTGTTGCTGATTGTGCAACACATGCATTCAGCATAGACAATGCTGACTTCTGCTGTCTGCTTTTTGAAGCGTCAAATCGACCACCGATCTAACATAAATTAGACGTACAGACGGACTTCTATCAATGATTACAAGTCCGTCTATACTGGAAATATTTTTTATACTGTTTGTTTCAGGCATAATAAGGCAAATTATTATAATACACAGCTTTATCAAGCCTGTAATTCCATCATCAATGGGCAGCGGTTCTGGCGACAGATTGGTGCAATGGTGTCATGAAGCACCTGGTTTTGTACCCTTGTGTACCCTTCAACGGCCAAGTCACACAACATTAACTACACTCGAGAGCAATGAATCCGGGTCACTTAAAGAATGTTAAAAATCTCGGAAACTAAAAATGATAGGTTAATGCAATAAATTGTATTTAATAGACAATGTAATACTCCTTAATGAAAGTAAAAAAAATATGAGTCACGATACATTTTATTAACACAAAATTACATAAAGAAAAAACTGCCGATCTCTCCTTAAAACAAAAATAGGAAACATGAAATTTTTGAACTTTATTACGATTTTCTTGAATTTTAATACTTCGTATTGCCTCCTCGTGCTTCCATTACTGCGTTTACGCGGTTTGGCATGCTGTACACCAAGTTCCTTATACGATTTTGGGGAATATTCTCCCATTCCTCTGTGAGAGCAATTTTGAGCTCACGAAGCGTGATTGGGGGAGGGTTTCGTTGTTTTACGCATCTGCCTAGCTCGTCCCAAGCATGCTCGATCGGGTTGATATCCGGGCTGCGCGCTGGCCACTCCATACGAGTAATGTTCATCTCTTGAAGGTAGTCATTCACAATCCTACCTGTATGAGGTCGGGCATTGTCATGCATAAATATAGCATCCTCACCTAAATTGACCATAAATGGACCAACGTGATCATTGAGGATTTCTTCCACATATCTTACGCTAGTTAAAGAGCCGTTTTCTATGATCACCAGCTCTGTGCGACTTTCAGAAGAAATTCCGGCCCACACAAGTACAGACCCACCACCGTAGGCTACTTTTTCTTCGATGCATGCTTGCTTGAATCTTTCCCCTGGTCTTCGATACACTCTGTGTCTTCCATCGTGCTTGTAGAGCATAAATTTTGATTCGTCGGAGAACATAACTTTTGACCAATCTTCAATACTCCAATTTACGTGGCTCTGGGCATACCTTAGTCTCGAAATACGATGCCCACGCTCCAGTTTAGGGCCGTTTGCAGGTCTAAGGGGTTTTAAGTTAGATTCAGCAAGCCGACGTCTTACTGTCCATGCACTTGGGTTACTTCCTCCGAGGCGTCGAAACTGATTGGTGAGTTCAGTTCCTGTGAGAAAGCGATTTCGAAGCATGGTGTTCACCAAGTATCGGTCTTCTCGTGCTGTGGTACACCTGGTTCTGCCCGTTCCTGGGCTGCGTAGGTTAGAACCAGTTTCTTCGTAACGTCGGAGAACTCTTTGTACTGTTGACAGCGACACACCGACAGTCCTGGCTGTATCGCGCTGACTCCGGCCGGTTTCCAGCATTGTAAGTATTCTGGTGCATTCTTCAGGCGTAAGCGACATAATTTCAGCTTGATTAATGAATATAGAGCACTATCAACATGGTTTATGTACCCACATAAATGACACATTACAAACAAAAGCAACACCAAATGCTGTAATTTCGTAGTTCCATCTTCGAAAGTGGCCCTTTTTCAAATTTGATTTTTTTATGATATAACTTTACAATAACTAAGAAGTTTTAATACCTTCATTTAAGGAGTATTACATTGTCTATTAAATACAATTTATTGCATTAACCTAGCATTTTTAGTTTCCGAGATTTTTAGGATTCTTTAAGTGACCCGGATTCATTGCTCTCGAGTGTATAATAATAAAGAAATCGCAGTAAGGAACTTTAGACTTGGCACGACTTTGTCTAGATCTCATTACTTTTTAGAGATATACAAGCAGCTCCATCGAGACTTGGCTAGTTTTTTACAGAATGTTTTGGTGGGATTTCACTTCTTTTTGTAGTAACGTGGGCATATTGATTTATTTTATTAGATTTTCTTATTTGACGCAGTTTTTTTTTTTCATTTTAGGAGTAGTTTTTTTTATTATATATAATATATATATATATATATATATAATGGGTTTTAAAAAAATCTAATGATGAGGTTTTAAGTTTCATCAAAATCGGGTTCGTGACTCCTTTGAGCATTTTGCGCTATTCCTTATAGTTTCGGATTTTTCCATCCAATCCCTTTTGAAAAATTCACCTGTATATATATATAGTTCTTTTTTAAGTTTTATATATAGTAGTTTAAGTTATATTTATAGTATTATATAGTAGTATAGTAAGTATAAAAACCAGTCTAGCCTTATCCAGAGTTACTTTAATATTATTTATATGCGTATTAAAAGCAGAAGGGGAAGCATTCGCCCAGTAGTGGGACACTATAGGCTAGATTAATTTAGAAGATGTGTCCGGTGTACCAAATAGTAGAAGGGTGCATTACCATATCTTTAATACAGCTGAGACCAGCTGAGGGTTTTTCATCAGATACTTCAGACCTTCGATTTTTGACATCAAATAAAGCGGCCCACCAAGAATGAATGAAATGAATATTTTTTGTAAAGGCGGTATGTCGATCTCTTATCACTTGGTTGGGCTCCTGTGTTTTCTAATCATGGTCACCAGGTACTCCAGATCTTCGATTATCCTAGTTTTTACAGTTTTCACTATATGTGGTCATTAAACCCTAACTCGGTACCAAATTTCAGCTCTCTGAGTTTATAGGAAGTACTAGTTCTATTTTGATGATCATGAGTGTCATAAATGCGAAAATTTGCTTTCTCTTAACTTCGGAACTAAATGACCTACAGACTTGATATTTTGGATTTTAAGTAAGTCATTATAGCTTACTGGATGACGAAAATTTTTGCGTTCTGGTCTTATGCGATTTTAATATTTTTTTAGTGTTATAAAGGGAGTACTATAAGAATTGTTTCACGGAAGTTTCAATATTAAGAGTTATGTATTTCAGAAATTAAAGACATCTCAACTTTCGGTAAACCTGTTTTTCAAGGGTTCCTTTGAATGTAAGGGTCATTCTAAACTGGCGTGTTTACTTAGTCATAAAAGAACTTAAAGATCAAGGGTATTGTAAAATAAACGCTCCTAGCCGTCTGATGAAGAAATAGTTCTCCTTTCATAGACCTTATGTGACGTAAACGACGTTGCGAGGGTCAGCTATTTTAGAATAGACTTAATCTTTAAGCTCTTTTATGATTAAGTAAACAGGGCAGTTTCACACGCTGCTTGATGAGTCTGATGAAGAAATACACCTCCTTTCATACTCCATCTGTGACGTAAACGAAGTTGCGAGGGTCAGTTAGTACTTATAATAAAGCTGCAGAGGGTCGAGAGTCTGTACCTACATGGAAGATATTTTTAAAATTTTTATTGTAGGGCATTCTCTAATCGATATTGAAGCCGAAAATTTAAACTTTTCATGTCTGTCTGTATCCCGAATAAGTATCACGCCGAAATTACTGAACCAATTTGAATGATACTTGGTACATTGCGAGCTTATAGTCCGAGGAGGGTTCTTGGATACTTTCAATCCCGATATTTTAAGCGGTTCCTGCGGGAGACGGGATAAAATACAAAATAGTTTTCAGTGGTAATTTCTTAATGCGTGGTCCGATTTCAAATATTTTTTAGTGTTGGAAAAGAGAGTACTTTAAGGATTGTTCCACACAAGTTTCAATATTGAGGGTTTTGTAGTTCAGAAATTAGAGACATCTCAGCTTTCGCTAAACTTATAATCAAGGGTTCGTTTGAATCTAAGGGTCATTCTAAACTAGTGTGTTTGGTTATTCATAAAAGAACTTAAAGATTAACCCCCATATTCATAATCGTTTATTAAACCTATTTTAGTTAAAACACACTTTAAGTCTATTGCTGTCTCTAACCAATGACAGAGTATGGTTAGAGACAGCAATAGACTTAAAATGTGTTTTAACTAAATTAGGTTTAATAAACGATTATGAATATGGGGGTAAGGGTATTGTAAAATAATTAACACACAAAACTAAAGAATTAAACAGTATTGCGTTATTTGGTGACGTTCTGCGTTTTATACCCCAGCAGGCGCAAATGGGTGGGGCAGGTACCTGCGCACACGCAGGGGTGCGTTCGGGGCGGAGGGTGTCAACATTGGTCCGCCACTTCAACGTTCTATGTTTTGCCCCTATGTAGCGCACTGCAATAAACGGGGCGCTTTAGGTACATTAAACTAACATCACGTCCCGGCCTGATGGAAAATCATGGTGACTTTTAGCGATTAGACCCTCTCTTACAGTCCGTAATATCTTTTTAAACAACGCCCAATCTCTACCCCAATTTAATTATGTGCTATGGGATCTAAATGGTAAATAACAATATCTTTAAGAGTAAATTGGAATCACGTAGGAGGACGCAGACAAAGGATGTGTATTCCCAACTAACGATTTCCTTAATACCTTTTTATAACGGGAGAAAAATCCTACAAGGATGATATGCCGGACTCCTACCGACTAAAAACTAAAAACCTTACGTTTTCTACCTAATAGCCCTCAGAAGGATCAACCCAACAGTCCACCTTCTCCTTCTTGAACCTCAGTTGGGTATTCCTGGAATGGAAGAAGCTACAAAGATTCAGTATGGTTCCTCAATCTAAATCAATTTCGTTTGTACCTCACCCTCTTAAACCTACGATTCCTAGAGCTTTAGAAGCTAAATTGCGATTAAAGCAATTGATGCTCTTTCTTTTAAGAAATCATATTCTATGATATAGATTGAGGAGCATAACTAAATAAACTCTTTGTAGTTTCTTGAATTCCAGTATATACCTACCTTACGTAACTCCTATTAAATGATACATAACGAAAAGATTCCTAAATTCAGATGTTTAGATTGAGGAGCCACTTTTACACAGAAGTAACATTATATCTACTCGCCTACATTTTTCGAAAATTGGCCCACATTTTTTGAAAAATGGCTACTCAAATGTAAGCTTTATTAAAAGTGAAGTGGCTTCTTGATTCATACGGGCACGATAAATTGATATAGAGTGGTTTGGAATGCCAATAGACGTTTTCTTAACTTGTAGATTTTGCTAAGTCATACTTATCAGTGGAGAATAACAGAATCTTTTTGTTGATTCTGACTGCAAATACTTTCCGGTCAATAATTTTTTATTACCTTTTAGTGTCTAACTCTGTAAAAAGGGGTTTATCCACTTAGTCATACTATTAGTTATACGATATAACAAAATGCACTGAAAATGTCCAAATAGTTATACTGCCCAGTATAACTATTTGGAGTCGATTAATTTGGCTTATTTTAGTCCAAATAGTTATACTGCTCAGTATAACAACATGGATTCGACTAATTTTGATCGGATTCATCCATTTGGTTATATTCGTAAATAAACAAGCACTTTATAATATATCTATTAGGTATTTTATGTTCCAAGCATTATAGAAAAGTAAATAGTGAGACACTTTTTTAGAAACAGTGCGATAGCATTAAAATGCTATCGCACTGTTTCTAAAAAAGTGCCTATTGTGATATCACCGTTAACTAATTGCATTTGTGCTTCCATGATCATCATGTCATTGACTAAACTGCTTTTTTGTCGGTTCTCTTTACTTTGCTCAATATCGATATTAACATCTTCGGCATCTTCAAGAATCGCTTTCAAAAATTGCATAATGCTTACATGTTTCCTGGTTTTGCATGCTTGGTTTAAGTTCATATGCCACGCCTCAACTTGGTTAGTACTGCGATGCCTCTCTCCAAACACACACCACGATTTTATGAATTCATCACTCTTGAGCCAGTAATTTTCAAAGTAATTCATAAAGGTATTAATTTTTTTATTTTTTAATATTGTTTGTATTTTTGCAGTCTTATCTTTAATATAGTCCCATCCTACGCGAATTTGGATATTTGGGAGAAGTGGCAACACAGTACAAAGCCCTACAATTTTTTTTGGCCATTTGTCTCTTTTTTTAATTATATCTAATTGTTTAGCTTTTCTCCAAATACAATCGGAATAATGCGTATAACATCCTTTTATCTGAACATTTGGGAATACTATCGACGCGGCTTTACATGACGCTTTCTCAAAGTCGAACATAAACTTATTTGGTTTCCAATTTGAAATTTGTGACAAAATTATTCTGAACAAGATTATGTACGATTCAGTTGACATGTCCGACATCAGAGCATAGACCATAGGCAAAATACGCGACTCCGTCTGAGTACTGGAGAAGTCACCATGCAGAGAATAGATTTGGGCGAAAGGTTTCGGACAACTTTTAAAAGTTCCGTCGCCGTAATATTCTTTTACATCCGTTAAGTGCTGTCTCATATATGGCGAACAAAATACCAAAATTCGTCTCCCATCAGAAATGTAATCACCTAAGACTAGTGATGAATATTGTCTAGGTACAGTTACTTCTTCTGGTCTTTCGCAATGCAATTTATGCACTCCTGCTGCTTCATTCCTTTTTTTATATAATGTACTTTTTACATTCTTATATTTTGGTATCTTAGTAACCAAATGATATCCTAAAGACTTAATTTCTCTTCTTGTCTGCTTATAAATATTAGGAACCGAACTAGTGAAGTCGGTAGAAGCCTTTTTTTGGCATTCAATCAGCTTTAACTCTACTTCATTCTTGGCATAATTAGGTTCACAGTCTTTACTGTGCGTGACTGATTTTGTAATTTCTTCATTCTGGAAAAAATACTCTCTTTTTACATTTCATCCAAGTTCTTTATATATATTTTACTATATACTATCACTATAATTTATTTTCGCTATCTCATACGTGTTAGACTATAAACTATACTGGCTAGACATTTCTGGCACATAAATTGATTAAGAAAAACTTAACAAATAAATAAACACTTACTTTAACGGTCAGCGACCCCGTGCAATATTGTTTACCAGACTTATCTTTAGATGAACATCTCCAGATAAACGCACCATCGCTGTACCGTCGATTTTTATAATATTGATGTCCGTTAAAAAATAATACAAAACCTCGTCCTCTTTTGATAAATAGTGGTTTTTCTTCGAGGCTTCGGGACGGTCCAGGAATACCTTCCATTTTAAAATCACAAATACAAAAGCAAATCCGGATTATAACATTCTTATCTAGCAGCATTTGCAACTGACATTTAATAACTAATCCGTCAATTTGCTACTAGCCAGTAATTAAAGCCAGAGATATCTTTGACTTTCAACCTCCTTACTCATTTCTAGAAACAGTGCCAGTGGGAACATAAAATACCTAATAGATATATTATAAAGTGCTTGTTTATTTACGAATATAACCAAATGGATGAATCCGATCAAAATTAGTCGAATCCATGTTGTTATACTGAGCAGTATAACTATTTGGACTAAAATAAGCCAAATTAATCGACTCCAAATAGTTATACTGGGCAGTATAACTATTTGGACATTTTCAGTGCATTTTGTTATATCGTATAACTAATAGTATGACTAAGTGGATAAACCCGTAAAAGTAAAAAGTATAAATTCATAGGTATCCATATATGTTGTTTCTATTGTTCGTAACTTTCGAAGAAAAAGTCATTAACCGTTAAAGGACAAGAAAGAAAGAAAGAAAGAAAAACTGTCTTTAATGGTTAATGACATGGTTGATTCTAGAGGTAGGTACTCAGTGTCTAAAAACCAATTGACCATTCAACTGCCCTTGTGTGATCACACGGCACCACTAACTAAGGAGCTAAATATGAGAATAAGCCCTTTTGTAAAATTAAAACACTACAATGTTGTAATTTTTTCCAAAACTGTCAATAGTCTGAGTACTTATTTGATAGTATTGTGTGTGATACATTTTGTACACGTTTTCTAGCGCAAATCAAGCTAATGGTCTTAAAAAAAAAGAAACAAACTTTAAACAGAGAAACAAATAAGTACGAAAGCAAAGTCGTCCATTGTAAGAAAAAAATAAATTAACCATAAATCTCAGGTGCAAAAGTGTGTTTTTATAAAAAGAAAATATTTGTTTCAACTGTCCATTGTCCTCAAATAAGCATTATTGAACTGGGGATGCCATATTGTTCGTGAAGGGTCTGTTCCACAAGACGTGTCTCGCACGCGAGTGGCGTTTATTCTAGGCAATAATAATGCTTGCCTTGTGAAAACAAATGTCACGAGTCTCGCCACAAGTCTCGCCTCTCGCTATTAAAACCCTTCTAGGCCCGAGCCACCACTCACCGCACAAACAGGAACAGACTCTTCAGTTATAGTTTCGTTTCGAGGGACAGTTATCATTATCACCTGTAGTATAAACACTAGGTATTATAGAAGCGAGTCTCGCGCGCAATCGTCACATTCAAGTAGGTATTGCTTTTTCATTATAAATTTCATTCAAAATGTAAACTAAACAGCTGCAGGCGAAAATTTTATAGCTACTTTGGCAATGAGCTAATCGCATACAACTTTTGCCAATAGCGTGCGAGAAACTCTTCCTGTGTAACAGGCCCTTAAATTGGCATAAGTAGGTTCCTTTATACGGCATTAGAGTTTCAATTGCCAACTGTTCCATATCGTGCTTATAGTTAGAGAGTCATTGTCTCCCAGATCACAAAAGAATGTATACTGCAGCTGACGGTTTTGATCTGAAGAGTCAATTGTACTAATTCGGAACATTGTCTCCATCGCCGTGCCAGTTTCTAGCATCACCTGAAAATGCGTAAGTGTATTTGATTAAATGTTGTAAAGGTTTAGGAATCTCTTTCTCAATTAGCCTGCGAAAGTCGCTTGCCTGCTTGAATATACTAAATAACCGGCCAAGTGCGAGTTGGACTCGCCCATGAAGGGTTTCGTAGCAGCAAGTAACATAATATAAAAGTTCTCATAGTTCGTTGTAACTTTGATTGATGTTTTAACACGTTCGCAGTGGTAGTGATTTTTCTAACCGAAAATTGCAGTTTATGACGTAAAAAAAAAACTACCAGCTCTATCTCGGTCGAACTAATTTTCGTTGGTAGTTTTTATGGCAATGTACATCATATCTTCTTTTTAGATTTATCATTCTCTTAGTTTGGAAGTTAGAGGGGGGGGGACACACATTTTTCCACTTTGGAAGTGTCTCTTGCGCAAACTATTCAGTTTAGAAAAAAATGATATTAGAAACCTCAATATCATTTTTGAAGACCTATCTATAGATACCATACTCGTATGGTTTTGACGAAATAATTTTTTTTTTATTTCAGTTCTGAGTATGGGGACCCCCAAAATTTACTGCTTTTTTTCTAATTTTATATAAGAATCTTAATGCGGTTTACAGAATACATCTAGTTACCAAGTTTCAATATCATAGGCCTTACCGTTTCGGAGAAAAGTGGCTGTGACACACGGACGGACAGACAGACAGACAGACATGACGAATCTATAAGGGTTCCGTTTTTGCCATTTGGCTACGAAACCCTAAAAAGCAATGACTACCATATGGGTTGGGGGTTAAATTTATGATCTTTTTATTTATTTACTTATTATTTATTATATACTATATTGTACACCAAGAACAAACAAAGCAATACAATAGGTGGCCTCTATACAGACAAATAAATTAAAAAAATATACTTACAAGGTACTTGACTGCCTCAGTGGCGCATTCGGTAATGTGTAATGTGAAAAACGTTCTGTTTCCCGGGTCTGTCCATATGTGACCCACAAATGTTTGTTTTGTAGTTTAGGTGTTTTCTATGTAAATTATGTATATATTTAGAAATGTTTAAGTCTGTCTATCAGTCGTCTAGATCCCACAGCATAAGCTGATATTAGCTTAATTTGGGTAGATGACGTTGTGTGAGATTGCCCATATTTTTAGGGTTTCGTAGCCAAATGGCAAAAACGGAACCCTTATAGATTCTTCATGTCTGTCTGTCTGTCTGTCCGTCTGTCTGTCCGTCCGTGTGTCACAGCCACTTTTCTCCGAAACTAAAAGGTCTATGCTATTGAAACTTGGTAACTAGATGTATTCTGTAAACCGCATTAAGATTCTTATATAAAACTAGAAAAAAAGCAGTAAATTTTGGGGGTCCCCATACTCAGAACTGAAAATCAATATTTTTTTTTTCATCAAATCCATACGTGAGGGGTATTTATAGATAGGTCTTCAAAAATGCTATTGAGGTTCCTAAAATATTTTTTTTCTAAAGTGAATAGTTTGCGCAACAGACACTTTCAAAGTGGAAAAATGTGTGTGTGTGTGTGTGTGTGTGTGTGTGTGTGTGTGTGTGTGTGTGTGTGTGTGTGTGTGTGTGTGTGTGTGTGTGTGTGTGTGTCCCTCTAACTTCTAAACTAAGAGAATGATAAATCTAAAAAAAATATATGATGTACATTGCCGTAAAAACTACCAAAGAAAATTGGTTTGAACGAGATAGAGCTGGTAGTTCATTTTTTAATACGTCATAAACCACAATCTTTCGGTTAGAAAGTTACTACGAACTATAAGAACTTTTATATTATGTTACTTGCTGCTACGAAACCCTTCATGGACGAGTCCAACTCGCACTTGGCCGGTTTTATTATTTATTTTAATTCTTACTATACTTTACATATACTTCGGATACAGCTGTACTCTCTGTCTCGCCGTTGACGTCTGTCAAACCCTCGTTGCACTCCATACCTCTAAATATCTACACCTACATAGAATTCGTTTTCAAAAAAACGATTTTCTTTTTAACATTCATGATATTCTATTAAGATAGCAGCAAAGCGTAGTAGCTCGTATAACCTTCTCAATAAATGGGCCATCTAATAATAAAATTTTGATCAGGTTAATATCTTCCGTGATATTCCCGAATATACAAACCCACAAGCTTCTCCTCTTTATGGCGGCTAAGTGTGCAACTTCCGCCCTACTCTCCACGCCATGAAGAAGATCCGACTTGCTACTAAACTGCCTCTATGCCGTATTCTATAATAATCTATACTAATATTATAAAGAGGAAAGATTTGTTTTTTTGTTTGTTTGTTTGTTTGTTTGTAACGAACAGGCTCCGGAACTACTGGACCGATTTGAAAAATTCTTTCACTGTTGGAAAGCTACACTCTTTGCGGTGAACATAGGCTATATTTTATTCCCATATTCCCACGGGAACGGGAACTACGCGGGTGAAACCGCGTGACGTCCGCTAGTATTCTATAATCGCGTAATATTTCTACCGCGTAGCAATACTGCTATTGTTTTTTAGACATATTGCTACGTCTATAAAGACGTCCGTGAGGTTAATGTGACTCATAACGTAAAAATTACAGTTGAGTTCTGAATTTTGAGTTACAACCTTGTAAATGGATTTCTTTTTTATCCACAACGATCGGTTTAATGTCTAAAGTTCATTATAATAAATAGTAATTATGTAGTCACCTCAATCACTGCATAGATTATGTTAGGGGTAGCGATTAGGCCTTCTTCTATGAAATATCAAACAACGGAACATCCCGAGACCACAGCACTGATGTTCGCGCTCAGATGTACCATACTATCTTCTTTTATCAACCTCGGTGTCGAATAACATACATACATATGGTCACGCCTTTATTCCAGAAGGGGTAGGCAGAGGCATATTATATGCCCACATTTCACCTTTTAAATGGACAGGCGCAGGTTGTGACGGCCAGCTGTTGAAATAAAGCCTTCAACTTAGCTTAACGACTGCCATTTTACTGGCAACCGGGACCAACGGCTTAACGTGCCTTCCGAAGCACGGAAACGCTCAAATAAATGTCACAAAGTAATTACATGGATGGTCACCCATCCATGGACCGGCCATAGTGAAAGTTGCTTACTGCAGTGATCGTTTACAGAACACTGAGTTCGCGGGGCCACGAGCGATTCCGTCGAGGTGTCGAATAAACCTGCAATTAAAAACAATAGATATAATGTTACGGCAGAGGAACCGTACAAGGACTGTAAATTTTTTTATTTTTACTCGAGCGTGTCAGATTAATAAAAGGAAGGATAAAGGTTGGTTTCAGGATTAGCGTGATTGAATAAAAGGCATCTAACAACAGGTTGTATACTTAACCTCGATAGTAGGCAATTGGTGTTCCACGGTGATGACACGCGCACTTGAATGGGTGCACAATGAGTTTTTTATGACTGTGATTGTTACTCATATTGTTTACTTACCTCCTGTGGAATAAAAACAATTTTGCTAGCCGCCGGTCGACAAAATTACCAGATGATGTTCGCGGCTTCCATTGGGTACATTTCGCGGAATAAAAAGTAGCCCTTGTGTTATTCCAGAAAGTAGGATACCATAGCTATCAATATATTATTATTATGTTATCTGTGATGCCAACACAATCCTATTCCAACTACGTAATCCAACTAAAACAACTAAGTAATCCAACTCCCCGATTGAACAGACTTAAAAAGAATACTCAAAAGAACTTAAACCCTTTGAATTTGTGTAGTCCTATGTGAATAAATTATGACAGTGATTTAGTCGTATCATTCTAGAACACAAGAACACAGTGTAGTAAAGTTAAAAGACTAACAAAAATAAATAGATTAGGTGTATTCTTAGAAAAAGTATTTTGGAAGCTTAAGTCAAGATTAACTTCTCAAATTTTTCAACAAAATTAGACGAAGAACCAGCTGAGTTCTTAGTTTGGAAAGAAATAAACAAAAGAGTTACGTTTCCAAACACTGTTTTTGACAAAAAAACAGGCAGTAAGGAAAACAATAGCCCTAAGGAATTTGTGAGTTTATTATGTCTCGACTTTGCGTCGTCCAAGTGATTTTTCAGGTGCCATCCGAAACGCTAAAAACAATGAGTATTGCCTTAAGCGAGGAGCCAAGTTTCTTAAGTTTAAAAAAAAAATCTGGTGCTTTATCTGGACCACTATACTAAAAGATATTGGAGAAGCTCATTACTCAACTTGTAAAAGACATCGCCCTCTTTTTAACGTATGAATATCCCTATGCCATTCCGAGTTGAATTTGATCAAAATAACACGGTCCCTACCAGTCTTTCTAGTGCAGCAACTTCGGGAATCTCGTAGGGTTCTCGGCAGACTGGCCATCATCGCAGTCCCGTCTAAGCGTTTGGGTGTCAACCAGCTTTTTTGGGTGTTGGTTCGGCTGTTATATCACTTCTTAGGGCGTGAGACGTGCGTGAAACTGGGCCTACTTCTATAGCCCACCGGCCACCCTCAGACATCGCCCAAGGGCTCTAATGTCCTTGGTGGCTAAGTCTGTAGTACCAGACTATTTCACAGAACATCTTAAGAGAATGTAAAATGCAAATATATGAATAAATTTATCTTGTTGCAATAAATTATAACACTTACTCTCTTACAACAGGTAGCCCCGAGGGAAATATTATTTACACTGTCATCGTGAATATTGAAATCTTCAAAGTGCTCTCCATTTAGTGTACAGTCCCAGGTTATCTAAAAACAACAAATTCCTCTTCAAGCAGCCATACTCGTATTTGAGTTGTCAAAAGATCGGGAAGAGCCAGTTCAGTCTATACTGGCCGCAATGTCGCCAAAAAATACCTACCAGTAGAGCCTAAATTTCTAGTACCTCGATCTAATTCCTACACTTGTTCATCTTGTTCATCCCACCATCCATCCGAAATATATTATCGTATAAAATCATGAACTTGACTGCTATACCTAGTAGTAGTAGTAACGATTTCGTTTTCCTTTCCTATGCCCATTTAACAAAATGAATAAATTTCGAACCCGTTCGAAATACAAGTTTACTCGTGGTATTGGCAGTGAGGTAGGGTCTTAAAGAAAAAAAAATGCAATAGAAACAAATACTATTCAGGAAAATTCTCAATGTTAAAATTCTGTTGAGCATCGAGTTGAAAAAAAAAACCTCAGATGACTACAAAGAAAACGATTTTTTTTTCGTGTGTAAGACAAAACAATAAAAATGGAACAGGAACCGCCGAAGCGCGTGCACAAAAAAAAACAAAGAGACAATTATTGCTTTCAGGTATGCTTTGAAAAATAAGCTTTGCGTTCATTTTTTTTAAAGAATGTGGACCTAAAGACATGCACTAAAAGCTATTCGAGCAAACGAGTTCTGGAGAGACTACCGCGACTTAGTAAACGTGAGGTTGGACGACCCCCCGAGGATGGATCGATTTGATTTTGTCCTACTTCAAATGGCAGCCCTTTTTCCACTGCCACTGCTTGAGAATTCGTTAGTAATTGCATAAAATCAACTACGAGTATACTCGTAGCTCGTAGGGCAGCAGTCAACATATTAACTAAAGTAACTAAGGTAACCAACTAACACTCCCTATATGAAAAAATACTTAGACAGAAACCTCGCTTATCTCATGTTCATTTCGAAGTTTTATTAATTGTCTTAATGTCCGTTTTTACATCGAATGTGGTACCAATAGTAATGAGGATTACGTCTTATAAAAGTTCACTTTTAAGTCGCGATGAAGGGCTTTGAATGGGAGTCCGTTCTGTAATATTAACAGAGATATTTATATACCTGAGTGGCAAGTGCGAGTTTTGGCGAGCGCCGGTCGACATTCGCGGTGAGCGCGTTAACGCCGATTTGTATCGAAATCGAGACAAGTTCCCGCGATTACAGCTAGGTGGCGGTGGCTCAATCTCATACGAATCGGCGTTAACGCGCTCACCGTGAATGCACGCCAAAACTTGCTCTGGCCACTCTGACCAGGGACAATTTATGATAGTATTTAGGTTTCACGTCAGGCGGTTACGGTAACCAAACATCAGGTGGGTCGTGAGCTTCTTTGACCCCTTAGTAGTATCACATGCCACATTCGAATTGATTAAACAACTGATTCCTACCTCGAGAGCCTCAGGCAGGTTAGATTATTCAAACTATTAGGCAAACCAAATATGCTTAGTTTACCTCAGTAATGCTTTCACCATTGGTATGAGGCCAGGGGTCAGCTGTTGGCGACGATCTCCAACCTCGACTCTCTGGCATACGGACCTCTACGCTGCTATCTGCGCTCCACACCGATCACACGAACTTGTTAAAAAAACGAAATTAATGATATTTTGACCTTCCTATGAAGTTAAAAATACTAATTTTTTGGTGTTTATTTAGGGGTATTAAAAACAGACTAAGGGCAAGTTGAACCCGCGCACGGAGGATATCGTGTCAAAAACGATAAGGATTCCGTTTGTTGTATGGTAGCCCTCCCCCCCCCCCTTATTTTTATATGGTTTCTATTTTCGTATTTTCTGTTTTAGCGGCAACAGAAATACATCATCTGCGAAAATTTTAAATCCATTCTTTGTATCTAATAGTAATATTATCTGATGTGTAACATGTGCTCTAACGTTCGGTAGGTATATTGTTCGTATCATAGACAAGAACAATCAGTCTCACCACAGAATTTCGATATAGTCAATTGCTTGGTTGTGGAGATTAGATTGTTTCAGGTAGTCGCTGCTTTGAAAATATCGAAATTCAGCAGCATCACAGTTAGATTGGAGAGCCGACCCCAGATTTTGAACCTCAACTCTGAAGGATGGTGATGATTGTGAATACGGCCATGCATGATTCATGAACAGGTAAAGGTTTTAAATATTGCTCCATTATTCGTCCATTTGTCTTTATTTAATTTTCACAGATGAATTTTTGTTACCGCCATAACAAAAAAACCGGCCAAGTGCGAGTTGGACTCGCCCATGAAGGGTTTCGTAGCAGCAAGTAACATAATATAAAAGTTCTTATAGTTCGTTGTAACTTTGATTGATGTTTTCACACGTTCGCAGTGGTAGTGATTTTTCTAACCGAAAATTGCGGTTTATGACGTATTAAAAAAAAACTACCAGCTCTATCTCGTTCAAACCAATTTTCGTTGGTAGTTTTTATGGCAATGTACACCATATATTTTTTTTTAGATTTATCACGTTCTTAGTTTAGAAGTTAGAGGGGGGGGGACACTCATTTTTCGACTTTGGAAGTCCCTCTTGCGCAAACTATTCACTTTAGAAAAAAATGATTTTAGAAACCTCAACAGCATTTTGGAAGACCTATCTATAGATACCCCACACGAATGGTTTTGATGAAAAAAAAAATTTTGAGTATCAGTTCTGAGTATGGGGACCCCCAAAATTTACTGCTGTTTTTCTAGTGTTATATAAGAATCTTAATGCGGTTCACAGAATACATCTAGTTACCAAGTTTCAATAGCATAGGCCTTATAGTTTCGGAGAAAAGTGGCTGTGACACACGGACGGACAGACAGACAGACAGACAGACAGACAGACAGACATGACGAATCTATAAGGGTTCCGTTTTTGCCATTTGGCTACGAAACCCTAAAAATACCTACTTAAAACAGAAGAAAATATAGCAGGCTCCCATACCTACAACAAACGTGATTATTTGCGGTTTTTTGATACGTCGAAAAACTTAGCCGGTTATAGATTATCGTTGTGATTTTAAGTTTTTGCTTCACATATAAATGTGAATCAAAAACTTAAAAACCTCTTTCTTAACCTCCAATGACCGTGTTTATCACGGGAAAAATGATTATGTAAAAAAGGTGATAAAGCATTGTTTTCAATGGAGAACTGTCGAATTACGACGACTATCATTTTTAGGGTTCAGTACCATAAGCTACTCCGATGACCGTCCGTCTATTTTGTAACCAGGCTGTGTCTCATGAACAGTGATAGCTAGATGGTTAAAATTTTCAAATATCTTGTCCGTATTATTTATCTATTTTATTTTTTATGGTTTTTTGGTACGGAACCCTATATGCGTCAGACTCACAGTTGACCGGGTATTATAAATTATTTGAAACGGTCGAATTTGCTGTTTTATTTTCCATTTTAACAGAATGTTAACAGACGAAAGTTCTTTCACTCGGTGTACAATAGCCAGGGGTCTAGGAATCAGATAAAGAAATATTGGTCTTCGTTTTTGTATTGTTTATAACTTTACCCCCTTTAAAAGGTTTTAAAAGGTTTTAGGTAACCATTACAATACTTTGTTAGTTTTAAAGTAAAGGCAATAAGGGTTACTGTTAGTGCCAAATGTTGCCGACAAAAGACTACAAAGGAAATGGGTAGGTTTCATTAAGATCCTGCGCTTCTGGTCGGAGCTGGGTTGGCTGGAGTGACAGCCAACACTCACGTACAATGGGTCCACTGGCGGACCTAAGTGCGGAAAATGGGAGCCCAAGAAGACTGAAGAAGAAGTCTATGAGACAAACTCATAGAAACCTAACTGAAGCCCGTGGGTGGAAACAACCATGGGATACAGGAATAGGAATTCTGTTCCCGTTCCCGTATCCCATGGGAACTTATTCTAGGGATAAAATGTAGCCATGTGTTGTTATCTGAGTGACAAATATTCAAATATTGTAAAAAAAATTCACAAACACTTCAATACGGGCTTGTACTGTACCTACACGTATGACACAGATTATATAACTAAATAATATAGGCAGATGAGGCTTACCGAACAAGAAAGTGAGGCCGAGAAAGCAAATACTACATCTGAGAAGCTAGTGCTGTAACGCGGCAGTGCCCTCTTTTGGAGTTGTTGAGTGAATTTTGAGTTTTTGTAAGTCCGAAGGGAACACCCAAAAATTTTCCGAAGTTCCGAACAAAGTTTCGAATATTTAAACGCACGATATTCATTTATCCGAAAGTCATAAATTAAGTAAGAATTAATATCAATAGTTCGTACTGTAATTTTCCCAAAAACCCGAATTTAAAATTTCCGAAAATTCATTGCTAAAATTATAATTTTCTACCAAAAATGGTAATAAGTTAAAATTGATAATAAAGCGTGGAGAAAGGACATCCCTCGATTGCAGTAACAAGCTTGTCTCGTCACTCTCAAATCGCACTATGTTTCAACACAGCCGATTTTGTTTCACCTCTGTTTTCTTCTTGAATACTGTAGTCATTATCATATGAAACATCAGAGTGAAACTCCCGCGTCGATACGATATCTAGATTTTTTTTTTTAAATCTCATACTTCACGTTTTTTCAGGTCCGAAATTAAGAAAAAATAAATTATTTAAAAACTAGACCGATTCCAATTATTTTAATAATACTCATTGAAGCTTATACACTATACTTAATCTTCGTTTAAATTTTCGTGTAATTACAGTGATAATTTAAAAAGAAGAAAAAAATGTTTTCTGATTTTTAGTTTTTATTTTTTTATTTCATAGTAATGGCGTATGCGCTAAAAACAAATGAATGAAATTGTAGCTACTACATTGTTCTATCTGCAGTATTTAAATCAACTACTAATTAGGCGTTACTCAGGAATTATAAGATAAATAAAATTTATTCAGGGTTGTCACTTACTGGAAAATGAATACCACTAGCGGACGTCACGCGGTTTCACCCGCGTAGTTCCCGTTCCCGTGGGAATACGGGAATAAAATATAGCCTATGGTCACCGCAAAGAGTGCAGCTTTCCAACAGTGAAAGAATTTTTCAAATGGGTCTAGTAGTTCCGAAACCTATTCGTTACAAACAAAAAACAAAAAAAAACAAATCTTTCCTCTTTATTAAATTAGTATAGATATACCTATAGTAGTATTGTAGCTAAGTGCAAAGTAAGAAACAAAAAGCATTTCATTTTGTCAACAGAATAAATACAATAGCAAAATAACGGCATTTTTTCTCTAAGACCTACTTAAAATAAACCGGCCAAGTGCGAGTTGGACTCGCCCATGAAGGGTTTCGTAGCAGCAAGTAACATAATATAAAAGTTCTTATAGTTCGTTGTAACTTTGATCGATGTTTTAACACGTTCGCAGTGGTAGTGATTTTTCTAACCGAAAATTGCGGTTTATGACGTATTAAAAAAAAACTACCAGCTCTATCTCGTTCGAAACAATTTTCGTTGGTAGTTTTTATGGCAATGTACATCATATATTTTTTTTAGATTTATCATTCTCTTAGTTTAGAAGTTAGAGGGGGGGGGACACACATTTTTCCACTTTGGAAGTGTCTCTTGCGCAAACTATTCATTTTAGAAAAAAATGATGTTAGAAACCTCAGTAGCATTTTTGAAGACCTATCTATAGATACCCCACACGTATTGGTTTGAAGAAAAAAAAAAATTTGAGTTTCAGTTCTGAGTATGGGGACCCCCAAAATTTACTACTTTTTTTCTAGTTGTATATAAGAATCTTAATGCGGTTCACAGAATACATCTAGTAACCAAGTTTCAATGGCATAGGCCTTATAGTTTCGGAGAAAAATGGCTGTGACACATGGACAGACAGACAGACAGACAGACAGACAGACAGACAGACAGACAGACAGACAGACAGACAGACAGACATGACGAATCTATAAGGGTTCCGTTTTTGCCATTTGGCTACGAAACCCTAAAAAACCCTTACAATTTTCCATCTGTGTCTCACTAACCGGCAATCGTGGTGACCGAGAGGGACATAAACGCCAGCGTTATAAAAGCAAATTGGACTTTTGTAAGAAAAATATAAACGAGCCATAAATTTCAGGTGCAAAAATAATTTAAAAACGCTAATTTCTTTTGTTTGTCCTTTGTCCACCGTCACCACAGAAAATACAACCTTATACGCAAGTTTTAACTGGCATTATTAACACTATATTGCTTGTAATGGTTCTGTTACACTAGAAGAGATTCTCGCACGCGAGTGGTGTTTTTTGTAGGCAATTATAATGCTCGCCTTGTCTAAACAAATGTTACGAGCCTCGCCACAAGTCTCGCCTCTCGCTATTGAAACTCTCCAAGGCCCCGAACCGTTGGTAACAAACTATACAGTTCTTCTTACGAGCTTTACCATTCGAGACAGACTCTTCAGTTTAGAGTTTAGTTTCGAGTAACAGTTGTCACTTTTGCCTGTAATAAAAAACTGGTTAGGAATCGAGTCTCTCGTGCAATTGTCACATTTGCGTATATCTTGATTAATACGAGTTTTAGCTAGCTTTGCAGTGAGATAATCCTATACGAGTTTTTGCCACTAGCTCGAAAGAAATTCTCCCTGTGCAACAGACCCTGAAATTGGCATAAAGTAGGTACCTTTATACGGCAAAAGAGTTTCAATCGCCAAATTTTTCACATACGTGCCTATAGTTATAGAGTAATTATCCAGATCACAAAAGAAAGTATACTGCAGCGGACGATTTGGATCTGAAGATGCAATTGCACTGATTCGGAACATTGTTTCCATCGCCGTGCCTGTTTCTGGCATCACCTGAAAATGCATAGGTATATTCTGTATTTGATAAATACTATTAAGCTTAAGGGTCTCTTTCAGTAGGCATACGATAAGCCGTAGCCAGCCGTTTGAGCCATCACTAGCCGTCAAATTCAAACTTGAGTTCCTCTCTGTAGACAATCCATGCCGAACAATGGCAATGGACAGAAAGAAGGAAAGGAAGGACGCTAGTAGAATATACCAACTATTTAATGAGCTATCATATGGGCTAGGGGTTAAATGATAGGCACTATATACGGATGGATACTATTGCATAGTTTCATATCAATTTCTTCAGAACCCTAGCCAGCCTCACCTGCAACCTAGTACCAACTCATCTTACTAGCGCGGTACTGTCAGGTCAACCACGCTTTCAAAAGTCCTATGTCCAGCAGACAACTATGTTAGACTGATTTGATTAAACGATTTACTTACAAGAACATCTCCAGAAGTAGGCTTCTCATTCTCATTCAACGTCACATCAGCATAGACAATACCTTCAGTGTTACAATTATCAATCTTATCACATTGACACCTGACAACAATTCGTGCTGTGCCTGAAGCGTCTTTCAGCTGTGCCTCCACTAGCTTCCAACTTGTCTCATTGGAGTAATCTGTCAACTCGTTCGAAAAGTTTTCTTCAAGAGAATAAAAGTTTACCTCATCTGATATGGGAATTCCAGTCTACAACAACGATGTTTAAAAGATATGAGTTTAAATGTATGAGAGACTGCCTCTGTGGCGTAGTCGGTAGTGATACCGCCTGCGGCGCTGGAGGTCCTGGGTCGGTCCAAATACTATGTGTGATTCACAAATGTTTGTTTCGGAGTTTGGGTGTTTTCTACGAGGTATAATATGTAAGTATTTACAAATATATAAGTACGTCTATCAGTCGTCTAGATCCCATAGCACAAGCTTATAGCTTAGTTTGGGCTAGATAATGTTGTGTGAGAATGACCAACAATATTTTATTTATTAATGAGTATATTAGCAACACAAGATACTCGCTGTGCACTCCGGTTCTTCCCTGGAAGACTTCACTATAGGTAAAGCTCTAAACATAAAATTAATGATGAAAGTAAAGCACTTGTAATAGCATGACGGGTTTTGCGTTACGGCATTATCAAAGGCACTGCTTCCAATTACTTGTACATATCCATCAAGTGCCAATAATCAAGTTTAAAATGAAATAAAATTAATTCGTTTCAATTGGTTAGTAGTTTTCTAAGAATACCCCTAACATACTCATACTTATAGAACTCGTCATCATACTAAAACCTTAACACACACATCCACAAACTTTACCATATTATAGTGGCTATGTAAGGGACTTCCCGTCAGGGCTGGGAGTCCCACCACAAATTGGAAATAGTACAGATGGAAACCTCATTTATGTACTTTTTTTCACACCTCCCCTCTGTAAGGCACACTTGAGCACAAATCAGTATCGAAAACTACTATGAAAATCTCTTGATCTCGTGTCTGTTAACTATGTGAGCGGTGTGTGCTTAGCATCAGCGAAATTAGAATGTAGGTTTCCATCTGTACTATCTTTAATTTGTGGTTCCACGCTCTGCCTAATCACAAAACCGCCACTGTATTTCGCGTAGCCTCTACCGCGTAGCGATACTGCTACGCCGTAGAGGCTAAGCCTCTGTAGAATTCTAATACAGGCGTGAGGTTAAGTCACCGGGACTTGTGATGTGAAAGTGATAATTAAATTCCAAAGTCTGTCTTATCTTGTAGAAGGAAATGTCAGCAACAATTACCCACCTCAAGACTGTCTGTAGCGGCCACATCATTACGCTACGGTAACCACTTTTTTTAGCTGAGAAGTATGTCTGACCTCAGTTGTACAAAAAAAGAACGTTGTCCGTATAGTCAGTTTATGAATTATAACTTTTTACGTGATAACGTTATAATGAAAACATAAACATAATCGGCAGATGGAGTAAAATATCGAACCCTAAGGTCCATCGTGCCTCTCTATCACTTCTTTGTTTTAACGGGGCACTTTTTCATGCGTGCAGCAAGCGATCATCGATTTATAATACGTTATTTCGCCAAAAATAGCCAGATCGCTCATTTTTGTGTTGTTGCAGTTCATTAGAAGAATTAGTAATTGGTCACCTCATTCACTGCATAGGTATCAGCATTGTTTGAGTTAGCAGTTGAAAGACCGTCTTCTATGAAATACCAAACGACTGAACACCCTGGGACCACAGCACTGATGTTCGCGCTCAGATGTACCATACTATCTTTTTTTACCAACCTAGGTGTCAAATAAACCTGTAATGGAAAACAATCTACAAAACCTTACGATAGAGGATCCCTAGAAGAAATGTCAATAGTTTACTTGGGTGTTTACTTAACCTCGATGATAGGTAGCTGGTGTTCCACGGTGATGACACGTGCAGTTGAATTGGTACACAATAAACTTTTCGTGACGGTGATTGTCACCGACACAATATACCTGTGGAATAATAACAATTTTGTTAGTCGCTGGTGGACAAAAGAGTCCAATTTTATTATATACCTACCACATGATGTGATGTGATACCATTACCATGAGAATCCTGAGGCAATTCAGCTCCTCGATCGGACAGACTTATAAAGAATACTGAAAAGAACCCCTTTTTTTACGTGAGGAAATTCCTACAGGGACGCTATGCCCGACTTCTACCGACTACAAACCACACGTTTCCTGCCTAATGTCTACGGTTGGGAGCCCCGGATAAGCCCTCGGAAGGATGACCCCAGGGCTCCCAAAAGGAACTTAAACCCTTGAGATAGTGTAGTGCCATGTGAATACAATAAGTTAGTCGTTTCACTCTAGAGCACAAGAACAAAGTGTATTAAACTTATAAGACTGAGAAAAATCATTAGATTATTAATCTTCTTAGAAAAAGTATTTTCGAAGCTTAAGTTCATTTCAAATCACGATTACCCATATGCTTGAATAGTTTTGTGAACTTCTCACGCTTATTATAAAACAAAATTAGCCATTATAGGACCAGCTGAGTTCTTAGTTCGGAAAGAAAAAATAATAGAGAATATCAAGGAATATATTTCTAAACACAGTTTTTGACAAAAGGAAGGCAGAAAATAAATCACACACAAAGTAATTTGTGACCCAGGAGGGGGTTTGATACTATATCTCAACAGTCATAAAATCGACAATTAAAACATCAACACCGTAAGACCAACGATTCAAAATCTCAACACTTCAGAATGTCAGCTGCTTAGTAGGTCAATAGTTCACAATATCAAAGTTAAAAATATCAACATGAAAAAGTTTGGTTGTTACTAAGTGGAAGTGATACAGATATACATACATATGGTCACGCTTTTATCCTCTAAAATTATTTGCCCACATTTCATTTTTTTAGAATTTATCCCACGTAATAGCTGGTGACCCGTAGAACCTTAGACTTGGCACGACTTTGTCTAGATCTCATTACTTTTTAGAGATAAACAAGCAGCTCCATCGAGACTTGGCTAGTTTTTTACAGAATGTTTTTGGTGGGATTTCACTTCTTTTTGTAGAAACGTGGGCATATTGATTTATTTAATTAGATTTTCTTATTTGACGCAGTTTTTTTTCTTTTTAAGAGTAGTTTTTTAATTATTACAAATCTTTCTTTTCTTTTTTTCGGTTCTGATTCTTGTACAGCAGCAACAGTTTTTTGTATTGCCCATTCGCGTTCATGCATTATATTTTGACCAAATTTTGAGCGAAATTAATATTTTAGTGTAATACTACTCGATAATTAAACTAACAATAATTTAATTATCGAGTAGAATAAAGATAATCGTTCGACTATTTCTTCTTGTAAACTTGTAAGTATAAGAATAAAAGCTAGTCTAGTCTTATCTAGAGTTTTCCTTTAATTTTATTTATATGTGTATTAAAAGCAGAAGGGGCTGCATTCGCCCAGCAGTGGGACGCTTTAGGCACTGCTTTAGGCTAGCTTAAATTAGAAGATGTGTCCCACTTTGCTGGATTTTTGCAATGACAGTCAATTTTTTTATGTACTACTATTGTAGAAGGGTGCATTACCATATCTCCAATACAGCTGAGACCAGCTGAGGGTTCTTCATCAGATACTTCAGACCTTCGATATTTGTCATTAAATAAAGCGGCCCACCAGGTGGAATATTTATTGTAAAGAAAGTATGTCGATATCTAAATTATACCGTTGGGCACTTGTGTTTTCTAATACCCTGATTAGAAAACACAAGTGCACAACGGTATAATTTAGATATCGACATACCGTCTTTACAACCAGGTACTCCAGATCTTCAATTATCCTACTTTTTATAGTTTTTCCTTTGTGTGGTCATTAAACCCGAATGACGAAAATTTCTGCGTTCTAGTCTTATCCAGAGGTTCTCAAATAAGGGCCTGAAAATGCGGCGAAATGGTTCCAGTAAAGGATGGTACGGCAGTGTTTGCTTCGCGCTCGCCTTGGCTTAGGGGCACTGCCGTGCCCCTAAATTCTGATAATTGTCATTTAAATATACTTTTACCCTCATTTTCAAAATGAAAAACAATCCTTACGCGGTACTACCTACCTACACTATAAAATTACACTAACACTACCCACAACTTGTACTACTTACTTTTTACAATATTACGAATTGTTTTTATCTCCTATTCTTTCAGCTCAATATGACACATAAATGATTAATGTTTCCTGTACTATATTGATTCAAACCTAGGTAGGTACAAGTATTGTAATATCAAAACTACAGGTAATGCTAGATTTACTGACTGCTTATTTTATATATCGCTATATTAATAGATAACTAAACATGAATTTTATATACCTTTAGTAAAATATGTAGGTATATCTGTATCACTTCCACTAAGTAACAACCAAATTTTTTCATGTTGAGATTTTTAACTTTGATATTGTGAACTATTGACCTACTAAGCTGCTGACATTCTGAAGTGTTGAGATTTTGAATCGTTGGTCTTACGGTGTTGATGTTTTAATTGTCGATTTTATGACTGTTGAGATATAGTATCATACCCATTTGTGAGTGTATTATGTCTCGACTTTTCGCCATTTTTCAGATGCCATTCGAAACGCTAAAAAGAATCAGTTATCTACTCTTAACCATTGACATGAGCGAGGAGCCAAGAGCCAAGCTATCAAAAAAACGGTACTATACTTTGACCACTATTTTGAAAGAGTAGTATGGGGAAGCGATTAGATGTCATGCCGAATTGAAACTGATCACAATAACACGGTCCATACCTGTCTTTTCAGTGTCAGGAACGACAGAAAACTTTTAGGATTTTTGGCAGACTGGCTATCATCGCAGCCTTATCAAGCTTATAGGTGTATGACATCGCCCTAGGGCTCTAATCTCCTACGTGGCTAGGTCTGTAGTATGTACCAGACTATTCATCAAAATAACTTTAGAAAATCTATATCTATACATATAATAAAACTGTAGAGGGTCGAGAGTCTGTACATGGAAGATATTTTGAAAATTTTAATTGGAGGGCGTTCTCTAATCGATACTGAAGCCGAAAATGTAATTTAAACTTTTCATGTCTGTCTGTCTGTCTGTCTGTCTGTCTGTCTGTCTGTATCCCGAATAAGTATCACGCCGAAACTACTGAACCGATTTGAATGATACTTCGTACATTCCGAGCTTATAGTCCGAGGAAGGTTCTAGGATACTTTTGATCCCGAAGTTTTGCGCGGTTCCTGCGGGAGAGGGGATGAAAGATAAAATGGTTTTTCAGTTGTAATTTCTCAACGCGATGCGATTTCCAATATTTTTTAGTATTGGATAGGGAGTACTTTAAGAATTTTTCGACCCAAGTTTCAAGATTGAGAGGTCTGTAGTTCAGAAATTAGGGGCATCTCATCTTTCGCCAAACCTAGAATTCAAGGGTTCCTTTGAATGAGAGGGTAAATCTAAACGGGCGTGTTGGCTTAATCATAAAAGAGCTTAATTATTAAGGCTGTTGTAAAATAATTCAGTCCGCGCCGAAGGCGTGGACCGAATTGTTTTAAAATAGCCTTAATCTTTAAGCTCTTTTATGATTAAGCAAACAGGGCCGTTTCACACGGTGCTTGACGAGTCTGATGAAGAATTACCTCTCCTTAGGTGCACATTATGTAACGTAAACGAAGTTGCAAGGGTCAGCTAGTGTATAATATACATAAGAAATTGTCTCTTGTTTAACTAAATTAAAACACTTACTCTCCTACAACAGGTAGACCAAAGGGAAATACTATTACACTGTCATCGTGAATATAGAAATTTTCAAAGTGCTCTACATTTAGTGTACATTCCCAGGTTATCTAGAAATTGAAGAGAAACAGCCTTAACCCCTCCCACGTTTTATGATACACATAAGCACATAAGCAAATTGGCGCGACGCGATTCCGTTCTTCATTTGAACATAACAGCCGTCAACAGAGACTGTCGTCATAGGTCGTTGATAATTTATATTTCGTTTATTTTTTTAAATTTTTTATTTTTTGAAACATGTAAATAGTTAGATACACTTATTCTGAAGCCGAGAAGGTATAATTTATACTATGTTACTGTCATTACATTCTAAAATTCTTTGTTTTTTCGAAAGCCCTCTCAAAAATAAAAAGAAATCTCAAAAAGACGCAGACGCGTAGAGCATTTTTGCAAATCGAGGCCTAGCGCGTGAGGGGTTAATAGGAGTATGGCTGTTGCCATACTCGTATAAAGGCTGTCAAAAGAACGGAAAGATCCAGTTCAGTCTATTCTGGCCTCAATTTCAGCAAGAAATACCTGTCAGCAGAGCTTAATTTTAGAAATTTCTAGTATGTCTAGTACCTACAGTTACACCCTGTGGTGTAGGTATCAGATTACTAGACCATACCTAGCCTTACGCAGTGATCGTTTGAATCTGCGAGGCTGAGCGCTTCCATTCATCCCATCATCGTCCGTCCATCCGAAATATATTATCATTTAAAATCAATAACACGTTGACTGACAATTACTGTATACTTGTAGTAACTTTTTTCCTACGCCCATTGCCGCCATAATTATAAAATAGTGGTACGAGTAATATCGTAATTGTCAGTGAAACCCATTCGAACTAAAACCTTAAGAAAATTAAAACCGACGAAGCCCGTGCTCAAAGAAAGAAGAGGCAAAGAAACAATGTACTACCTACTTAATGTCCGGTATGCTTTGACAAACCGGTTTTATACATTGTATCATTTAAAGACCACATCTTTAGAAGAATTGATGGCCGAGCAAATGAGTTCTGGAGTGGGAAACACGATTTACTAAATAATAATAATAATAAATATTCACGGACATTTCACACAACGCTTTCTGATCCCAAAGTAAGCTAGAAATAACCTGCTTGTGTTATGGGTATCAGACCACTGATATTAATTCTTACATATTTTTAAATACATACATACACTCATTTGCAAAAAAAAACGGGCACCTAAGCAATGAACCATTTCAAATGTTAATATTGCTTTGTTTGATAATTATAGGTAGTTTTATCCTCACAATTTGGTAAATTAATAAGAAAATAATCGTTTTCATTAGTATTTCTTAAAATTTTGTTACAATTTATGGGAAATAATGCTAAACCTCGCTAGTAGTGTATGTTCGCTAGTAGTGCATATGCTCATGAAGTAAAAATAAAAACGTTTTTTTGTTTGTTTTTCTTTAATAAAGTAAAAGCAGATAAATGTTTAGTATCGAGTGTGACCCCCTCTAGCTAAACTCACAGCTTGAATTCGTCTGGGCATGCTAGCGAGTATATCCCGGATACTTGCTTGCGGAATACGTTCCCACTCCGCAGTAATCACATTCTTCAGCTCTCTGATGGTCTGCGGAGCCGGGTGTACTGATCTCACACGCCGTTTTAGAACGTCCCAGATATGTTCTATGGGATTGAGGTCGGGACTTCGAGCTGGCCAATCCAAACGACGAATGCCGACCTCTTGCACATACGCATTAACATCGCGGGATCGGTGGGCGCGGGCATTGTCGTTCATAAAAATCGAGTCTTGACCTAGAGCGGCCAATGCGGGTTGTGCATGAGGAATTAGAACTTCCGTTATGTATCGATGCCCAGTCAGTGAGCCGTTTTCAATGAAGACTAACTCTGTACGTTCCATTGAATTTATTCCTGCCTAAAACATAACAGAGCCCCCACCATAAGGTGTGATTTCTTCGAAACATGCATCTGCAAAGCGCTCTCCTTGTCTTCTTAGCACTCGCCGACGTCGATCTTCACCGAACAGAGATATCCTGGCTTCATCAGAGAACAAAACCCTATTCCAATCTTCTTGAGTCCATGATTCACAATTTCTAGCGAACCTAAGCCTGTGAACTCTGTGCTCACGGAGTAATTTGGGGCCGCGGGCCGGGCGGTGACTGCGTTATGTTTGCAGCGAGAAGCCTCCTCCTGACCGTCCATAGACTAATATGCACATTTCTTACTTCTTGGAGGTTGTTCTTAAGATCCACATACGAAGATTTGCGATTTCTCAATGCGCGACTCACAAGAAAACGATCATCCCGTGGTTGGGTACATGGTTTTCTTCCAGAACCAGGCCTTCTCTCGACGGAACCAGTCTCCTGATATCGCTGCCAGGTCCTTTGGACCGTCGAGCGACTAACATTTAGCCTCCTAGCCACGAAACATCGGCTGCAACCCTCTTCAAGCAGCGCGATAATTTTGGTAGCTTTTACCACTTTATCTACCATTTTTGATACAGCCAAACAGCAATAAATAAAGCTTTGACAGTCAAGGATATGAAATTAATCGATAAAAATTGAATAAAAGTTGTGAAAGTCGATGTAAACTTCTAGAACTTCGCGCCAAAAATGTAGGATAAAAAGGGGTTTTCTGTTAAAATGAGCATCAAATGAAAATTTGAATTTAGAACGTACTTTTTTAAATGCCACGGCATTTTTAAAACCGGCCAGTAACGTGTACAAACGATTGAAACCTTTTTGGTATTGTATCTTTTTAAAGACGAATGAAAATCAAAACCGCCCGTTTTTTTTGCAAATTGCAAAGACAAAACATTTATGGGTCACACAAATATTTGTCTCCGGTGGGAATCAAACCCACGACCTCCAGCGCCGTAGGCGGTATCACTACCGACTGCGCCAGTCTTTGGCGCAGTCGGTAAATGTAAGGTTGGAGACAAGACGACGTTAAATCAAACGAACTAATCAGATTTTTTTAATTTAATATTTTTTTACTTCAAATGCCAGCCCTTTTTCCACTGACACTGTCTTTTTTACTGTAATTTTGTTAGTCAGTAAATCAACTACGTGAATACTCACAGATATCAGTACGGCCCGGACCACGAGTATACTCGTAGTAGTAGGTTGGCAGTCAACGCATTAACTAAAGTAACTACTCATAAAAAATACTGGGGCAAAAAATTCGCTTACCTCGAGTTCATTTCGAAGGTAATCAATTGTCTTAATGTCCGTTTGTATATCAAATGTGGTACCAACAGTAATGAGGAGTACGTCGATATTGAAGGTAACTTTTAAATCGCGATGAAGGACTTCAAATCGGAGTTTGTTCTGTAATATTAACAGGGATAATTATTTAATTACCCATATTATAACGTGATTCATCTTGTGGGAGGTTTATTGCATCCTCCAATCTGAGGACTAATTTTTATAGATTACTGTGTTAGTGAGCCTTTATTCGTTAGTTTGAGAGTGGCCTTTTATTCGTTAGGTTGCCACGGCTAACCATCAGACGGGCAGCGTTATTTTGGAGCGCGAAATATAAAAGCAGATCGTTGTAATAATTATAATTGGGGAGGAAAATTTGACTCATTATAATTATAGTGAGCTTTACTTTACTGAAACGATCCCATGTTCAGGAGTAAAATCTGAACATATTTAGATTCAGGGTCACGACCATTTTTCTCGGGTCATTTATGTGCCTTACGGACAAATTGAAAAACCCCGAGAAACGCCAAGCCAAAAAATGTGTAGAGTACAATCCCTGGCATGGGTATACCTGCCCCCCGTCATCTCTAGAAGTAGTTTCTATAGATTACAGTGTACTCAGTGACGGCGTTGAGATCGGACTTATCCCTTAACTCGCACTTGGTCAGGTTTGTTGGTTCCCGTACGCAAAGGGTGAAAACTGAACCCTCATACTGAAACTTTGCCCGTCTCTGTTTATTACCAGGCTGCATCTTATAAACCGTGATAAATTATCACAAAATATATTATTTTGGTTGCTGCCGTACCTAACAAATCATAAAATTGAGAATAAAATTAATAAAAATTTGAAAAATTGAAAAATTAAAAAAAAATGAGAATAAAATAAAGGGGGTTCTCATACTCATACAGGAAACGTTTTTTAGTACGGAATCCTTTGTGCGCGAGTAAGATTTGCTCTTGTCCGGTTCTTTTTAACGAATAAAGATCCTTTAAATGTAGCATCAATATACTCACATAGTAATCATGTGTTCTAAAACATGTGGTGACCTAAGCTTCAAGCACATAGTTCAGATCAGCGTACGTTTCTTGTCCGCCCACCAGAACGATGGAGAACATCCTCGACTAACCTTCTATCAGGAGCTTCTGATCTCCTTGAATGTTGTCTATACGAAACGATTTTTCCACAACTTCGTCACTCTCAGGGAATGTAGCGGTCACGTTTAGGATGTAGTTTACACCGATTAGCAGCTGAAATTAAAGAAAACGATCACAGCAGTATGCAGCTTTAGCTATGGCTGGTGCTTGAAACAAAGTTGTTCTACGTCCCTTCTATGCAAAGTGAAGGAACACCAGGAAGGTATTTTAATAAAACTGTAGAGGGTCGAGAGTCTGTACACGGAAGATATTTTGAAAATTTTAATTGCAAGGCATTCTCTAATCGATATTGAAGCCGAAAGTGCCTTGGTGCCACGGTTATTAAGCTTAGAACATTTTACTAAACTCAATGGTACTACAGTGTTATTTTATCCTCACCTACTAGATGGTGCTTTACTAAAAAATAATTATATTTAAAGTGGTAACATTGTATTTTTAAGCGTGCAAGTTGAAGTTACATTTTTTTATCAATTTAGGTAAACTGGCTTTGGTCACTTAGAACATAATTATGCCAAATCTAGATTCCTTAGATTATCAGCAGCGTATTCGTTTATGTCGAAGTTTGGACTAAGTTCTACTCTAGTAAAGCGGTGATACTTACTAGCTTGCTGTGGAATTAGTAGACAAACCTAAAAAGTCGCGTATCACTGCGCTTTATCACTTTCCAACACTTGTGCACGTTGTCGAACCTTTATGTTTAATAATCCAAAATAAATTACACATAAACAATAAAAAATACGCTAGTTTTAAAAAAATATACAACGGAGCGGAACTGCTTGTCTGTAAGTTTACCACGCAAATTTCATAACAGAAACCAGAGGGATAAGGGTCTTGATTAACAGATTTTTAACGTCTCATTTGTATCGATTCAATTTCTGTTTTTAGTGAATTTTTTTAATTTTTACAATCTTTTAAAATATATCATATTCGTTTTGGTATCGAAAATACAAACATTGATTCATTTAGGTACTTGCGTTCGTGATAGAATCAGTGATCCATATTTAATCTGTAAATCGATGTAATCAATAAATAAAAATTGATTGAAAGGTCGTAGTATCCCTAGCCGTTTGCTAAAACCCGGGCTAAAAGGCCCTTAAGCCGTAAATAAATAATAAAAAAAAAACAGCACCTGTCAACTGTCAAGTCAATCAGAAAACCGCCGAACTTTCAAAAAGTTTTCTAGTTTTTGTTTTACGTAATAATAAAAGACTGTATTTCTGTGTTTTAACTACTAGGCTTGCTTTTTCGATTAGGATTTCTTTACTTTAGCCGTCTAGCGTTTGACTGTGGCTTGTGCTTTTGGACTTGGTTTCGTGATTTGGATATTGTTGAACTGGAAATGGAAATGTCTGAGAAAAAGTGTTGTGTTCTTTTTTATATAAGTACAATTTTTTTTTATATAAATTATTATATACAAAATTAATAATAATAAACGACGATTAAATCCATTAAAATGAGTTTTATTTCAACGTGTAGTCTCATTTATTTCGAAAACATCACCCACCAACCAACCGCCAATCAACCGCCAAACTTTCAAAAAGTTTTCTAGTTTTTGTTTTACGTAATAATAAAAGACTGTATTTCTGTGTTTTAACTACTAGGCTTGCTTTTTCGATTAGGATTTCTTTACTTTAGCCGTCTAGCGTTTGACTGTGGCTTGTGCTTTTGGACTTGGTTTCGTGATTTGGATATTATTGAACTGGAAATGGAAATGTCTGAGAAAAAGTGTTGTGTTCTTTTTTATATAAGTACAATTTTTTTTTATATAAATTATTATATACAAAATTAATAATAATAAACGACGATTAAATCCATTAAAATGAGTTTTATTTCAACGTGTAGTCTCATTTATTTCGAAAACATCACCCACCAACCAACCGCCAATCAACCGCCGAACTTTCAAAAAGTTTTCTAGTTTTTGTTTTACGTAATAATAAAAGACTGTATTTCTGTGTTTTAACTACTAGGCTTGCTTTTTCGATTAGGATTTCTTTACTTTAGCCGTCTAGCGTTTGACTGTGGCTTGTGCTTTTGGACTTGGTTTCGTGATTTGGATATTGTTGAACTGGAAATGGAAATGTCTGAGAAAAAGTGTTGTGTTCTTTTTTATATAAGTACAATTTTTTTTTATATAAATTATTATATACAAAATTAATAATAATAAACGACGATTAAATCCATTAAAATGAGTTTTATTTCAACGTGTAGTCTCATTTATTTCGAAAACATCACCCACCAACCAACCGCCAATCAACCGCCGAACTTTCAAAAAGTTTTCTAGTTTTTGTTTTACGTAATAATAAAAGACTGTATTTCTGTGTTTTAACTACTAGGCTTGCTTTTTCGATTAGGATTTCTTTACTTTAGCCGTCTAGCGTTTGACTGTGGCTTGTGCTTTTGGACTTGGTTTCGTGATTTGGATATTGTTGAACTGGAAATGGAAATGTCTGAGAAAAAGTGTTGTGTTCTTTTTTATATAAGTACAATTTTTTTTATATATAAATTATATTATACAAAATTAATAATAATAAACGACGATTAAATCCATTAAAATGAGTTTTATTTCAACGTGTAGTCTCATTTATTTCGAAAACATCAAAAATAGTGATAAATAGCTATACTTATAGTATCTATAGTTCGAATACGGTAGTATGGTTATGTATATGAAATTTTTAACTTTGTCCTTAGTCGCTTGAGGCGCTGCAATCGCCAACCGTCGAGCTTACACTCAATCTCCATATATTCAATATACTCTGTGCTTGGTGCACAATACAGGCAATTGTACACAAATTCAGCATGACATTAATACAAGTATCTGGTTAAATAAAACTTAAAAAATTAAATTATCAAAATTAAAGCTATAACATTCATAATACGACCTACAAATAATCAAACTCAGTTGCATATCTCTAATAGATATTATAAAATTGTAAAAATCTAAACAGGTAAATAAACGTGAAAGTCCTGACTGAGCGATATTAATCAATGCACAGTTCAAACCGCTGGGACTCCAAATTCCAAAATGGGTAAATAGGTTCCTTTATGGTCTAGAGGTCCGCTAGGAAAGCATTTTTAGGAATTCCAACATTAAGGTGGCAAAATAAGGAAGTTCGTCATTTCTAAAGTTAGCATCATAAAATTACCTATACCTGTTTTTGATATAAAATAATAAACGCGTATATCCTTGGTCTGCAAAATTTTACGAATAAGGAGGTTGTAAGTCATATTTCTGAGCAGGTCACCATATTATGAAGATAAATCTGACAGACGTCAAATGTTACCTATTAAGATAACACTACTTTAGATACCTAGTAGGTATTTCTATTATATCTCCTTGTTCTTTACCTGCTTTCTTTTGTTACAGAGCGCGCTACTCATCTTTTACTATATAAATTTGTTTTTGTGTTGCTTATGTTGAGTACATTGACGAGTGACTTGATGCGGAAGGTGCAGGACCATGGAGCAACGCAGGATCGTGTATTGGGGCGTAATTAACTGAGAGGCCTACGTCCAGCAGTGGACTATCATGTCCATAGCATAAATCAATATCAATACATATAATAAAATCGTAACGGGTCGCTGTCTGTACATGGAAGATAAATAAGAAAAAATATTATAGGGGGGCTTTATGAACGCAATAGAACCCAAAACAATGATTTTTAGATTTTTTGTCTGTTTGTCTGTATGTCTGTATGTCTGTATATCTGTTTGTCTGTACGGTTGTGCACGCTAATCTCAGTAACCGCTCAACCGATTGCAATGCGGTTTTTTTTATTGTGTTGAAGTTTGCTCCAGTTAACATTTAGCGTTTGTTTTATGTAAATCGGTTTAGAAATAAAAGAGTTATAACACTTTTAAGAATCAGATATTTTGAAAATTTTAATTGTTGGGGTTTCTTTGAATGTGAGTGAACCTAAACTGGCGTGTTGGCTTAATCATAAAAGAGCTTAATGATTAAGACTATTTTTAAACAATTCAGTCCGCGCCGAAGGCGTGGACTGAATTGTTTTAAAATAGACTTAATCATTAAGCTCTTTTATGATTAAGCAAACAGGGCAGTTTCAGACGCTGCTTGATGACTCTGATGAAGAAATACCTTTCCTTTCATACACCTTATGTGACGTAAACGAAGTTGCGGGCTCAGCTAGTACTTACATAATAATCACATCATTAAATTCTGTCAGCGGTACGATTGTAGCATCTCAGTTGTTGCAAACGTTCATAGGCTACGGCGATTACTTTTAATCAGGTTGAACGCAGCTCAGTGGTAAAAAGAAAATGTTGTAATTATATCTCAATTATTTTTAATGAACCTATTTACTATATTACACTTAAATTAAATTACACTTAACTAAATACATATTATATGAAACGAACAAAAAACAAACAATTAGCGTCTTTTTAGTCAAGTCAAAATGGACTAGAGTTAGAATGTGAATCTTGAAGCACTATCAATGAAATGAAGCGCTGATAGCCGCTTACTACGTGGCGTCGTCGTCGCTGCTCTAGAGAGCTCGTATCTCTTAATCCACTGCTGTAACTGGAAACAAAAGTAATGTTAAGTATCTGTCTGATGATCAGCAAAATGTTTTGTGATTTAGTTGGTGTGTCAATGATTCGTGGCCATACGAAATACAAACGAAAATACTATGTTAAAAGCATAAACTAAATCTAAAGTGAAGAGGGGCAAGGCAAGTTGTAGGTCTAACCAAGCTCACCCGCAATCTGGTCGTGCAGCATCTGTAGCTGAGATTATCTAGGATGTTGTGTTGCCTAATAACGGAAGATGCTCTAATGCAAGCGCCCATAGAAAGATAAGCAACACAGTGCTTATACATACTGTCACGCTTTTTAAAAAGATCAAGTCCCTACAATACTGTGTAGTTATATCTCACGTTAATGAGCCTGGAGCCTACCAACATGGACAGGGTGTGGCTACCTTCTGTTCCAATATCCCAACTCCCCATGAGGTCTATAACTGGGTTAAGCGACTACGACTACCATATTACCTACGGCCGGCACCAAATTATCTACTTAGTAGTTCTTCATAATGCTTCAGGGACTCGCTTTGTAACTCGAGCAGCTCGTTCTGTCGTTTCGTTTCGACTCGTGTTCTGTCTCTGTTGCTGTTTTTCGAGCATTAATTTTATATACTTCTCGGAGACTTTTAGAATTTGATCTCTTCGCCTGCGAAAAGCGAAGAAGGAATTATTAAAAAGTAGTTGTTTAAATGATAAACTCCATTTGAATAAAGTTCTACCTATAGGTACACATAACAACACAAAGAACATTATTCAGAAAAAGTGCGCGCTTAGTGCTGCTACATACATGAAAGCTGGTGGTGTAAGGAGGTACAATAATAGTACTATGACCCATACAGACATGAACACAGGGTCGATTTAATCTTGTGTTAATTGATGCTTGTAATGAACAAAAATGAAAATATTTAAGTGTAAATAAAAATAAATAAATATGTGTGGACATCAGCTAGCTCAAATTAAGTTAATAAATATAAGCTTGTGGTTCGGGATCTAGACCACTGATAGACATACTTATATTTCTTAATACATACATAAAATACATAGAAAACATCTAAACTCCGAAAGAAACATTTGTTATTACACGAATATTTGGACCGACCCGGGAATCGAGCCCAGGACCTCGAACGCGGCAAGCGGTAACACTACCGAATGCGCCTTTTTATACAGTAGACGATGGGTATTAATGATAGCGCAAGTAGGTAGTCCGTAGAGAAGTCAAGTACTTACAAGCTGTATATGAACTTTCACCGCTGGGTCCCGCCGCAGCTCCGGCACTGCCTCCCGCAGAGCGTTGAAGCTGTCTTTTATTATGTCCCTGCGGTCGTGCTCCAGCTGTTTAAGGTGAGCCCTCCGTTCAGCCTGTTAATAATGATAAAGCACAGCAGTTATGGTCAGACTCTAATAAAGAAGATTTTAACGTTTTATCAAAATAAATAAATTATTTTTCTGATTTCAGTATTAGTTGTTGTAGCGACGACTGAAACATCGTTTGTAAAAATTCAGCTTTCTAGTTAGCATGGTTCCTGCTACATAGCCTCATAGCAGACAGACAGACGGACAGCGGAGTCTCAGTTTTAGGAGTTATAGGGTCCCGGTTTTACCCTTTAGTAAGAAACCCTAATAATGAGTATCAACTGTCTCTGTTCAATTTCAGATTAATTAGTCAGGAGTTAGGGTTTGTTTGAGTACCTACTTAACAAACATCGTCACAAATTTTCACATTAAGTATATGACTAACTAGCTGTGCCTCACAACTTCACCTTGCATTCATAGAACCCATATAATACATGCCCGTATGTAAGTATGGACATCTGTCGGATTGGTTGACATTCATTTATACAGCCCCGCTCCTTAATTTAATACTAAAACAATAACACGAATGATGCTTATGGACCTTCAGGATAACGTGGCTCACTAATGTTCAAAGAATTTTGAAACTAAATTGGTGTACAGGCTTGTAAAGGGATTTTAGAAATTGGTTCAGTAACTCCAAGGTTAATAATTACGAACAAACAAATCATCCCTCGTTATAGATCAGTAAGGATTTCATTATGCTTATGCCATCATCATTAGCTTAATTTGTAATAGATAGCGTAGTGTACAAATGTCTCACACACGATACTGTTTGTACCTACTCTGCCACTTATTGACAGTTTTGAAAATAATGATAACATTGTATCGTTTTAATAAAAAAAGGGTTTATCTACATAGTCAGGTAAGTAATTAGTGGTTCCGTGTGATCATACAAGGGCAGCTGAATGGGTGGTCAATTGTTTTTGAAGATTCTGAGACTGAGTACCTCTAGAATCAACCATGTCATTAACCGTTACAAGACCAGTTCTTTGAAAGTTACGAACAATAGAAACAATATTTGGATGCCTACGGGTAATGACTTTTTACACAATTTGGCACTAAAAAGCAATAAAAAATACAATTGCCGGAAGGAATTTAAAGACTTTGTTGAGTAGGTACACATCTTAAGATATTTTCGAACCTGTAACTATTTGCCATCTGAATCAAAAAGAAGATTCCGCTGTTGGTTAATTCAGTCTCAGGCTGGAGACAGACGGTACCTAAATATTTAAGCAATAATCTGTAGCGAGGGGGGCATATAGTCGTCCAGAGGTATAGTTGCTCCGATCCCTGAAGCTTCGCAACTTGTTCAATTCCAGTAAGATAGGATGGAGATCGTTATTAGCTACCCTACATAATGCCTATTATATGCTACAAAAAAAAAACAATAATATATATCAGTTTCCTTAAGAGGTTCAAGTGGCTCCTCAATTCAGATGCTTAGATTGAGGAGCCACTTTGAATAGATGAAACTTTTTATCTATTGGCCTACAAATTCCAAAAATTGACCTACATTATTTTTTATTGTTTACTAAATAAGAATTGAGTTTCATTTAAAAAGGTAAGGTGGCTCCTCAAACCGTACCGACATGTTTAATGCTACTGGAATTCAAGAAACTACAAAGTATTTATTTAGTGTTGCTCCTCAATCTAAATCACAGAATATGATTTCTGAAAAGAAAGAGCATCAATTGCTTTAATCGACTGATTTACAAATCAATTTCTAAAGTTTTAGGAATTGTAGATTAAACAGGGTGAATTACAAAAGAAATTATGATTTATATTGTGGAACCATACTAATTCTTTGTAGCGTCTTCAATTCTAGCGATACACTACTGGGATTCCAGAAGCAGAAGATGGACTGTTGGGTTCATCCTTACGAGGGCTTACCCGGGGATCCCAAACGTAGGCATTAGGTAGGAACCGTGTGGTTCAACAAAACAAAGAACGTAGACGTAGCGGACCAATGTTGACACCCCGCCCCGAACGCACCCCTGCGTGTGCGCAGGTACCTGCCCCACCCGTTTGCGCCTGCTGGGGTATAAAAAGCGGAGCGTCACCAAATTACCTCATTACTGTTTAATTCTTGAGTTGTGTAGTGTGTTGTGCTTTGCCAGAACCGACAATGAAACCTCAAGCACCAGCGATGCCCAGACGCAGGTCCAGCGAATACGTGAGTACTTCTGTCGCATTCAAACCGAAACGGTATCGATGATGCCAAGTGACGTCTTCACAAAAGTTCACCTTTGTTTCATCAAAACTCTACATTTCTGTGAGAAATAGTGTAATAGAACAAGTTTTTCTTTTGAATTAATAATTAATAGAGAAGTATTTAATTCGAAAACGGTGTCTTTTTTGATCTCTAACTGCACGTATTACACGTTTAATATGATTATTGGCATTTTATCTTCGTTGGTGCAGAATATTATAAGATTTAATTCCGCGGTAGATACCAGAACAGATATTATTGTTTGTAAAATCTACTCAGAAAGCTGTGTTTGTATAAGATATGTTTACAGAATAATTCGTTTACTTTCCTCAAAGTTTACTATGTTTAGTTCTAATTGCCCAATAACTAAAACACGAGATAATGCGTTTGGCGACATTAGGTAACTGTATAGTAGTGTAAAGTTATAACAGGACAGTTCTTTGGACTAACATTAAATTAGCGTTTTTTCAATTGAACATAGATGATAGATATTATCCAATACATAATTATATCCCAAAATCTCTTTTTTCCGAAATGACTATAAAATCACCGTGTCTATTTGCATATTAGAAAAAACTTAATTATTAAGAATTCAAAAAAACCCGACTGCCAAGTGAAATATAAAGACAACTGATAAGCAAAAAACAAGCTCTATATTTCTTTTGTATTTTTCTTCCGCTACTTACTGTTTTACTTTGTCGGCAATATTCGCCAGCAGGAACAAGCTATGTCATGAGAGTGGTGGTTTACAAAACAGCTAAATGTTTCCATAGCTTGTTCCTGCCTGCAAATATTGCCGACAAAGTAAAACAGTAAGTAGCTAAAGAAATTTACAAAAGAAATGTAGAGATTGTTTTTCAGTTGTCTTTTTATTTTACTTTGCAGTCAGGTTTTTGAATTCTTAATAATTAAGTTTATTTAAAACTTTTTAGTTATCTTAGAAGTGGAGTTATTAAATACAACAAATAAAACCGCATCGAAATGGGTTCAGTAGTTTTTGCGTCAATCGCTGTTAAATAATTATAGCGCAAAATTCGCCATTTTTATACTTTAGGAATTTTATTATGTGTGGTGTCACTCACACAATCACGACGAGTCAAATGACACCTTGCGTGACAAAATCCGTAAAGCCGTTCAGGCTGTAGAGCGTGCAAGAAAAATTTTCAAGGTTTTCATTTTAGTGCCAAAAGTCGGCCATTTTGACTTTTTTAAAAAATTTCTATATCTATTGTCACTCGTACAATTACGACAAATCAAATTACAACTCGCATGTCAAAATCTGTCAAGCCATCCAGGCTGTAGGGCGTGACAAAGAATTGGACATACATACATACATTATCTCGAAAAACTTTACCCTCCTTTCTTCAGCAGTTCGGGTAAAAAAGAGACAGTGATATTTCAAGGTCCGTTTCATATTCGAGTCATATTTGTGACACGACTAAATTATGTCACTGATGTGACTACTATACGACTATAATACAGCATTAAGTCGTATAAAATGTGCCTATTCTCGGTCGTAACGAGACGTGACAACGACGTTTTAGCGACGAGCTTATAGAACCAAAAGTTAGATACGGCACGTTGTGGCGACATCAAAAATGTTTGTTGGGGTGCAATAGGTTTGACCTGTGTATGTTGTTATTTTTATATTCTCAACAGTATTTATTATATAAAAGGTACTTACTATTGATATTAAATACTTTGTGCATTAGAAAATTGTGAACCTTTGAAGTGACCGATATCGTGCGACTGGAAATGTGTTCAAGCGAATTTATATAATTTTTGATTCGGTTTTGTATTCATGACTACTTACAGTATTGTGGTCAAGACTTTTCTTTATTACAATAGTTAAGTTACTTGTTTCTAATTATTTGATAAGATTTTTTTAATTCGTAGGAAATGTCCCAGCATTAGACTTATAAATTTATAAAACCCAATAAATGAACGGTGGGTCATTCACCAAGTCGATTTCACAATCGATGAAATATACTATGAGGCTATAAAGTTCATGTCTTGGAGTCATCTTATCTCCAAAAGACTATTCCAAGAATGTTGATTTATCCATACTATTACTTTTTCAGACAAGAGAAGATGCATCCACAGCATCCAGGACAATTCGTCGTCGTGGAAGACCAGCGGTAAATATTTGTAGTTAAGACCCTTAATTTTTTTAGAGTACAAGATATTTTTGGACTTTGTTTGTAATTGGTATTTGTTTGTTATTTTGCAGGCGGGAAGTGGGCGTCCCATGTCGCAGGTATGTAAATATTTATGAAGAAGGTAATATATTAATATGGGACGTTAAACTCTTTTTTATTCTTTAACTTTTTGTTTTTATTACAATTAACAGGCGCAACGGAGGGCGCACCATAACAACCTGGAGCGGGAACGCAGGGACGAACTTAAGGAGACCTTCAATCTTCTGCGTGAGTCAGTGCCGGAGCTGCGGCACGACCCAGGGGTAAGAGTTCATTTACAGCTTGTACTTGACCCCTCTACGGACTACCTCATTGCACTATCAGTACTCATTTGTACCCATCGTCTACTTCATAGAATGAGATTGTCACTCACCGATCTTTTAAATTTCACATTCACTAATATTAATTTATTGAATTGTTTTGATTTATCGTTACCAACTAACTAAAGTGCGCTATCGCGGTAGCTAAATTGAAACATTATTATTTGTTAATAATTTCTAAGGAGCATCTGAGCAAATTTTGCATTACTGAGGTTTCTAGTTTTTTAAGAAATTATATTTATATAGATCTAACACTTTATTATGTTATGTAATAACCAATGTTACTTTGCACTGCCCTCGGCGGAGCATTCGGTAGTGTAACCGCTCGCCGCGTTCATGGTCCTGGTTTCGATTCCAGTGTCGGTCCAAATATTTGTGTGGTCAGAAACAAATGCTTGTTTTAGAGTATGGGTATTTTCTGTTTGTAATATATGCAATAAAATATAAGTATAAGGGTATCTATCATACGTGTAGATCCAAAAACCACATGCTTATATTAGCTTAGTTTAGGCTAGATGATGTCGTGTGTGAATTGATCATTTAAACAACTGGTTTATAATAATTCTTTCTTCGCTATTGCAGGCGAGCAGAGCGCAAATTCTTCGAGCCGCCCAAAAATATATAAAACTCATGCTCGAGAGACAAAGAGAAAGGCCAACCATACTCGACATAGAGCGGCAGAACGAGCGATACGAAATGCAGAGTGAGTCTTTAAAGCATTATATATGGTAGTCGTAGTCATTTAACCCAGTTACTGACCTCATGGGGAGTTGGAACATTGGAATAGCTAGTAGCTAACCCATGTCCATGTTAATAGGCTCCAGGCTCATCACCTGTTAACTAGATATAACTACAAAGTTTTGTAAGGCTGTGATCTTTTTAAATAGCGGGAATGTTGCGGTTCCACTTAGACGGAGCGGAGAGGAGCTGTGCCGCGATTCACCAATCACGGTACGGAGCGGAGAAGAGATTTGAATTTCAAGCCATGTGATTGGTGAATCGCGGCATAGCTCGTCTCCGCTCCGCCTAAGTGGAACCGCACCTTAACCACGGATCGTCGTTTGAGTGTTGCTTAACTCTTTCTATTGGCGCCTGCCTCGCCGAGGTCTTGGGTTCAATTCCCAGGTCGGTTAAATATTTGTGTGAAACACTAATGTTTGTTTCGGAGTTTGGGTTGTATATATAATGTGTATGTATTTAGAAATAAATAGTATGTCTATCAGTCGTCTGGATCTCATAGCTAAAGCTAATATTAGTTTAATTTGGACTAGATAGTCCAGAAAAGAGAACATTTTCCGTTATTATGCAACACAACATCCTAGATAATCTAAACTACAGATGTTGTACAACCAGATTGCGGGTGATCTTGATTAGACAAGCGCCCATACACTTTTGATTATGCTCTTATCATAGTATTTTCGGTTGAATTTCACATGGACACGAATCATTGACACACCAACTAAGTTACAAAATATTCAGCTGATCATCAGAAAGATATTTAAGATTACTTTTGTTTCCAGTTACGTTAGTGGAGGAGAGCTCGAGATGGCTGCGAGAGAACGAGAGCAGCGACGACGACAGTGAAGCCACGTAGCAAGCGGCTATCAGCAGCGCTTCGTTCCGATGATAGTGGTTCAAGAACCACTTTGTAACTCTAGTCCATTTTCACTAGACTGAACAGACGCAAATATTTTTGTTTGTCGTCATTGTACATAACATGTTTACAGTTAAGTGTAATTAATTTTAGTTTAATATAGTAAATTGTATCATTAAAAATAATAGAGATATATTACGATTTTTTTTACCACCGAGATGCGTCCAACCTTATTAAAAGTAGGCACCTTAGCCTACAGACGTTTGCAACAACTGAGGTGCTACAATCGCACTGCTGACAGAGTTTAATGGTGTGATTATAACGCACATTTTCATGGATTGGATATGGCAGTTCACTGCCGGGTGTTGACCTCTCCCAAATTACGCCCCAACACAAGGTCCTGCGCCTTCCGCATCCATTCACTCGTCCAGGCACTCAACGTAAGCAACATGAAAATATATTTAGTAAAAGACTAGTGGACGTCACACGGTTTCACTTGCGTAGTTTTCGTTCCCGTGGGAATAAGAGTAAAAATTTAACCTATGTTCACCGCAAAGAGTGTAGCTTCCCAACAATGATAGATTTTTTAATATTGGCCTAGTAGTTCCGGAACCTATTCCATGCAAACAAACAAAAAAACCAACAAACTATCAAATCTTTCCTCTTTGTTATATTAGTATTGATAGTATAGATGAGTTGTGTGCTCATGCCTGACACAAAAGATAGCAGTTAAAGAACAAAGAGATATACTGTTAATACCTTCTATGTACTACCTATCATGAAACATACATTTGATTTATTCCATGTAATAAGTTTACAATTTAAATTTAAATCGTAGACTGTTAAGTAAATTGCTTAAATAAATAACATAAAAGAAAATTGCAATCAAAACCGTACAGAGGGCTTAAAATGGCAACATTATGTGTTTCATATTATGAAACGTAAAATGTTTGGTATCCTTTGTATGTTCTGTATTTCAAATTATATGAATTGTATGTTTGTACATACAATGTTAACATGCAATGTTGCCTTTTTAGGCCCGCAGTTAGTAGGTCGTTATAATGTTTCTTCAATGGGTAAATGGCCACGACGTGACAGTCTGCACTCAATTACCGCCCTCACTCACAGGCTCTGCTCAAACTTACCTCTCCGCTCTAACCTAACCTGTTCAAGATAGTGGGCACTTGAACAGGTTAATTTGACTTTGAGCTACTTAAAATTTTATCGCTAATTTTACCGCTAATTGAAATTGAATACGAGAGTCTGTACATGGAAGATAATTATATTGAAAATGTTAGTTGTAGGGCGTTCTCTAATCGATACTGAAGCCGAAAAAGTAAATTTTTTTGTCTCTCTATCTCTATCCCGAATAAGTATCATGCCAAAACTACTAAATCAATTGAATGTTCCTTATCACAATTTGAGCTTATGATCCGAGAAATGTAGGATATTTAGCGCGGTTCGGATGAACGATAAAATGGGTTTTCAACTGTAATTGTTCATAAGTTTTTATTATATGTAGATAGCTATTGATATATATTTACAAAATCAAAAATTTAAAATTACTTATATTCTACAGTTATAGGTATACAGAAAAAAAAAGAAAATAAACAATAACAAAAAAGATGGGAGGGGAGTGACAAGACTGACAATGCCTCGCTCAGGTGTCAAAGAATTCCTCCCCATCGATGTCAACCGGTAAAGTTCCCATAAGGCTGGCCGCATTCCCACGTTGAATTGCGATACTAATTCTTTGAGCGAGAAAGAGGCCAGCCACGAGAAGATGGTCACGAGAAGAGTCAACTAAACGCTTTGCGATCTCCCTGTAAAGCGCACGAGCACTTGGGCCCCACGAGCCCAATGTCTCGACCCCAAACGGCTCAAATATATAATTACCTATTACATTATTATATTTGCGCCGTTTGAGAGTCTCGGCAGATGCAGCAGCAGAACAGGCGCAGCCCGCCGTGCTTGGAAGATGAGAAGGAGCTAGGGTGTCCACACAGGTTGCGTGCCAAACTAAAGGCCTTCCCATCTTCCATGGCACCAAAGACATACCGTCCGGCCTCTTGCCATCGTCACGAGCCAAACCATTAGGTTCTAGAACGGCTGGAACACCGGCGGTGACAAGAGCCCGGCGGATGATGTCGTTAAGATACGCATGACGAGGTCTGCGACCTGCACTCCTGCTGCATGATAGACCGTGATGCTGCTTCACCGGCCCGCTTTACCGCATTGACGACAATGCGGAGAAACGCAAGGAGCACCTAAACGAAGACAGGTAGCAACTCTGAATGTTGTGTCGTCCAACATAGTGCCTATGTTGGGCGACGGAAGAGCCTGAAGCCAGACACCAGATTCTCATTCTCCCACAGCCTATCGGAGAGCACGATCTGCAACATTCGAACACGTATTTAATAAATGTTTCCTAACCTCGTTGCAGAGCGGCCTATCCCAAAGTCTCTGGGAGCATGGTTTGGTTGGGAAAACAGCACTTGGGCAAATCATTTTCCAAGCATTTATGGCTTCAATCTTGCCTGGCACTTCAGAATTAACCAGTGTAGGAATTTGAATTTTCCTGGTCAATTCATCAGTGCCATGGACTGAAGACAAAAATGCTGGTAAACTTATATCCGAAATTTTTCGAACGCCGAGGCCGCCCAAACGTATCGGTAAAGACGCTTAGAGCCACGCCCCGTCGTCCAAATCTGCATTGAAAATTTGGCAAAGGGTGGTATGAATAATTTTGTCCAATTTTTCCAAAAGTGTCGTATGTTTAAAAAATTGAGATGAACGGAGAGCATGGGTTAATTTTGGGACAAAAAGGCAATACCGAATGATTGTAAAAGCTGACATACATACATACATATACTCACGCCTTTATCCCCGAAGGGGTAGGCAGAGGCCTATACCGGCCCACATTTCACCGAGTACAATTCGGTCCCACGTAACAGGTGGTGAGCCCATCGCCGTGTTGAAATGGATCGCCGCCGTCAGAGCCTCGTCCGTTGTTCAGCAGGTGCAGGAGCTTGCACGTAAGGTTGACTTGGGCCCGAAGGTGTTGGTAGGGCCCTACTACACCCGAAAAAAGCCGAATGCATATTTATTTGAAGAAGTCGGTCCGAAACATCACAAAAATTTTGAATTTTTTCCTCAATGAAAGATTCATAGGCATCTTCTAGAATAGGAGACCCTAGGAGGCGAAGAGAACTTTTTTGAGTAATTTTTAAATTTGGAGCCAAAACATTAAATTTTGCTAATGTGGAAACACTGTCCATGTTTTCATTAACAAAAATTTCACACTTTGAAGAATTGAGTTCTAAACCAATAGATTCAAATTTATCTTTTAAAAAAGCCAAATCTGTGAAAACTGTATCTACATCCCCTCCTAGAGTGCCGTCATCTAGATACCAGACGTTGAATTTTGAATTTAGTTGGCTAATTATTGGATGAATTGATAAACTGAAAATGAGTGGCCCAAGGGAGTCACCTTGTTGACAACCCACTGCAGAATCTAAAATGTTGTCCTTAAATAATAATTTTGATGGATGTCGGTAACATTGCCAAAGAAAACGGAAAATTTTGGGTGTTTCCAATTTCGCTTGTGTCAACAAAGTGTCCCTGTTTACTGAATGAAGGCATTCTTCAAGTCAACCTTAAGAACGACCTCTACTTTACTGCAGCCAAGGTAAGTAGACAGGTCATGTATGGCAGCCTCACAACCCCCTTTCGATTCAAAACCGACCTGAAGGGGTTGAAAACCTCTAGCCAGTTCGTCTTTATAAAACTGGCAGTAAATTTTGGCTACCATACGTCTGAAAGTGCAACCGACGGCAATGGGACAAATGCCACCATCTTTCTTGCGTAAAGCGCATAGATTGGCTCCATACAGTATATCTGTAATGGCTTCGTCCACATTGCCGGAATACATAAGATTAGCCAAACCTGTTAGCTCCTTCAGGAGCGCTTCGCCAGCCTCCCCGGCGGCGGGACTCAAAACATCCTTCAAATGCTAAGGAGTCAAGCCGTCGAGGCCACCAGCAGAACCACTTCGAAAGGAGCCAACAGCTGCCACAACTTCCTTGGCTGTAACAGTTAAATAGTCAAAATCGGAATTTGGAGGATCGGGAAAGGAAAGGTCGTCCCTTGGCGCAGGGTGCTTGCTCCTCAGATCTGCAAGAGTATCTGGAGAGCAAGGCGCCACAACGTCGCTGCTAAATAATAACCTGGACGCTCCTCTGATGTCACCTTCTCTTAATTTGGATTCTACATAATGACATGGAGAATTTTAATGGAAGACTGTGAATTTAGGGTCAAAAATACATAATAAATTGCAATTTTCTTTAATTCGAGTCCTTAAACTTTTGTTGGTTGCCAAAGACGTATCATATATAGACACGTTATACTCGAACATTACGGCTTTCAAAAACAGCTAAACTTTTACAAATTTGAATAAAGAATTTCATAAATTATCTGTGGTATCATGCATGAAGTCGCTATCAGACGAATGTGGTGAAAACAGGTCTCTTGAATTTCCCTCATTGAGACATTATGATTAAATTATTTACGGGTAAAGTAAGTAATATTTTAATTTACAAAATATTAATGTAGTTTAACGAATTAGTTAATATTATCGTAATTTAAGTCATAAAACCAATTTATTTAATAAATATAATTATTTAAATAAAAAAAACCTAATGGCAAAATAAAAATTAGTACAAATACTCCCCAACATCCTCTTATGCGTCGCGCCAAACCACAGACTACAGAGTACATTTTCCTTGTGCATTAATATTTATGCTAGGCGCCATTTTAGGCGCGAGAAAATAAAATAATTTTATTATTTCTGTTGTACTTACGAATGAAACGACACGTTTTTTATATTGAACCGTTTTGCTGTGTAGTTTGTACATCCTCTGAATATACATGAAGGCATGTTTTTTTCAAGTTTTCTTTATTAAAAGAATTTAAAACAGTGCTAATAGTACTTCCGCCAAGCCTGATGTCGCGTCACTGACTTTTCAGGTAATTACCTTCTTTACGTGTTGCCATTTTCCAGTGTCTATAACGTATCTATAGTTTTTATATCATTGTTGGTTGCCTGATTTTTGGAAATATGAAGAGTCCTATGACATAACTTGATCCGATTTAAAATATTTTATGTCAGAAAGGGATAACTCAAAGCATTGTTTCATGCTTTTTATCAAAATATAGATATTTTTACGTATTGAAATCCTCATGGATATCATGCCGGACTTCTGCCGACTAAAACCAGCGATGCTTTGCCATCTACCTATGGCCGGGAGTCCCGGGTATGTACTCGGGAGGATGATCCCAGGGCTCCCGACAGGCTTAGTCTACTATCGCTGACTTTCTCAATAATAAATAAATATAAATACATATAATAAAATCGTAACTGTCTGTTGGTCTGTAAATTTGTGCACTCTAATCTCAGCAACAGCTCAGCCGATTTCAATGAGGTTTTCTGAATTGCGTTGCGGTTTACTCCACTTAATATTTAGTGTTTGTTTCATGGTTCATAAATAAAAAAGTTATATCAATCTAAACAATCTTTTCCACCTATTGCTTTTCAAAAATAATCTTAATCTAAGGAATCACATATAAAATGCAGCGTACGAAGTCGCAGGCAACAGCTAGTTACAACAAAAGTTATGATGTGGCTCAGCTTCGCTTCGTGTGATAATAGTATCACATGAGTGTTTTAATAAATAGTTACAGTACTCCCACGTTTATAAGTCGCATCGGCTTTATTCGGCTGCGCAGAATAGCTCATCCCACTGACGAATTAAACCGAATGAAAATTGCAAAGCAATTTCGAACTTATTGCTACTAATTTAAGGTCGAAAATAACAAGACGTGAACAGGATGTGCTATTAAGTGTACGACAGAGCAATGAACGCGACTACAAAGTTGTCTAGACCAGTGATGGGCAAAGTACGGTCCGCGGGCCAACTCTGGCCCGCGAAAGCATTTAGTCCGGCCCGCCGACGGTCCTTCTAGATAAGTATATGACTCTCGATAATTATATTTTGACGGTCCAGAAGTATTGTGTAATTAGATTCTACTTAACAGAACAATAGACACATAGGAGAAGGAGCCAGCTAGAGCGTGAAAGAGTAACATACAGCCACTCATCAATATTGGAAGGAAGGAAGATCAAAAGTTTCAGCAAAAAATGCATTTTTCCTATAAAATTAAGAAAAGATGCATTTTTTGCTGAAACTTTGGCCCTCCTCTGAAATATCTTGATTTTTTTGGTCCCCCATTAAGAAAGTTTGCCCACCACTGGTCTAGACAGACTGTCTGCCCTGCCGAGCCAGACATGGCGCGTACGCATCAGCCAATAGCAGGCGAGTATTTTCACGGGAATATGTGGCGCGCTGTGATTGGTAGATATATTTTCGCGCCTTACAGAAAATTGAGTTCTGCGCAGGTACATCGGTGTAACTTATAAAACTGGTAGTACTGTATACAGTTGCATACAAGACTTTATCTACACCCATTATGTGTCCTCTATTTTCGTAAGTAAACAAAACAATTTGAAAAAATAATAGCGAAGAAAAATAGCGGGAATTCGAATTCACTTTAATTTTTTTTACGCCGCGCTGCCGCTTTGGTGGTGTAATGCAACGCGCGTGAATGACAGTTCTTTTTTGAAACTCATACAGAGGAACAAGCGCGAGTTCCGGCGAGCGCCTGTCGACATTCGCGGGTGAGCGCGTTATTGCCGATTTGTATGGAATCGAGACAAGTTCCCGCGTTTACAGCTAGGTGGCAGGGTGTCGATTCTATACGAATTGGCGCGCCGTGAATGTCGACAAGCTCACGCAAAAACTCGCACTTGCCCCTCAGATTCCACGCATCGAGCGGTAAGAATTTGGCTGTCTGATGAGTAACCCTTTGCGCGGAAGAGATTAAAAACGCGAAAGGAGTGTTATTATGAAATTTCATACAACATAATAACACCCGTTCGGATGATATTATGGTTATTAGGACATTGGATGAATTAATGTTGGCAATAAGCTAACTGTTTCAGACTCTTTTATAGAGGATTTAAAGCATGGGTGCAGATAAAAATATTAACTACTTAGCAATGAAAAATCATAAAATGATTCAGGGACTCACTTTCTCATTCCAGTGTCACTTTCTGCCGCTCCACGTCCTTCACTCTGCGCTTTATAATACTCGGTAGTTGTTTTCATAATTTGAGCTCTGCTCGCCTGCCATAGGATGGAAAGTGTAATTACAAACAAGATATTTCATAAAATTTTACGTTGAATAATTAAATCTGTTCAGCTCCATCTAACTACTACATGAGCTGTTTAATATATGTGTAAACGAGCTGTGAGAAGTAAATGAGCTGTGCGCTCAGACGAAGAGAGGTTGATGCTGGTAGCCAGAGGCTGTCGTCAAGGGCCCCGGTCATGTAGGAGAGCTGGCAGAATACGACAAGGAGGTTCAATTATAATACTTACTTTGGAATATTGGGTCGAACTTTTCTATGATTATGTTAATTAAAGCTGGTATGAATCATAGGTGAAAATTTCAACTGTCTAGCTTGACAGCTACAAGCTACAAGCGGCTGAATCTTAGGTATGAACCGTGACCGGTTCATACCTAAGATTCAGCCTGGTGACAGATGGTCAGTGTAGTCTCTGAAAAAGGGACCCCTTTATAACCGTTGCAAAAAAAACTATGCTTATATTATAAAGCTAAAGATTTAGTTTGTTTATTTGTTTGTTTGAACGCTAGGATCTCCGGAACTGTTTGATGGATTTCAAAAATTCTTTTAAAATTTGATAGTTCGTTTATTGGGGATAGGCATAGAATATATATTTTCACGCTAAAACGAATAGGGTCGGAAAAATCTCCTTCAGGAAGTCACCTCGACCCGTCTCCCGCTGGTTGTGATGAGCCCTTCGTCCAGCCTGTTATCTTATTAATATTATAAAGGCGAAAGTTTGTGAGTGTGGATGTTTGTTACTCTTTCACGCTCTCAGGGCTGGGTGAAGAAACTTGGTACAGGGATAGATTATGGTCTGGAAAAACACATAAGCCACTTTTTGTCCCGAGAATAAGTTCCCACGGAAAGCGGTAACCGGAAAAAATGTACGCGGGCGAAGCTGCGGGCATCAGCTAATTTGTATTATAATGTTTACGTGTTATTATATTACTATATTTCAATGGCAGACGAGCGATGGTTACAAATGAGTACTGACAGCGCAATGAGGTAGTCCCTAGAGGAGTCAAGTACAAGATGTAATGAACTCTTACTGTTGGGTCGTCTCACAGCTCCGGCACTGCCTCCCGCAGAGCGTTGAAGGACTCCTTAATGATGTCCCTGCGTTCCCGCTCCATGTTGCTATGATGCGCCCTCTGTTGCGCCTGTTAATTGTAATAAAAGCAAAAAGTTTAATAATAAAAAAGATTTTAACCTCCTATCGAAATAAATAAAAAACCAGTCAAGTGCGAGTCGAACTCGGGAAAGGAGGTTTCTGTACCAAAAAATTATAAAAAATCACGTTTGTTGTATAGGAACCCCCCTTAAATGTCCATTTTGTTTTAATTTAATTAATTATTTTTAATGAAAATACATTACTACAAAATTCAACTCTAGCTATCGCTGTTCCGGAGACAGGCAGACAGTTGGACAAACTGCCAAAGAGACCGGGGAGTCCCATTATAAGGGTCTCGTTTTGACCCTTTTGGTATGGAACCATAAAAACTTAACTCTAAAGCTGATCAATAAGCACTACGCACACCAAGTATGAATACTATATTATTTTTAAGTATGCAAATGCATTTTCAAATATGCAAATGCATATAATCCAGTCTCTGATTATAGTGATTATAAACATACAATTATGACTATATACCCAAGGAGGTAGACAGAGATACCCAACAATAGTTTGCCTTTATTTTTTTGGTACCTACCTACTTAATAGGTGTTGTACAGGGTTCATCAAAGATTAGTATAGAAAAAAAAATTATATCACCTACTAGCTGACCCGCGCAACTTCGTTTGCGTAAGAGAGAAAGAGAAATAGAAAGATTTCCCGTCGCGACTGTTCTTATCGCATGGTTTCCGATCGCGTGTTTTCCCGTTGCATTATTTTGGCTCAAATAACATACATACATATGGTCACGCCTTTATCCCCGAAGGGGTAGACAGAGGCATATTATATGCCCTCATTTCACCTTTGTATAATTTGTCCCACGTAAAAGGTGGTGAGCCGTATTGCCGAAAACACACACAAATTAGATTTCCATTAAAATGGTTATTGAAAGCGAACCTAATCTGAAGATTGGTCAAATCGCGCGAGCTGCCGCAACCAAACCATGATGCGAAACAAAACCTGCCTTTCTGATAAACCAAAATTCAATTTTAAAAAAAATCTGAAGATTGAGGAGCCAAATTAAACTCTTCGTAACTTCTTGAATTCCAGTACGATAGGACGGAGATCGTTAGTAGGTAGTTACCCTACGTATTAAGTACGTAATGCCTACTAAATGATACAAAAAAGGAAATCGATAACATAATATCAGTTTCGTTGAGAGATTCAAATAACTCCATTATCCAGATTTAATTTATCTATTTTATGAATTTATCTATTCGCCTACAAATTCCAAAAAATGTTGTGATTTTTTTTATGAATGTCTACTAAATAAGGACTTCATTTAAACTTAATTTAAAAAGTGAGGTGGCTCCTCAATTCATACGGACACTACTAATACCACAGATTAAATAATAGTTACTACGTAACAGATACATCACTCCCATACTTAACCTCAAAAATATTAGCTATAACATATCGCTACACTGGAAAAAATGCTCTACGACGTATTTCGAGAGTCGAGATTCGTGCGCACACCGTATGATTGCGTCATCGAGTGACAACTATTGACAACATTAGGGTTGTAAGCACGTAACAAAAATACATATAACTACAAAAAAACAATAAACACAGTGTCTGAAAAAAAAACTTAATAATATTTTATAACTTCTTCTTCTTTACATAAGAATTATATTATAACTAGCTGATGCTCGCAGCTTAGCCCGCGTAAAAGTTTGTTCCTTTTCCCGCTTCCAATGGGAACTTTTTCCCGGGATAAAAAGTAACCTATGTGTTATTCCAGACTACAATCTATCCCTGTATTAAATATCAGCCAGATCCGTTGAGCCGTTAGAGCGTGAAAGAGTAACAAACATTCACAGCTCTACACATCCGCACTCAAACACTTTCGCAATGAATTTTAGAATATTAGTAAGAAGTAAGATGAAGAAAAAGCAAGACTAAATAAAGCGAAATATTATTTTACTCGGGAAATATACATTGGTTGTGCGCACTTCGCTCGGTCTGGCGTGTGGCAGCACTCTGCCGGTCGGCCACGTTAGTTCTGCGTCATAATACTTAGGAGTAGGTGCTTATAAAACGAATTGTAGAGAGTGACGGAGGCCTGCTAATACTACTGGCAAATAGTAGTGTCAAGGGAAAAGTATATTAAATAACCCTTAGCACTACCGCTACTTTTTCTGACTGTAGTAATTGTTGTCATAGTGGCAACAGAAATATATCATCTGAATTTTACAGCTCTCTAGCTATCACGGTTCCTGAGATACAGCCTCATGACGTACAGATAGACCGACAGCGAAGTCTCGTGAATAAGGGTACCTAGGAACCCCGACTGACGTGAGGGATTCATGCACGCCCCGAAGAAGCGGAATAACACCCAGTCCATAATGGTAGCCGAAGGTCTGTTGGGAGTCCAGGGGTATCCTTCCGAGGATTTATTTGGGGCTCCCAATCGTAGGCTATTAGGTAGGCTGCTTGTGGCTTTTGGTCGGTAGGAGTCGTATAGCATGTATGTAGGATTTTCGGGGCACGAACTCTAAAAATCGTTTCTTCATGCGCACCTACGCCATTATTAACTTCAAGGTGCTAGATCGTTCAGTTAGTCAGTTTTTGTTTTCATATAACTCTATCAAATCAGCACGTAAGCTCCTGGACGTAGGCCTCTCCTAATTTACGTCCTGCGTCTTACGCATCCAGCCTGCGACCTCTTCGTCCTCGGTCCATATGTCGGGTAGACCGAGTCGCGGTGGCGGCCGCGTTTCCTTACCCCGTTTTCTGTTTTTATATGTATAGATATAATTTTGAATAACTAAATCAAAATACGTGTTACTTTGAGCGAAGTAAATCTATATCGGTATTTGTAAAAATAGATGATTTCTAGATTTTCTAGTGTAAACCCCCTCGACTTTATCCCCTAAAGGGGACAAACGGAAAGTCACAAAAATTATATTTAATCAGTTTCCGATCGTCCCATTCCTAATTCAAGAGGCTGCAGGCTTTGTCCTCTTACTGTTTTTGTGCTAATAAATAATACTTTGTTTAGAAAATGCTAGTACAGTTTCTCATATTGTGACCAGACATTTACTGTAAACTACGATTATTAATTTTATTTGAGTCAGTAAAATGACATTTTCAGTGTTGCGGGTTTCTTGTCACAAATAAATAGTGATGTGGTTGAATCGAGGTTTACAATTAAGTCAACAACAAGTTAGTCGAGATTATATTTTTTTATCCAATATCAAACAGTAATTAAATATTACATAAAACCACATTATATCGTATTTCAACCCATTCAAACAATGCAGTAAACAAACAATTTGGATCTCGATTGCTCCAAAATTATTTAGCTACATTTAAATATAATCACTTCTCTAGGAACCATAGTTTGTTTTATACAAACATTTCACATCAATTTACCTTGAAAATAATAAAAATTTATAAGAAAACGCTATCTGATCCCAAAGTAAGAATCACCTGCTTGTGTTATGGGTATCAGACCACGGATATTAATACTTATATACTTTTTAAATACATACATATAATACATAGAAACACCCAGACTCTTGAAACAAATATTTATGGGTCACACAAATATTTGTCTCTGGTGGGAATCGAACCCACGACCTCCAGGCGGTATCACTGCCGACTGCGCCACCGAGGCAGTCGTATTATAGTCGTAAATTTTATATTTACAATATAAAATTTAAAATTCTATAAAAAAACACTTTCACACCTAATAAAATAAAAAATGTCTAAGTCTAAGATTGTCGAACATCACTATTGTAGCGGGTCACCCTTTTTTGTATCAGTGACAGTTGCACTTGTCATTTTACTGACTGAGATTAAAAATCCGACTTTAGATTTCATCTGCTAATTGTTCATCTAATACCTCTGATTGTTTGTATTCATCTAATTGGCTATCCCTGTACAAAATAAGTATAAATAATAAGTAAGCGAAGATGGTAATACCCAATGATTTAAAAACTATAGATACGTTATAGACACTTGAAAATGGCAACACGTAAAGTAGGTAATTACCTGAAAATCTGAGACGCGGTTGTAGGGTCTGCGAAAGTTCTATTAGCACTGTTTTAAATTTTGTTAGTAGAGAAAACTCCAAAAAAACATGCCTTCATGTATCTTCAGATGATACACAAGCTACACAGCAACTGTTCAATATAAAAACGTGTCATTTCATGAGTAAATACAATAGATATAATAATATTATTTCATTTTCTCGGATCGATAAAATGGCGGCAAGCATAATGAAGCACAGGAAAATGTACTCTATAGTCTGTGGTTTGGCGCCCGCGACCCGTAATGGGAAGTCGGGGAGATTTTGTACTATGTAATGTTTTATTTTGCTATTTGAATATTTTTTTATAGGTAATTATATTTCTTTAAAAAAAATAATGAAACATAATAATAATATATTCAGATTATTAAAATGATTTAAATTACAAATATTTGGATTACTTACTAGGTACTAAATTATTACTTATTAAATAAATGTTTCTGTATGATATTGTTATATTTTTATTTTATGACTTAAATTACGTTAATTATTACTAATCCGATAAAGTACATTAAATATTACGTAGGTAGGTACTTTACCCGTAAATACATGAATCATATCATGTCAGAGTAAGTGAAATTTAAGTTCCCCTTTTTCCCCACATTCCTCTGATATTGACTTCAAGCATGCTACCACAGATAATTTATAGAATTCTTTTTTCAAATTTATAAAAATTTAGCTGTTTTTGAAAGCCGCAATGTTCGTGTATAACGTGTCTATATATGATACGTCTTTGGTAATACCTACCTACTCTTGGTTATTCGGATGAACCGTGTACAGTACACCTTACCTAGTACTTATTCATTCATAATTCCTAGCCAGCTATGTTCAGGTTTTCATCTCACAAATGTATTTTGACATACAAAATAATATGAAGGCAATTTCGCTTATTGAAATAAATATACGCATAAATAAAATACACAGTTTTAGTAAAATTACTTAATACAATTTGAAATGTTTTGACGTTTATCAAAAATAAGACCAATTTTTTAATTAAAAATTCAGCTGTCATGTGGCAAAAAAAAGTTTAAAAAGTACCGACTAAGGAGAATCAATATGAACTATGAGGCAAATGCCCCCAATTTTTTTTCTAACCCATTTAAAACATGTTAAATGATAAATTTCAACAAAATAAAATACACGTCTCCCATCAATTCGGTTAAAGATGTTTTATGCCAAATTTGAAGAAGATCGGACCAAGGAATCACATCGACCTATGCAAAGAATAAAGTTATATGTGACTAAAACAGCAAAAGTGTTTTTTTGTGTAAATAGTGTTAGATTATCCTATTTTATGCACTAGTAAAATCAAAAGTTTAAAAACTTGACTAGTTACGAAGATATCAATTGAATAAGGTTACATGTAATTTATTGTTCCAACGTGTAAGGACTTATACGCACAGGTACCATTGTTTACCGTCGGGAGCTCCGCGTCCGCCACCCCCTCACCAGGTCACATCAACACACGTGCTAATATTCTTCGTAAGGTCGTTCGCTCGAGCGTACAACGCCGTAGTAATTATAAATAAGTCTAGTTTATAAAATTATTAGTAATTTAGGTGGCCATTATGAAAAACACTCGGTCTAAACATATGTTAAATCTTTTTACTAAGCAGAAAGTGCTAAATCATACAACAGCAAAAAATTATATCGTGATAAATAATGAAGAATCAATGAATATTACTTCAGATGAGTAAATGTTTTATGTTTATTTTGCCACGTATGACAAATTTAATAATTTTGTTAACTTTAATTGGCAATTTTATCATGAAATAATATTTGAAATGCAAATAACTTGAATAAACGCAGCTCTTCCATCGAATACAGGTGTATATAGGTTTAGAACACCTATATACACCCATATTCTATGGAAGATCAGCTTCATTGAAAATATGTCAAGTAATGAGTGCAATATCTGTTTTTTATCGTATAAACCATTAAATCAAATATTATATAACTCCTGAAAATTCATTCCTATCATCCTATACTACTTTATTCTTTGTAGATTACGTAAAAATATCCGGTAATATATGCACAAGTAACTTAATTCGGCGGAATTCACATCTAAAATATGAGTTCTATATTTAGATGCTACTTTATTCTTGGATCAATGTTAAGATATAACCTTTTTGCAACTAAAATTTAGTATGAAAAATGAGACAAAATTATTTAATTTCAATATTAGCTACTTATAAACAGCTATTAATAACCATTGACACCATTATTTTTTGTTTAAAGTTTAATGTACCTAGGTACTTAATAAAATTTTCATGCCAGTGTTTGTAGCCAAAGTTCTCCGAAATATTTGCCCGGTTAGCTAGTAATGTATTTTTTTTTTCTGATTTCTATTTTCAGAGAATGTCGTTAAAAACCAAAATGCGTTAATGGAGTCACCGTTACCAATAAGGAGCTGAAAACATTTTTCAAGAGATGCCCGACGTACGGGAAGCTATTTGTTTTTAGTACTACATCAATCAATCAATCAAAATATCAGCCTATGGCAGTCCACTCCTGGACGTAGGCCTCTCCAAATCTACGCCACAACACACGGTCCTGTGCCTTACGAATCCAGTCCCAGCCTGCGACCATTTCCAGATCGTCGGTCCATCTGGCGGGTGGACGTTCTACCCAACGTTTGCCAAGTCGCGGTCTCCACTTCAGAACTCGACGGTAGTTCTGCTGATGTGGCCTGCCCACTGCCACTTTAAAGTGCTTATTCTGCGAGCTATGTCGACCACTCTAGTTCTCTGTCGAATAACCTCATTCCGAAGATTATCCCTCAGAGACACTCCAAGCATAGGTCGTTCCATAGCTCGCTGCGCGACCTTAAGGCCATGTACCAACCCCACCGTAAGTGTCCACGTCTCGGCACCGTAAGTCATAACCGGTAGAATGCACTGGTTGTAGACTATTGTCTTCAGGCATTGCGGCATAGGCGAAACGAAAACTCGACGCAGTTTACTGAATGCTTGTGCAGAATTCCGCCTAATTGTTCCAGCGTCTCCACTACTATAACGAAGTCGTCAGCAAACCGAAGTTGCGAGATGCGCCCGCCGTTGATGTTGACACCCAACCCATCCCAATCCAGCGGCAGCGTCTTGAATATGTCCTCAATCGCGTTGGTGAAGAGCTTAGGCGATATAACATCACCTTGTCTCACACCTCGACGCATTTCTATGGAGTTGGTTTTAAAGTTTTCAGCTGGATGGTCATTGTTGCGGTGTCGTACACACATCTAAGTACCTCGATATATCGCCAGTCGACACGACATCGCTGCAGAGTTCAGGGACTGCCCAGGTTTCGACTGAGTCGACAGCCTTCTCGTAGTCCACAAAAGCCATACACAGCGGCTGATTGTACTCATTTGTCTTCTGAACAATCTGCCGAACAGTATGTATGTGGTCAACAGTAAACCCGGAAACCCGGCTTGCTCCTTTGGCTGAAAATCGTTGAGCTTTCCGGCGAGGCGGTTTGTGACTACTCTCGCGAACGACTTGTAAACATGGCTCAGGAGTGAGATGGGTCTTTAGTCTTATTACCTTTCTTGAAAAACAGAGTCACCGTACTCCCGCTTCATGCTTTAGGTGTTTGTCCCTGTTGGAGGACGGAATTAGACCTGGCGCTGTTGCGCCCACACCCGCGCCGTGCACTCCACCAGCCTGTGGAGCGCTGTGTCATTGCTGCGGTCCTCGCAGTGCTGACACTCGGCCGTGGTTTCCCGGTGTCTTCGCCACAGATACTTACCGAAGCTACCGTATACGGTAATTATCTGTGACAACCGGTAGGAGAGAGCACCGTCTCTCCTCCAGCCACTCGTCCATGACCGGTCTGACGGCCGCGATTGTGGCGAATCCCCCCTTAGCTTTGGTTGCTCAAGTCGTACCTCCATATCTCCACGGTTTCCTGGAGGAGCTGGGACCGCTGGGCCTCAATATCTTGAGACGCAGGCTTTTGACCCCGCTCCAGCGCCTCCTTGCGCCATTTAAATAGAGACGCAAGGGCTCTCGCTTCCAGGTCCCACGGAGGGGTCCCGGTTAGGAGACATGCCGCCTCAACTGAGATCGTGCGGTATCCCCTTATCACCCTGACGGCCATCGCCCTCTGCGTGCTCAGCAATCTAGTCACATTGATGACCGTCTGGGTCTCCACCCATAGGGGGGCCCCGTATAGGGCCATACTTCACACGATCCCCAGGTACAGTCTCCTGTTAAATAATGATGTATTATTTTATCTATGCTAAAGATACCACTGTTAAGTACCAATGTTGACTTTTTTAGACAATAATTATAACAACTATGGTACTGTGTTATATACTGGTATATACTGTGTTATAAATAATAATTAGACTCAAGGGGTGATATTAAATAATTAATCGACCATAAATAGATAGTTTTATTAATGAGTTGCAAACCTTTACTACACATGTAACTACAGAAAAAACTAAATTTAAAAAAAATAAAGTTATATTTACACATGACACTTGCACTTTTCCCTAAAATAAAGTAATAAATGCATGTATAACCTTGAGTCCTCCACAGTAAAACGTCACATGTACGCTTATATACTGCTAAGTTCAGAAATATTAGTTTAAAATTATCTATTTATATAGAAAATATTACCTTATGTAGTCCCATGTATATCTTAAAAGATTCAGTACTCTAGGTTAATAGATAAAAAAGTTAAATTGAATTTTGTCCCAGACAAACTTCAAATCGCTCTCCTGGAAAGTCGTGATTTTGCACATATAACTTTATTCTTTGCATAGGTCGACATAGTCCCTTACAAACTTTGCAACCCTTGTTTACCCCCTTAGGAGTCGAATTTTCAAAAATCCCTTCTTATTGCTCGCCTACGTCACTTAAGGAGCATTTGTGCAAAATTTCATGCTTTTAGACCCAGCGGTTTAGGCTGTGCGTTGATCAGTCATCAGGTCAGTCAGTTCTTGTTTTTATATATATAGATTATAAAACGCAATGACTAATTGCAATAGCACACGTATTAAAAAGGGATCAGAAATAAAACCGGCATAAAGGCAACCCGATTATCAATGCTACACTAAGTTTGACCAAGTGCTTTATATTTGGTGAACCTGCTGACTAGCGGATGAGGTTATGGCAAAGACAGAAAAAACTCAAATCAAACCCTGTATCAACTCAACCAGCGTGTTATAACACGTATCGTCTATCGGTCTACCAACATATTTGGGAGCGGCCTACGTTCTCGTCCAGCAATGGGCTGATGTGGACTTGATTGAGATGATTACTCATTTATTCACGCGCACACGCGGTTTGTATTATATTATTATAAAACCATATTGTACATACCTCAAATCTTTTAATTTGCTGCTCAACTGCAGCGGTGGGCACTTCTTGTCGCCGCCAAACCGTTGCAGTAAACGTTTTGTTTCTTCATCTACCTTATCGTTGGTCTATTACTTTTTCTCCATGTACCGTCACAAATGACACTGCGCCAATAGAATGGGAACTATAGACAAGGTAGACCATCTTGAATATCAAATTTTGTATGTCGTAATGCGTTAAATTAGGGTGGCGCCACATTAGCATCAAGGTAAAATATTACAGTCCTGGGACATCCTTCCGAGGGCTTACCCGGGGCTCCCAACCATAGGCTGTTGGGGGTTATAGTCCGTTCATAGTTAATTTACCTCTAGCTGTGAGGTTGGCTTCCCTTATTTTCGTGGGACCATACTAAGATTTTTTTTCTCCCATATACTCCAACCTTGAGTCGAAACTTATTTTCTTCTTTTGCCTCCGTTTTTCGGTCGTGGAAATTAGGTATTTGAGATATGGAAGCAGCAAACCTTGCCCTCCTTGATGATGGTGATGTGCATCTTTTTTGAATACTTATCCATTTATGAAAATAAAAATTTAACTTAAGAAAAATCTTATAGTAACAGAACTACGTCTTAAGTAATGTTAATTATAGTGACTAATGGATATTTACATAAAAAAATTAAATCTCAATTTTACCGGTTCCATCATATAATCTCCCATAATACGTGGTAAAATGTCTTAAGCTGGCACTCATAGGGGGACTTTACTGCAATACCAACACACAGAAAACGATCTGTCAGAGGTAAATAAACTGTGAACGGACTATACGTGAGGTTTTTTTAGTCGGTAGGAGTCCGGCATAGCATCTATGATGGATTTTCCCTCACGTTAAACAAACAAAAAAAAAAGGTAAAATATTACAGGCCTAGTTTCATCAAGCAGAGTGTGAACACATGAAGGGCCTCCTACATGTTTCTAGATTCCTCATAAAAGATCTTAAAGTTTGTTTATATTTTATGCAATGTAAATAAATAAATAAATGCGAAATGTAACTGTCTGTCTGTCTGTTACGCTTTCACGCCTAAACGGCTGAAGAGATTGAGATGAAATTTGGTAGAGGGATAGTTTGAGGCCCTAGGAAGGACATTGGCTACTTTTTAACCGACTGCGCAAACGGAGAGTTATGATTTTACGTGATAATGACTTTTAGGCGATACCGACTTCTAAGTGGTCGAAGCCGCGGGGAACAGCTAGTCTTTATATATATAATTCTACTATACGTGTGTATGTATGTCACTGAACTTATATGTAATCGTGTGGGTGACGCCCTGGATGAATTAGATTCACTAATCAGCCCGGCAGATAGCGCTGCAGTCGGTATCTGTATAAGCTAGTATTTGTATTTTAAAAGTTTTTAAAAATGTTTCTGTTTCATGTGTAGGTTCCAAGTTTCCGAATATTGGCACCACCATTCGTATGTCCCAAAGGCAAGGATGACGTCATAGATACCAGATTACCAGTTCTCTTCCTTGGGTGATGGATGATGGATGCTGTCTACATAGCCTTTTATGTTATCTATTAGATGCTTGTCGATTTTAAGGTGATCGTGAAATTTTGTGATAATATTTGAATGTTTGTGACTCAATTACTTATTAATGACTGAACGGATCTGGCTGATATTTGGTACAGGGTTACATTGAAGTCTGGAACAACACATAGATCCCCAGAATATGTACCTATAGCCTATGTGTATATGTCGCGGGCATCAGCTAGGTGTCTCTAAGACAAACTTATTAATATTTTTTTTACCTTTCTTCTAACGACCGATCTTTATTTTTTTGTTTCTAGGTAAAAGAACTTTAGTGAATGTAATGAAACCTACTCGCTTTCTTGCAGTTTTTGTCGGCAACATTTGGCACGAACAGTATCTACCCTTTGCATTGTCGAGCCGTGCTAAATTTATGGTCTTCAAAAATTAACTAGTATTGTAATGGACGCCTCAAAAAAAATCTTTTAAAAGTTATAAACTTATAAAGAATACAAAAACAAAGACCAATGTTCTTTTGTCTTAGTCACCTGCGGCCATTGTTTACCTTGAGAAATAACTTTGGTCCGAGTAACAAAATACCATATAATATATTATCTGTGACATAAGGTTAGTCGGTACCTACCTAACATTCTGTTGAAATGGAAAAATAAAACATCATTCGGCCGTTTCAAATAATTTTAGTAAATACCGATAACCGGCCAAGTGCTAGTCTTGTGCATGTGCATGTAGGGTTCCGTACCAAAAAGTCATAAAATAAAATAAATAAATAACACGGACATAAATTGTTTTTTCTTCTTTTTCAACTAACACCCTTTTCAGCCTTTCATTTTAACGCGAGGGAAAATCCTCATGGATGCTATGCCGGACTCCTACTCAAAAATCGTCACGTATCCTGCCTAATAGCCTACGGTTGGGAGCCCTGGTTAAGCCCAGGGCTCCCAACAGACCTACGGCTACCACTACGGCCTCATCTAGGCGGTTCGGGTGTTATCCCGGTTATTGGGGGCGTAAATCCCTCACGTCACGCTGTCGTCTAGGGCCTGCTTCTGTAAGGACGGTGAGCAGCCCTCTCACTGTCGTCAGGCCCACTCATGGAGGCCGATAGTCAATCGAAAAAGGTAGATCGGTGTCAAGGAGTTTTAGTGAGAATTCCCAGTGCTTTCGTGATCAGGTGCTGGGTGACCCTTACATTAGCCCATGCCTCGCCAGTATGGGTAGTCCGTAAGCGGAGCACTCCTTGTAAAAAAAAAGGTTTATGAGGACTTGAGGGAACTCCTCAAACATTATAGGTACACATATGGCGATTTTGATATTTATTTAATACTGTTCCCTACATATTTATTTAGTATTGTTGCTATTCCCCGCGGCTTCAACCGCGTAGAAGTCGTTATCGCGGCGTAAAATCATAACCCTCTTTTTGCGTAGTCGGTTAAAAAGTAGCCTATGTCCTTTCCAGGGCCTCAAACTATCCCGATCCCATATTTCATCTCAATCGCTCCAGTCGTTTAGGCGTGAAAGCGTAACAGACAGACAGACAGAGTTACTATCGCATTTATAATATTAGGAGGGATTTACAACATCAAATTACAAAAAGTTCTTTTTGAGAGTCGGTTCCATCAAAATATAAATACAGTAGAGTTCTTCTTCATCTTTTCTTGAATGAATGGCCCCGTCGTTTACCAACGATTCTGCCAACGTCAAGGTGGACAATAGATTTACTAGTTTGTGGGTTTATAACTTAGATCATCTAACCACAGGATGCGCCTTACTTAAGCATTGTTTTCTGCCATTTCACATGACCATTTGGTCTTTTGGCTTTATAAAAAGCACTGCACATCAGTACATCATTTTACATGATTAAACTAGTACATTTCATTGTAGTTGACTGTACAATAAAAATTAACACACAACAGCCATTACGCGTTTGTCGATTAATACATTTTTAAATGCAATGAAATTTTATATGTCTTTGTGTTTCCCTCTTTACTTGTATGAAAACTGGCAGAATATTTTTGTATGCGGTGGTTCGCAAAGGCTAGTCCCGTGATATATGGTCTAAGGTTTATAATGACATCGAAAGGAGTTGACAAACACGTCATAATAAGCGGATGTCATACAAAGCGTTATGTGAAATGAAAAACCTTTTTTACGTAAATATGTATATACTTAAGTATTTTAATATAGAAACATAGTAATTATTGAGATTGTCGAATGACCCACGCCAAATTCCTTTGCGAGACATGAGTTAGATTCTCCATTTTCTAATCTGCATATTATTGCACCTTTCTCCTCAATTGACAACATTTCATTTTCCATATTAAGGTAAAACAATAAATCCATTTCGAGATATTAGGTTCATAAAGAACATATATTATTTTCAGATTTTTCTGTTCACTATTTTCGTAAATATTTTCGTAATTTTCGTAATTTTCGTAAATGCTTTACGTCGTTGAAATGACATTTTCTTTCACAGTAATAAACGAAAAACAATGCGTGACCTTTAACCGTAAATTACTCACTGAGATTCAAAACAAAAACGAGCCACGTGTCGAACGTCATCGGGAATCAACGAACATTACCGAAGGTGTAAAGAATCAAGTCGGTCATTATAACCGGACATAATTTATTAAAATGGGTCATAATAAGCGACATGTCACTGTAAGGGAAGTCATTATATCCGACTTTTTTATAAAGAATTTTATATGAAAACCGGTTGGTCAATATAGGCGGAGTCATAGTAAACGGATTCTACTGTATCAAACTATGCAATTTTAAGTACGTAAGTATATAATTTTTTTCAGTTCAGTATTATTTTCTTCTAAGGTTCTATTTAGATATTAAAATAAATATGTAATTTGAAGGTTTTCATCAAAAGTGGATACATATTTAGGCAGCACCGTTCAGATACATGTTATTGTCGGAGAAGTTAAATATAATTTAATGGAATCTATGATGAGTACATCATATGAATCAACGCGTGAATACATGTTAATGATGCTAACGTGCATACATAGTTCTGTTACTTTCTTAATAGACATAATTTAATGAAGCAATGAGTGTATATGTATATTTATGATGTGAACTCGTGGTTACAATTTTATGATCTTCACGTTGAGCATTTCGTTTTGGAGCCAAAGGTGTTTACATATTTTAGAAGCCTTGACAATGTTTACATATTATTGCTTGTGACTGTACTACTAGTATATCTCTTTGTTCTTTACCTGATATCTTTTGTATCAGGCATGAGCGCACAACTCATCTATACTATCTACACTAATATTATAAAGAGAAAAGATTTGATTGTTTGTTTGTTTCTTTGCATCGAATAGGCTCCGGAACTATTAGGCCGATTTGAAAAATTCTTTCACTGTTCTAAAGCTACACTCTTTGAGGTGAACATAGGTTATATTTTTTCTCTTATTCCCACGGGAACGAGAACTACGCGGGTGAAACCGCGTGACGTCCGCTAGGCTTTTACTAAATATATTTTCATGTTGCTCACGTTGAGTGCCTGGACGAGTGAATGGATGAGGAAGGCGCAGGACCTTATGTTGGGGCGTAATTTGGGAGAGGTCTTCACCCAGCAGTGAACTGCCATATCCAATGCATGAATCTGTGCGTTATAATCACACCATTAAACTCTGTCAGCAGTGCGATTGTACTTAGCACCTAAGTTGTTGCAAGCGTCCGTAGGCTACGGTGACTACTTTAATCAGGTTGGACGCAGCTCAGTCGTAAAAAAAAATCGTAATATATCTCAACTATTTTTATGACAATATTTACTATATTACACTAAAATTAATTACACTTAACTGTAAACATGTTATGTACAACGACGACAAACGAATTATTTGCGTTTGTTCAGTCTAGTGAAAATGGACTAGAGTTACAAAGTGGTTCTTGGGGCACTATCAACGGAATGAAGCGCTGCTGATAGCCGCTTGCTACGTGGCTTCACTGTCGTCGTCGCTACTCTCGAGCTCTCGCAGCCATCTCGAGCCATCCTCCACTAACGTAACTGGAAACAAAAGTAATCTTAAGTATCTTTCTGATGATCAGCTGAATATTTTGTAACTTAGTTGGAGTGTCAATGATCCGTGTCCATGTGAAATTCAACCGAAAATACTATGATAAGAGCATAATCAAAAGTGTAGGGGCGCATGTCTAACCAAGCTCACCCGCAATCTGGTCGTACAACATCTGTAGTTGAGATAATCTAGCATGTTGTGTTGCATAACAACGGAAAATGCTCTCTTTTGTGGACTATCTAGCCCAAATTAAGCTAACATTAGCCTCAGCTATGAGATCCAGACGACTGATAGACATACTTATTTATTTCTAAATACATACACATTATACGAGTATATACAACCCAAACTCCGAAACAAACATTTGTGGTTCACACAAATATTTAACGGCGGTTACACTACTGAATGCGCCACCGAGCTCTAATTCAAGCGCCAATAGAAAGAGTTAAGCAACACACTCAGACGACGATCCGTGCTTAAGGTGCGATTCCACTTAGGCGGAGCGGAGACGAGCTGTGCGGTCTGTAACTGGGTTTAACGACTACGACTACTAGGTATATTACCGACGACCGGCACCAAATTATCTACTTAGTAGTTATAATGCTATAAAGACTCACTCTGCATTTCGTACCGCTCGTTCTGCCGCTTTAGATCGAGTATAGTTGGCCTTTCTCTTTTTTTCTCGAAGCTCGGGCGGCTCGAAGAATTTGCGCTCTGCTCGCCTGCAATAGCGAAGAAAGAATTATTAAAAAAACCGGCCAAGTGCGAGTTGGACTCGCCCATGAAGAGTTTCGTTGCAGCAATTAACATAATAGAAAAGTTCTTATACACTCGAGAGCAATGAATCCGGGTCACTTAAAGAATCCTAAAAATCTCGGAAACTAAAAATGCTAGGTTAATGCAATAAATTGTATTTAATAGACAATGTAATACTCCTTAAATGAAGGTATTAAAACTTCTTAGTTATTGTAAAGTTATATCATAAAAAAATCAAATTTGAAAAAGGGCCACTTTCGAAGATGGAACTACGAAATTACAGCATTTGGTGTTGCTTTTGTTTGTAATCTGTCATTTATGTGGGTACATAAACCATGTTGATAGTGCTCTATATTCATTAATCAAGCTGAAATTATGTCGCTTACGCCTGAAGAATGCACCAGAATACTTACAATGCTGGAAACCGGCCGGAGTCAGCGCGATACAGCCAGGACTGTCGGTGTGTCGCTGTCAACAGTACAAAGAGTTCTCCGACGTTACGAAGAAACTGGTTCTAACCTACGCAGACCAGGAACGGGCAGAACCAGGTGTACCACAGCACGAGAAGACCGATACTTGGTGAACACCATGCTTCGAAATCGCTTTCTCACAGGAACTGAACTCACCAATCAGTTTCGACGCCTCGGAGGAAGTAACCCAAGTGCATGGACAGTAAGACGTCGGCTTGCTGAATCTAACTTAAAACCCCTTAGACCTGCAAACGGCCCTAAACTGGAGCGTGGGCATCGTATTTCGAGACTAAGGTATGCCCAGAGCCACGTAAATTGGAGTATTGAAGATTGGTCAAAAGTTATGTTCTCCGACGAATCAAAATTTATGCTCTACAAGCACGATGGAAGACACAGAGTGTATCGAAGACCAGGGGAAAGATTCAAGCAAGCATGCATCGAAGAAAAAGTAGCCTACGGTGGTGGGTCTGTACTTGTGTGGGCCGGAATTTCTTCTGAAAGTCGCACAGAGCTGGTGATCATAGAAAACGGCTCTTTAACTAGCGTAAGATATGTGGAAGAAATCCTCAATGATCACGTTGGTCCATTTATGGTCAATTTAGGTGAGGATGCTATATTTATGCATGACAATGCCCGACCTCATACAGGTAGGATTGTGAATGACTACCTTCAAGAGATGAACATTACTCGTATGGAGTGGCCAGCGCGCAGCCCGGATATCAACCCGATCGAGCATGCTTGGGACGAGCTAGGCAGATGCGTAAAACAACGAAACCCTCCCCCAATCACACTTCGTGAGCTCAAAATTGCTCTCACAAAGGAATGGGAGAATATTCCCCAAAATCGTATAAGGAACTTGGTGTACAGCATGCCAAACCGCGTAAACGCAGTAATGGAAGCACAAGGAGGCAATACGAAGTATTAAAATTCAAGAAAATCGTAATAAAGTTCAAAAATTTCATGTTTCCTATTTTTGTTTTAAGAAGAGATCGGCAGTTTTTTCTTTATGTAATTTTGTGTTAATAAAATGTATGGTGACTCATATTTTTTTTACTTTCATTTAAGGAGTATTACATTGTCTATTAAATACAATTTATTGCATTAACCTATCATTTTTAGTTTCCGAGATTTTTAACATTCTTTAGGTGACCCGGATTCATTGCTCTCGAGTGTAGTTCGTTGTAACTTTGATTGATGTTTTAACACGTTCGCAGTGGTAGTGATTTTTGTAAACGAAAATTGCGGTTTATGACGCATTGAAAAAAAACTACCAGCTCTATCTCGGTCAAACCAATTTTCGTTGGTAGTTTTTATAGCAATGTACATCATATATTTTTTTTTGATTTATCGTTCTCTTAGTTTAGAAGTTAGAGGGGGGGGGACAAACATTTTTCCACTTTGGAAGTGTCTCTTGCTCAAACTATTCACTTTAGAAAAAAATTATTTTGGAAACCTCAATAGCATTTTTAAAGACCTATCTACAGATACCCCACACAACTAAGTTTCAAAAGCATAGACCTTATAGTTTCGGAGAAAAGTGGCTGTGACACACGGACGGACAGACAGACGGACAGACAGACAGACATGACGAATCTATAAGGGTTCCGTTTTTGCCATTTGGCTACGAAACCCTAAAAACCAGTTGTGTAAATGATCAATTCACACACGACATCAATTAGCCCAAAGTAAGCTAAATAAGCTTTTGGTTTGGGATCTAGACGACTGATAAATATACATATATATTTTTTATGCATATATTAAAACAAACATAGAGAATACCCATACCACAAAACAAGCATTTGTTTCTGACCACACAAATATTTGTACCTATCGACACTGGAATCGAAACCAGGACCATGAACGCGGCGAGCGGTTACACTACCGAATGCGCCACCGAGGCCAGTGCAAAGTAACATTGGTTATTACATAACATAATAAAGTCTTAGATCTATATAAACATAATTTCTCAAAAACTAGAAACCTCAGTAATGCAAAATTTGCTCAGATGCTCCTTAGAAATTATTAACAAATTATAGTGTTTCTAATCTACAGCGTAGAGGGGCAAGACAAGTTCTAGGTCTAACCAAGCTCACTCGCAATCTGGTCGTGCAGCATCTGTAGCTGAGATTATCTAGGATGTTGTGTTGCCTAATAACGGAAGATGCTCTAATGCAAGCGCCCATAGAAAGATAAGCAACACAGTGCTTAAACATACTGTCACGCTTTTTAAAAAGATCAACTCCCTACAATACTGTGTAGTTATATCTCACGTTAATGAGCCTGCAGCCTACCAACATGGACAGGGTGTGGCTACCTTCTGTTCCAATATCCCAACTCCCCATTAGGTCTGTAACTGGGTTAAGCGACAACGACTACCATATTACCTACGGCCGGCACCAAATTATCTACTTAGTACCTAGTTCTTCAAATGCTTCAGGGACTCGCTTTGTAACTCGAGCAGCTCGTTCTGTCGTTTCGTTTCGTTTCGTGTTCTGTCTCTATTGCTGTTTTTCGAGCATTAATTTAATATACTTCTCGGAGACTTTTAGAATTTGATCTCTTCGCCTGCGAAAAGCGAAGAAGGAATTATTAAAAAGTAGTTGTTTAAATGATAAACTCCATTTGAATAAAGTGCTACCTATAGGTACACATAACAACACAAAGAACATTATTCAGAAAAGTGCTGCTACGTACATGAGAGCTGGTGGTCAAAGGAGGTACAATAATAGTACTATGACCCATACAAACATGAACATAGGGTCGATTTAATCTTGTGTTAATTGATGCTTGTAATGAACAAAAATGAAAATATTTAAGTGTAAATAAAAATAAATAAATATGTGTGGACATCATCTAGCTCAAATTAAGTTAATAAATATAAGCTTGTGGTTCGGGATCTAGACCACTGATAGACATACTTATTATTTCTTAATACATACATAAAATACATAGAAAACATCTAAACTCCGAAAGAAACATTTGTTATTACACAAATATTTGGACCGACCCGGGAATCGAGCCCAGGACCTGGAATGCGGCAAGCGGTTACACTACCGAATGCGCATTTTTATACAGTAGACGATAGGTACTAATGATAGCGCAAGTAGGTAGTCCGTAGAGAAGTCAAGTACTTACAAGCTGTATATGAACTCTCACCGCTGGGTCCCACCGCAGCTCCGGCACTGCCTCCCGCAGAGCGTTGAAGCAGTCTTTTATAATGTCCCTGAGGTCGTGCTCCAGCTGTTTAAGGTGAGCCCTCCGTTCAGCCTGTTAATAGTGATAAAGCACAGCAGTTATGGCCAGACTCTAATAAAAAGATTTTAACGTTCTATCAAAATATATAAATAATTTTTCTGATTTTAGTATTTTTGTTGTTGTAGCCACGACTGAAACATCGTATATAACACATTTGCTTGTAAAGGGTCTCTTATTTGACCAATTTCACTAACGTAATGTATCTCATTACGGCCTAGTCCGGTAATGTAAAGTAAAACGGACGATTGCGTCTAAAACGAACGGTACTTTTTAAAAATCTTAGCAAATAGTTTTTATGCCAGAAAAGTGGTCAACATTTTATAAATAAAATTGACTTTGGGAGTTAAAATATAATAAACTAAACATTGAATTGTTTAATTTAATTAATTTTGACAATAAATTATGTTAAATTTTGACAATTAAATGTGAAACCAAAACAAATAATATTAATTTACTTTATTATTAATACTGGCTGTTTTTGTGCCTTTGCCTCATAATAAATAAGAAAAAAAGAAAGCGTTGTGAACAAGTAAAATTCCGCGCGCTTTATTCTGGCTATTTTTTGCTACGTTTTTTTGTTAGTTTATGAATGTCCCCGTTTTATTTATTTCCTTGTTTCCTCGCAAATATGTTATAAAACGTCGTATGACACACGTTCGCTTTGATAATTACAGCCTCTGCTTTCTTGTAGCCCTCGCCTGCGGCTCGGGCTATCAATAACGCCTCGGCTGTAATTATCAACTTACCGAACTTGTATCATAATGTACTATTATGAAAAATTCAGCTCTCTAGCTAGCATTGTTCCTGTTACACAGCCTCATAGCAGACAGACAGACGGACAGTAATAATAGCAGTTATAGGGTCCCGTTTTTACCCTTTTGGTAAGGAACCCTAAAAATGAGTATCAACTGTCTCTGTTCAATTTCAGATTAATTAGTCAGGAGAAGACTCAGGAGTTAGCGTTTGGTTGAGTGCCTACCTACTTAACAAAAATCGTCACAAATTTTCACATTAAGTATATGACTAACTAGCTGTGCCTCACAACTTCACCTTACACTCATAGAACCGCATTAAGTATGGACATCTGCCGGATTGGTTGACATTCATTAATACAGCTCCACTCCTTTATTTAATACTAAAACAATAACACGAATGATGCCTATGGATCTTCAGGATAACGTAGCTCACTAATGTTAAAAGAATTTTGAAACTAAATTGGTGCACAGGCTGGTAAAAGAATTTTAGAAATTGGTTCAGTAACTCCAAAGTTATCTAATAATTACAAACAAACAAATCATCCTTCGATATAGATTAGTAAAGATTTCATTAATTATGATATGCCATCATCATTAGCTTAATTTGTAATAGATAGCGAAGTGTACAAAATAATGTCTCACACACGATACTGTTTGTACCTACTCTACCACTTATTGACAGTTTTGAAACTAATGATAACATTGTATCGTTTTTAAGAAAAAAGGGTTTATCTACATAGTCAGGTAAGTAGTTAGTGGTTCCATGTGATCACACAAGGGCAGCTGAATGGGTGGTCAATTGTTTTTAAAGACACTGAGACTGAGTACCTCTAGAATCAACCATGTCATAAACCGTTACAAGACCAGCTCTTTGACAGTACGAACAATAGAAACAATATTTGGATGCCTACGGGTAATTAATTTTTACAGAATTTGGCACTAAAAAGCAATAAAAAATACAATTGCCGGAAGGAATTTAAAGACTTTGTTGAGTAGGTACACATCTTAAGATATTTTCGAACCTGTAACTATTTGCCATCTGAATCAAAAAGAAGATTCCGCTATTGGTTAACTCAGTCTCAGGCTGGAGACAGGTGCCTAAATAGTTTAAGCAATAACCTGTAGCGAGGGGGGCATATAGTCGTCCAGAGGTATAATTGCTCCGATCCCTGAAGCTTCGCAACTTCTTCAATACCAGTAGGATAGGATGGAGATCGTTATTAGCTACCCTACATAATGCCTATTATATGCTACAAAAAAAAAACAATAATATATATCAGTTTCCTTAAGAGGTTCAAGTGGCTCCTCAATTCAGATGTTGAGATTGAGGAGCCACTTTGAAATAGATGTAACTTTTTATCTATGGGCCTACAATTTCCAAAAATTGACCTACTTTATTTTTTTATTGGTTACTAAGTAAGAATTGAGTTTCATTTAAAAGGGTAAGGTGGCTCCTCAAACCGTACGGACATGTCTAATGCTACTGGAATTCAAGAAACTACAGAGTTTATTTAGTGTTGCTCCTCAATCTAAATCACAGAATATGATTTCTGAAAAGAAAGAACATCAATTCCTTTAATCGACCGATTTACAAATCAGTTTCTAAAGCTTTAAGAATTGTAGATTAAACAGGGTGAATTGCAAAAGAAATTATGATTTATATTTAGGAACCATACTAATTCTCTGTAGCTTCTTCAATTCTAGTGATACACAACTGGGATTCAAGAAGGAGAAGATGGACTGTTGGGTTCATCCCTCCGAGGGCTTACCCGGGGATCGCAACCGCAGGCATTAGGTAGGAACCGTGTGGTTTTTAGTCGGTAATAATCCAGCATAGCATCCATGTAGGATTTTACTCACGTTAAAAAAAAAGCTATGACGGAGATCGTTAGTGGGCAATAAATATCCTTCGTCTCCATCCTCCTACGTAATTCCAATTTATCCTTAAAGATACAACGCCTAATCTCTACACTAAATTAAGGTTGTACTATGGGATCTAAATGATTAATTTAATTTAGATCTAAATTAATTATTTAACTAATCATTTAGATCCCATAGCACGAACTTAATTTGCGGTAGAGATAAGCGTTGTATTAGAAGGTCTTGCGGACTATGAGAGAGGGTCTAATCGCTAGATGTCGCCATGATATTCCATCAGGCGAGCGGTGTCAATTTATCGAGTTTAATATTTAAAAAAATGTACCTGTAGCGCCATGTTTCTTGCAGTACGCTACATGGGGCAAAACATAGAACGTAGACGTAGCAGACCAATGTTGACACCCCGCCCCGAACGCACCCCTGCGTGTGCGCAGGTACCTGCCCCACCCGTTTGCGTCTGGTGGGGTATAAAACGCGGAGCGTCACTAAATTACCTCATTACTGTTTAATTCTTGAGTTGTGTAGTGTGTTGTGCTTTGCCAGAACCGACAATGAAACCTCAAGCACCAGCGATGCCCAGACGCTGGTCCAGCGAATACGTGAGTACTTCTGTCGCATTCAAACCGAAACGGTATCGATGATGCCAAGTGACGTCTCATCTTCACAAAAGTTCACCTTTGTTTCATCAAAACTCTACATTTCTGTGAGAAATAGTGAAATAGAACCATAATTTAATCGTTTTAAAACTGAAAAAGTTTTTCTTTTGAATTAATAATTAATAGAAAAGTATTTAATTCGAAAACGGTGTCGTTTTTTAATCCCTAACAGCAGGAACAAGCTATGTCAAGCGAGTGGTGGTTTACGAAACGGCTAAATGTTTCCATAACTTGTTCCTGCCTGCAAATATTGCTGCCAGAGTAAAACAGTTAGTAGCTAAAGAAAATTACAAAAGAAATGTAGAGCTTGTTTTTTGCTTTTCAGTTGTCTTTTTATTTTACTTTGCAGTCGGGTTTTTTTAATTCTTAATAATTAAGTTTATTTAAAACTTTTTAGTTAGCTTAGAAGTGCAGTTATTAATTTTGTGTAGTGAAGGCACTTCACCGAAATTTAACCTTAATTATTATATTATGTTTGGTCATATTTCTGGTTCTACTCAACCGATTGCAATTAAACAAATGTAAGACTTTAAGTCTGACTAAGACCTTATGAACAAATAAAGACGCATCGAAATAGGTTCAGTAGTTTTTGCGTCCATCGCAGTTAAATAATTAAAGCGCAAAAATCCGCCATTTTGATACTTTAGGAATTTTATTATACCTGGTGTCACTCACACAATCACGACGAGTCAAATGACACCTTGCGTGTCAAACTCCGTAAAGCTGTTCAGGCTGTAGAGCGTTCAAGAAAAATTTTCAAGGTTTCCATTTCAGCGCCAAAAGTCTGCCATTTTGATTTTCTTTAAAAATTACTATACCTGGTGTCTCTCACACAATTACGACAAATCAAATGACACTTCGCATGTCAAAATCCGTCAAGCCATCCATCCAGGCTGTAGGACATGACAAAGAATTGGACATACATACATACATTATCTCGAAAAACTTTACCCTCCTTTCTTCGGCAGTTCGGGTAAAAAAGAGACAAAGTGATATTTCAAGGTCCGTTTAATATTCGAGTCATATTTGTGACACGACTAAATTATGTCACTGATGTGACTACTATACGACTATAATACAGCATTAAGTCGTATAAAATGTGCCTATTCTCGGTAGTAACGACGTGACAACGACGTTTTAGCGACGAGCTTATAGAACCAAAAGTTAGATACGGCACGTTGTGGCGACATCAAAAATGTTTGTTTGGGTGCAATAGGTTTGACCTGTGTATGTTGTTATTTTTATATTCTCAACAGTATTTATTATATAATAGGTACTTACTATTGATATTTAAATACTTTGTGCATTAGAAAATTGTAAACCTTTGAAGTGACCGATATCGTGCGACTGGAAATGTATGCAAGCGAATTTATATAATTTTTGATTCGGTTTTGTATTCATGACTACTTACAGTATTGTGGTCAAGATTTTTCTTTATTACAATAGTTAAGTTACTTGTTTCTAATTATTTATAAGATTTTTTTAATTCGTAGGAAATGTCCCAGCATTAGACTTATAAATTTATAAAACCCAATAAATGAACGGTGGTTCATTCACTGGGTCATACCAAGTCGATTTCACAATAAATGAAATATACTATGAGGCTATAAAGTTCATGTCTTGGAGTTATCTTATCTCTAAAAGCCTATTCCAAGGATGTTGATTTATCCATACTATTACTTTTTCAGACAAGAGAAGATGCATCCACAGCATCCAGGACAATTCGTCGTCGTGGAAGACCAGCGGTAAATATTTGTAGTTAAGACCCTTAATTTTTAGAGCACAAAATATTTTTGGACTTTGTTTGTAATTGGTATTTGTTTGTTATTTTGCAGGCGGGAAGTGGGCGTCCCATGTCGCAGGTATGTAAATATTTATGAAGAAGATAATTTATTAACATAGGACGTTAATATCTTTTTTATTCTTTAACTTTTTGTTTTTATTACAATTAACAGGCGCAACGGAGGGCGCACCATAACAACCTGGAGCGGGAACGCAGGGACGAACTTAAGGAGACCTTCAATCTTCTGCGTGAGTCAGTGCCGGAGCTGCGGCACGACCCAGGGGTAAGAGTTCATTTACAGCTTGTACTTGACACCTCTACGGACTAGGACTACCTCATTGCACTATCAGTACTCAGCTGTACCCATGGTCTACTTTATACAAAGAGATTGTCACTCACCAATCTTTTAAATTTCACATTCACTAATATTAATTTATTGAATTGTTTTGATTCAAAATTCGTTACCAACTAACTAAAGTGCGCTATCCCGGTCATTCCTGGTAGCTGAATTGAAACACTATTATTTGTTAATAATTTCTGAGGAGCATCTAAGCAAATTTTGCATTACTGACGTTTCTAGTTTTTGAGAAACTATGTTTATATAGATCTAAGACTTTATTATGTTATGTAATAACCAATGTTACTTTGCACTGGCCTCGGTGGCGCATTCGGTAGTGTAACCACTCGCCGCGTTCATGGTCCTGGTTTGGATTCCAGTATCGATCCAAATATTTGTGTGGTCAGAAACAAATGCTTGTTTTAGAGTATGGGTATTTTTTGTTTGTTATAATATATGCAATAAAATATATAAGTGTATCTATCATACGTCTAGATCCCAAACCACATGCTTATATTAGCTTAGTTTGGGCTAGATGATGTCGTGTGTGATTTGATCATTTAAACAACTGGTTTATAATAATTCTTTCTTCGCTATTGCAGGCGAGCAGAGCGCAAATTCTTCGAGCCGCCCAAAAATTTATAAAAGTAATGCTCGAGAGACAAAGAGAAAGGCCAACCATACTCGATATAGAGCGGCAGAACGAGCGGTACGAAATGCAGAGTGAGTCTTTAAAGCATTTATAACTACTAAGTAGATAATTTGGTGCCGGTCGTTGGTAATATGGTAGTCGTAGTCGTTTAACCCAGTAACTGACCTCATGGGAAGTTGAAACATTGGAATAGCTAGTAGCCACCCTCTGTCCATGTAGGTAGGCTCGAGGCTCATCACCTGTTAACTTAAGATATAAATACAAACTATTGTAAGGCTTTGATCTTTTTAAATAGCGTGAATGTATGTATAAAGTTGCGGTTCCACTTAGGCGGAGCGGAGAGGAGCTGTGCCGCGATTCACCAATCACGGTGCGGAGCGGAGAAGAGATTTGAATTTCAAGCCATGTGATTGGTGAATCGCGGCATAGCTCGTCTCCGCTCCGCCTAAGTGGAACCGCACCTTAACCACGGATCGTCGTTTGAGTGTTGCTTAACTCTTTCTATTGGCGCCTGCCTCGCCGAGGTCTTGGGTTCAATTCCCAGGTCGGTTAAATATTTGTGTGAACCACTAATGTTTGTTTCGGAGTTTGGGTTGTATATATAATGTGTATGTATTTAGAAATAAATAAGTATGTCTATCAGTCGTCTGGATCTCATAGCTCAAGCTAATATTAGCTTAATTTGGGCTAGATAGTGCACAAAAGAGAGCATTTTCCGTTATTATGCAACACAACATCCTAGATTATCTCAACTACAGATGTTGTACGACCAGATTGCGGGTGAGCTTGGTTAGACAAGCGCCCCTACACTTTTGATTATGCTCTTATCATAGTATTTTCGGTTGAATTTCACATGGACACGAATCATTGACACACCAACTAAGTTACAAAATATTCAGCTGATCCTCAGAAAGATACTTAAGATTACTTTTGTTTCCAGTTACGTTAGTGGAGGAAAGCTCGAGATGGCTGCGAGAGCACGAGAGCAGCGACGACGACAGTGAAGCCACGTAGCAAGCGGCTATCAGCAGCGCTTCATTCCGTTGATAGTGGTTCAGGAACCACTTTGTAACTCTAGTCCATTTACACTAGACTGAACAGACGCAAATAATTTGTTTGTCGTCGTAGTACATAACATGTTTACAGTTAAGTGTAATTAATTTTAGTTTAATATAGTAAATTGTATCATTAAAAATAATAGAGATATATTACGATTTTTTTTTTACCACCGAGATGCGTCCAACCTTATTAAAAGTAGGCACCTTAGCCTACAGACGTTTGCAACAACGGAGGTGCTACAATCGCACTGCTGACAGAGTTTAATGGTGTGATTATAACGCACATTTTCATGGATTGGATATGGCAGTTCACTGCCGGGTGTAAATCTCTCCCAAATTACGCCCCAACACAAGGTCCTGCGCCTTCCGCATCCATTCACTCGTCCAGGCACTCAACGTAAGCAACATGAAAATATATTTGCGCCGTTTGAGAGTCTCGGCAGATGCAGCAGCAGAACAGGCGCAGCCCGCCGTGCTTGGAAGATGAGAAGGAGCTAGGGTGTCCACACAGGTTGCGTCCCAAACTAAAGGCCTTCCCATCTTCCATGGCACCAAAGACATACCGTCCGGCCTCTTGCCATCGTCACGAGCCAAACCATTAGGTTCTGGAACGGCTGGAACACCGGCGGTGACAAGAGCCCGGCGGATGATGTCGTTAAGATACGCATGACGAGGTCTGCGACCTGCACTCCTGCTGCATGATAGACCGTGATGCCCAAGGTTGTTGACTGCTTCACCGCATTGACAACTATGCGGAGAAACGCAAGGAGCACCTAAACGAAGACAGGTAGCAACTCTGAATGTTGTGTCGTCCAACATATGCCTATGTTGGGCGACGGAAGAGCCTGAAGCCGGACACCAGATTCCCATTCTCCCACTAACGATCTGCAACATTCGAACACGTATTCAATAAATGTTTCCTAACCTCGTTGCAGAGCGGCCTATCCCAAAGTCTCTGGGAGCATGGTTTGGTTGGCAAAACAGTACTTGGGCAAATCATTTTCCAAGCATTTATGGCTTCAATCTTGCCTGGCACTTCAAAATTAACCAGTGTAGGAATTAGAATTTTCCTGGTCAATTCATCAGTGCCATGGAGTGAAGACAAAAATGCTGGTAAACTTATATCCGAAATTTTTCGAACGCCGAGGCCGCCCAAACGTATCGGTAAAGACGCTTGGAGCCACGCCCGGTCGTCCAAATCTGCATTGAAAATTTTGCAAAGGGTGGTATGAATAACTTTGTCCAATTTTTCCAAAAGTATCGAATGTTTAAAAAATTGAGATGAACGGAGAGCATGGGTTAATTTTGGGACAAAAAGGCAATACCGAATGATTGTAAAAGTCGAATGCATATTAATTTGAAGAAGTCGGTCCAAAACATCACAAAAATTTTGAATTTTTTCCTCAATGAAAGATTCATAGGCATCTTTTAGAATAGGAGACCCTAGGAGGCGATCAGAACTTTTTTGGGTAATTTTTAAATTTGGAGCCAAAACATTAAATTTTGCTAATGTGGAAACACTGTCCATGTTATCATTAACAAAAATATCACACTTTGAAGAATTGAGTTCTAAACCAATAGATTCAAATTTATCTTTTAAAAAAGCCAAATCTGTGAAAACTGTATCTACATCCCCTCCTAGAGTGCCGTCATCTAGATACCAGACGTTGAATTTTGAATTTAGTTGGCTAATTATTAGATGAATTGATAAACTGAAAATGAGTGGCCCAAGGGGGTCACCTTGTTGACAACCCACTGCAGAATCTAAAATGTTGTCCTTAAATAATAATTTTGATGGATGTCGGTAACATTGCCAAAGAAAACGGAAAAGTTTGGGTGTTTCCAATATGGCTTGTGTCAACAAAGTGGGACACTTTGTGTGTGTTTACTGAATTAAAGGCATTCTTCAAGTCAACCTTAAGAACGACCTCTACTTTACCGCAGCCAAGGTAAGTAGACAGAGCATGTATGGCAGCCTCACAACCCCCTTTCGATCCAAAACCGACCTGAAGGGGTTGAAAACCTCTAGCCAGTTCGTCTTTATAAAATTGGCAGCAAATTTTGGCTACCATACTTCTGAAAGTGCAACCGACGGCAATGGGACGAATGCTACCATCTTTCTTGCGTAAAGCGCATAGATTGGCTCCATACAGTATATCTATAATGGCTTCGTCCACATTGCCGGATAACATAAGATTAGCCAAACCTGTTAGCTCCTTCAGGAGCGCTTCGCCAGCCTCCCCGGCGGCGGGACTCAAAAGTTCCTTCAAATGCTGAGGAGTCAAGCCGTCGAGGCCACCAGCAGAACCACTTCGGAAGGAGCCAACAGCTGCCACAACTTCCTTGGCTGTAACAGTTAAATAGTCAAAATCGGAATTTGGAGGATCGGGAAAAGAAAGGTCGTCCCTCGGTACAGGGTGCTTGCTCCCCAGATCTGCAAGAGTATCTGGAGAGCAAGGCGCCACAACGTCGCTGCTAAATAATAACCTGGACGCTCCTCTGATATCACCTTCTCTTAATTTGGATTCTACATAATGATATAGAGAATTTTTATGGAAGACTGTGAATTTAGGGTCAAAAATACATGATAAATTGCAATTTTCTTTAATTCGAGTCCTTAAACTTTTGTTGGTTGCCTGATTTTTGGAAATATGAAGAATCCTATAACATAACTTGATCCGATTTAAAATATTTTATGTCAGAAAGGGATAACTCAAAGCATTGTTTCATGCTTTTTATCAAAATATAGATATTTTTACGTATTGAAATCCTCATGGATGTCATGCCGGACTTCTGCCGACTAAAACCAGCGATGCTCTGCCATCTACCTATGGCCGGGAGTCCCGGGTATGTACTCGGAAGGATGATCCCAGGGCTCCCGACAGGCTTAGTCTACTATCGCTGACTTTCTCAATAATAAATAAATATAAATACATATAATAAAATCGTAACTGTCTGTTGGTCTGTACATTTGTGCACTCTAATCTCAGCAACAGCTCAACCGATTTCAATGAGGTTTTCTGAATTGCGTTGCGGTTTACTCCACTTAATATTTAGTGTTTGTTTCATGGTTCATAAATAAAAAAGTTATATCAATCTAAACAATCTTTTCCACCTATTGCTTTTCAAAAATAATCTTAATCTAAAGAATCACATATAAAATGCAGCGTACGAAGTCGCAGGCAACAGCTAGTTACAACAAAAGTTATGATGTGGCTCAGCTTCGCTTCGTGTGATAATAGTATCACATGAGTGTTTTAATAAATAGTTACAGTACTACCACGTTTATAAGTCGCATCGGCTTTATTCGGCTGCGCAGAATAGCTCATCCCACTGACGAATTAAACCGATTGAAAATTGCAAAGCAATTTCGAACTTATTGCTACTAATTTAAGGTCGAAAATAACAAGACGTGAACAGGATGTGCTATTAAGTGTACGACAGAGCAATGAACGCGACTACAAAGTTGTCTAGACCAGTGATGGGCAAAGTACGGTCCGGCCTTTAAAAAGCATTTAGTCCGGCCCGCCGAAGGTCCTTCTAGATAAGTATATGACTCTCGATAATTATATTTTGACGGTCCAGAAGTATCGTGTAATTAGATTCTACTTAACAGAACAATAGACACATAGGAGAAGGAGCCAGCTAGAGCGTGAAAGAATAACATACAGCCACTCATCAATATTGGAAGAAAGGAAGATCAAAAGTTTCAAAAAAAATGCATTTTTCCTATAAAATTAAGAAAAGATGCATTTTTTGCTGAAACTTTGGCCCTCTTCTGAAATATCTTGATTTTTTTGGCCCCCCATTAAGAAAGTTTGCCCACCACTGGTCTAGACAGACTGTCTGCCCTGCCGAGCCAGACATGGCGCGTACGCATCAGGCAATAGCAGGCGAGTATTTTCGCGGGAATATGTGGCGCGCTGTGATTGGTAGATATATTATCGCACCTTACAAAAAATTCAGATGTGCGCAGGTACATCGGTGTAACTTATAAAACTGGTAGTACTGTATACAGTTGCATACAAGACTTTATCTACACTTTTTACGGCGCGACTTTTTTTTTACGGCGCGTTGCCGCTTTGGTGGTGTAATGCAACGCGCGTGAATGACAGTTCTTTTTTGAAACTCATACAGAGGAACAAGTGCGAGTTCCGGCGAGCGCCTGTCGACATTCACGGGTGAGCGCGTTATTGCTGATTTGTATGGAATCGAGACAAGTTCCCGCGTTTACAGCTAGGTGGCAGGGTGTCGATTCTATACGAGTTGGCGCGCCGTGAATGTCGACAAGCTCACGCAAAAACTCGCACTTGCCCCTCAGATTCCACGCATCGAGCGGGAAGAATTTGGCTGTCTGATGAGTAACCCTTTGCGTGGAAGAGATTAAAAACGCGAAAGGAGTGTTATTATGAAATTTCATACAACATAATAACACCCGTTCGGATGATATTATGGTTATTAGGACATTGGATGAATTAATGTTGGCAATAAGCTAACTGTTTCAGAATCTTTTATAGAGGATTTAAAGCATAAAAATATTAACTACTTAACAATGTAAAATCATAAAATGCTTAAGGGACTCACTTTCTCATTCCAGTGTCACTTTCTGCCGATTCACGTCCTTCACTCTGCGCTTTATAATACTCGGTAGTTGTTTTCATCATTTGAGCTCTGCTCGCCTGCAATAGCATGGAAAGTGTAATTACAAACAAGATATTTCATAAAATTCTACGTTGAATAATTAAATCTGTTAACAGCTCAATCTAACTACTACATGAGCTGTTTACTATAATATGTGTAAACGAGCAGTGAGAAGTAAATGAGCTGTGCGCTCAGACGGAGAGAGGTTGATGCTGGTAGCCAGAGGCTGTCCCCAAGGACCCCGGTCATGTATGAGAGCTGGCAGAATACGACAAGGAGGTTCAATTATAATACTTTGGAATATTGGGTCGAACTTTTCTATGATTGTGTTAATTAAAGCTGGTATGAATCATAGGTGAAAATTTCAACTGTCTAGCTGTCACGGTTCATACCTAAGATTCAGCCTGGTGACAGATGGTCAGTGTAGTCTCTGAAAAAGGCACCCGTTTATAACCGTTGCAAAAAAAACTATGCTTATATTATAAAGCTAAAGAGTTCGTTTGTTTATTTGTTTGTTTGAACGCTAGTATCTCCGGAACTGCTGGTTGGATTTCAAAAATTCTTTTACTAGTTGATAGTCTATTTATTGGGGATAGCCATAGGCTATATATTATCACGCTAAAACGAATAGGGTCGGAGCAGCAATGAAGAATGTTTCGAAAATGGGAAATTTGATTTACCGTCTAAGAGCTTCCGAGGCGTACACTGCGTAAAAAGTTAAAGTTAGACAGGTACGTAAAAAATTGTGTAGGTATAACAAAATTGATTCTCTTAAAACGTTCTAAAAATCTCCTTCAGGAAGTCACCTCGACCCGTTTCCCGCTGGTTGTGATGAGCCCTTCGTCCAGCCTGTTATCTTATTAATATTCTATAGGCGAAAGTTTGTGAGTGTGGATGTTTGTTACTCTTTCACGCTCTGAGGGCTGGGTGGATCTGGCTGAAACTTGGTACAGGGATAGATTATGGTCTGGAAAAACACATTAGCCACTTTTTGTCCCGAGAATAAGTTCCCACGGGAAGCGGTAACCGGAAAAAATGAACGCGGGCGAAGCTGCGGGTATCAGCTAATTTGTATTAAAATATTTACGTGTTATTATATTATTATATTTCAATGGCAGACGAGCGATGGTTACAAATGAGTACTGACAGCGCAATGAGGTAGTCCCTAGAGGAGTCAAGTACAAGATGTATTGAACTCTTACTGTTGGGTCGTCTCGCAGCTCAGGCACTGCCTCCCGCAGAGCGTTGAAGGACTCCTTAATGATGTCCCTGCGTTCCCGCTCCAGGTTGTTATGGTGCGCCCTCCGTTGCGCCTGTTAATTTATAATAAAAGCAAAAAGTTTAATAATAAAAAAGATTTTAACTTCCTTTCGAAATAAATAAAAAACCAGTCAAGTGCGAGTTGAACTCGTGCACGGAGGTTTCTGTATCAAAAAATTACAAAAAATCACGTTTGTTGTATGGGAACCCCCCTTAAATGTCCATTTTGTTTTAATTCATTATTTTTAATGAAAATACACTACTACAAAATTCAACTCTCGCTATCGCTGTTCTTGAGCTACCAGGAGACAGGCAGACAGTTGGACATACTGCCAAAGAGACCGGGGAGTCTCATTATAAGGGTCTCGATTTGACCCTTTTGGTATGGAACCCTAAAAACTTAACCCCAGATATATTATTTTTAAGTATGCAAATGCATATGCAAATATGCAAATGCATAAAATCCAGTCTCTAAGTATTAATATACAATTACGACTATACAGAATGAATTTTTCAAAAGGGATTGGATGGCCAAATCCGAAACTATAAGGACTAGCGAAAAATGCTGAAAGGAGTCACGAGCCCGATTTTGATGAAACTTAAAACCACATTATTAGATTTTTGAAAAACCAATAATCCTAGCCAGGAATCGAACTCATAGATTATGAAAATAAAAAACACACCCTATATTATTACACCATACTATAGTGTTGCTATTAAGGATCTTATTCTGGGAAGTAATGATATATGGCAAACTAAAGGAAAGTGCTCATCTTTAACAAAATGCATTTTATTTTGGTTACGTTAACTGATTTTGTTCAAAATGTAGACCATTGTTTTCAATACATAGCTGGATTCGAGACTTCAAGGATTGTACTGCATTCAATATTATTGGTTCCGTTTAGAACATTCTCCAAAGAATCATTCTGAGCATGATTTAAAACACGAAATAGTTACGATCTATTCTGGGATTTCGAACGAAACAACCTATGATACAAAATTTAGGTACATGAAATATGAATTCTATAAAAATTCCAAACTTTCCTTAAATTTGTCGTCTATCATTACTTCGCAGAATTTGATCCTTATGAGCGACACTATCGTATGGTGTAATAATAAAGGGTGTGTTTTTTTTTCAAAATCATTGGGTTCGATTCCCAGCTAGGATTACTGGTTTTTCAAAAATCTAATGATGAGGTTTTAAGCTTTATCAAAATCGGGCTCGTGAATCCTTTGAGCATTTTTAGCTATTCCTTATAGTTTCGAATTTGGCCATCCAAGCCCTCTCCAAAAATTCATCCTGTATACCCAAGGAGGTAGACAGAGATACCCAACAACAGTTTGCCGTTATTTTTTTGGTACCTACCTACTCAATAGGTGGTAAGCATTAGGCACCACAGGGTTCATCAAAGATTAGTATAGAAAAAAAATTATATCACGTACTGACTAATTGCGATAGCACACGTATTAAAAAGTCAGTCAGAAACAAAACCGGCATAAAGGCAACCCGATTATCAATGCTACACTAAGTTTGACCAAGTGCTTTATATTTGGTGAACCTGCTGACTAGCGGAGGAGGTTATGGCAAAGACAGAAAAAACTCAAATCAAACCCTGTATCAACTCAACCAGCGTGTTATAACCAAAGACTTCTATATAAACTGAGGTAGACGCGCCGTACTCTAACAAACGAGATTTCAAAAGCAATCCTCAAATACACACATTAATAAGACTACACTCACTTATAAATATTTTTTACGTAATTGTCACCATGCACAATAGCAATATACGAATAGAAAAAGAGTAAAGGAGAAGGCGTATGGACTCCGATTGCAAGTCGAGCACCTACTTTCGAAGTTTTGACTTACAACAGTGCGAGCAACGCTGCTAATTAGCTCAGTTTATAGGTTTCAAAAATCGGTGCGTAGGGCATGTCTACCTCAGTTTATATAGAAGTCTTTGGTTATAACACGCGTCGTCTATCGGTCTACCAACATATTTGGGAGCGGCCTACGTACTCGTCCAGCAATGGGCTGATGTGGGCTTGATTGAGATGATATACTCGTTTATTCACGCGCATAATTATGTCCGTGGTTTGTATTATATTATTATAAAAGCGTATTGTACATACCTCAAATCTTATAACTTGCTGCTCAACTGCAGCGGCGGGCACTTCTTGTCACCGCCAAACCGTTGCAGTAAACGTTTTGTTTCTTCATCTACCTTATCGTTGGCGACAATATTACTTATTCTCCATGTACCGTCACAAATTACACTCACTGCGCCAATACTATGGGAACTATAGACAAGGTAGACCATCTTGAATATCAAATTTTGTATGTCGTAATGCGTTAAATTAGGGTGGCGCCACATTAGCATCAAGGTAAAATATTACAGTCCTGGGACATCCTTCCCAGGCACAGAGCATCGCGCGCCTTTACAGAGGGAGAGGCCAAAGCTGGCACACCCCCTCTGGCAATAATTTGACATTTTGAAGACTAAAAGTGCCCAGTTACATAAAAACTGTTTTTTGAAGTTTCTTTCACTAGACTGACAGCGTGCGCGGTTGAATTGTCATTTTATAAAAATGATGAAATAATTAGATATTAATACAAAAAGAAATGTGATTGAAGAAATCTGAAGAAAAATGGCATTATCTTGTTTAAGTAAGTAATTTTATAGCAATATTTAAACGTATAGATAATATTCAGATTTGTTTAGCAACTTTACCGAACTTCACATCAATACATGGATTGGTTGAGCGACTTGGGTTGATATGACACAAAATGTATCATGTGTGTGTAAAATTTATGAGTGTATTGTTTATAGGGTATATAATTAGGCTTCGTATTAACAGTCGATTGCTATTGTAGTGCGAATCTAAGAAAGTGTGGGTGAGGAAGATTTCCCCCCGTCACCCGCAAAATATGACAGACAAATTTGTACCGAGCAATCGTTCTATGCCGTCTCCCCTTAGACAGTTCGCGTTGCTCTATGTTCCGAGGGCTTACCCGGGGCTCCCAACCATAGGCTGTTGGACGTTACGTGAGGTTTTTTAGTCGGTAGGAGTCCGGCATAACATCCATGATGGATTTTCTCTCACGTTAAACAAACAAAAAAAAAGGTAAAATATTACAAGCCTAGTTTCATCAAGCAGAGTGTGAACACGTGAAGGGCCTCGTACATGTTTCTAGATTGCTCATAAAAAAATTAAAAGTTTGTTTATATTTTATACAATGTACCTAAGTATTATCTTTACATTTCTTTTCGAAACACCACTCACAACGTTTGTTCTCTAGGCCACAGATACAAAACCCCTAACCCCTACTAACATTATAAATGCGAAATGTAACTGTCTGTCTGTCTGTTAAGCTTTCACGCCTAAACGGCTGAAGCGATTGAGATGCAATTTGATAGAGGGATAGTTTGAGGCCCTGTGAAGAACATAGGCTACTTTTTAACCGACTGCGCAAACGGAGAGTTATGATTTTACGTGATAACGACTTTTAGGCGAAACCGACTTCTAAGTGGTCGAAGCCGCGGGGAACAGCAAGTCTTAATATATATAATTCTACTATACGTGTATGTATGTCACTGAACTCCTCCAAAACGGCTGGTCAAATTTGAATTATTTTTTATGTAATCGTTTGGGTGACGCCCTGGATGAATTAGATTCACAAATCAGCCCGGCAGATATCGCTGTAGTCGATATCTGTATAAGCTAGTATTTGTATTATAAAAGTTTTTAAAAATGTTTCTGTTTCATGTGTAGGTTCCAAGTTTCCGAATATTGGCACCACCATTCCTTATGTCCCAAAGACAAGGATGACGTCATAGATATCAGATTACCAGTTCTCTTCCTTGGGTGATGGATGCTGTCTACATAGCCTTTTATGTTATCTATTAGATGCTGGTCGATTTTAAGGTGATCGTGAAATTTTGTGATAATATTTGAATGTTTGTGACTCAATTACTTATTAATGACTGAACAGATCTGGCTGATATTTGGTACAGGGTTACATTGAAGTCTGGAACAACACATAGATCCCCATAATATATACCTATAGCCTATGTGTATATGTCGCGGGCATCAGCTAGGTGTCTCTAAGACAAACTTATTAATATTTTTTTTACCTTTCTTTTTACGACCGATCTTTATTTTTTTTGTTTCTAGGTAAAAGAACTTTAGTGAAGATAATGAAACCTACTCGCTTCCTTGCAGTTTTTGGCGGCAACATTTGGCACGAACAGTATCTACCCTTTGCATTGTCGAGCCGTGCTAAATTTATGGTCTTCAAAAATTAACAAGTATTCAGTACAGTAGACACCTCAAAAAAAATCTTTTAAAAGTTATAAAGTTTTATAGAATACAAAAACAAAGACCAATGTTCTTTTGTCTTAGCCACCTGCGGCCATTGTTTACCTTGTGAAAGAACTTTGGTCTGAGTAACAAAATACCATAAATTATATTATCTGCTATGATATAAGGTTAGTTGGTACCTATCTAACATTCTGTTGAAATGGAAAAATTAAACATCATACGGCCGTTTCAAATAATTTTAGTAAATATAATAACCGGCCAAGTGCTAGTCTTGTGCATGTGCATGTAGGGTTCCGTACCAAAAAGTCATAAAATAAAATAAATAAATAACACGGACATAAATTGTTAAAAATTTCAACTATCACGGTTCATGAGGTACAGCCTTTCATTTTAACGCGAGGGAAAATCCTCATGGATGATATGCCGGACTCCTACTCAAAAATCGTCACGTATCCTACCTAATAGCCTACGGTTGGGAGCCCTGGGTAAGCCCTCGAAAGGATACCCCGGGGCTCCCAACAGACCTACGGCTACCACTACGGCCTCATCTAGGCGGTTCGGGTGTTATCCCGCTTTTCGAGGGCGGGGGGGGGGGAGTGCGTTAATCCCTCACGTCACGCTGTCGTCTAGGGCCTGCTTCTGTAAGGACGGTAAGCAGCCCTCTCACCGTCGTCAGGCCCACGGTCATGGAGGCCGATAGTCTTGGTCAATCAAAAAAGGCAGTGTCAAGGAGTTTTAGTGAGAATTCCCAGTGCTTTCGTGATCAGGTGCTGGGTGCCTCGCCAGCATGGGTGGTCCGTAAGCGGAGCTTTCCTTGTATAAAAAAAAAGGGTTTATGAGGACTTGAGGGAACTCCTCAAACATTATAGGTACACATATGGCGATTTTGATATTTATTTAATACTAGCTGTTCCCCGCGGCTTAAACCGCGTAGAAGTCGTTATCGCGTAAAATCATAACCCTCTTTTTGCGTAGTCGGTTAAAAAGTAGCCTATGTCCTTTCCAGGGCCTCAAACTATCCCGATCCCATATTTCATCTCAATCGCTCCAGTCGTTTAGGCGTGAAAGCGTAACAGACAGACAGACAGAGTTACTATCGCATTTATAATATTAGGAGGGATTTACAACGTCAAATTACTAAAAGTTCTTTTTGAGAGTCGGTGCCATCAAAATATTAATATAAAACTATGCAATTTTGAGTACGTATATTTTTTTTTTCAGTTCAGTATTATTTTCTGCTAAGGTTCTATTTAGATATTAAATTAAATATGTAATTTGAAGGTTTTCATCAAAAGTGGATACATATTTAGGCAGCATCGTTCAGATACATGTTATTGCCGGAGAAGTTAAATATAATTTAATGGAATCTATGATGAGTACATATGAATCAACGCGTGAATACATGTTAATGATGCTAACATGCATACATACTGTTGTTACTTTCTTAATAGACGTAATGTAATGAAGCAATGAGTGTATATGTATATTTATGATGTGAACTCGTGGTTACAATTTTATGATCTTCACGTTGAGCATTTCGTTTTGGAGCCAAAGGTGTTTACATATTTTAGAAGCCTTGACAATGTTTACATATTATTGCTTGTGACTGTACTACTAGTATATCTCTTTGTTCTTTACCTGATATCTTTTGTATCAGGCATGAGCGCACAACTCATCTATACTATCTACACTAATATTATAAAGAGAAAAGATTTGATTGTTTGTTTGTTCCTTTGCATCGAATAGGCTCCGGAACTATTAGGCCGATTTGAAAAATTCTTTCACTGTTCGAAAGCTACACTCTTTGAGGTGAACATAGGTTATATTTTTTCTCTTATTCCCACGGGAACGGGAACTACGCGGGTGAAACCGCGTGACGTCCGCTAGGCTTTTACTAAATATATTTTCATGTTGCTTACGTTGAGTACCTGGACGAGTGAATGGAAGCGGAAGGCCCTTGTGTTGGGGCGTAATTTAGGGAGAGTGAAAAGCTGAGGGCTTTCAGAAAAGGAGAAGAGAGAAATAAAAAGATAGAATTAAAATTTCAAATGATGGTGTATTATAATCTAAGCTCGGGGTCGTGGTAATTTCGGGCAGCAAGTGCGATCTCCGAAGGCCTTCGCAGGGTTCCGACTTATCTTAGTGGTTCTCAAGGCTGATGCAGTCCGCGACGTAGCCGTGCCGTCCACAAATTCGGCTGGCACGGTGTTTTCGACCCGCAGGGTGGGTGACTGCTCGTAGACTTGAAGGGTGCGTCTTCACCTTCGTGGAACCCGAAGGTGGACTTCTATAGCCCGTAGGGTGGATGCTGACAACCCGTAGGGTGGACGTTGACAACCCGTAGGGTGGACGTTCCTGCTTGGAACCCGCAGGGTGGATCTTGACAACCCGTATGGTGGACCCTGGAATGTTCCAGATGACGGGTTAGCTGGAACCCTTTTTCCCGCCCATTGCTAAGACAGCCGGTCCCTGTTAAACCTGTCAGGAGTCGGCTGCCTTACAATGTTTGGTTATATACTAAGTTTACAGAGACCTTTTTTTTTCACACCCCTGTAATCTACCCTCCCATACAGGGTTGACCAACAGCCGTTAATTTTCACTGTTTTAAAAATCTAGATTCATTATAATTAATTTGACTCACCCAATGATGGGGTTATTGACGCTCGCAGCTATATCGCTGATCACTTTGGGAGCACCTGGCTCCTAACAATATTTCTTCACTTTGAAATTATACTCTGATGCACCTACGCACAGTGTCTTATATTTAGATTATTTGAGTAATGGGGCTTCGAAATTCGCGCGCGGTTGTTTTTATATTTTTGTACAGCGCCTCTAGCGGCACCACTCGAAACTACTAAACGTCAAGACCGCTTTTTAAATACGAATGAGGCTTCCGCCGTTGCGACACTAACTCGGTAGATGGCGCTTTCATTTATTAATCTACGTTTTCATTTTAAAACCCCTACTGTTGAACCCCTAATTGCACCCGTTGTTCCACAACGTTACATACTCCCCCTCCCCGGTGAGCGTTTGACGTACCCTAACGCGTCAAATGCTGCGTTCGTCCTCGAACGCCCCTAACATAATACCTAATACTCGTCTATGTGTGTGTGTATGTTAGTGTGTTGTGTGAATGAGATGATGCTGGGTGTAGCGAAGAGTCGGCCTTAACTTTAATGAAACCAACTCGCAGGATGTATTAAGGTGATTCTGAAGGATCTTATAGGACAGAAAGAGAAAAGACGTATTTGAGGCTTTGGGTTGAAGGTTCAGGTAATACGCACCGCCTGAAAGTGGGGTGTGTATAATAAGGCTTTTTGCTGAAGGCTGGGATTTATACAACCGTCCCAGAGAAGAACATCCTACTAGGGCTAGTGTAACACTTCCGACTCATAGGATGGACTATCCCCCAGGGCAAGCCTCTAGCTTCCGAGTGGTAGGATTAGCCATATGACGAAAATAAACATAACGGTGATCTACACCTACGACTGTTAGGGCAAGACAAATGCTGCCAAATAACAGTACCATAATTCTGTTCGGGTAAGCCTCATGCTTCCTCGTAACAGTAACAAACCTACACCATAATTCTGTTAGGGCAAGACCATGCTGCCAACTAACAGTAAACGACGAACTCTGTTAGGGATAGACTCATGCTTCCAACTAACAGAAAACTCCCAACCAAACCAAGAAACAGAAAAGTGATAGAAAATAATTTACTTGCAGAATCCTTCGTGTTGCTAATTAACCCTTATGTCCCCATGACGAACACGGCATGTGTTTGTCACGTTGTTCTGTGTACTTATTTGAAAGTCGTGTGTAGTGTGTAGTGTGTAGTGTCCCTAACTAATTACTAGGCTATTTAGCCCTTTAACCAAATAAAATAAAAAACCAAGTGCATATTCGCAATCTTAGTATCAATAACAAAAGACAAATGCTTATTCTCAACTTTAGTAGAAGAATGTTGACTATGACTATTATGTCAACCTTAATAAATGACGAAGATCATTGATCTTTGGCCATTCTGCCAAATATCTAAACAAAATATGGTGCCCTTGTTTGCCACCATGTCAGTGTAAAATGTATTTAAATAAATAATGTGTATGTATGTACGTATGAAATCTCCCCTGTGCAAGTTTTATTTTGTTTGCGCGTAAGCTGCTGACGTAATCGTGTTGATGCAAACGTGTTATTCATCGTTGCATCTAAGGCCAGTGTCACACTATGTAAACAAACAAAACAAAAAACTGCTTGTTGAGTGTTTGGAATTTTGTGTGAAGATAATTGTGATGAATATGTAATGACTATATCTTACTTAATTATTATGTAAGTGTAAATGTGAAACTTCCGTATGATCATATGTATGCGTGTAACCTGACACGAGATGTGGTACCTATATGTGCCACCTATGTACTAAAGTTATATGACGGTGTGCTAACACCCTTATATTTTCCAAAAAAATAATTATCAAAACCTATTGTGTAACTGTACTGATGTACTATATAACCTATTAGTAAATGCCTCTTAATGAAGTCTTAGTGTGGTACATTATGTGCCACCGTTGAACCAGGTTCCTCTCCCCGGATCTTAACTTCATATGCAAGTTCCGCTTTTGGAAGCGATGTGAAATTTGATTTGAATGCCATTGTACTGACTATTTCAATTACTCTAGCCGGGAATCTTTAGTGATGATGATTATTTACCAATGTATAGTGTATTTATCTGTTACTTATTTTACATGAAAAGTTAATTTTATGTAAACAACGAATGTTCGCTATATTCGCTAACGAATTCTGTTGTAGTGAACGACGGCCCTTATCGTTGTCTGTTTACGTCTTGTTGAATGTTAAGGAATGTGAATATTTTTCGATCCACCCGCCGAATAACGAAAAATAAATTCTACTTTTTAGGGTTCGTTGAACCGAATTATAAATTGAACCTTTATAAAACTTAGTATTTGCTTTAGGAAATACTTAAGTTTAGAAATAGTACCTTTTAGGGTTCCTTCACTCAATTAATAGATTGGACCCTTCTAGAAATTAATTGTCTGTCTGTCTGTCTGTGTTTAAATGTAATCTAATCCTAAGCAGTGAGTAGTGAAAGTGAAGTGTGTGATGATGGGTTGATGAAATTAACTAAGTGTTTTACAGCTTTACTCGAATAATGCAATTTTCGACGCTGCTATTATTTTTATTGAAATGTAACTATTCACACGCACGTACTACGAGTTAATTGTATTTTAACTCGTACCACTAATTTTTTCTTTAAATCGTTCCTTACTACTACGGAACCCTTAATTATTCTGAACTGTGTCAAAGACGATTCGCACTTGGACGGTTCTTGAAATAAACTATATGGTAGTAACCAACCTTTTATGTAAATTGTTCCTCACCACTACGGAACCCTTGAATATTTCGAATTGTTTGAAAACCGATTCGTACTTGGACGATTCTGGAAATGTTTTGTATGAGACTGTTGGTGCCCGGAGTGTATTATATTCACTTCCACCCACAGTTTATATGGAAAAAAAAAATTTCTTCTACTATCGAGCTAGTAATTCAACTTACTCGTAAACGTTATGAAAGCAACATCTGCCGTTGTTTATTCGGAACACGAATCAAAGTTAATAGTTTATAATTGTTTTTTGGCAAGAATGTATTCACTGCGTGATCTACGTTTGGAATGTTTTTTCTTACAGTTGTACTTCAGTGTATCAGAATTCGAGGTAATTCGAAAAGTGAAACAAATATGATTCTTTTATAATTTACGTGAAGTGAAATTCGTAAAATCTTTGTTCTACCGTTTTACTAGAGTGAAATTTCAATAGGGATTGTTACCCAGAAGTGTGATTATCGGCTGTTGGTCTCGCTGTAAATTCACCTATGGGAAATACAACAAAATAATACACAAATTGAGGCGGTTTGACGCCGTAAAAAAATAAAAATTGTGGTGGTGATATCCTGTGACTACTTTTTACGATGAAAATAGGCAATACAACTCACTTACGAAAACTTATGTAAGCGTTTCAAATTAGAAGTTTTACTTCAGACTTTAACAAAGTATTATTTAAAATTGCCACAAAACAAAAAAACTTTTACTTTAAATTTAATTAAAAATTTTCCACCATAAAATAACTATTTGAGGGTGTGAAAAATAAATTTGGGGACCGTTAAAATTTTGAAAAATTACAATTTATGTTGAGAAAAATTCAAATTTTGCCTTGTTCTTGTTTATGCCGAAATCTGTCTAAAATCACTAAAAAACACACAAAATAAGCCGGAAAGAACAAGTTGGCAGCAGAGGTCAGGAGAGCCAAATTCCTGGGTAGTTGTGATAATTTGGAGGGAAACTACCCCGCTAACGGGCACTCTTAAGACTATTTTACACAAATTGAATAATCTTATAATTATGACCTCCGACTCCCGTCGGAAACCGCTTTCTCGCTACCCGAAACCACGATGTGGGCGCCACTGAAAAGCTGAGGGCTTTCAGAAAAGGAGAAGAGAGAAATAAAAAGATAGAATTAAAATTTCAAATGATGGTGTATTATAATCTAAGCTCGGGGTCGTGGTAATTTCGGGCAGCAAGTGCGATCTCCGAAGGCCTTCGCAGGGTTCCGACTTATCTTAGTGGTTCTCAAGGCTGATGCAGTCCGCGACGTAGCCGTGCCGTCCACAAATTCGGCTGGCACGGTGTTTTCGACCCGCAGGGTGGGTGACTGCTCGTAGACTTGAAGGGTGCGTCTTCACCTTCGTGGAACCCGAAGGTGGACTTCTATAGCCCGTAGGGTGGATGCTGACAACCCGTAGGGTGGACGTTGACAACCCGTAGGGTGGACGTTCCTGCTTGGAACCCGCAGGGTGGATCTTGACAACCCGTATGGTGGACCCTGGAATGTTCCAGATGACGGGTTAGCTGGAACCCTTTTTCCCGCCCATTGCTAAGACAGCCGGTCCCTGTTAAACCTGTCAGGAGTCGGCTGCCTTACAATGTTTGGTTATATACTAAGTTTACAGAGACCTTTTTTTTTCACACTCCTGTAATCTACCCTCCCATACAGGGTTGACCAACAGCCGTTAATTTTCACTGTTTTAAAAATCTAGATTCATTATAATTAATTTGACTCACCCAATGATGGGGTTATTGACGCTCGCAGCTATATCGCTGATCACTTTGGGAGCACCTGGCTCCTAACAATATTTCTTCACTTTGAAATTATACTCTGATGCACCTACGCACAGTGTCTTATATTTAGATTATTTGAGTAATGGGGCTTCGAAATTCGCGCGCGGTTGTTTTTATATTTTTGTACAGCGCCTCTAGCGGCACCACTCGAAACTACTAAACGTCAAGACCGCTTTTTAAATACGAATGAGGCTTCCGCCGTTGCGACACTAACTCGGTAGATGGCGCTTTCATTTATTAATCTACGTTTTCATTTTAAAACCCCTACTGTTGAACCCCTAATTGCACCCGTTGTTCCACAACGTTACAAGAGGTCTACACCCAGCAGTGAACTGGTGTGCTTCAAGCTGTAATCCTCACATTTGAAATCTCAATGAAAACGAATTTTGACAACGCCAAAAAATAGTCGTGAAATAATCGTAAATAGTCGTACATGTAAAAAAATAGTCGTATTATAGTTTCGGCGTTATAGCTATAGGTTAGTGAGGATTATGGCTTGAACGTCAAGCTGTAATCCTCACCTCTGGTGCAAGCAAACGATAAATTCTATCGAATTGGTTTAGGTTCCAAAAACTAGTCGTGAAATAGTCGTAAAGACCTGCCAAATCTCAGAAATATTCCATAGGCGGTTACCGAGATGTGAAGGTACCCTGGTGAGGATTATGGCTTGAACCTTTGAAAACTTCGAATTTCTCCGGAACGCCTGCGAATTTCGGTTCAAAGGTTGTGCAAAAAAATGGTCATGAAATAGTCGTATGAAGCTATAATAAATTTGAGTTGATTTAATGTGAAAATAAAAACTTTTATTTTCCCTACATTTCTTTTGATGTACAGTCGTGTACAAAATTTGTAACTTCCAATGACACTAGAGGAAGTCACGCGATTTTAACCGCGTAGCTCCGCGTACGCGTAAAACTTGCTATAAAAGTACTAGACTAGTAAGTTTTGATGATGAGGATACAAATCATGAATGTTTGTTTTTTGTTTAATTATAACTGCTGGCATGGAAAACGTCTCATTCAAAGAAATATTATTATATTAAGAGGAATATTTCCCAATAATCTAATTCTGTACCAATATTATAACGAGAGAAAATTTGATTGTTTGTAAGTTTGCATCGAGTAGGCTCCGAAACTACTTAACCGATTTTAAAAATTCTTTCACTGTTGGGAAGCTACACTCTTCCCGGTAAACATAGGCTATATTTTATTCCCGCACTCCCACGGGAACGGCAGCTACGCGGGTAAAACCGCGTGACTTCCTCTAGTATCATTGGAAGTTACAAATTTCGTACACGACTGTACATCAATAGAAATGTAGGAAAAATAAAAAGTTTTTATTTTCACATTTAATCAACTCAAATTTATTTTAACTTCATACGACTATTTCATGACTATTTTTTGGCACAAACTTTGAACTGAAATTCGAAGGCGTTCCGGAGAAATTTGAAGTTTTCAAAGGTTCAAGCCATAATCCTCACCAGGGTACCTTCATATCTCCGGAACCGCTTATGGACTATTTCTGAAATTTGGCAGGTCGTTACGACTATTTCACGACTATTTTTTGGAACCTAAACCAATTCGATAGAATTTACTGTTTGCTTGCACCAGAGGTGAGGATTACAGCTTGACGTTCAAGCCATAATCCTCACTAACCTATAGCTATAACGCCGAAACTATAATACGACTATTTTTTTATATGAACGACTATTGACGACTATTTCACGACTATTTTTTGGCGTTGTCAGAATTCGTTTTCATTGAGATTACAAATGTGATGATTACAGCTTGAAGCACACGTGAACTGCCATATCAAATCCATGAAAATGTGCATTATAATCACACCATTAAACTCTGTGAGCAGTGCGATTGTAGCACCTCCGTTGTTGCAAACGTCCATAGGCTACGGTGACTACTTTTAATGAGGTTGGACGCATCTTAGTGGTAAAAAAAAAATCGTAATATATCTTTATTATTTTTAATGATACTATTTCATATATTACACTAAAATTAATTACACTTTACTGTAAACATGTTATGTACAACGACGACAAACGAATTATTTGCGTCTGTTCAGTCTTGTGAAAATGGACTAGAGTTACAAAGTGGTTCTTAAACCACTATCAACGGAATGAAGCGCTGCTGATAGCCGCTTGCTACGTGGCATCACTTTCGTCGTCGCTGCTCTCGAGCTCTCGCACAGTTCGTATCCCATCCTCCACTAACGTAACTGAAAACAAAAGTAATCTTAAGTATCTTTCTGATGATCAGCTGAATATTTTGTGACTTAGTTGGTGTGTCAATGATTTGTGTCCATATGAAATTCCTACCGAAAATGCTATGATAAGAGCATAATCAAAAGTGCAGCGGCGTTTGTTCGAGGGTCTAACCAAGCTCACCCGCAATCTGGTCGTACAAAATCTTTAGTTGAGATTATCTAGGATGTTGTGTTGCATAATAACGGAAAATGCTCTCTTTTGTGGACAATCTAGCCTAAATTAAGCTAATATTAGCTTGAGCTATGATATCCAGACGACTCATAGACATACTGATTTTTTTTTATTAAATAAGAAAAGATATTTTATTTATAAGTAACAATAAAAATACATTAGACAATGAAATTAAAAATATTTACAGAAAAAGGAGGGGGGGGGGGGGGGGGGAGTAAAAACAATGTGCAAGACTGTCGCAACCCTCGTCTAGGTGTCAAAGAATTCCTCCCCATTGCAATCGACTGGTAAGGTTTCCATAAGGCTGGCCGCATTGCCACTTTGGATGGCAATGCTTATTCTCTGAGCGAGAAAGAGGCCAGCCTTATGGTCACGAGAAGCATCGAACAAACGCTTTGCTATATCTTTATCTTTATCTTTATCTTTATATCTTTATCTTTATCTTTATCTTTATCTTTATATCTTTATAATATTATAAATGTGAAAGTTTGTGAAGATGTTTGGATGTTTGGATGTTTGTTACTCAATCACGCTCTAACAGCTGAATGGATCTGGCTGAAATTTGGTACAGGGATAGAGTATGGTCTGGAATAACACATAGGCTACTTTTTATCCCGGGAAAATAGTCCCACGGGAAGCGGGAACGGGAACCAAATTTCACGCGGGCGAAGCCGCGCGCATCAGCTAGTATCTTTATATAGCACACGCCCACTTGGGCCCCACGCGCCCAGTGTCTCGACACCAAACGGCTCAAATATATAATTTGCAACAAAATTTTAATATTTGCGCCGCTTGAAAGTCTCGGCAGATGCAGCAGCAGCACAAGCGCAGCCTGCCGTGTTAGGAATATGAGAAGGCGCAAGGGTGTCGGCACAAGTTGCGTCCCACACCAAAGGTCTTCCCGTCTTCCATGGTACTAATGACATTCCATCCAGTCTCTTGCCATCGTCGCGAGCCAAACCATTTGGTTCAAGAACAGCTGGAACGCCGGCGGTGACAAGAGCCCGGCGGAGAATATCATTAAGGTGTGCATGACGTAACCTACGACCTGCGCTTCTGCTGCACGAAAGCCCGTGGTGCCCAAGAGTGTCGACTGCTTCTCCACAGTGACATCGCTGAGGAGAGATGCAAGGAGCACCCAAACGAAGGCAAGCGGTAATTCTGAAAGTAGTTACGTCCAACATAGTCCCTATATTGAAGAGCCTGAAGCCAGACACCTGATTCCCATTCTCCCACAGCCAATAGGCGAGCGCGCTCTGCAGCGTTTGAGCATGTGTTCAGTAAAAGAGTTCTGACTCTGTTGCAGAGTGGCCTATCCCACTGTCTCTGGGAGCATGGGTAGGTTGGCAAAACAGAAGCGCTCGTGGCCCCGCGGACTCAGTGTTCTGTAAACAATCACTGCAGTAAGCAACATTTACTATGGCCGGATATGGATGGGTGACCACCACGTGGACCACTTTGTGACATTTATTTACGAGCGTTTCCGTGCTTCGGAAGGCACGATAAGCCGTTGGTCCCGGTTGTCAGTAAAATGACAGTCGTTAAGCCAAGTTGAAGGCCTTATGGGCGGCTTGAAAAATTTCAACTGTGGGTCGTCACAACCTGCGCCCGGGTCGGCAGCGCGTGTGTAGCACCTCTGGTGTTGCAAACGTCTATAGGCTATGGTTACCAACCTTCCGGTGGGCCGTAAGCTTGTCTGTCACCTAAGTAGTATAAAAAAAAAAAAAGTATCTGGGCAACTCATTTTCCAAGCATTAATGGCTTCAATCTTACCTGGCACCTCAGAATTAACCAGTGTAGGTAAAAAGATTTTCCTGGTCAATTCTTCAGTGCCATGGATTGAAGACAAAAATGCTGGTAAACTTACATCCGAAATTTTGCGAACGCCGAGGCCGCCCAAGCGTATTGGTAAAGACGCTTGAAGCCACGCTCAGTCATTCAACTCTGCGTTTAAAATTTTACAAAGTGTGTCTTGTATAATTTTGTCCATTTTTTTTCAAAAGTGCCGATTGTTTAAGTAATTGAGTTGAACGAACGAACGAAAAAACAGTACTGAAGAATATTGTGTAAGCTGAATGAATATTTATTTAAAGCAGTCGGTTTGAAACTGCACAAATATTTTGAATTTTCTCTTCAATACAAGAATCAAGAACGGGTGAACCTAGAAGTAGGAGAGGACTTTTTTGTAAAAGTTTTAAATTTGTAGCCAGAACGTTAAATTTAGAAAAAGTCGAAACTCTTTCAATATTATCATGTAAGTTTTAAAATTTCACATTTTGAAGGATTTAGATCTAAACCAATATTTTGGAACTCGTTCTTTATAAAAGCTAAATCGCTCAGAACTGTGTCTACGTTCCCTCCTAAGGTGCCGTCATCCAGATACCAAATCTTTAGCTCAGAATTTAGCTGTCTAATTATGGGCTGTATGGATAAACAGAAAATGAGTGGCCCAAGAGGGTCACCTTGTTGACATTCAACTGCAGACTCTAATATGTTATCCTTATACAATAATTTTGATGGGTGTCTGTAGCACTGCTAAAGAAAATTAAATATTTTGGGGGTTTCTAATTTGGCCTGCGTCAACAAGGTGTCCCTGTTTACTGAATTGAAGGCATTCTTAAGGTCAACCTTAAGGACGACTTCTCCCTCACCGCAGCCAAGGTAAGTCGACAGGGCATGTATGGCAGCCTCACCACCCCCTTTAGACCCGAAGCCGAGCTGCAGGGGTTGGAATTCGCTGGCCATTTGGTCCTTGTAAAAATGGCAGCAAATTTTGGCTACCATACGCCTAAAAGTATAGCCAACGGCAATGAGACAAATGCCACCATCTTTCTTCCGCAAGGCGCAAAGATTGGCCCCATACAGAATGTCGATGATGCCTTCGTCCATATTGCCGGACAACATGAGATTTACCAAACCTGTTATCTCGTTCAAAAGTGCCACGCTAGGCTGCCCAGCAGCTGGACTCAGGAGATTCTTTAGATGTGGAGTCAAACCATCGAGGCCACCAGCAGCACCATTCTTGAAGGAGCCAACAGCTGTCAAGTCTTCCTTGGCTGTAACATGTAAAAATTCGGTGTCTAAATTTGGAGGATCGGGGAAGGACAAGTCCTCCTTTGGCGCAGGGTGCTTGCTCTACAGATCTGCGAGAGTTTCTGGAGAGCAAGGCGCCACCACGTCGCTATTAAATAATAATCTGGACGCGCCTCTTATATCACCTTCTCTTAATTTTGATTCTACATAGTGAAAAAGTAAATTTTTGACGCAAAATTCACAGATTTGTCGTTGTGTGTGTGTTGTGATGCGTCGAATTACAATTATCTCTAATTTGTGAAGTTAAACTTTTTTTAATAGCCTGATCTTTTGAAATATGTAGAATCCTATAAGAGAAAGTGTTCCCAAGCATGGATTGAGTTTTCCCGAACTACAAGACCTATACAATGGGCCAGATTTTGAGCCACTGCAGGTCTTGCGCCACGGGGAATCCATTTTAACAATGGAATTGTTTTTATATTTTGATATTGTCTGCCAAAAAGGAGTTTGTGAAGTTGAAAGGGATATTGTAGGTGATAACTGACTTGAAGGAACATTTTAGGACTTATGCACTTTCCCAAAATGTACCTTCAATCCAAGTTCCCCCTTAAAATAACGAGCTTGGGAACAATTGGGGCAACGAACCAGGTTATACTGCGACGTGGAAGGTTGACTGGTTACATTCAAAACACCATCACTACAGTCTTGCAACATGAAGAAATAAAAATGAGAAACTTCCCCAGAATTTTTAATTTCCACCTAATAGGTATGTACATGATTTTAAAGAAAATATTATCACTAAAAAAAAAACTGTATACACATGACACGTATTGTCAAAGAAACGACTTGCGTTGCCTTGGTGCCGGAGGAGCCAGGGCGTCGGCGTGTCGCCGCGTTGCTGCACACAGTAAACTCCGACCAACGTCGTCGTCCAAGAAAAAGAATTACATAAGTACTTCTTTCACCAGTTTCATAGATTTATTATGTAAGGATAATAAATTGTTGTGATAATTTCAATTGGTGCAGGTAAAACAAATCTGGATATTGCTGTTTTGAATTTTCAATTAAATCACGGATAGTACTTTGTATTTCATATTATGTAAAGAGATATTTATGTGGTCTATAATATAAAATATTACAATAAAATTTTCATGTTGACCATTGACCATAGACACAATGTGTGGCCATAATAATAATACTAATAATATATTGATATTGATTTAACATCTTCTGTATTCTGGCTACGATTCGGTGACCTCTTTGGAGAAACTGAAGGTTTTGTTTTTGCAATTACTGAAGAAGTGGTGATGACTAATAATTACCGAAAGTATATCCTAAAGGATGGTACGGTTGACATATGTCGGGCATGTTGCCGTCCCGGAGAATCCCTTAGGCATATTATTTCAGGTTGTTTTAGTCTTGCCAATAGTGAGTATTTGCATAGACACAACCAAGTAGCTAGGATTATCCATCAACAGCTTGCTTTGAAGTATAACCTTATCGAATCAGAGGTACCATATTATAGATATGTGCCTGACCCAGTTCTCGAAAGTGACCATATCACGTTGTACTGGGACCGATCTATTATCACTGATAGGACTATTATTGCAAATAGACCTGACATAGTGATAATAGATCGGCTAGAGCGCCTTGCAATAATAATTGATATCACTATTCCACATGACGACAATCTCGTGAAGGCTGAGATAGATAAACAAGCTAAGTATTTGGAGTTAGCCCACGAGATGGTGGACATGTGGAGTATTGACTCAGCTATCATTATACCGATAGTAATCTCTGTGCATGGACTAATAGCCAAAAGCCTCGACCAACACCTTAAGAGGCTTGCGGTGGGCAGTTGGGTCAAGGGCTTGATGCAGAAGGCAGTTCTTCTGAGCACGGCACGTATTGTGAGGAAGTTCCTGTCTCTGAAGTCCTAACCACCGGTAGCTTGGTTCTTGTACCCGATGCCGGTGGGACACTATTTTTTATATTTTTAAATGTACCTTTTTTATACGTATATTTAAAAATGAAATTTATATGTTGATGTATTTAAATAAAGAGAAATACTAATAATAATACTTACTTATTTCTAAATACCTACACATTATATATACAACCCAAACTCCGAAACAAACATTTGTGGTTCACACAAATATTTAATCGACCTGGGAATTGGACCCAGGACCTCGGCGCGGCAGGCGGTTACACTACTGAATGCGCCACCGAGCTCTAATTCAAGCGCCAATAGAAAGAGTTAAGCAAACACACTCAGAAGACGATCCGTGCTTAAGGTGCGGTTCCACTTAGGCGGAGCGGAGACGAGCTGTGCCGCGATTGAACAATCACATGGCTTGAAATTCACATCTCTTCTCCGCTCCGCACCGTGATTGGTGAATCGCGGCACAGCTCCTCTCCGCTCCGCCTAAGTGGAACCGCACCTTAAGCACGGATCGTCCATATTACCAACGACCAGCACCAAATTATCTACTTAGTAGTTATAATGCTTTAAAGACTCACTCTGCATTTCGTATCGCTCGTTCTGCCGCTCTAGATCGAGTATGGTTGGCCTTTCTCTTTGTCTCTCGAGCATGAGTTTTATATATTTTTGGGCGGCTTGAAGAATTTGCGCTCTGCTCGCCTGCAATAGCGAAGAAAGAATTATTATAAACCAGTTGTTTAAATGATCAATTCACACACGACATCATCTAGTCCAAGCTAAGCTAATTTATGCTTGTGGTTTGGGATCTAGACGACTGATAGAAATACTTATATATTTTTAATGCATATATTAAAACAAACATAGAGAATACCCATACCACAAAACAAGCATTGGTTTCTGATCACACAAATATTTGGACCGACACTGGAATCGAAACCAGGACCATGAACGCGGGAAGCGGTTACACGGTTACACTCCCGAATGGTCCCACGAGGCCAGTGCAAAATAACATTGGTTATTAGTATTACATAACATAATAAAGTCTTAGATCTATATAAACACTAGCTGACCCGCGCAACTTTGTTTACGCTACTTAAGGTGTTTAAAAGGACAGGTTTTTTTTTTCAACACACTCAAGGGAGCGTATGAAACTGCCATGTTTGATTAATCATCAAAGAGCCTAAAAAAAAAAAATCTTACCCCTGGGTCGTGCCGCAGCTCCGGCACTGACTCACGCAGAAGATTGAAGGTCTCCTTAAGGACGTCCCTGCGTTCCCGCTCCAGGTTGTTATGGTGCGCCCTACGTTGCGCCTGTTAATTGTAATAAAAACGAAAAGTTAAAGAATAAAAAGAGTTTAACTTCCTATATTAATAAATTATCTTCTTCATAAATATTTACATACCTGCGACATGGGATGCCCACTTCCCGCCTGCAAAATTACAAACGAGAAGCAATTACAAACAAAGTTCAAAAATATCTTGTGCTCTAAAAATTAAGGGTCTTAACTACAAATATTTACCGATGGTCTCCCACGACGCCGAATTGTCCTGGATGCTGTGGATGCATCTTCTCTTGTCTGAAAAAGTAATAGTATGGATAAATCAACATCCTTCAAATAGTCTTTTTGAGATAAGATAACTCCTAGACATGAACTTTATAGTCTTATCGTAAGTATATTTCATCGATAGTGAAATCGACTTGGTATGACCCAGTGAATTAACCACCGTTCATTCATTGGGTTTTATAAATTTATAAATCTAATGCTGGGACATTTCCTACGAATAAAAAAAATCTTACCAAATAAAGAAAAAAGTAACTTAACTATTGTAATAAAGAAAAATCTTGACCACAATACTGTAAGTAGTCATGAATACAAAACCGAATCAAAAATTATATAAATTCGCTTGAACACATTTCCAGTCGCACGATATCGGTCACTTCAAAGGTTCACAATTTTCTAATGCACAAAGTATTTAAATATCAATGGTAAGTACCTATTATATAATAAATACTATTGACAATATAAAAATAACAACATACACAGGTCAAACCTATTGCACCCCAAGAAACATTTTTGATGTCGCCACAACGTGCCGAATCTAACTTTTGGTTCTATAAGCTGGTTGCTAAAACGTCGTTGTCACGCCGTTACGACCGAGAATAGGCACATTTTATACGACTAAGGCTAGATTTGACCAAAGTCGAAGTAAGACTATACCAGGCCTCCGTCACTCGCTAGAAGTCGTGTTATAAGCACCTACTCCTAAGTATTCTGCAGCAGAACTAGCGTGGCCAACCGGCAGAGGGCTGCCACACGACAGACCGAGCGAAGTGCACACAGCCAATGTACATTTCCCGCGTAAAATAATATTTCGCTTTATTTAGTCTTGTCTTTTTTTTTCATCTTACTTCTTACTAATATTCTAAAATTAAATGCGAAAGTGTTTGAGTGCGGATTAGTAGATGTGTGGATGTTTGTTACTCTTTCACGCTCTAACGGCTAAACGGATCTGGCTGAAATTTGATACAGGGATAGATTGTAGTCTGGAATAACACATAGGTTACTTTTTATCCCGGGAATAAGTTCCCACTGGAAGCGGGAAAAGGAACAAACTTTTACGCGGGCTAAGCTGCGAGCATCAGCTAGTTATAAAATAATTCTTATGTAAAGAAACAGAAGTATTTAATAAAATTTTTTTTTTTTCAGACACTGTGTTTATTGTTTTTTGTAGTTATATGTATTTTTGTTCCGTACTTACAACCCTAATGCTGTCAATAGTTGTCACTCGATGTCGCAATCAAACTGTGTACGCACGAATCTCGACTCTCGGAATACGTCGTAGAGAATGTTTTCCACTGTAGCGATATGTTATAGCTAATATTTTTGAGGTTAAGTATGGGAGTGATGTATCTGTTACGTAGTAACTATTATTTAATCTGTGACTATACTGCAGAATAACTTATACCCCTTCTAAAAGAAAAGTGACTTTCTGTTTTACCAACAGCTAATAGCATAACGTTACTATGGTAACCCTACAGGATAGAGTACTGCAGTATGGGACATGGGTTACCATAGTTACGTTGTGCTTGTTAGTTGTTGATAGTGTCTTTACTTTCACTTTACGTTTAGTATAAGTACGAGCTATTGCCTAGTATAGCCTTACTCCGATTTTGGTCGAATCCAGCCTTAAGGCCGCGTGGGTCAGATTTTGAGTTTTTTGAAACAATCCTATTCAAAAAGTAAAGGGTTTTTAAATCTGAAAAATATATATATAATAGTTAAGGATATAAGCTAAACATATTCCGAGCCCGTTACACGATCCAATAAATTTCACTAGATAGAAAAAAATCCCAAAGTTGACTCTCTCAGAAAAGTTTTTTCAAAACTGTGGCTAAACTATTAACATTTTATATATATATTTTTGCACTCAATTAAAGGTATTAAGTTTTTATACACATTTTCCGAGCGTTTTTCTATAAACAACTATTTACATAGTTATCATGTACGAATATCTACCAAACGCAATAGAATTGCGCCGCTGACGGCCGATCAGTCTCGCCCTGGCGCTTGTGGAGGCAGGACCTGTGTCAGTTTTTTTCGCAACTATTTCGTAATTATTATGCCAAATTACGTTGAAATCGCGCCATAGTATAAAAATATCAGTAATGGGCAAAATGTAATTAGATTAACCGTTAGAAATACATACGCGACTCATGGTAAAAATGTGGTGATCTTTTACTTTTTAAGTGTTTTCACGACATGGTAACCAGCTACCTAATGCATTAAAATGTCTACGAATTACATGATAATTTCGCAATCCAACATGGCGGCCACGCCGTAATCACAAAATTTCATGATGGGTATCGTTTAAGGGGTTTTTTGGTATGCTGAGTACGAAGTACGTTATAATTTTGCAATCCAATATGGCCGCCGCGCCGTAATCACAAAATTTCATGATGGGTATCGTTTAAGGGGTTTGTTCGTATGCTGAGTACGAATCACGTGATAATTTTGCAATCGAATATAGCCGCCGCGCCGTAATCACAAAATTTCATGATGGGTATCGTGCCGAGTACGAATCGCGTACTAATTTTGCAATACAAGATGGCCACCGCGCCGTAATCACAAAATTTCATGATGGGTATCGTTTAAGGGGTTTTTTGGTATGCTGAGTACGAATCACGTGATAATTTTGCAATCCAATATGGCCGCCGTGCCATAATCACAAAATTTCATGATGTGTATCGTTTAAGGGTTTTTTTGGTATGCTGAGTACGAATCACGTGATAATTTTGCAATCCAATGTGCCCGCCGCGCTGTAATCACAAAATTTCATGATGGGTATCGTTTGTAGGGTTTTATGGTATGCTGAATACGAATCACGTACTAATTTTGCAATCCAAAAAGGCCACCGCGCCATAATCACAAAATTTCATGATGGGTATCGTTTAAGGGGTTTTTCGGTATGCTGAGTACGAATCACGTGATAATTTTGCAATCCAATATGCCCGCCGCGCCGTAATCACAAAATTTTATGATTGGTATCGTAAATGGTAGTATCGTAAGTATGGTAGTATCGTAAATCATACGTAGCAGACTGTAGTGTAAAAGAGATAGAGACACATGTTCCATTCTTCGTTCTAACATTTGTGTGTGGTTGGATTGCATGGAACGACAGACTAAAAAAACTTGTTCGGTTTACTGTGAGTTAGTTAACCGCGTGTATTTAACTCAGAGCTTACTAACTCTATATTTATATATTTAACTCGACTCTCCGCGCAAGTAGGCCTAAATAGCTTAGGCGGCCAAATTGAATTCCAAAATGATCATGTTATTCGTACTCAGCATTCGAAAAAACCCATTAAACGATATTCATTACGAAATTATGTGATAACGGCGCGGTGGCCATTTTGGATTGCAAAATTATCATGTGATTCGTCCTCAGCATACCAAAAAACCCTTTAAACGACACCCATCATGAAATTTTGTGATTACACCGCGGCGGCCATTTTGGATTGCACAATGATCCCGTGATTCATACTTAGCATACCAACTTTAGAAAACTTTAGAAATTTTTATGACCAGCTATTATGTAATTTACATTTTTGACGCAACTGTAGCAAACGTACGCAACGGAAACTCTCAAAAGAAATGAAATATCCTAGTTGTCGAAAAATGTTTCGTTGCTGCTAAGCTCTTATTCGCCTTAGCGTGATGTTATATATTTTGGTATTTTTCAAACATCACATTCTGTTAAGAAACTCTTGAAATTCAACTAGCAGTCTCTTAGACTCTAGAGTTAGAACAACTAAACAAACAAACAAACTCTTTAGCTTAAAAATAATAGTATAATATACATAATTTATTTACGATTAACTCTTTTATTTTTATTTACGAAACTAATAAATCACTACACTTAATAAAGTTAGATGCATTTACTACGTCAAACAAAGTTAGCATGCTGTTTCTTTCTATAAACTGTATACTGTGGCATGAGAGTTGACTGCCGCTGCCGGCGCGCGGTGTGTCTTGCGCCCGGGGCGAGGGGAGCGCCAAATCAGGCCTCCGTCACTCGCTACAAGTCGTTTTATAAGCACCTACTCCTAAGTATTATGACGCAGAACTAACGTGGCCGACCGGCAGAGGGCTGCCACACGCCAGACCGAGCGAAGTGCGCACAACCAATGTACATTTCCCGCGTAAAATAATATTTCGCTTTATTTAGTCTTGCTTTTTTTTTCATCTTACTTCTTATAATATTCTAAAATTAAATGCGAAAGTGTTTGAGTGCGGATTTGTAGATGTGTGAATGTTTGTTACTCTTTCACGCTCTAACGGCTAACGTATCTGGCTGATATTTGATACAGGGATAGATTGTAGTCTGGAATAACACATTAGGTTACTTTTTATCCCGGGAATAAGTTCCCATTGAAAGCGGGAAAAGGAACAAACTTTTACGCGGGCTAAGCTGCGAGCATCCGCTAGCTGTTATAATATAAATTCTTATGTAAAGAAGAAGAAGTTATAAAATATTATTAAGTTTATTTTTCAGACACTGTGTTTATTGTTTTTTGTAGTTATATGTATTTTTGTTACGTGCTTACAACCCTAATGTTGTCAATAGTTGTCACTCGATGACGCAATCATACGGTGTGCGCACGAATCTCGACTCTCGAAATACGTCGTAGAACATGTTTTCTACTGTAGCGATATGTTATAGCTAAAATTTTTGAGGTTAAGTATGGGAGTGATGTATCTGTTACGTAGTAACTATTATTTAATCTGTGGCCAAATGCCTACTTGTGCGCAATAACCGCCCCTTAATGCTGTATTAGAGTCTTATAGTAGTCACATCAGTGTCATAATTTAGTCGTGTAATGGTCGCATAGACGTAGTGAAATTCATTTTTTGCTGCATTATTGTGTACAGTACCACTGTTTTACGACACTTTGTCGAAGGACAGTTCAAAATTATTGAATTTTCTTGTACTCATAACAGTGAAGAGTGACAGACATTATAAATTAGAGTTGTCAAGGCCACTACCAAATAGTTATAGGTTAGCCATAATCATTTACTGTCAATATTGTGTTATGTCTTCGAAATGCCTGTTAAAGCACATTATTCTATTGGGGAATTAATGTTACCGAGTAATATGTGCTAGTTTTCTTAGTTTAATAAACGCGCCTTACAAATACTTAAAATTAAACAATATTTCTTACTATATTTTAACGCACGTGCTAAAAGTTACTTTTATACGACTTTAAGACGCGACCACAATCGTAATACGACTACAGAACGACTTTTCATTCTATGTAGTTATTTTTATTTGCAATTAGCAGCCATATTAACAAAATTAGGGTTCAACGAGTAAATATAGTAGGTTTAGTCTGCTGATAGTAAAAACGATATGTCATTTAATGGCCATCGATAAGTAAGTATTTAACCAAGACAGATTTTTCGAAATTGATACATAATATGTAAGGTTTTTGAGATGGCCATGGATATTCACACACTTTATACGAGCGGATCGCTGTCTTAGTTGCGGATTTTTGATAAATAGTGACCCAACCAAACCTTCACATTTTATAGTGACAAATGAGAATGTTAAATATGATACATTTTATTTTTCTGGTGCCCACGCTGCCCATATTTTGCCATTTACGATCATTACTTCGAAGATGAAAGTGAATATTGTGCCTACATAATTAAATAAATAATAAATAAATATTCACGGACATTTCACACAACGCTATCTGATCCCAAAGTATAGCTAGGAATAACCTGCTTGTGTTATGGGTATCTGACCACGGATGTTAATACTCATATACTTTTTAAATACATACTTATTATACATAAAAACACCCAGACTCTTGAGACAAACATTTATGGGTCACACAAATATTTGTCTCCGGTGGGAATCGAACCCACGACCTCCAGCGCCGCAGGCGGTATCACTACCGACCGCGCCACAGAGGCAGTAATTAAAACAAATACCTATTTTGGAGAGATTTACCGATGGAGGTGTACACAGTGTAGTGCCCGATTCTACATACTTATACAAACTTTAATTAGTATCTATACAAATAAGAGTCGAATAAGAAACGGACCTTGAAATATCAATTTGTCTCTTTTTTTCTAATATGCAAATAGACACGGTGTAGTCATTTCAGAAAGAAGATATTTTAGGCACAGTATAAATATTGTATTTAAATCCGCGGAATTAGAGATTTGGTAAGTTGAAACTTTCAATGCGTATCCGTTATATGCATTGAAAGTTTTCAATTTACCAAATCTCTTAACTTCATCAACAAGATGAATTAAGTTATGAACGTTACTTGCTGCGTTACCTTCAGTTTCATTAAAAGTAACTTTTCGTGCAGAAATAAAAGCTATACGATATTCAGTCATTAAATGGTAGTATAATAGTGTTCAAATTGACTAAAAGTCGTGTGAGAGTGCAATTTATCACTATAAAACGATTATCGCGTATAAGTAGTTCTTGCGACTCTAGTACGATTCAGTTTGGTGAAAAAGTCGTATAGACGTTAGTACGACGACATCATCGGTTTTACCACTGAAAGTTGAATAATGGTCGTATAAAACAGTCGCATCGACGTTTATACGACGTCTTTATACGACTATAAGTTGAATAAGGGTAAAGAGACGCTAAGTCGTATTAAAACCAAAAATGACTTCAATACGAGGTTTATGGAAAATTTTGTCGTGTATTTTTTACTTATACGATTAAAATGTTTGTTGCCTCTCGTTCTTTGTCATGGATTAACTGCTATTTATAGCACTACAGAGTCATCCTTACTAATTCTATAAACACGAACGTTTGTACTTAGGATATTTGTTAAAATTTCACCATGAAATTTGGCAAGTGTAGGGATATTAAGCTTTGGAATAATGAGTTCCAGACCATTACTTATGGGAGACGAATAGGCTTCTTTTATCTCTAAAATTATGTTAACGGGAACACAAATTTACAAAGGCAAAGTCACCATCGAGCTAAGGTATAAATAAATATGAACACAGTACGATTCGTTAAGAGTTCTTCGTACATCGAGCATAAAGCAGATAAAGTACCTGTTGAACAAAAATGTTATGAACTTAACCACCATGATAATTTCAATTTCTAAGTCTTAATCTGTGCCACAAATAACTGAACTCTCTGAACTAAAAACACCAGTTCGATCACAGTGCACCCTAAGGTTAGACGGTCATATGCATAAATTATATTAACATTTTATGATTGGTACGTTCCTGCTCAACTCGAAATAACCAAGTTAATACTGAACGTGAAGAAACCTTCTAACATAAATATATTTTCTGGTATCTACCACGGAATTAAATGATATAATATTCTGCGCCAACGAAGATAAAATGCCAATAATCATACTATACGTGTACTACGTGCAGTTAGGGATTAAATAACCGGCCAAGTGCGAGTCGGACTCCCACACGGAGGGTTCCGTACCAAAAACAACAAAAGTCTTATTTGTTACATGGGAGCCCCCCTTTTCCTTTTTATTTAACGTTAAGGAAAATCCTTTATGGAGCTATTCCAGACTCCTACCGACTAAAAATCCTACATAACGCCCAACAGACTACGGTTGGTATAAAAAATACCCTGCTCAATATTCTCAAAGTATTTCAAGCGTCTACTGGTTGCCCTTATTACCTATTAACACTACATATTATAAAATAAGTATTGCACTGTGGTGGTTGTTAACCACAGAGCAACGCGCACCTTAGACAGTTCGCGTTGCTCTATAGCACTTTAGTGTTAACTATCCTGTTATATAGATCCTCTACGGTAGGTACAGTATATATATTTCCAAAAGAGTTTGTGAACTCTGTTTAATTTCTTTTTCAGAATATTGATGACATATGAATGATGACATTATAAATACGTAACGTCTCAACAGTCTCATGCACCGAGCCTGTAATTGAATTGTGTGTTTGTATGTACATTGTTTATACTGGAGAAAAATCTAAAATATGGGCTCTTTGTTGACTATTTCCTATGAAATTGCTATCTTTGAAATATTACACCTATCTAAAGTAATCTGCCGAAAGCGTTGTTCACTCTTTAAAAAAAAATATTTACGATGAAAGTCGAAAAATAAATTAGTATGTGACCCGTTTAATGATCAATCATGGCGACAGGAAATTAATTTCATTGAGCAATATTTGATGGTGCTATACCTCCTAAAGTATTCATTTAATTTGTATGGTGTAAAGGGAATGAATGATCTCGATTATATGTTTAAGCCAACTAACGTATTTAAATTGAGAAGGATACCTTATTAACTAATAAATAAGATAAAATGGCGAAAAAACACGTTTGTTGTATGGGAGCCCCCCTTTAATATTATTATGTTTTTGTTTTTAGTATTTGTTGTTATAGAGGCAACAAAATCACATAATCTGTGAAAATTTCAACTCTCTAGCTATCACCGTTCATGAGATACAGCCTCGAGACGGACAGACAGACAGACAGACGGACAGCGAAGTCTCATGAATAGGGTCCCGTTCTTTACCCTTTGGGTACGGAACCCTAAAAAAGACACCGTTTTCGAATTAAGTACTATTAATTATAAATTCAAAAGAAAAACTTTTTCAGTTTTAAAACGATTAAATTACAGTTCTATTTCACTATTTCTCACAGAAATGTAGAGATTTGATGAAACAAAGGTGAACTTTTGTGAAGATGAGACGTCACTTGGCATCATCGATACCGTTTCGGTTTGAATGCTACAGAAGTACTCACGTATTCGCTGGACCTGCTACTGGACATCGCTGGTGCTTGAGGTTTCATTGTCGGTTCTGGCAAAGCACAACACACTACACAACTCAAGAATTGAACAGTATTGAAATAATTTGGCGACGCTCCGCGTTTTATACCCCAGCAGGCGCAAACGGGTGGGGCAGGTACCTGCGCACACGCAGGGGTGCGTTAGGGGCGGAGGGTTCAACATTGCTCCGCTATGTCTACGTTGTATGTTTTGCCCCATGTAGCGAACTGTAGCGTACATTTTTTATATTGAACTCGCTTAATCAACACCGCCCGCCTAATGGAAACCATGGCGTATCTCTAGCGATTAGACCCTCTCTCACAGTCTGTAAGTACTTCTTATACAACGTCTAATCTCTACCGCAAATTAAGTTTGTGCTATGGGATCTAAATGATTAATAACCAATATCTTTAAGAATAATTGGAATTACGTAGGAGGATGGAGCGAAGGATATGTATTCCCCACTAACGGAGATCGTTAGTGGGGAACACATATCCTTCGTCTAAAAACCACTTTCCTACCTAATGCCTGCTGTTGGTATCCCCGGGTAGACCCTTGGAAGGATAAACACAACAGTCCATCGTCTCCTTTTTGAATCCCAGTAGGGTATTCCTGGAATGGAAGAAGCTGCGCAGGTTTAGTATGGTTCCTCAATCTAAATCATACTGTCTTTTTTTTATTTAGCTCGCCAATTTTACGTCGCCACCAGCCTGATGAAAAGTCGTGGCGCATCTAATCTTTTGTAATTCACCCTCTTTAACCTACGATTCTTAGAGTTTTAGAAACTAAATTGTTAATATGTCGATTAAGGCTAGTATTTCCGAAATCGACCAAAATCGACCCATTTTGAAGCGATCTTTATACTAGGAAATATTCTTTGATTTGATCTGATAAAAATGTATTATTATATTTTAATAGATGCTCTTGCTTCCTTTAATTTTTACAACACGATTAATAAAACTTTATATGATAAAAATCGTTCTCGAAAAACTGGAAATGTGCAAAAATTTTAAAGATGAATGTTGTTATTGCTCAAAATATACTTGTTTATTTTATACAAACACATGTCTATATTAAAGATATTGATCTTATGAACAATATTCATGCTATTATTTATTTTTTAAACACCTCAGATTTTAAAACAATGATAAAAAGTGTAGAATCTAGAACAATTAGGCATTTAGCGTACACTTCAATCACTTCATACGCCTGACAGGGCTGTTCTGGGTAGGACCTGTGTCGCTCTGTCGTCCGTGCGTGACCCGCTACGTTCGTTCGCGCGAATCGATCGTTTTAATTAGAAGTAGTTGCAGAAATCTGTAAATATTATTTTGTTTTTATTTGTAAATATTAGGATAAGTACGTTATTGTGTATAAATAAATAAATATCGTGTAATATAGTGATTAGTGACTAGGTACTCAGTGAATATGGGTAAAAAAAAGCCAAGAGAAATAAAATGCCTAGATGTCAATTGCGGCTACTACGACGGCAAGTATGGTAAGTTCCTACAAGTATTGTTTTATCTTTATTATATTTATAAAAATACACAACCAAATAATTCACTGACGGGCATGATGAAATTATAAGGTTGATGCTGAGCGAAGCGACTGAAGCCAACAGCTACCATTATTTTGCTACCTGATGAAGAGGCAGTACAGTAGCTAAACGTACTCATATAGGCTTAGTGATCTCCCATTCCAGTCCTCTTCTACGTAGGTACAGGTAGGTGTCATTTAGCAAAGGCCCAGTAAGTTAGATCACGGCTGTTTTTGGTAATGAATGACTATGAGAAATGAACTCGGTGCCCCAAAGTTGCTTGGGACCTTACGATAAGAAGAGGGATAGTATTTACCTAAACCACAGTAACTACTAGTTATAAAATATTCTCTTTTTACTATGCCTGAACAATCAACGTATTGCCCGTTCGCTCTAAGTTTGCCTTTCGCCTCCCATACTAAGCCTGTACACCATCCTGTCCGCCAGCGGCAACCTTAGCGCGAACGGGTAGTAAATAATATAATGTTTGACGCTTAGAGTATAATAGTAGGTTCACGTTTTTATTGCTACACTGTATAAATTATAACAGTAGTACCTACCCACTACCGACATAAAAGAATAAACGTGTAGTTTATTTATTTTTCGTTGTAGTCTAGCCGTTTCGTTGTAGTGTACCCTCAAAGTCTTTTTTTTTTTCAGCTCATCGATTCCGAATTGAACGGTGGTTCATTTGCAAAAAAAGATACATGTGAATCGTAAGTACCTAGTACTCGTAGGTGCTTTCATACTTTAATTTTGAGTGTAATAATCGTTACTTTCTTAGTAAATATGAATGTATGAAAAAGTGGATAATTTTTAGGGTTCCGTAGGTACCCAAAGGTAAAAAAACGGGACCCTATTCATGAGACTTCGCTGTCCGTCTGTCTGTCTGTCTATCGGTCAGTCTGTCTGTCGGTTAGTCTGTCTGTTTGTCTGTCCGTCTGTCTATCTTTCTGTCTTTCCTTCACGAGGCTGTAGCTCATGAATGGACATAGCTAGAGATCTAAAATTTTCACAGATAATGTGTTTCTGTTGCCGCCATAACAACAAATATTGAATTTTGAATGCCAGTATTTCTATCAATAAGCTGATTCACCGAATTGACCTAGGCCTAGGGGAAGGTTCGGGTGCAATCCCGCGTCTTTGGGGGTTTCGGATGTGATCCCGCTTCTAAGGGGGGTATGCATAAATCCCTCACGTCACGCTGCCGTCATGGGCCTGCTTCTATAAGGACGGTGAGCAGCCCCATCACCGTCCTCAGCCCCTGGTCATGGAGACCGATAGTCTTGGGCGAAGACACGTCTGCGGCGTTCATTTCAAGTGTGTACTTGTTGCCGTTATTAATAAAAAAGGCAAAAAAAAATCACGTTTGTTGTATGGAAGACCCCCATAAATATTTATTATTTTTCTGGTTTAGTACTCAATTCAATCCTTTATTTCTGCAAACAAGGGTTTATATCCCTTGTGCTTCCACGAACCTCTGAAGGGGCCACCTGCGGGAGACTAAGAATAGGTTTTTGAAAACTTTCTAGGCAACCTAAGTTCCTAGTCTATATACATATAATAAAAAGATCAAAAGTCAAAACTGTACATTAAACATAATAAAAAAAATACTCGTGGGGGATTCTACACAGGATACCGAAGCCGAAAATGTAGTTAGAATTTTTTCGTCTGTTTGTCGTCTGTTTGTCTGTTAATTTTGCTTTGTCCGGAAGGATCTCGAAAAGTACTCAATATTTTTGATTCAAATTTTGCACAAATATTAACTAGGGGTAGGGTCTTCAAATAGGCTACATAGGTAATTATTATCCCGCTACATATCCTAGGGGCTAAGCAGTAATATAGAGCGCCAGTAATATACCACACATTTCAAATTAGTTTTTTCTTAGTTTCCCATTAGTTATTAAATTTATGAGAATTTTTGTTTTAGAAAATCAAGTCAACTACAGAATGAATTAAGTGCGCCTAAAGCTTCTGTAACTATGACATTCATTCCTCATCTAGCCAGGTCAGTTTACAATATGATAAATACTATTATTAGAGTTATCGGGATATTTACCATGTATTATTGGTTTTTCCGATATTTTGACGCTGTTGCAAGCAAGCAAGATCACGGTGGAACTGAAGTACTGGCGGTTAAAAGTGAAAGTCTAAGGAGCACATATATCGATCTACCCTCCTTCGCACTCGTTTGTGTCGTGCAACATCACAATTATTGGATTCGCTCTCACTTTGACTGTGGATTCGCACTGAGCCTCGGTCGCGACATACAACGCTTACCGTATCTTCGCGCGGTTTCGGTTGGATATGTTTGCTATTATTTATGCATACGCGAACCACTGGATGCCTGACGCTCGGTAATTGAAACCCGTCCTCACGATCGAAATTATTATACTTCTTAATTTCAATCGCTTCCCTAACCATATACGGGAGTGTACAAAATTTACTGCAGCTGCAGTAGTTTGTTTATAGGACAAACCAAACGAACTGTTACGTGCCGAATAAAAGAACACATCAGGGCAGTCAAAAACAACGAACCACAGAAATCCGCAACAGCTGAACACCTGTTGGAGTCTGGTACGGACCACTGGATTGAGTTACATAACCCCAAGATGCTGTCGACAGAACGCCACTACGTGAACTGAATTTTAAATAAATAAATAAATACCAAGACTGGTTAGGGAAGCGATTGAAATTAAAAAGTATAAAAATTTCAATCGTGATTTTGAAACCCGTCCGGTTTCAATTGCCGAGCGTCTGACATCCAGTGGTCCGCGTATGCATTAATAATAGCAAACATATCCAACCGAAACCGCGCGAAGATATATCACCTAAAGTCCGAAAAAAACTGTTGCAAATATCACAAATATTTGATTCGACTCGAGACTGAGCTCCCGCCAACAGTAAATCCCTAAGTCAGGAGTCAGAAAATATATTGGGATATGGGACCATTCTTTTTCAGGTAGTCTTCCTCGTGAATTCAAAGCGCCTTGGAAGAGGTCTAGGACCGTTTTTTTTTTTTTATATTCAGCTCGCCAAATTGACGTCGCCACCAGCCTGATGGTAAGAAAGCAGTGGCGCATCTAGCGATTGGGGGCCACTTCTTACAGTGGTCCTCAAGTTGGCGGCCCTGTGATGTGCCTCTTCACGCTCCTCTTGAAGAACCCGGGATTGTAAGATGAGGGAAAGACGTGTGCGGGCAGGTCGTTCCATGTTTTTATAGTTCGACAGAGGAACGATCTTTTGAAACGCTTGGTTCTGGCGAAGATTCTCTCCACTGTGTATGAGTGGCATCTAGTGATGTACAAGCCTCGAGGCGTCGAGTCTTATTTCTGAAGCCTCGAGGCGGAATAACAAGACTCAGTGAGCTCGGTAAGCTCGGAGTCCCGAGCCTAACCGAGCCGCGCCTTTTTTGAGCCATGCCTCGAGGCTTCAAAAGAGCTCGAGCCTTCAAAAAGAACTCGAGCCTTCAAAAGAGCTCGAGCCTTCAAAAAGAACTCGAGCCTTCAAAAGAGCTCGAGCCTTCAAAAAGAGCTCGAGCCTTCAAAAGAGCTCAAGCCTTCAAAAGAGCTCGAGCCTTCAAAAGAGCTCGAGCCTTCAAAAGAACTCAAGTCGTCAAAAGAGCCGTAAAACATGCTCGAGTATTAAAATGAAAGCAAGCCTTCAAATAAAAGCTCAAATTAGTGTTAATAACATTAATATCTCCGTAACTAAGTAATAAATTAATCCCTACTAATATTATAAACGCGATAGTAACTCTGTTTGTCTGTCTATCTGTTACGCTTTCACGCCTAAACGGCTGGAGCGATTGAGATGAAATTTGGTATCGGGATAGTTCGAGGCCCTGGGAAGGACAGGCTACTTTTTAACCGACTGCGCAAAAGGAGGGTTATGATTTTAAACGATAACGACTTTTACGTGATAACAACTTCTACGCGGTCGAAGCCGCAGGGATTAGCTATTTAATATAAATGAGCTTAAAGATTAAGTCTATTGTAAATATTCAATCACGTTTCTTAGCCTAGGGGCTTGGCAGAGAAGTAATAAAATCTGTAGGTATAATATATGGGCAAAAGACACTATTACGAAATAGGTTTAGTTTAATTTTTACATGCGGATAGGTTTATTTATACTTCATAATTATTAATTATTATTATCACGCTACTAAGTCTAAGGGTTTGGCAGAGAAAAATTAAATTCTGTATGTATGTGGGAGTAAAAACTCAAAAGTGTCTAGATCTAATTTAGTAGCCTACATATTATAGTCACATTATAGTTTTACGTTCCACGTAATAGGTGGTGAGCCTATTGCCGTGTTGAAATGAATAAAATTTTTCAAGCCGCCCATAAGGCCTTCAACTTGACTTGAAACGATTGTCATTTTACTGACCCGGGTTTCATTTCGCGTTCTCCTTCTCTACGTAATGGATCACGTACCGATCCATTCTGAGGGTAACCTTTTGAGGGCTTCCCCGGGGCTCCCAATCGTAGGCATAAGGCAGGTAACGTGTGGTTTTTAGTCGATAGGAGTCCGGCATATCATCCGTGTAGGGCTTTTCTAACGTAAAAAAATTTGTCATCATGCTACTAAACTACTGGCCCGTGTGGCAACTGGGAAGACTTTCGCGTTGCGAAAGTGTTCCCTTAATCGCCTCTGAGCGATTCAAAAGATCCTTTTTGAGTCGAACTATAAAAACTTGGAATGACCTGCCCGCCCACGTGTTTCCCTCATCTTACAATCCCGGGTTCTACAAGTGAAGCGTGACCAGGCCGCCAACTTGAGGGTTAGAAGTAGCCAGCCGACGTTCATCGATCAAACTGCCATTATATTCAGTAAATGTTTGAAAATCTCACTGTTTGCTGGTGGCAAGGCAACCCTCTCTTCTGCTAGCTTTTTTTTTATCCTGTATGGATGCTATGCCGGATCCTACCGACTAAAAAACCTCACGTATCCTGCCTAACTGCCTACGGTTGGGAGCCCCGAGTAAGTCCTCGGAAGGCGACGCCAGGACTCCCAACAGACTGGGTTTTTCGGGTTATATGCCGCTTCTTAGCGGCGTGCGTGAATCCTTCTGTAAGGACGTGCCTGCTTCTGTAAGGACGGTGAGCGGCCTCCTCATCGACCTCAGGCTCCCGGTCATGTAGGCAGATAGTCTTAGGCGAAGACATATCGGCGGCGCTCCTGCCGCCAATTGCGGAACTTGGGTGGGAGAGTTCTTTCCAGCCCCCTCCCCACCGCCTCTATCACGAGCATGACCTGCTCGCAGAAAGAGGCAGCGCAGTCCCACTTACTCCCGCTGGAGACCATGATCTCCAGCGGGTGTGAGTGAGAGTGTCCACGTCCAGAACTGCCACGAGGGCCTGGCGCTATTGCTCCCACGCCTTGCACTCCGCCAATGTATGGAGCACTGTGTCCTCGCTGCGCTCCTCGCAGTCTTGGCACTCGGCCATCTTTTGCTAACTTTAACACCAATGAAAGGCAATCTCAACATCCTTGGTATTGATAGATGTGCGTGGTGTAACAATAACATCTGCATTGAAAGCTGTATTGGGCGAGTCCCAAAGAAACTAGAAATCTTGAATAAGTAAAAAAGGCTGCCAATTTTTCATGCCGCACAAGACAGAGTCTCCTGTACATGGCGCAGATTCGTTATTAAGAATACTGCTCTCAACTTTTGGATAACTCCCAGCAGTGACTCCGTCTGTACATGCAGCGATGTGATATTCACAATAAAGGCTGTCCTGAGGTAACTGACAGCCTTGAACCTCTGGTGCAGTGTAGAACAAGTGTTTTTTTATATCCAGCTTGGAGGTACTCATTCGTTGTAGGTACGGGGACATCAGTTGTAAACGGCACCCAACGGAAGTCTTAGATTTGTGAATCAACTTTTTTCTTAGCAAGAGGGATCTTTCACAACGAATGGACTTCCAGTGCACTCGGAAGGTTTGTTATGTATTGAAGTTGTAAAATAGAACCAGTCTTCTATTAACTTAATGAAATACTATTGAGGCAGAAATGTCTACGGGTTGTGTCGTCATATGCTTTCGTATAGCAAATGCTTTGCGGGGACTTTCAACAACAATGTCGGCTGTCAACGTATGGTTAAGTTGCTTCTCACACGAATGAGTGTACACCGCGTGCTTCTGCGTTACGAGCCATGATTCCCTCTGTATTTTTGTTTCTGAGAGCAAAATTACAAACGTAGTTTATAATGAACATTCTTAAAAATACAACTTTACTGGAAAATGTTGAGTTTTGGCTACAGTGACATACATAAATTAAATCACTTTAAACATCACGCCTTTATCCCCAAAGGGGTATTTGAGGCATATTATATGCCTACATTTCATCTTTTTATAATTCGTCCCACGAAACGTAATAGGCGGTGAGCCGTTTTGCCGTGTTGAAATGGACAGGCGTAGGTACTGCCTACTCTTGAAAATTTTTAAGTCTATAAGGTCTTTAACTTGGTTTAACGACTGACATTTACTGGCTACCGTTAGCGTTAGTTTTATCGTCTCAAATCTTTAGGTTATACTTAAAGTTTTCAGTCTGTGGCCCAAATCTAACAAACGTTTCGGATTTGCGCTTCAACACGCTACTTACTCTTTTTATTATTAAAGGGGCCAATTAATAAACACGTACGTCATACCGGCCTTGGACCCACTAAAACCATGAGGTCTCTACCTATCCATCTAGCGCAGTCGTGGGGCGTCCTTTAGAGGGCTTACCCGGGGCTCCCAACCGAAGGCTGTTAGGTAGGATACGTGTGGTTTTTAGTCAGTAGGAGTCATAGTACATTCATGTAGGATTATCGTCACGTTAAAAAAAATCCATCTAGCGCATAGCTCCCCGGCTAAGTAGGAGGATGTCCTAAATTTGTCCCCACATTTTGGTTACGACTTATCCTAGGGGCTTGAAAGAATACAGTTCAAATTTTGCTTTAAGGCTGCAATGTTCGACCTTGACAAATCCTAAGGCAATTCGAACAATTCCAGCGTACGCTTTTGCCGGATTTCATTCGATTCTAATACATTATATTACTGTTATAAAATCTGAGGGGTTTTAAGAAAAAATCTAGCCGTTAAATATTGTTCTAAAGATCTACTTATATCTATTTTATGACAAGTTTTTATGAGGATTAAACTCATTTATTTAGTTACAAAAAGGACATTACTTGTTAAGATTTTTGCAATATTTCTCACTTTTCGAGAGCAATTTCGATCGAACAAAGTATTCCTAATCATGTTTTGATACGTTAAAAAAGCAAGAGTATCTAATAAATTACAATAATATAGATTTATCTATATAAATAAAAACAAGAACTGACTGACTGACGATCAACGCACAGCCTAAACCGCTGAGTCTAAAAGCATGAAATTTTACACAAATGCTCCTTATGTGACGTAGGCGAGCAATAAGAAGGGATTTTTTAAAATTCAACTCCTAAGGTGGTGAAAAAGGGTCACAAAGTTTGTATGGAACTACGTAATTCTTTGGTCCAATCTTCTTCAAATTTGGCATACAGCATCTTTAATAGAATTGATAGGTGACGTGTTTTGTATTTTATTGAAATTTATTTTATTACATGGTTAAAATAGGGTAGAAAAATATTTTCGGAGGGATTTGCCGCATAGTTCATATTGATACTCCATAACCGGTACTTATTGGATATTTTTTTTTGACACAAGTTTTAAAGCTCAATCGAATTCGAATTCGATTTTAATAAAATCGTTTGTTGATAAATGTCAAAACATTCAAATATCAATTTTAAAACTGTGTCTTTTATTTATATATGCCCTTCATTATGCGGAATTACCTTCTTAATTTGTATGTCAAAAATATATTTGTGAGAAGGAGAACCTGAACATGACTGGCTAGGAGTTACCTATAAAGAAAAAGTTCTAGAGGGTGTATACGTTCATCCGACTAACACAGAGTATCACCATCTTCACTTACTTTCTCATTTTATACAGAAATAATACAAACGATCAGAGGCGTTATACTCGTAGATGAAAATTTTAATTTATTTATATGTTTTAAAAACAAAAACTGGCTTAGATACTGATCGAGATTTACAACCTTGAAATCCGAGTAAGAGTACGCCACCCCAATACATCCCGAGGGTGTCGTAAGAGGCGACTAAGGGAACACTTTCGTAAAACGATCCATTGCTAGAGAAGGAAAACTCGAAATGAAACCCGGTTGTCAGTAAAATGACAATCGTTAAGCCAAGTTGAAGGCCTTATGGGCGGCTTGAAAAATTTCAACTGCGGGTCGCGGCGACTTGCGCCTGCTCATTTCAACACGGCAATAGGCTCACCACCTATTACGTGGGACATAAAACTATAAGGTGAAATGTGCGCGTATACTATGCCTCTGCCTACCCCTTCGAAGATAAAGGCCTGGCTATGTATGTATGTACCCTAAAACGGGACCCTATTCATGAAACTTCGCTGTCCGTCTGTCTATCTGTCCATCATGAGGCTGTATCTCAGGAATCGTGACAGCTAGAGAGTTGAAATTTTCAGATGATATATTTCTGTAGCCACTATGATAACAAATACCAAAGTCAGAAAAAGGGGGGCTCCCATCCAACAAAAGTGATGTTCGCCGTTTCTTTGGTACAGAACCCTTTGTGCGCGAGTCCGCCTCGCACTTGGCCGGTTTTTAGGGTTCCGTAGCGAAATAGCAAAAACGGATGCGAAACGGAGCAGGTAATTTTGGGGGTCCCCATACTCAGAACTTAAACTCAAAAAATTTTTTTCATCCCATCGTGTGGGGTATCTATAGATAGGTCTTCAAATATGCTATTGAGGTTCCTAAAACCATTTTTTTCTAAAGTGAATAGTTTGAGCAGGAGACACTTCCAAAGTGGAAAAATGTGTGACACCCCGCCTCTCTAACTTCTAAACTAAGAGAATGATAAATCTAAAAAAAATGTATGATGTACATTGCCATAAAAACTACCAACGAAAATTGGTTTGAACGAGATCGAGTTGGTAGTTTTTTTTAATACGTCATAAATCGCAATTTTCGCCTTGAAAAATCACTACCACTGCGAACGTGTGTTAAAACTTAAAACATCAATCAAAGTTACAACAAACTACAAGAACTTTTATATAATGTTACTTGCTGCTATGGAACCCTTCATGGGCGAGTTCAACTCGCACTTGGCCGGTTTTTTGTATCATTTAGTAGGCATTACGTAGGGTAACTACTAACGATTTCCGTCCTATTCTACTAGAATTCAAGAAGTTACAAAGAGATTAATTTGGCTTCTCAATCTTCGAATTTTTGTCAAAATAATGCAACGGGAACACGCGACAGGAAACCACGTAATAAGAATAGAAGCGACGGTTAATCTTTCTATTTCTCTCTCTCTCTCTTACGCAAACGAAGTGGCGCGGGTCAGCTAGTATTTGTATAAATTACAATAATAGTGTCGTTGGCGATGTCAAATGATTTCGCTTCCTTTGTTGCGCTCACAATGAAACGTCCTCGACTGGCCTCACAAGCAGAGCACCACGATCGGCCTGTACCCGGATGGTGAGTCTGCCGGCCGGCCCAGTCTTACAGATCAGTGGCTGTTTCCCCGTTTTCGTTTTCAAAGTATGCACTGAAGAACTCTGTCAGTCGAGGCCCAAATTCCTCAAGAGCCATCACCCATACTCGGCCTGGAATGCCGTCGGGTCCAAAGGCGGTGTTCCTGCAGGATTTAAGCGGCAGCACAGCCGTCCTTATGTCACCCTTAGTGACTTTAGGCACGTAAGAATATGTTCCTCCGCTCTCGATGGAAACAGGGAACCTCCCCGTGCACTCCGACTGAAGGCTATGGGTCAGTGGGGGCGTCTTAATGTGAGGCTTTTACCTACTTAACCATTCACGTTTGTAGTATGGGACACCCCCTTAAATTTCTAGGTATTTTGTTTTAATTTTATTATTTATACAAAATTTAATGAAAATACACAGCTCAATATTCTGTGAGTAGGTATTTCAAGCGTCTCCTTGTTGCCCTTTTTAATATATAAAATATAAAATAGAATGGCAATATAATCACGTTTGTTGTATGGGAGCGCCCCTCAATTATTATTATTTTTTTGGTTTTATTTTGGTTGGCAACAGAAACAACTACTCTGTGAAAATTTCAGCTCTCTAGCCATCACCGTTCATGAGATACAGCCTCATGGCGGACAGACAGACAGACAGCGAAGTCCCATGAATAGGGTCCCGGTTTTACCCTTTGGGTACGGAACCCTAATAAATAAAATAAATATCAGTCTCTTGTGTCAAACCTTTTACAAAGAACGCCAAAGTGTTCCCTTAGTCGCAGCTTACGACACCCTCGGGATGATTTGGGGTGGCGACATTTTCTATTCTTTCTCGTCACTACACGGGACACGAACGAACGAGCCTTCAAAAGAACTGGAACCTTCAATAGAGCTCGAGCCTTCAAAAGGACTCGAGCCTTCAATAGAGCTCGAGCCTTCAAAAAGGGCTCGAGCCTTCAAAAAGGACTCGAGGCTTCAAAAAGGCTCGAGCCTTCAATAGAGCTCGAGCCTTCAAAAAGGGCTCAAGCCTTCGAAAAGGACTCGAGGCTTCAAAAAAGCTCGAGCTCTGAAAAAGACTCCCGAGTCGTCGAGCGCCATACAAACGAGGCGAGCCCTGTAAACGACACCGAGCTCTAGGCAAAGAGACTCGGACGCCTCGAGTCTTGTACATCACTAGTGGCATCTCTGCCCGGCACGCGTTGTTCGGGATCGGAAAGGAGATGGTGGGATCAGGTTGAAGAGTTCTTGAGAACATTCGCCGTGATACATTCGATAGAAGGCAGCCAAGGACGCTATGGTTCTTCGCTGCGACAAAGGTTCGAGGCCTCCCGTCACCTCAGGACAACCAATTATTCGGATAGCACGTCTCTGCATAGCGTCAAGCGCGTCTAACAAGTACCTCGCGGAGTCATCCCAAAGGTGAGAATAGTACTGGACCTGTGTCTGGATTTCTTTGACTTCTCCCCTGATTTCCCACGTTACCTGCCAACTCATAAAAATATATCATGTTTTGTTTCAGTGACCCTGATGATTCATGAGAATTTCAAGTTGAGGAGACAATAATGAATAATCATGAACAGTTGGTTTCTGGACGAAGAATTGTTGACATTAACTTTTTTTTGCGAGAAATACAAGAAAAGGCGCGTCATAATAATCTTTTTGATTGCGGACCCAGTACTTTTCGGTTAATTGGGTCTAAGCTGACATGCGGCGTGCATGGTACTTGTCTTATTCATATTATAATGTGAAATAAATAAACGCATTATTTTACTCACAAGATGCATTCTATTATTTTTTTGCCACTTATGTTATACCTATGCTTACCTCTTCGAAGACTGCTCGAATTGATTTCATAAATTATTGACGGATTTTTTTCTTATTATCTTTTCTCGGCTCGTCTCACAATTAAAATGATGATAAAAAAAATTAGTAAAAAATAGAACCGACTTCAAACAAATCCTGAAAAATTAAATTTACTTGGCACAAAGATAAATGTATTTTGATTTTTCATATTTTATTCAATATCATATTGAAGTCGGCGCCAAGTAAACCCATAGGTTGAGGTAGGTATTATTAATGGCACCAACTTCAATATCATATTGAATACAATTTGATAAATCAAAATACATATTATTACTTTGTGCTAAGTAAATTTTATTTTTCAGGATTTTTTTGAAGTCAGTTCTATTTTTTACTAAAAATTTTTTGATCATCATTTTAAGTGACGGGTGGACCGAAAAGTATATCTATCTAGGTGTAAAGTTCTTATCAATACAAATCAATCAAGCCCAAACACAAGGTACGTGCTGTAAATCGTTAAGGAATTCCCTCGACTATCTTTCGGTTCCATCATCAGATCGACTCCTGATCTTCATTAAATTGTAGTACATTAACAGTGGGCGCACACTAGGCGTCTTGTCACGGCGACAAGCTGTGGGCGCCAAATTACATACATTTTGTTCTAAGCTCCGCACACTAGGCGACATGTCGCCGCGACTTCGAGACAAGCAAGGGGAGTCTTCGCGTCTGTCGCGCTATTGTCGCGGCGACACGGCGACAGTCGCCCAGCGACAGCTTTTGACAACGTGTTCCTTGCACAACGTCTGTCACGGCGTCAAGTCGCCCGTTGCAGGCGCACACTGCGCGACAAGTCGCCGCGACAAGTCGCCGCGACATGTCGCCGCGACTGTCGCCTAGTGTGCGCTCACTGTAAAGCACTTCATTAAAAAGTTACCAAACGCACTAGTTGTCCCTACAATTTTCGGTGGTTGCCCTCGATTTCTTCTGGATCCCATCATCAGATCCTGACCTGGTAAAAATGGGACTACCTCAGAAGTAAACCCTATTGAAGAAAAGAAAAAAGAATTAAATCCGTCTATAATTGACGGAAATATCAGTGAACATACATAAAAACATACAGACGAATGTAGAACCTCCTCCTTTTTTGAAGTCGGTTAAAAATAAGGAAAGGTTTCTTACAACCCCATTTTGAATATACCTGCTACAAATATACCTGCTAACAGGCACTTACTAAATAAAATGTCTTATAAAGGTTTGATAAACTTATACTTCTGTTGTAATTTATTTGGTGGTACAAAAAGTGCAGCATGAAATACACGCTGCACCAACTGTCAACGTCCAATTGCACCAACTGGCAACGTCCAAACAAGTGCTTGGGGTCAAATGAGTTCATGTCGATCGCATGCTACGGGGGTATCGCCCGCGGTGAGGTGAGGTGGTAAAAATACCTAATGCGCTCTGGCATTCGGCCCTTAAAGCAATTGATGCTCTTTCTTTTAAGAAATCAAATTCTTAGTTTAGATTCAGGAGCAACACTAAATAAACTCTTTGTAGTTTCTTGAATTCCAGTGAATACCTCACGTAATTTCTAATTAATGATACATAAAGCAAATCGATAGCATATACGTATCGTTAAGAGTTTCAAGTGGCTCCTAAATTCAGATGTTTAGATTGAGGAGCCACTTTTATTTAGAAATATCTTTTAATCTATTATTTAAAAAATTGGTCTACATTTTTTGATAAATGGCTACTATAATGTGAACTTCATTAAAGGTGAAGTGGCTTCTCGATTCATACAGGCACGATAGTTTGATATAGAGTGGTTTGGATGGCCGATCGACCTTTTCTAAACTTCTAGATTTTGCTCGGTCATAGTTATCATTGAAGAGTAACAGAATCTTTTTGTTTATTCGGAATGCAAATAGTTTCAGGTCAGAAAATATCTAAAGATGTATCACTATTGTATTTTTTATTACTATTTAGAAAGTATAAATCCGTAGGCATCCAGATATTGTTTCTATTGTTCGTAACTTTCAAAGAGCTGGTCCTTTAACGGTTAATGACATGGTTGATTCTAGAGGTAGGTACTCAGTGTCTTAAAAACCAATTGACCACCCATTCTATTCGATAGTATTGTGTGTGAGACATTTTGTACACGTTATCAAGCGCAAATTAAGCTAATAATGATGACATAATAATATCATAGTTAATGAATCTTTATTAATTTGACTGCCTCTGTGGCGTAGTCGGTAGTGATACCGCCTGCGGCGCTGGAGGTCGTGGGTTCGATTCCTACCGGAGACAAATATTTGTGTGACCCATAAATGTTTGTCTCAAGAGTCTGGGTGTTTCTATGTATATTAAGTATGTATTTAAAAAGTATATAAGTATTAATATCCGTGGTCTGATACCCATAACACAAGCAGGTTATGCCTAGCTTACTTTGGGATCAGATAGCGTTGTGTGAAATGTCCGTGAATATTTATTTATTTATTTTATTAATATTATAACGCGGGAAGTTTTGTTTATTTGTAATTATTTATTAAGTTTAAGTTACTGAACCAATTTCTTAAATTCTTATACCAGCCAAAATTGTCTCATGACACGCCTAGTTTTTTGCCGTGGTTAAAATAAATACAGCATAAGTAACAATAGCAGACAAAACCAATCTCCGCAACAACATGAAGCAACAACGCATCACGAGTGCCTGCATGTCCGCGATCAGTACATGCAGGATTCGTGCATCGCCGGGAGTCAAGTCTAATCGTATTGAAGAATTGGTAGTGTTAAATAGGTACACTTTAGGAATAAAATAGAACTTGAAATTACATACAACTTTACATTTACATTTATTTGAGCAGCGTTACAGCCTATCTAAGCGTTCAGAATGAAGAGAGAGCTCCCAATGATCTTACCGCCATTTCATACATTTACCCCCAGAAGCTGCTAATTAGACGATACCATTTAATTGCACAATATCATACAAAACTAACTTAGCAATTATGGATAATTATCTATATATATAAAAATCAATGCCACTTTTCGTTGTAATTTTATAACTCAAGAACGGGCTCATCTATCCAAACCAAATGTTTAGGCTATGTTCGGACTATTTAGTAGATGGTTTATGTGAAGTTTGCACAAAATCGGTCAAGCGGTTCTTCATTTATCACGCAGACGAAGTTGCGCGGGTCAGCTAGTGATTAATAATTTTGGTGAAACTGCGTGACGTCCGCTAGTGCTATATGTAGTACTATTGTAGCTAAGTGCAAAGTAAGAAACAAAAAGCATTTAATTTTGTCAACAGAATAAATACAATAGCAAAATAACGGCATTCTTTCTCTAAGACCTACCTACTTAAAAACCCCCACAAAAATTTTTCCATATCTGTCTCACTAACCGGCAATCAAGGTGACCAAGGGAGACATAAACGCGAGCGTTATGAAAGCAAATTGGGCCTTTGTAAGACAAACAAATATAAATGAGCCATAAATTTCAGGTGCAAAAATAATTTAAAAACTCCTATTTTCTTTTGTTTGTTGCTTGTCCACCTACACCACACACAATACAACCTTATACGCATTATTTAACTGGCATTATTTATTTATGTAGAACCAACAGCATTATTCAACTATTATTAACACTATATTGCTTGTAATGGTTCTATTACACTAGAAGAGATTCTCGCACGCGAGTGGCGTTTTTTGTAGGCACTTATAATGCTCGCCTTGTATAAACAAATGTCACGAGCCTCGCCACAAGTCTCGCCTCTCGCTATTGAAACTCTCCCAGGCCCCGAGCCGTTGTAAACAAACTAGTAAGTTATTCTTACGAGCTTTACAATTCGACACAGACTCTTCAGTTTAGAGTTAGTTTCGAGTGACAGTTGTCACTTTCGCCTGTATTATAACACTATTTAAGAAGCGAGGCTCTTGTGCTATTGTCGCATTGGCGTATAACTTTTTTTTTTTTTATACTACTTAGGTGGCAGACAAGCTTACGGCCCACCGGAAGGTTGGTAACCGTAGCCTATAGACGTTTGCAACACCAGAGGCGCTATACACGCGCTGCCGACCCGGGCGCAGGTTGTGACGACCCACAGTTGAAATTTTTCAAGCCGCCCGTAAGGCCTTCAACTTGGCTTAACGACTGTCATTTTACTGACAACCGGGACCAACGGCTTATCGTGCCTTCCAAAGCACGGAAACGCTCGTAAATAAATGTCACAAAGTGGTCCACGTGGTGGTCACCCATCCATATCCGGCCATAGTAAATGTTGCTTACTGCAGTGATCGTTTACAGAACACTGAGTCTGCGGGGCCACGAGCGCTTCAAAACTGGATGAATACGAGTTTTAGCTAGCTTTGCAGAGAGATAATCACATACGATTTTTGCCACTAGCGTGTAATAAACTCTACCTGTGCAACAGACTCTTAAAGTGGCATTAAATAGGTACCTTTATTCTACGGCAATAGAGTTTCAATCGCAAAATGTTCTACATACGTGCCTATAGTTAGAAAGTGATTGTCACCCAGATAACAAAAGAAAGTATACTGCAGCGGACGATTTGAATCTCAAGAGGCAATTGTACTGATTCGGAATTTTGTCTCCATCGCCGTGCCTGTTTCTGGCATCACCTGAAAATGCATAGGTATATTCTGAAGTTGATAGATACTATATTGCTTAAGGGTCTCTTTCAGTAGACGTACGATAATATCCGGATTTGATTGTACTATTTACTTACGAGAACATCTCCAGGAGTAGGCTTCTCATTTGCTGCCAACGTCACATCAGCATAGACAATACCTTCAGTGTTACAATTATCAATCTTATCACATTAACACTTGACAACAATTCGTGCTGTGCCTGAAGCGGCTTCCAGCTGTGCTTCCACTAGCTTCCAACTTGTCTCATTGGAGTAATCTGTCAACTCGTTCAAAAAGTTTTCTTAAAGAGAAAAAAGTTTACGTCATGTGATATTAGAATTTCAATCTACAAAACGATGTTTAAAAGATATGAGTATACTAGCTGTTCCCCGCGGCTTCAACAGCGCAAAAGTCATAAAATCATAATCCTCCATTTGCGCAGTCAGTTAAAAAATAGCCTTTGTCCTTCCCAGGGCCCTGAACTATATCTATACTAAATTTCGTCGCAATCGCTCCAGCCGTTTAGGCGTGAAAGCGTAACAGACAGACAGAGTACCTTTCGCATTTATAATATTAGCAGGGATTAGCAACACAAGATACTATAACTAGCTGTGCACTCTGGTTCTTCCTTGGAAATCTTTTAAACCCTTGTTACACTATAGGAACACCTCTAAATATAAAATTAATGTGGAAAATAAAGCACTTATAATAGCATAGCACCGGGTTTTGCCTTACGGCATTATGAAAGGCGCTGCTTCTAATTACTTGTACATATCCATCAAGTGCCAATAATCGAGTATAAAATAAATTTGTTTTAATTGGTTAGTTATTGGTTTAGAGATAGTACAGATGGAAATCTCATTAATGTTACTTTTTTTTTCACACCTACCCTTTGCTACGCACACTTGCGCACAAATCAATTATCATAAACTACTATGAAAATCTCTTGACCTCGTGTCTGTGAACTATGTGAGCGGTGTGTGCTTAGCTTCAGCGAATTTAGTATGCGGGTTTCCATCTGTACTATCTCTAATTTCGATTATTCCCAGTTGTTCCGTTGAAGTAGTTCCGTGGCGGAACTAGTGAGACTTTTTTTCCCAGTTGTCCCGCGGAACAAAGCATCAATAATTCAGTTCCCATTAGTTCCGCGGAACAAAGTAGAAATGAAGTAATAATAAATTCATTCCCAGTAGTTCCGCGGAACAAAGCATAAATTAAAAACTAATAAATCAAGTCCCAGTAGTCCCGCGGGAGAAAGCATCTCTTACATACGAATATTTTATGTTCCCATTAGTTCCCTACGGTGTCTTACGGCTATTTTCTCATACAATTAAAAAAAATGAAGATCGACAAAACAAATGAAGATCGGCACAACAAATGAAGATTGACGAAACAAACGAAGATCGATGAAACAAATGAAGATCAATGAAACAAATGAAGATCAACAAAACAAATGACGGTTGGAAAAACAAATCACGGTTGGAAAAACAAATGACGATCGAAAAAAAAATTATGCAGATCAATAAAACAAAAGACTATAAGCAAGTTGATAAGGTCGAAAGTTTCTTGCAGCCACATTTTGTAAGCTAAATGCGATTAGCATTCAAAAAATAGGTGCAAGCAATTCTCGACCTTAAGAATATGCATAATATTTATTTATTTTTTTATATATTCGTGATCTGTGATGTCTATAAACGCCTAAAAGCACATTTTTAGGGAAGTGTCATTAAGGTCGGGAATTGCTTGCAGCAATTTTTTTGAATGGTTATCGCATCTAGATTACAAAAAAGGTCCATGCCAATTTCGACCTTATGAGCATGCATAATATCTATTTATTTTTTATATATTCGTGATCTGTGATGTCTATAAACGCCTAAAAGCACATTTTTAAATAAGTGCCATTAAGGTCGAGAATTGCTTGCACCTATTTTTTTTAATGCTAATCGCATTTTGATTACAAAACATGACTGCAAGTAACTTTTGACCTTATCAATTTGCTTATAGTCTTTTGTTTTATTGATCTGCATAAAGTTTTTTTGATCGTTATTTGTTTTTCCAACTGTCATTTGTTTTGCTGATCGTCATTTGTTTCGGCGATCTTCATTTGCTTTTGTCGATCTTCATTTGTTTTTGTAGATCTTTATTTGTTTTGAAAATTACTTAACTACTGTATACTTTTTAACTTGATGTTCTTCGTATAATGTATCTTTTTCCACTCGCATGTCCTAAAAGATCCATATTCATAAAAAATAAAATACTTTAAGGCTTTAAGATATTAAAGTGGACATAATATAATGTCCATAAAGATCCATGATAGTTCCGCTACGGAACTATTGGGAATAGAAAAGTCTCACTAGTTCCGCTACGGAACTACTGAGAATAGAAAAGTCTCACTAGTTCCGCCACGGAACTACTGAGAATAAAAATGTCCCAGTAGTTCCGTGGTGCGGAACTACTGGGAAAAAAAAGTCTCACTAGTTCCGCCACGGAACTATTGGGACAAAAAGTCTCACTAGTTCCGTCGCGGAACAACTGCCGCGGAACTACTGGGAATGTGGTCCCACGCTCTGCCTAATCACAAAACTGCCACTGTATTTTGCGTAGCCTCTACCGCGTAGCGATACTGCTACGCCGTAGAGGCTACGCCTATACAGAATGGAATTTAAAGACGGTAGTTGGAGGTAAAGTTCCCTTAATATTGATAATGGCAAGTTTTGCTGAAAGGAAACATCTCTATATTTTCAAAAGTAAGAAAAACTGCTTTCAAATATTTTTGAAATTTTACCTGCCTGAGCCGGGAATCGAACCTGGAAGATGTGAAAAAAAAAACATCCTGTATTTTATGATACCAACCGAAAGAGTCTTTAATAAGGGACAATTTCTTTTAATGACATAATATCTTAAATCAAAGGAAGACCAAGTAAAATATGCTTTTCTTGTAAAACTTACTCACTATCTGAAGAAAAAATCCTTAAAAACTGTTTCGGTTGGTATCATAAAATACAGAATTCTTTTTTCCACATCTCCCAGGTTCGAATTCCGGCTGAAGCAGGTTATTTTTCAAAAATATTTAAATGCAGTTTTTCTTCCTTTTGAAAATAAAGGAATGTTTCCTTTCAGCAAAATTTGTCTTTATCAATATCAAGGGTACTTTCCCTCCAACTACCGACAGGCAAAGGAAGACTCTCCTACAACAGGCAAAACCGAGGGAAATATTATTACACTAATAATAATAATAAATAAATAAATAAATATTCACGGACATCTCACACAACGCTATCTGATCCCAAAATAAGCTAGGAATAACCTGCTTGTGTTATGGGTATCAGACCACGGATATTAATACTTATATACTTTTAAATAGATACATATTATACATAGAAACACCCAGACTCTTGAGACAAACATTTATGGGTCACAAAAATATTTGTCTCCGGTGGGAATCGAACCCAAGACCTCCAGCGCCGCAGGCGGTATCACTACCGACTGCGCCACAGAGGCAGTCAACACTGTCATCGTGAATATAGAAATCTTCAATATGCTCTGCATTCAGTGTATATTCCCAGGTTATCTAAAAACAAACAATTTCTCTACAAACAAAAAATACCTATCAGTAGAGATTAATTTTTGAAACGTCTATTAGATCTAATACCTACAGTTACACCCAGTGGTGTAGATATCAGATTACTAGACTAGACCTAGCCTTACGCAGTGATCATTTGCATCAGTGAGGCTAAGCGCTTCCATTTATCCCACCGTCCGTCTATCCGATATATTATCAACTAGCTGAGCCCGCAACTTCGTTTACGTCACATAAGGTGTATGAAAGGAGAGGTACTTCTTCATCAGACTCATCAAGCAGCGTGTAAAACTGCCCTGTTGGCTTAATCATAAAAGAGCTTAAAGATTAAGTCTATTCTATAACAATGCAGTTTTAAAATAGCCTTAATCATTTAGCTCTTTTATGATTAAGCCAACACGCCAGTTTAGATATACCCAATTTTAGATTCATAAGTCTATGTATGATTCTTTAAAGTGATTTAACTTTTTTATTTATAAACCGATTGACATGAAATAAACACTAAATGTTAAGCAAAGCTAACCTTAACACAATAAAGAAAACCGCATTGCAATTGGTTAAGCGGTTGCTGAGATTAGCGTGCACAAACGTACAGACAAACAGACAAATATCTAAAAATCATTGTTTTGGGTTCTATTGCGTTCATGAAGCTCCCCTATAATATTTTTTCTCATTTATCATTCATGTACAGATAGCGACCTGTTACGATTTTATTATATGTATTGATTGATGATTGATTGATTTGGGTTATATTGCGTTCATAAAGCCCTTCTATAATATTTTTTCTTATTTATCTTCCATGTACAGACAGCGACCTGTTACGATTTTATTATATGTATTGATATTGATGATTGATGTATTGATTAAGCCAACACGCCAGTTTAGATTTACACTCTCATTCAAAGAAACCGCTATAATTAAAATTTTAAACATATCTGATTCTTAAAAGTGCTATAACTTTTTTATTTATAAACCGATTGACATGAAATATACGCTAAATGTTAAGTGGAGCAAACCTCAACACAATAAAAAAAATTGCATTGCAATCGGTTAAGCGGTCACTGAGATTAGCGTGCACAACCGTACAGACAAACAGACATACAGAAAAACAGACAAAAATTCTAAAAATCATTGTTTTGGGTTCTATTGCGTTCACAAAGCCCCCCTATAATATTTTTTCTTATTAATCTTCCATGTACAGACAGCGACCTGTTACGATTTTATTATATGTATTGATGATTGATTGATTGATTGATTGGTGTATTGATTAAGCCAACGCGCCAGTTTAGATTTACACTCTCATTCAAAGAAACTGCTACAGTTAAAGTTTGAAATATATCTGATTCTTAAAAGTGTTATAGCTTTTTTATTTATAAACCGATTGACATGAAATATACGCTAATTGTTAAGTGGAGTAAACCGCAACACAATAAAAAAATCGCATTGCAATCGGTTAAGCGGTTACTGAGATTAGCGTGCACAACCGTACAGATAAACAGACATACAGACAAACTGACAAAAATTCTAAAAATCATTGTTTTGGGTTCTATTGCGTTCATAAAGCCCCCCTATAATATATTTTCTTATTTATCTTATGTACAGACAGCGACTTGTTACGATTTTATTATATGTATTGATTAATAGATTGATTGATGTATTGATTAAGCCAACGCGCCAGTTTAGATTTACACTCTCATTCAAAGAAACTGCTTTTTTTTTGATGTGAGGGAAAATCCTCCTAGGATGCTATGCCGGACTCTTACCGACTAAAAAACCTCACGTAACGCCCAACAGCCTATGGTTGAGAACCCCGGGTAAGCCCTCAGGAAGGATGTCCCGTGACTCCCAACAGACCTACGGCCGGCATCGCCCAGGGGGTGGTTCGGGTGCAATCCCGCGTCTATGGGGGGTTTCGGGTGTGACCCCGCTTCTAATGGGGGGGCGTGCGTGAGTTGCTCACGTCACGCTGCCGTCATGGGCCTGCTTCTGTAAGGACGGTGAGCGGCCCTCTCACCGTCCTCAGACCCCCGGTCATGGAGGCCGATAGTCCTCGGCGAAGACACGTCGGCGGCGCCCATGGCGCCGACTGCGGAATTCGGGTGGGAGAGTTCTCTCCCGCACCAGGCCCGCCGCCTCCTTCGCGAGCATGACCTGCTCGCAGAAAGAGGCGGCGCAGTCCCACTTACTCCCGCTGGAGAGCATGGCTCGCACCATGGCCTCGAGCGAGAGAGTGTCCACGCCCATTCAAAGAAACTGCTACAATTAAATTAAAGTTTTAAATATATCTGATTCTTAAAAGTGTTATAGCTTTTTTATTTATAAACCGATTGACATGAAATAAACGTTAAATGTTAAGTGGAGCAAACCATAACACAATAAAAAAACCGCATTGCAATCGGTTAAGCAGTTACTGAGATTAGATTAGCGGCTTAACCGTACAGACATACAGACAAACAGACAAAAATTCTAAAAATCATCGTTTTGGATTCAATTGCGTTCACAAAGCCCCCCTATAATATTTTTTCTTATTTATCTTCCATGTACAGACAGCGACCTGTTACGATTTTATTATATGTATTGATATTGATGATTGATGTATTGATTAAGCCAACACGCCAGTTTAGATTTACACTCTCATTCAAAGAAACCGCTATAATTAAAATTTTAAAAAAGATTATTCACGTCGACCCGGCTACTATACTATAACTAATTGACATGAAATATACGCTCAATGTTAAGTGGAGCAAACCTCAACACAATAAAAAAAAATTGCATTGCAATCGGTTAAGCGGTCACTGAGATTAGCGTGCACAACCATACAGACAAACAGACATACAGAAAAACAGACAAAAATTCTAAAAATCATTGTTTTGGGTTCTATTGCGTTCACAAAGTCCCCCTATAATATTTTTTCTTATTAATCTTCCATGTACAGACAGCGACCTGTTACGATTTTATTATATGTATTGATGATTGATTGATTGATTGATTGATTGGTGTATTGATTAAGCCAACGCGCCAGTTTAGATTTACACTCTCATTCAAAGAAACTGCTACAGTTAAAGTTTGAAATATATCTGATTCTTAAAAGTGTTATAGCTTTTTTATTTATAAACCGATTGACATGAAATAAACGTTAAATGTTAAGTGGAGCAAACCATAACACAATAAAAAAACCGCATTGCAATCGGTTAAGCAGTTACTGAGATTAGATTAGCGGCTTAACCGTACAGACATACAGACAAACAGACAAAAATTCTAAAAATCATCGTTTTGGATTCTATTGCGTTCACAAAGCCCCCCTATAATATTTTTTCTTATTTATCTTCCATGTACAGACAGCGACCTGTTACGATTTTATTATATGTATTGATTAAAATCATTAACACGTTGACTGCCAATAATTGTATACTTATAGTAACTTTTTTCTTACGCCATTACCACCATAATTATTATTATAAAATGGTAGTACGACTACTATTGTAATTGTCAGTGGAACCCATTCAAACTTAAACTTAAAAAAAAATTGAACCGACGAAGCCCGTGCTTGATTGTTTTAATTTAATAAAAAGTATGAAACAAAAAGCGTTTTAATTTTGTCAACAGAATAAATACAAAAGCAAAATAACAGCTCTATCTATTTTATGTCTGTCTCACCAACTGTCACCAATGGCGACTGAGAGAGACATTATCGCAGCTACACGAAAGCAAATTCGTCCATTGTAAGGTAAAAATAAATTAACCATGAAATCTCTAAAAAAATTAAAACAAAACATTTTTGTTTTTGTTTGTCAATTGTTCTCGTATACACATTATTGAACTGGGGACGCTATATTGTTTGTAAAGGATCTGTTCCACAAGACGTGTCTCGCACACGAGTGACGTTTATTCTAGGCAATAATAAATCCTCGCCTTGTGTAAACAAATGCCACGAGTCTTGCCACAAGTCTCGCATCTCGCAATTGAAACTCTTCTAGGCCCGAGCCGCCATTCAAGTACAAAATCTTTCGATTTGAAGGACAGTTATCTAGTTATCACTATCGTCTGTATAAACACTGTATAGAAGCGAGTCTTGCGTGCAGTCGTAGCACTCAAGTATTGCTTTATCTAAAGCTAAACAGCCGGGCGAACATTTTACCACTTTTTTTTCGCGAGGGGAAATCCATCATGAATGCTATGCCGAACTCCTACCGGCTAAAAAATCTCAACCTAACGTCCAACAACCTATGGTTGGCAGCCCCGGGTAAGCCCTCGGAAGGATGTCCCGGGACTCAGGGAGATTAAGCTTTGAAATAATGAGTTATACCAGACCATTACTTATGGGAGACAAATAGCACAATGACGGTTATAACACTAACAAAAATCAATAGATTAGGTATCTTCTTAGAAAAAGTATTTTTGAAGCTTAAGTCAAGATTAACTTGAAGGTAACAGTTTGTAAACTTCTCACATTTATTTTAAAATTAAAAAAAATGCATACTAACTTTGTGCTAAGTAAATTTTATTTTTCAGTTTTGTCTGAAGTCGGTTTCTTTTTTGTTAAAAATTTTTATTTCACAATTTTTAGTGACGAGAAGACTGAAAATCGGTCTATCTAGGTGTAAAGTTTTCGACAGTACAAATTAATCAAGCCTAAACACAAAGTAACTGCTGAAAATCGTTAGGGAATTCTCTCTACTGTCTTTCGTCTCCATCATCAGATCGACTCCAGACCTTCATTAAGTTAGACTACTTTAAAGCCCTTAATAAAAAAAATTACAAGTGCCCTAGATGCCCCTACAATTTTTAAAAGTTCGCTTCTATTTCTCCAGGATGCCATCATCAGATCCTGACTTCCTTAAAATGGGACCACCTTGGGAGTATCTATTCTCGAACGAAAAAAAAATTCAATTCGGTCTATAAACGACGGAGTTCTGCGCGAACAAACATAAACTCCTTCTTTTTATGAAGTCGGTTAAAAATTAGCCGAAAGACCAGCAGAATTCTTATTTTGGAAAGAAAGAAACAAAAGAGATACGTTTCCAACAAACACTGTTATTGACAAAAAACAGGCAGTAAGGGAAACAATAGTCAAAAGGAGTTTGTGAGTTTATCATGTCTCGACTTTGCGCCGTTCAAGTAATGTTTCAGGTGTCATGCAAACGCTAAAAAGAATGAGTATTGCCTTAGGCGATGAGTCAAGTTTTGAGAAAAAAAAACTGGTACGTTATCTAGACCACTATACTAAAAGATATTGGAGAAGCCCTTTACTCATTACAGTATGGATATCCCTATGCTATTTCGAATTGAATCTGATCATAATCACACGGTCCCTACCTGTCTTTCTAGTGCAGCAACTACGGGAAACTCGTGGGGTTCTCGGCAGACTGGCTATCATTGCAGTCTCGTCTAAGCGTTTGGGTGTCAACCAGCTTTTATGGGTGTTGGTTCGGCTGTTATACCACTTCTTATAGCGTGAGACGTGCGTAAAACTGGGCCTACTTTTATAGCCCACCGTCTGCCCTCAGACTACAGGTCAAATACATCGTCCAAGGGCTCTAATGTCCTTGGTGGCTAGGTCTGTAATACCAGATTATTTCAAAGAACAACTTAAAAGAATGCAAAATGCTAATATATAAATAAATTTATCCTTTTCAATAAATTATAACACTTACTCTCCTATAACAGGCAGCCCCGAGAGAAATATTTACACTGTCATCGTGACACGTTACACGTTCAAAGTGCTCTCCATTTAGTGTACAGTTCCAGGTTATCTAAAAGCTAACAATTTTTCTTCAAGCAACCATACTCACATCCTTCCGAGGGCTTACCCGGCTCTCAAACATAAGCTCTTGGGCGTTACGTGAGGTTTTTTAATCGGTAGGAGTCCGCCATAGCATCCATGAGGATTTCCCTCATGTTAAAAAAAAAGCAGCCATTCTCATACTAGGGCTGTCAAAAGATCTAGACGAGTCAGTTCAGTCTATCCTGGAAATTTCTAGTAGAACTTATACCTACACTTGTGTTGGTATCAGATTACTAGACCGCGCTTCTATTTATCCCACCGTCCATCCAAAATATGCTATCGTTTAAAATCATGAACTTGACAGCCATACGTGTATACTTACTTGTTGTACCTAACTTTTCATGAATAAATATCGTTGTTGTCAGTGAAACCCGTTCAAACTACTAGTGTACCTACTCGTAGTATTGGCAGTGAGGTAGGATCTTAAAGAAAAAAAATTCAATGTAAACAATAAGGGGAGTGGTTGACAAAGTTAGCGAAAAAGAGGTGCAAATAAAGACGTTCTTCTCGGTATTAGTATACGAAAAATGACAGCCAAAAGTAGATTTTAAATCTAAAAGATGTGTGTCAAAAGATGGTTTTATCAGAAATTGTGTATTTATTATAAATAATTAGTAAAACATCATTGAAATAGCCCATATTTTTTTAGAAGAAGACGTTTTATGACATCTATTTATTAATGAATGATAATAAAATTTATATCAGAGACTAAAGAAAACATAGACCTCTAAAATGGTTTTCTTCAATTTTGAATTATTATAAGTTTTAACTAATTATAACTAATAATGTATTCAAAGAATACATCACATTGCTTTCTTCCCCGCGCTCGCCCGAAAATCTAGTGCGGGGGGAGTCGTGTTGCTAGACGGACGTATGTCGCTCTGGTCTGCAAAATATTATCGTAAAATGTTATATTTTCATTCATGTACAGAGTAATGCGTGTAACAGAGCCAGAGCCCGAGTTACACAATGTATACTGCATTACATGAGATTATAATGCATTTCAACTTATTTTTCGTATGGTTTTATTAAATTACTTCGAAAGGTAGTCATGCTTATATTGTAAGCGGTACTTAATCATTTCAATATAAATAAATGAAGAAATATTTGTGGACATTCGCACACAACTTAAGCTATTATAACTTTGTGCTAAGGGATATAGCTAACTGATGAAAATACTTATATTACAGTTATTATTAACACACTGCTTTTTTTGAGACACTGGTCTCAACTTGACTGCCTCTGTGGCGCAGTCGGAAGTGATACCGCCTGCGGCGCTGGAGGTCGTGGGTTCGATTCCCACCGGAGACAAATATTTGTGTGACCCATAAATGTTTGTCTCAAGATTCTGGGTGTTTCTATGTATAATATGTATGTATTCAAAAAGTATATAAGTATCCGTGGTCTTATACCCATAACACAAGCAGGTCATTCCTAGCTTACTTTGGGATTAGATAGCCTTGTGCGAAATATCCGTGAATATATTTATTTATATTTATTTATTTATATTAACCGTCAATTTTTTCAGCTTATTACGTCTTGGGGTGACGTAGGCACCATCTACCGGCAACTTGGTTAAAGTAATAAAGTGAAGGAATTGACGGTCGAGAGCAGTGTCTCGTTGGTCCAATGGTGAGGCCGTCTGGTCCGGCAAACCAGAAGACGCAGGTTCGAATCCTGCTCGGGACCAAAAATTGTATTCAATTATTTGCTAGACAAGTAAGTCTGGAAATGATCTGCTGGCTCTGTTGGATTCTCAAACAATTTGTTATGATTTCTTAAGTCTATATTACAGTAAGCAGAGCACTAAAAAGAATAACCCGCCGAGTTTCTTGCTAGTCTATATCTATACATAATAATAAAACTGTTGAGGGTCGAGAGTCTGAACAAGAAAGTTATTTAAAAAAAAAGAACGCGTTCTCTAATCGATACCTACTTAAGCCAAAATGAAATTTAAAGGAGAAAGCCCACAGATCGTTTCTTTTTGAAAAACCTTAATAGGAAGTGTATGGCTATCTAAGTAGATTGACAAATCATTTAATATTATTTTAACAATCTTTTAATTCATTTGATCAATATATTTTGTGGCGTTTAAACTTAGGTATAATTCGTAGTGTTATCGTTTTTACGCGTCGCAGACTGACCAAATGAATGGTACTGACGTGACGAAGATGGCCGCCAATTGCAAATATCAATGTGTGGGGTACTCAAATGCACTTATCAGTTTCAAATAGATTAGTTCATGCATCAATGTTGTTGAGATCATAGATTTAGTATCAAAAAATTCTAAATCTAACTAAACTAAAGGATTTTTAAATCAAAAAGGTCGACAACGTGCACAAGTGTTGGAAAGTGATATAATGCAGTGAAACGTTACTCTTTAATTTTTCGACAAACTCCAGATAACTCGATATTATTATTTTATGTTCTAAAGGTAAATTGGTGTGAAATGTTTGTATAAAATAATTGTATGGTTCCTTATGAAGTGATTATGATCTGGATTGATAATTTAAATGGTAAGTAATTATGGAACTATCGAGATCCAATTTGTTTATTTACTACGTTATCTGAATAAGTTTCAATGTGGTAAGTATATACATTTTCAGGGTTATTTATAAGTGTTTTGGAACAAATACTTCTATCTTTTTTGAATTAAATGTAACGATTAGCATTTTTGGACAAATTGATTTGTTCGGATTGATGAACATTTGCTTCAAAACTAACCTCTAATTTGAGCAGCAAAACGAAGAATGAGAGAAAACCCTACAAAATAAGAGAATATTTTTTATTTCCTTTGAAAGTAGGATATCCTTCCAATTTAATATCCGATTTTCGCTGTCATACTACATTATTTGTTATGAAACGGCGGTCCATTGAAAGGTGGTCAATCCCATTTTCATGTCCGTCTGTATTCCGAATACGTATCACGCCGAAACTACTGTTCAGGAGTTAGAGACTTCTCAACTTCTAAACTTCAACCTAGAATTCAAGAGTTCCTTTGAAAGTGAGTGTAAATCTAAACCGGCGTGTTGGCTTTATCATATAAGAGCTAAAACAATTCAGTCCACGTCCTCGACGTGTACGTTCTTTTATTATAAAGCAAACAGGGCAGTTTCACTCACCACTTGCTGAGTCTGATGAAGAAATACCTCCCCTTTCATACACCTTAAGCGTCGTAAACGAAGTTGTGAGGGTCAGCTAGTTACATACGCCTTTATAGGCGTGACCATACATACATAATTTACATACTTATGTATGTATTTATGTATGTATCTAAGAGGCATATTATTATGTCGCCACATTTCACCTTTTAGAATTTGTCCCACGTAATAGGTGGTGAGCTGTATTGCCGTGTTGAGATAGGCAGGCGCAGGTTGTGACTGCCTGCTGTTGAAATTATTCAAGCCGCCAAAAAGGCCTTCTACTTGGCTTAATGACTGCCATTTTTCGAAAGGCACGTTCAGCCGTTGCTTAACGTGCCTTCCGAAACACGGAAACGGCACGAACAAATAACTTCACAAAGTGGTCACATGGATGGTCACCCATCCAAGGACTGGCCATAGTGAATGATCTTACTACAGTGATCGTTTACGAAACACTGAGTCCGCGGTGCCACGAGCGCTTCTTATTTATACATTACTAGCTGACCCTCACAACTGCGTTTACGACTATTTTTGTTTGTTATAATAAAATGAAATGAAATTTTGTTCCAAAAGTAACAAAAATTTTAAGCGAGTGGAAGACCCCTCTTGTCTGGATTTGTAATAATTTACGTAAAACAATGAATATATGAACATGCGTCTTTGTGAATTCGTCACATTTAATTTTTACGTAATAATCAATCACATTTTTTGCAGTGTATTTTTACTACACTTAAAAACAAAGGAAAATTGAAATACAAACGTTCCTTTGTTTTTTTAATTTATTTTCGCCTCTCTCTATAAAATAGAGTGCAGAGGGGCTTATGGCGAGACTTTGTCTGTAGTCTGTGACTCTGTTGCATTAAACTACGTCACTAGGTCACGTGGATCATCTGTTCAAAGTTTGAAATAAAACAAAAATGACAACGTCAATCGGATTGAACTCTCACAATAAACGTTTTAGAGAGGGGCAGTCGGGTGGGACCGTCTCACAGCTTCTTGTTTATTTGGTGAAGCGAGGAACGCATTTCCGCTACTATTTTTCTTCGTCTTCCGTAGTTCTTTTACTCTGATGTCTCTGTAGTTGCGCTACTCTATGTTGGCGAGTCATATCGCCCATATGCTCAAGGTCGTTAGCCCTGGGTATGGCCTTAAGAAAAAATCTCAAAGTTAAAACTCTGTTGGGCATTGAATTTAAAAAGAAACGTTAGATGACTACAAAGTAATCGTTTTTTTTTCGCAAAGAAAGAAGAGGCAAAGAAACAATTTACTGCTGTCCAGTATGCTATGATAAATAGCCTTTAAATTTGTTTTAAAGACTCCTAATTTTACAATGATGTACCTACCTACCTAAAAACACCAAATCCACTAAAAGCTAGTTGAGCAAACGAGTTCTGGAGAGAAAACTATGATTTCGTTAACGTGAGGTTGGACGACCCCCCGAAGATGGCCTAATTTGACTTTGTACATACTACTTCAAACGCCAGCCCATTTTCCACAGCTACTTTTAAGAATTTTTCAGTAATTAAATAAAAAACGTGCATAAAGTATTGTTTTCGACGACAAACGATTATTTTTAGAGTCACCTACAAGGTACACCCACACCTAAGGGTGAAAAAGGGGGCCTGTTACCGATACTCCGATGTCCGTCCGTTTATTTGTATTCAGGCTGTAGCTCATGAAGCGTGATAGCTAGATAGTTTGGTACGGATCCCTACATGCACCAGGCTCGCACTTGGCCAGTTATTAGTAAAATATACTTAAAACGGCCGAATTCGGTGCTTTATTTTTCCATCACAACAGAGTGTCAGGTAGGTACCAACTTATTATGTTACTCAGACTAAAGTTCTTCCACGATGGCCAGGCGACTAAGATAAAAGAACAATGGTATTTATTTTTGCATTGTTCATAACTTTATCACTTTAAAAAAAATTTTGTTTGAAGAGGCCCATTACAACACTTGTTAATTTTTGAAAACAATAGATTTACTTAGCACGGCTCGACAATGCTAAGGGTAGATACTGTTCGTGCCATATGTTGCCGACAAAGACTACAAAGTGAGTAGGCCTCATTATCTTCACTGAAGTAATCAAAACCACTTCACGGTTTTCTTTTGCCTAGGTACAAAAAAAATTAATGACTGGTTATTAAAAGAAAGGTAAAAAAATACTAAAAAGAAGTTTGTCTTAGAGACACCTAGCTGATGCCCGCGAATCTGACCGCTTGTCAATTTGGTCCCGCTCCCACATTCTATGGGTACATATTCTGGGGATAATATATGTATCCATGTGTTGTTCCAGACTAATGTAACCCTGTACCACATTTCAGCCAGATCTGTTCATACATTATTGAGTAATTATGTTCACGGACATTTCACACAACGCTATCTGATCCCAAAGTAAGCTAGGAATAACCTGCTTGTGTTATGGGTATCAGACACCGGATATTAATACCTATATACTTTTTAAATACATACATAATACCTACATAGAAACACCCAGACTCTTGAAACAAACATTTATGGGTCACACAAATTTTTGTCACCGGTGGGAATCGAACCCACGACCTCCAGCGCAGCAGGCGGTATCACTACCGACTGCACCACAGAGGCAGTCATTCAACTGAGTCACAAACATTCAAACATTATCACATAACTAGCTGATGCCCGCCGCTTCGCCCGCGTGAAATTTGTTCCCGTGGGAACTTATTCCCGGTATGAAAAGTAGCCTATGTGTTATTCCAGACTATAATGTATCTTTGTACCAAATTTCAGCCCGATCCGTTCAGCGGTTTGAGCGTGAAAGAGTAACAAACATCCACACTCACAAACTTTCGCATTTATAATATTAAGTAAAAATTTCACGATCACTTTGGGATCGACAAGCATCTAATAGATACCATAAAAGGCTATGTAGACAGCATCCATCATCCAAGGAAGAGAACTGGTAATCTATGACGTCATCCTTGCCTTTGGGACATACGAATGGTGGTGCCAATATTCGGAAACTTGGAACCTACACATGAAACAGAAACATTTTTTAAAACTTTTATACTTAACTAGCGGCCCGCTCCGGCTTAGCACGGGTATACAGTATTGCTCCACTATTTATTGGATGTTATTATACATATAAACCTTCCACTTTAATCACCTTATCTATTAAAAAAAAACCGCATCAAAATCCCTGGCGTAGTTTTAAAGATTTAAGCATACAAAGGGATATAGGGACAGAGAAAGCGACTTTGTTTTATACTATGTAGTGATAGTGATGATACACTAGTGATTTCCTGCCACGCCTCGCTGTGACTTTTTTTATTGTGGTTTCATGTAGGTACCTATGAGAAATGAGTAACAAACCATAGGACGGGGACATTTCAAATGAGCCGTAACCAAAATTATAAATCTTTCAGAAAATCCAATTAACATCCAAATCTTAGAAGCTTCATTTGAAAAAAACTATCTATTCTGTGATCAATTTTCAGTTTTTAAAACATCCTGCACACGCTTCAAAAAAATAAATTCACACTGATAATATCTCCCTAACGCGCCAAAACTCCTTCAAAAATAACATGCAAAACGTATCTGACCTCTTTTTTAGGTAGGTACAGAGAGTATTCTTATTCTGAATGCAAGGAGGCCGCAATCGAACTTCTCTTAAAAACAGCAATCTGGTAGGTACATAGAGCAACGCGAACTGTCTAAGGCGCGATGCTCTGTGGGTAGGTACTCTTATAAATAGGTTGTTTTTTTAACCGACTTCAAAAAAGGAGGAGGTTACTCAATTCGACCGTATATTTTTTTTTATTTTTTTTTATGTTTGTTCGCGCAGAACTCCGTCGTTTATGGACCGATTTGAAAAAAAATTTTCCGTTCGAAAATAGATACTTCCAAGGTGGTCCCATTTTAAGGAAGTCAGGATCTGATGATAGCATCCTGGAGAAATCGAAGGTAACTTTTAAAAATTGTAGTGGCATCTCGGGCGTTTGTAATTTTTTTTTGTTAAAGGCTTCTAAGTAGTACAACTTAATGAAGGTCTGGAGTCGATCTGATGATGGAGACGAAAGACAGTGAAGAGAATTCCCTAACGATAAACAGCAGTTACCTTGTGTTTGGGCTTGATAAATTTGTACTGTCGAGAACTTTACACCTAGGTAAATAGATTTTCAGTCTACACGTCACTAAAAATAGTGAAAAAAAAACCTCAAAATTTACTGAATCGATTAAGCTCAAAATTGGACACAATATACAACAGGATTCAGAGATGGTTTTGGAGTACTTATACACTTTTATAATAACAGCAATAAGAATAAAACAGCTTAAAAAGTGCTTTTACCAATAGATAGCGCTGGTCGTTTTTTTTATTATATACTGCCAGCTTCAGAACAAAACGTTAAAAAAAAATTTAACAAAAAAGAAACCGACTTCTAACAAAACTAAAAACTGAAAAATAAACTATACTTGGCATAAAGTTAGTATATTCTGATTTATCAGATATCATTAAATATAATACTGAAGTCGATCAGTAAATCGATTCAGTAAATTTTGAGGTTTTAAAGAGTACATAATGTACTCTTTAAAACCTCAAAATTTACTGAATCGATTAAGCTCAAAATTGGACACAATATACAACAGGATTCAGAGATGGTTTTGGAGTATATACGCATATACACTCATTTGCAAAAAAACAGGCACCTAAGCAATGAACCATTTCAAATGTTAATATTGCTTTGTTTGATAATTATAGGTAGTTTTATCCTCACAATTTGGTAAATTAATAAGAAAATAATCGTTTTCATCAGTATTTCATAAAATTTTGTTACAATTTATGGGAAATAATGCTAAACCTCGCTAGTAGTGTATGTTCGCTAGTAGTGCTTATGCTCATGAAGTAAAAATAAAAAAGATTTTTTGTTTGTTTTTCTTTAATAAAGTAAAAGCAGATAAATGTTTAGTATCGAGTGTGACCCCCTCTAGCTAAAATCACAGCTTGAATTCGTCTGGGCATGCTAGCGAGTATATCCCGGATACTTGCTTGCGGAATACGTTCCCACTCCGCAGTAATCACATTCTTCAGCTCTCTGATGGTCTGCGGAGCCGGGTGTACTGATCTCACACGCCGTTTTAGAACGTCCCAGATATGTTCTATGGGATTGAGGTCGGGACTTCGAGCTGGCCAATCCAAACGACGAATGCCGACCTCTTGCACATACGCATTAACATCGCGGGATCGGTGGGCGCGAGCATTGTCGTCCATAAAAATCGAGTCTTGACCTAGAGCGGCCAATGCGGGTTGTGCATGAGGAATTAGAACTTCCGTTATGTATCGATGCCCAGTCAGTGAGCTGTTTTCAATGCAGACTGACTCTGTACGTTCCATTGAATTTATTCCTGCCCAAAACATAACAGAGCCCCTACCATAAGGTGTGATTTCTTCGAAACATGCATCTGCAAAGCACTCTCCTTGTCTTCTTAGCACTCGCCGACGTCGATCTTCACCGAATAGAGATATCCTGGCTTCATCAGAGAACAAAACCCTATTCCAATCTTCTTGAGTCCATGATTCACAATTTCTAGCGAACCTAAGCCTGTGAACTCTGTGCTCACGGAGTAATTTGGGGCCTCCTCCTGACCGTCCATAGACTAATATGCACATTTCTTACTTCTTGGAGGTTGTTCTTAAGATCCACATACGAAGATTTGCGATTTCTCAATGCGCGACTCACAAGTAAACGATCATACCGTGGTTGGGTACATGGTTTTCTTCCAGAACCAGGCTTTCTCTCGACGGAACCAGTCTCCTGATATCGCTGCCAGGTCCTTTGGACCGTCGAGCGACTAACATTTAGCCTCCTAGCCACGAAACATTGGCTGCAACCCTCTTCAAGCAGCGCGATAATTTTGGTAGCTTTTACCACTTTATCTACCATTTTTGATACAGCCAAACAGCAATAAATAAAGCTTTGACAGTCAAGGATATGAAATTAATCGATAAAAATTGAATAAAAGTTGTGAAAGTCGATGTTAACTTCTGGAACTTCGCGCCAAAAATGTAGGATAAAAAGGGATTTTCTGTAAAAATGAGCATCAAATGAAAATTTGAATTTAGAATGTACTTTTTTAAATACCACAGCATTTTTAAAACCGGCCAGTAACGTATACAAACGATTGAAACTTTTTTGGTATTGTATCTTTTTAAAGATGAATGAAAATCAAAACCGCCCGTTTTGTTTGCAAATGAGTGTATTTTTATAAATATAGATATACCTACTAGCTGACCAGCTTAACTTCGTTTACCTTTAACTTAGATACCGACTGCAGCGCCATCTAACGGGCTGATTTGTAAATTTCAACCATCCAGGGCACCACCCAAACACATACAAAAAAATTCATTCAAATCTGTCCAGCCGTTTAAGAGGAGTTCAGTGTCATACAAACGTACAGTAGAATTATATAAATGATTTTTTTTTATCTGTGGCCGACAGACGTTGTGGGTGGTGTTTCCAAAATACTTACGTTGTGTAAAATAATAACATAAACTTTAAGATTTTTATGAGGAATTTAGAAACATGTAGGCGACCCTTCACGTGTTCACACTCCGCTTGATGAAACCAGGCTTGTAATATTTTACCATGATGCTAATGTGGCGCCACCCTAAATACCCTTATGCGTTAAGTCTTAGGACGAGGCCGCACTTGCGGTTATCGCGGCGGTTTCTAACCTCAAAATGTCAAAACATTGACTTGATTTCATTGATTTTGACAGTTTGATGACATTTTGAGGTTAGAAACCGCCGCGGAAAAACGCAAATGCGGCCTCGCACTTAGGCCGAGGCCACTTGCGGTTATCGCGGCGGTTTCTAACCTCAAAATGTCAAAACATAGACTTGATTTCATTGATTTTGACAGTTTGATGACATTTTGAGGTTAGAAACCGCCGCGGAAAAACGTAACCGTTCGGCCACGCAGAATCCGCTCGAGCGAAATCTAGGTGCGGCGCGGCGAGCGGAAAGATCAAATGTACTGAGTTGTATGAAGCATGCCACGACCCGCCGCTCAAGCGAATCCGTGGCATAGACAGCGGTGTAAGGGGACGAACTCAGGGACGAAAAAATATTGATTTTTTAATTTTTATGTTAATATAGACTGGCTTTGGTTACTCACATGATATGCCATATCTTATTTCATAAAATATCTTCATATCACATTGAGTAGACCGGTCCCAGACTCAACTCTAATGATAATTTACAGCACAGAGATAATAACCAAAATATTGTAAGTACATATCATCAGGCAAAATGAAAAAAGACATAGTCGCTATTTTCTAAATATTAAGTGTGAGATAATAAATATATGGCTGAATAATATGATGACTGGAAATAAATATGAGAGAGGCCTATGCCCAGCAGTGTGGACTGCTATAGGCTAAATTGATTGATTGATTGAAATATTATTCCGCCAATCGCATTTTTATATGAATTTAGTAAGAGTACGATTAATTTCATGTTCTCAAGGAATCACGCAGTAAATAGCACTTTTTGGTTCGAGACAAATAGTCTAAAGGTACGCTTCACAAAATGTTCCACCGCTTTTCGGGAGCAAGAAATTTAGAATAAAATTTTGAAATAGTTGTATATCGGTCCAGTCACGAGTTAGTCTGCTACCAAATTTCTTCAAGACAATTTAATATTACGCCCTTGCATCAACACGCATTTATATGAATGAAATGTTATTTAAAAAAAATAATGAGTAATTCGCCAAAATTTTAATTTTTTCCTTAATTTCCATGACTTGATTTTTTTTCTGAATTAATGCCAACTTGACATACCGTTGGATTGAAAAACTTCAACAATTTTTTGATGTAAAACTTCTTAAACGCCGTTGGAAAAAAAAATCCGTCACATTTTTTTGGGTTACGCGTCACATTTTTTCGTTACGCGCTATTTTTTTGTCGTCCCCACCACCGTCGATTCGAATAAATAGTACTTTCTTAAAAGGCCTAAGTTCCTAAGGCTAAAATCTTTTGGACTTTGGAGTTTTGGACTTTGGACTTTTGGACTGTAGGAGTTTCGGACTTTTGGACTTTTAGACTTTTGGACTTTGGACTTTTGTCGTCCTTAGGCTCCTCGTCTCCTTACGGGGACGGCCCCAGTGTGGCGACGGGCTTTATCTCTAAACGAAATAGCGAGGTGACCCTCACTATTTCGTTTTAGCTGACGCTAGTATTAATTTTAATTGTTAACATAAAATGTAGTGGTTGCCAGTAAAATGACAGTCGTTAAGCCAAGCAGGCAGTCGCAACCTGCGCCTGTCCATCTCAACACAACATCGGTTCACCACCACGACTAATTCTAAAATGGTAAAATGCGTGCATATAATATGCCTCTGCCTACCCCTTCGGGGATAAAGGCGTGACCATATGGATGGATGGTAACATAAAAATTTACACCTACTTTAGTATGTTAACATAAAAATATAGTACCTAAGTACTTGCCCATAAGTTCCCATATATGAAGTTGATAAGTATTGAGTATGTCTCTAATAAGTAGGTAGGTAGCTAGCGACGTGGCTCGTGGGTTTGTTTCTGTACTTAGTCCGTTGACAGTTAATATAGATAGATAGATAGATAATTCTTTATTGTACACCGATATTGTTACAAAAAAAAATCTATTGCAACCAACCACTTTGCCTTCGTTCGTGATGGTACTGAATGTTCTTTTCCGATACTAATAAATATAAAAGTAACACTTATACAATCGTATAATAAAAGAAACACTGTTTTATAGTTAAGTTAAGCATATTATGACTATTTATGACATGAAAAACAACTTTATGCTTACGGTTAGATGTTAAAATCTCCACTTATATTCGGTAAAATGGGCTGTGGCTGGGTAAAACGCTGACACTCATAGGGCGACAACGATATGTACACAGAAAATCGTACAATGAGAAGCTGTCAGATATAAAATATCCGTGAACAGACTATAAAGGTGCGGTTCTACTTAGGTGGAGCGGAGCGGAGCTGTGCAGCGATTCACCAATCACGGTGCGGAGTACCTTAAGGCGGGAGGGAAACGGAGCGGAGCTGTGGATTTTAAGCCAATCACATGGTTGAAAATCCACAGCTCCGCTCCGCTCCGCCTAAGTGGAACCACAGCTTTAGTATGTAGTTAATAATAATATTCACAACGCTATCTGATCCCAAAGTAAGCTAGGAATAACCTGCTCGTGTTATGGGTATCAAACCACGGATATTAATACTCATATACTTTTTAATTAAATACATACATAATATTATACATAAAAACACCCAGACTCTTGAGACAATCATTTATGGGTTACACAAATATTTGTCTCAGGTGGGAGTTGAACCCACGATCTACAGCGCCGCAGGCGGTATCACTCACTACCGACTGCGCCACAGAGGCAGCCTATGCCTATGTAATGAGTTGTTATAATCCGTTCAGTTATATTACATCCTCAAAGGTTTACATCTCTATCGACTATATATGCCCATATTGAAGTGACTTAAATCACACACTCCCATCTCGTCACACATATTCGCGAGTCCATTTTATTAGGTAGTAAAATAAATAAATGTGTCTATAACCTTTCAAGTTTCAACCTAGTGCAAATAAATATAATATATCGTCAATATCACGAGTAAAGAAATCACGCTCACTGAAGCTGATTTCATTCATATTATCAGACTTGTCCAGTGCTGGGAGCCCATTGTGGGCCCGATACATGGTCTAACTGCACTTGTCATGCCTCGTCAATATCTTGTGTACATACACGTCGATGCACACACATACATGCAAAGAAATCACGCACACTGAAGGAACTTTCATTTATAAATATCAGAATTGACTCAATATTATTGACCGTGACGCTAGCCCATTAGGAATTCATCCTAACTCTATGGTTTGACACGTTCTGAGTACGTCCACCGCCGCCATGGCGGCCATTTCGCTCGCCGCCCCGCAATTCGCTAAGACCGGTCTACGTGGCCGAACCGTAAATGCGGCCTCGCACTTACGACATACAAAATTTGACATTAAAGATGGTCTACCTTGTCTATAGTTCCCATAGTATTAGCGCAGTGAGTGTAAATGTGACGGTACATGGAGAAAAAGTAATATTGTCGCCAACGATAAGGTAGATGAAGAAACAAAACGTTTACTGCAACGGTTTGGCGGCTACAAGAAGTGCCCACCGCTGCAGTTGAGCAGCAAATTAAAAGATTTGAGGTATGTACATATATGCTTTTATAATAATTTACTACAAACCGCATGTGCGAGTGTTATACCTATCATCTCAATCAAGCCCACATCAGCCCATTGCTGGACGAGTACGTAGGCCGCTCCCAAATATGTTGGAAGACTGATAGACGACGCGTGTTATAACACGCTGGTTGAGTTGATACGGGGTTTGATTTGATTTTTTTTTGTCTTTGCCATAACCTCATCCGCTAGTCAGCAGGTTCACCAAATATAAAGCACTTCGTCAAACTTAGTGTGGCATTGATAATCGGGTTGCCTTTATGCCGGTTTTATTTCTGGCTGACTTTTTGATACGTGTGCTATTGCAATTAGTCAGTACGTTTTAATAGGTGATTTTTTTTTCTATACTAATCTTTGATGAACTCTGTTGTGCCTAATAAATAATAATATAATGCTTACCACCTATTAAGTAGGTAGGTACCAAAAAAATTAAGGCAAACTCTGTTGTTGGGTATCTCTGTCTACCTCCTTGGGTAAATAGTCGTAATTGTATGTTTATAATTAGAGACTAGATTATATGCATTTGCATATTTGCATATGCATTTCCATACTTAAAAATACTATCGTATTCATACCTACTTGGTGTGCGTAGTGCTTATTGATCTGCTCTTGAGTTAGGTTTTTAGGGTTCCATACCAAAAGGGTCAAAACGAGACCCTTATAATGAGACTCTCCGGTCTCTTTGGCAGTATGTCCATCTGTCTGCCTGTCTCCGGCTAGCTCACGAATAGCTAGAGTTGAATTTTGCAGCAGTGTATTTTCATTGAAAATAATTGATGAAATTAAAACAAAATGGACATTTAAGGGGGGTTCCCATACAACAAACGTGATTTTTTGTAATTTTTTGGTACAGAAACCTCCATGCTCGAGTTCGACTCGCACTTGACTGGTTTTTTATTTAGGTATTTCGATAGGACGTTAAAATCTTTTTTTTTATTCAACTTTTTGTTTTATTACAATTAACAGGCGCAACGGAGGGCGCACCGTAACAACCTGGAGCGGGAACGCAGGGACATCATTAAGGAGTCCTTCAACGCTCTGCGGGAGGCAGTGCCGGAGCTGTGAGACGACCCAACAGTAAGAGTTCATTACATCTTGTACTTGACTGCTCTAGGGACTACCTCATTGCGCTGTCAGTACTCGTTTGTAACCTTCGCTCGTCTGCCATTGAAATATATATTATCACTAGCTGAGCCCGCAACTTCGTTTACGTCACATAAGGTGTATGAAAGGAAAGGTATTTCTTCATCAGAGTCATCAAGCAGCGTCTGAAACTGCCCTGTTTGCTTAATCATAAAAGAGCTTAATGATTAAGTCAATTTTAAAACAATTCAGTCCACGCCTTCGGCGCGGACTGAATTGTTTAAAAATAGTCTTAATCATTAAGCTCTTTTATGATTAAGCCAACACGCCAGTTTAGGTTCACTCACATTCAAAGTGACCCTACAATTAAAATTTTCAAAATATCTAATTCTTAAAAGTGTTATAACTCTTCTATTACTAAACCGATTTACATAAAACAAACGCTAAATGTTAACTGGAGCAAACCTCAACACAATAAAAAAAACCGCATTGCAATCGGTTGAGCGGTTACTGAGATTAGCGTGCACAACCGTACAGACAAACAGATATACAGACATACAGACATACAGACAAACAGACAAAAATTCTAAAAATCATTGATTTGGGTTCTATTGCGTTCATAAAGCCCCCCTATAATATTTTTTCTTATTTATCTTCCATGTACAGACAGCGACCTGTTACGATTTTATTATATGTATTGATTGATGTAAACATTTCAATACAAACTAGCTGACGCCCGCAGCTTCGCCCACGTACATGTTTTTCCTGTTCCCGCTTCCCGTGGGAACTTATCCCCGGGACAAAAGTGGCCTATGTGTTTTTCCAGACCATAATCTATCCCTGTTCCAAGTTTCAGCCAGATCCATTCAGCCATTAGAGCGTGAAAGAGCAACAAACATCCACACATCCACACTCACAAACTTTCGCCTTTATAATATTAGTAAGATAACAGGCTGAACGAAGGGCTCATCACAACCAGCGGGAGACGGGTCGAGGTGACTTCCTAAAGGAGATTTTTAGAACGTTTTAGGAGAATCAATTTTGTAATACCTACACAATTTTTTACGTACCTGTCTAACTTTAACTTTTACGCAGCGAACGCCTCGGAAGCTCTTAGACGGTAAATCAAATTTCCCAGTTTCGAAACATTCTTTATTGCTGCTCCAACCCTATTCGTTTTAGCGTGCTAATATATAGCCTATTGCTATCCTCAATAAATGGACTATCAAATCGTAAAAGGATATTTGAAATCCAACCAGCAGTTCCTGAGATCATAGCGTTTGTCGTACCTATTTGTTCGAAACAAACAAATAATGAAACGAACTCTTTAGCTTTAAGGGTTTAGTTTTAAATCGGACCACGCTATGAACAATTAAAGTTGAAAAACCATTTTATCTTTCATCCGCTCTCCTTAAGGAACCGCGCAAAATATCGGGGTCCAAAGTATCCTAGAACATTTCTCGGATCATAAGCTTTGTGTGCTGTGTGTGTGTGTGTGTAGAGCCAAGTATCTGTACTAAGTACATTTAAATTGATTTGGTAGTTTCGACGTGATACTTATTCACTATACAGAGAGAGACAAAAAAAAAACTTTTTCGGCTTCAGTATCGATTAGAGAACGCCCTACAACTAAAATTTTCAATATATCTTCCATGTACAGATTCTCGAGTATTCAATTTCAATTTGCGGTAAAATTTAGGCCGATTTTAATATAATTTGTAATTTTAAGTAGCTTAAAGCACAGGCCATCAATAAAATGTAAGCAAATTGTACATCAACGCGCACGTCAACTCTACTGACAGCTGTGGCGTGACAGGGAGTTGCCGATCTGTATGTAATACTATTATATTATCTTTGCATATAGTCAAATTTAACCTGTTCAAGTGCCCACTATCTTGAACAGGTTAGGTTAGAGCGGAGAGGTAGGGTTGAGCAGAGCCTGTGAGTGAGGGCGGTAATTGAGTGCAGACTGTCACGTCGTGGCCATTTATCCATTGATGAAACACCTACTAACTGTACGGTTTTTATTGCAATTTTCTTTTATGTTATTCATTTAAGCAATTTGCTTAATAGTCTACGATTTAAGTTTGAATTGTAAACTTATTACATAGTATCAACAGTATGTTTCATGTTAGGTAGTACATAGTAGGTACTACTAGTATATCTCTTTGTTCTTTACCTGCTATCTTTTGTGTCAGGCATGAGCGCACAACTCATCTATACTATCTACACTAATATTATAAAGAGAAAAGTTTTGATTGTTTGTTTGTTTCTTTGCATAGAATAGGCTCCGGAACTATTAGGCCGATTTGAAAAATTCTTTCACTGTTGGGAAGCTACACTCTTTGCGGTGAACAATGGTTATATTTTTTTCTATTATTCCCACGGGAATGAGAACTACGCGGGTGAAACGTGTGACATCCGCTAGTCTTTTACTAAATACATTTTTATGTTGCTTACGTTAAGTGGCTGAACGAGTGAATGGATGCGGAAGGCGCAGGACCTTGTGTTGGGGCGTAATTTGGGAGAGGTCTACACCCGGCAGTGAACTGCCATATCCATGAAAATGTGCGTTATAATCACACCATTAAACTCTGTCAGCAGTGCGATTGCAGCACCTCCGTTGTTGCACACGTCCATCAGCTACGGTGACTACTTTTAATAAGGTTGGACGCATCTCGGTGGTAAAAAAAAAGTCGTAATATATCTCTATTATTTTTAATGATACTATTTACTATATTACACTAAAATTAATTACACTTAACTGTAAACATGTTATGTACAACGACGACAAACAAATTATTTGCGTCTGTTCAGTCTAGTGAAAATGGACTAGAGTTACAAAGTGGTTCTTGAACCACTATCAACGGAATGAAGCGCTGCTGATAGCCGCTTGCTACGTGGCTTCACTGTCGTCGTCGCTGCTCTCGAGCTCTGGCAGGCTGCGTATCTCATCCTCCAATAACGTAACTGGAAACAAAAGTAATATTCAGTATCTTTCTGATGATCAGCTGAATATTTTGTAACTTAGTTGGTGTGTCGATGATTCGTGTCCATGTGAAATTCAACCGAAAATGCTATGATAAGAGCATAATCAAAGTAGTAGGGGCGCTTGTCTAACCAAGCTTACCCGCAATCAGGTCGTACAACATCTGTAGTTGAGATTATCTAGGATGTTGTGTTGCATAATAATGGAAAATGCTCTCTTTTGTGGACAATCTAGCCCAAATTAAGCTAATATTAGCTTGAGCTATGAGATCCAGACGACTGATAGATATACTTACTTATTTATTTCTAAATACATACACATAATATATACAACCCAAACTCCGAAACGTTCTTACAAATATTTAACCGACCTGAGAATTGAACCCAGGACCTCGGCGCGGCAGGCGGTTACACTACTGAATTCAAGCTCTAATTCAAGCACCAATAGAAAGAGTTAAGCAACACTCAAACGACGATCCGTGATTAAGGTGCGGTTACACTTAGGCGGAGCGGAGACGAGCTGTGCCGCGATTCACCAATCACATGGCTTGAAATTCACATCTCTTCTCCGCTCCGCATCGTGATTGGTGAATCGCGGCACAGCTCCTCTCCGCTCCGTCTAAGTGGAACCGCAACTTTATACATACATCCACGCTATTTAAAAAGATCAAAGCCTTACTTCTTTGTAGTTATATCATAAGTTAACAGGTGATGAGCCGGGAGCCTATCAACATGGACAGGGGGTGGCTACTAGCTATTCCAATGTTCCAACTCCCCATGAGGTCAGTAACTGGGTTAAACGACTACGATTACCATATTACCAACGACCGGCACCAAATTATCTACTTAGTAGTTTTAATGCTCTAAAAACTCACTCTGCATTTCGTATCGCTCGTTCTGCCGCTCTAGATCGACTATGGTTGGCCTTACTCTTTGTCTCTCGAGCATTAGTTTTAATAATTTTATGGCGGCTCGAAGAATTCGCGCTCTGCTCGCCTGCAATAGCGAAGAAAGAATTATTACAAATCAGTTGTTTAAATGATCAATTCACACACGACATCATCTAGCCCAAACTAAGCTAATATAAGCATGTGGTTTGGGATCTAGACGTATGATAGATACACTTGTATATTTTATTGCATATATTATAACAAACAGAAAAAATGCTTGTTTTAGAGTACGGACTCTAAAACAAGCATTTTTTTCTGACCACACAAATATTTGGATCGACACTGGAATCGAAACCAGGACCATGAACGCGGCGAGCGGTTACACTACCGAATGCGCCACCGAGGCCAGTGCAAAGTAACATTGGTTATTACATAACATAATAAAGTCTTAGATCTATATAAACATAATTTCTCAAAAACTAGAAACCTCAGTAATGCAAAATTTGCTCAGATGCTCCTTAGAAATTATTGTAAGTAGTCATGAATACAAAACCGTACCACAACACTGTAAGTAGTCATGAATACAAAACCGAATCAAAAATTTGTTTTCAGGTTCACAATTTTCTAATGCACAAAGTATTTAAATATCAAAAGTAAGTATCTATTATATAATAAATACTGTTGAGAATATAAAAATAACAACATACACAGGTCAAACCTATAGCACCCCAACAAACATTTTTGATGTCGCCACAACGTGCCGAATCTAACTTTTGGTTCTATAAGCTCGTCGCTGAAACGTCGTTGTCACGTCGTTACTACCGAGAATAGGCACATTTCATACGCCTAGATGCTGTACTATAGTCGTATAGTAGTCACATCAGTGACATAATTTAGTCGTGTCACAAATATGACTCGAATATGAAACGGACCTTGAAATATCACTTTGTCTCTTTTTTACCCGACCTGCCGAAGAAAAGAGGGTAAAGTTTTTCGAGATAATGTATGTATGTATGTCCAATTCTTTGTCACGTCCTACAGCCTGGATGGCTTGACGGATTTTGACATGCGAAGTGGCATTTGATTTGTCGTAATTGTGTGAGAGACACCAGGTATACTAATTTTTAAAGAAAATCTAAAATGAAAACCTTGAAATTTTTTCTTGCACGCTCTACAAACTGAACAGCTTTACGGAGTTTGACACGCAAGGTGTCATTTGACTCGTCGTGATTGTGTGAGTGACACCAGGTATAATAAAATTCCTAAAGTATCAAAATGGCGGATTTTTGCGTTTTAATTATTTAACTGCGATGGACGCAAAAACTACTGAACCTATTTCGATGCGGTTTTATTTGTTCATAAGGTCTGCAATCAATCAAAAGTCAGACTTAAAGTCTTACATTTGATTGATTGTAATCGGTTGCGAAGAACCAGAAATATGACCAAACATATAATAATTAAGGTTAAATTTCGGTAAAGTCCCTTCACTACACAAATTAATAACTCCACTTCTAAGATAACTAAAAAGTTTTAAATAAACTTAATTATTAAAAATTAAAAAAATCCGTCTGCAAAGTAAAATAAAAAGACAACTGAAAAGCAAAAAACAAGCTCTACATTTCTTTAGCTACTTACTGTTTTATTCTGTCAGCAATATTTGCAGGCAGGAACAAGCTATGGAAACATTTAGCCGTTTTGTAAACCGCCACTCGCTTGACATAGCTTGTTCCTGCTGTTAGAGATTAAAAAAAGACACCGTTTTCGAATTAAATACTTTTCTATTAATTATATATTAATTCAAAAGAAAAACTTTTTCAGTTTTTAAACGAAATTACGGTTCTATTACACTATTTCACACAGAAATGTAGAGTTTTGATGAAACAAAGGTGAACTTTTGTGAAGACGTCACCTGGCATCATCGATACCGTTTCGGTTTGAATGCGACAGAAGTACTCACGTATTCGCTGGACCTGCGTCTGGGCATCGCCTGTGCTTGAGGTTTCATTGTCGGTTCTGGCAAAGCACAACACACTACACAACTCAAGAATTAAACAGTAATGAGGTAATTTGGTGACGCTCCGCTTTTTATACCCCAGCAGGCGCAAACGGGTGGGGCAGGTACCTGCGCACACGCAGGGGTGCGTTCGGGGCGGGGTGTCAACATTGGTCTGCTACGTCTACGTTCTATGTTTTGCCCCATGTAGCGTACTGCAAGAAATAGGGCGCCATAGGTACTTTTTTTTAAATATTATACTCGCTAAATTGACACCGCTCGCCTGATGGAAAATCATGGTGACATCTAGCGATTAGACCCTCTCTCATAGTCCGCAAGACCTTCTCATACAACGCTTATCTCTACCGCAAATTAAGTTCGTTCATTTGGGATCTAAATAATTAGTTAAATTAATAATTTAGATCAAAATTAAATTAATCATTTAGATCCCATAGCACAAACTTAATTTAGGGTAGAGATTAGGCGTTGTATCTTTCAGGATAAATTGGAATTACGTAGGACGACGGAGACGAAGGATATGTATTGCCCACTAACGATCTCCGTCATAGCTTTTTTTTTGACGTGAGTAAAATCCTACTTGGATGCTATGCCGGATTATTACCGACTAAAAACCACACGGTTCCTACCTAATGCCTGCGGTTGCGATCCCCGGGTAAGCCCTCGGAGGGATGAACCCAACAGTCCATCTTCTCCTTCTTGAATCCCAGTAGTGTATTACTAGAATTAAATAAGCTACGAAGATTAAGAATGGCTCCTCAGTCTTAATCATAATTTCTTTTGTAATTTACCCTGTTTAACCCACGATTCCTCAATCTTTAGAAACTGAATTGTAAATCGGTCTATTAAAGCAATTGATGCTCTTTCTTTTCAGAAATCATATTCTGTGATTTAGATTGAGGAGCAACACTAAATAAATTCTTTGTAGTTTCTTGAATTCCAGTAGCATTAGACATGTCCGTACGGTTTGAGGAGCCACCTTACCCTTTTAAATGAAACTCAATTCTTATTTAGTGAACAATACAAAAATAATGTAGTTGAATTTTTGGAATTTGTAGGCCAATAGATAAAAAGTTACATCTATTTCAAAGTGGCTCCTCAATCTCAACATCTGAATTGAGGAGCCACTTGAATTTCTTAAGGAAACTGATATATTATTGCTTTTTTTTGAAGCATATAATAGGCATTATGTAGGGTAGCTAATAACGATCTCCATCCTATCCTGCTGGAATTCAAGAAGTTGCGAAGCTTCAAGGATCGAAACAATTATACCTCTGGACGACTATATGCTCCCCTCGCTACAGGTTATTGCTTAAACTATTTAGGTACCTGTCTCCAGTCTGAGACTGAATTAACCAATAGCGGAATCTTCTTTTTGCTTCAGATGTCAAATTGGGCATCAAATTGTTACAGGTTCGAAAATATCTTACGATGTGTACCTACTCAACACTTTAAATTCCTTCGGCTATCGTATTTTTTATTGCTTTTTAGTGCCAAATTCTGTAAAAAGTTATTACCCATAGGTATCCAAATATTGTTCTATTGTTCGTAACTTTCAAAGAGCTGGTCCTGTAACGGTTAATAACATGGTTAATTCTAGAGGTACTCATTCTCAGTGTCTTTAAAAACAATTGACCACCCATTCAGCTGCCCTTGTATGATCACACGGAACCACTAACTACTTACCTGACTATGTAGATAAACCCTTTTTTATTAAAACGATACAATGTTATGATTATTTTCAAAACTGTCAATAAGTGGTACAAACAGTATCGTGTGTGAGACATTTGTACACTACGCTATCTATTACAAATTAAGCAAATGATGATGGCATAAGCATAATTAATGAAATCTTTACTGATCTATAACGAGGGATGATTTGTTTGTTTGTAATTATTAGATAACTTTGGAGTTACTGAACCAATTTCTAAAATCCTTTTACCAGCCTGTATGTACACCAATTTAGTTTCAAAATTCTTTTCACATTAGTGAGCCACGTTATCCTGAAGATCCATAGACATCATTCGTGTTATTGTTTTAGTATTAAATAAAGCGGCGGGGCTGTATTAATGAATGTCAACCAATCCGGCAGATGTCCATACTTACATACGGGCATGTATTAAATGGGTTCTAGGAGTGTAAGGTGAAGTTGTGAGGCACAGCTAGTTAGTCATGTACTTAATGTAAAAATTTGTGACGATGTTTGTTAAGTAGGTACTCAAGCGAACGCTAACTCCCGACTAATTAATCTGAAATTGAACTGAGACAGTTGATACTCATTCTTAGGGTTCCTTACCAAAGGGTAAAAACGGGACCCTATAACTGCTAAAACTGAGACTCCGCTGTCCGTCTGTCTGTCTGCTATGAGGCTATGTAACAGGAACCATGCTAGCTAGAGAGCTGAAATTTTCACAAACGAAGTTTCAGTCGTCGCTACAACAACAAATACTAAAATCAGAAAAATAATTTATTTATTTTGATAGAACGTTAAAATCTTTTAATTAGAGTTTGGCCATAACTGCTGTGCTTTATTATATTAACAGGCTGAACGGAGGGCTCACTTCAAACAGCTGGAGCACGACCGCAGATACATAATAAAAGACTGCTTCAACGCTCTGCGGGAGGCAGTACCGGAGCTGCGGTGGGACCCAGCGGTGAAAGTCCATATACAGCTTGTAAGTAGGTACTTGACTTCTCTACGGACTGCCTACTTGCGCTATCATTAATACCCATCGTCTACTGTATAAAAAGGCGCATTCGGTAGTGTAACCGCTTGCCGCGTTCGAGGTCCTGGGCTTGATTCCCGGGTCGGTCCAAATATTTGTGTAATAACAAATGTTTCTTTCGGAGTTTGGATGTTTTCTATGTATTTTATGTATGTATTAAGAAATATATAAGTATGTCTATCAGTGGTCTACATCCCGAACCACAAGCTTATATTTATTGGCTTAATTTGAGCTAGATGATGTCCACACATATTTATTTATTTTTATTTACACTTAAATATTTTAATTTTTGTTCATTACAAGCATCAATTAACACAAGATTAAATCGACCCTATGTTCATGTTTGTATGGGTCATAGTACTATTATTGTACCTCCTTAGACCACGAGCTTTCATGTATGTAGCAGCACTAAGCACGCAACTCTTTTACTGAATAATATATTCTTTGTGTTGTTATGTGTACTTATAGGTAGCACTACAATACAAATGGAGTTTATTATTTAAACAACTAGTTTTTAATAATTCTTTTTTCGCTATTGCAGGCGAAGAGATCAAATTCTAAAAGTCTCCGAGAAGTATATAAAGTTAATGCTCGATAAACAGCAACAGAGACATAACTCGAAACAAACGAAACGACAGAACGAGCTGCTTGAGTTGCATAGCGAGTCCCTGAAGAATTATGAAGAACTACGAAGTAGATAATTTGGTGCCGGCCGTAGGTAATATAGTAGTCCTAGTCGCTTAACCCAGTTACAGACCTCATGGGGAGTTGGGACATTGGAACAGAAGGTAGCCACACCCTGTCCATGTTGGTAGGCTCCAGGCTCACTAACCACCTGATAACGTGAGATATAAGAACAAAGTATTGTAGGAACTTGATCTTTTAAAAAAACGTGTCTGTATTTATAGGCACTGTGTTGCTTATCTTTCTATGGGCGCTTGCATTAGAGCATCTTCCGTTATTAGACAACACAACATCCTAGATAATCTCAGCTACAGATGCTGCACGACCAGACTGCGAGTGAGCTTGGTTAGACCCTCGAACAAGTGCCTCTACACTTTATATTATGCTATTTTTGTCGTTTAGATTTCGTATGGCCAAGAATCATTGACACACCTACTAAAGCACAAAACATTCAGCTGATCATCAAAAAGATTAAACATTCCTTTTGTTCCAGTTACGGCAGTGGAGGAAGGTAGCCAGCGGCTATCAGCGCTTCATTTCATTGATAGTGCTTCAAGATTCATATTGTAACTCTACTCCATTTTGAATGGACTGAATAGATGCTAATCGTTTTTTTTGTCGTTTCACATAGTAATATGTATACAGTTAAGTGTAATTTAATTTAAGTGTAATATAGTAAATAGGTTCATTAAAAATAATTGAGATATAATTACAACATTTTCTTTTTACCACTGAGCTGCGTCCAACCTGATTAAAAGCAATCGCCTTAGCCTATGAACGTTTGCAACAACTGAGGTGCTGCAATCGCACTGCTGACAGAGTTTATTGATGTGATTATTACGTAAGTATTTATGCTATGGATATGATATTCCACGGCTGGGCGTAGGCCTCTCAGTAAATTACGCCCACGCTCCATGGTCCTGCGCCTTTCGCATCCAATCATTCGTCAATGTACTCAACATAAGCAACACAAAAACATATTTATATAGTAAAAGATTAGTTGCGCGCTCTGTAACAAAAGAAAGCAGGTACAGAACAAGGAGATATCAATAAATTATAATAAAATCGTAACAGGTCGCTGTCTGTACATTAAAGATATATTAGAAAAAAGGCAATAAAAGTATCTACTAGGTACCTTAGGTAGCGTTATTTTAAGGCTGTATTTAACGCGGCGACAAACTAATCTTATTTAGGATTTTAGAAATAATTAAAACGGGTAGGAAAAATAATGGGTTGGCAGCTACAGTGCAATAGCATTTCAATTATAAAGTAGTAGCTTTATATTAAAATCTACGCTTCATTTAAATTTAAATTGGCAGTGATTTTTTGGTGAAGCAACTGCATTTATTATTAGGCGACAACTTGGCGGCGAATATAAAGTAGAAAATAGGCTTTTTTATATTATACAATGAGGTTGTTTATAAAATTAACTGAGATGAGAATAAAATACGGACATGGTCATAAAAACAGTCTCTTTGCGACATTTTATAAGGTCTAAATAAGGCAAATTGCGGCATGAAAAAAATATTATTGATCTATACTATTATTATTAATCGGTTTAGTAATAATTAGTTTCCTTTCATTGTCAATAAACTGACGGTGGTTTCATTGTTTTTTTTTTTTTTTCATAGTTTGTTTGTTGCCTGCACTCAGCGGCCGCTGCCGCGGCAAGCTCGCTTCGCTCGTTCGCCTCGTGCTTGTTGTGGTCACAGTTCAAACCTAACCAAACCCTGCCCTTCTACACTACATTACATTATACCATTATTATACCATATTATACCAATTGAATATTCGATGAAATACATATTATATCAATGATCATTATGTAATGAAATAAGCATTATACTATTTGATCAATAGCGCAAATATTGCTATCGCATATTAGTATTCGATGAAAGAAAAATTATGCTTATGCTCCACCTCCCACGCCGCGGCCACCTCTCTGCTTCTATGCAACCAACGCATTTGTCGCTTTTTTCAATACTTTACAATAGCTCTACAAAAAAAAAAAAAAAACTTATAACTTAATACTTAAAATTTGGACCCGTTTTAATTTTTATAGCTGCTTGCAAATCACTTCCCGAAAGTGTATTTTTATATGGAAGCCAATAGTTGCTAATAGTACAATGTTTGATATCCCACTGTTAATATTAGCTGCCAAGTCATTATTTTTAATACCTAGCATATTATGTCATTTTTCCTGTTTATTATATTTATTTGCTATCATATAGTGGCAGCCGTTATTTAGTTTTTATAAATCTTACGTTTTGTAGCTTATTATAATATAATTGTTGCCAAATTTTTAATCACTACCAAGTTTTTTTTTTGTAACCATGTAGTTAGTCGCCTAATAAGTTGTTAGTCGCCTCATTAATAATTTGCCTTATTTTAAAGGTAAAATTTCGATTATTCCGAACCTGACCCGAAAACCTGACCCGGTCGCGGGTTAGGTTAGGAACTTGAATAAAAATGTAATATTTGTTCCGAACGTAACCCTCTTCCTAACCTGACCCGACGTCTCGTTCCTATCATAACCCGAATTGCGCAGATTGGTCATTCTCTGTAATCGAAAAATATAAAAATCGTAAATGTAAATAAATCGAAATAATGTAAAATAAGAACTCGTCGATAAAACAAAAAAAATAACCACGAAGGCTAAGGCGGGAGCTCCGCTCGCTTCGCTCCCGCCTTAGCCTTCTAACCTAATCCATCCGAGTCGGGGTGTTAACCATTCACTTATTATGGTTGAATTAATCGTTCTGTTAATTATTACAAAATAGTAAATATTATATATACTGATTTGACACATATGTACTTTTTAATTTGAGAAAGATTACAGAGAATGACCAATCTGCGCAATTCGGGTTATGATAGGAACGAGACGTCGGGTCATGTTAGGAAGAAGAGGGTTACGTTCGGAACAAATATTACATTTTTTTTCAAGTGCCTAACCTAACCCGCAACCGGGTTAGATTTTCGGGTCAGGTTCGGAACATAGGTAAAATTCGACGTCTGTCAGTTTTATGTTTATAATGAGGTGACCTGCTTAAACAAAAAGTCTAACGTTTATTGTGAAAGTGAAAGTTCAATCCGATTGACTTGTCATTTTTATTTTATTTCATACGTTGAACAGATGATCCACCTAGAGACGTAATTTAATGCAACAAAGTCACAGACTACAGACACAAGTCTCGCCATAAGCCCCTCTGCAATCTATTTTATAGAGAGGGGCTAAAACATCAATTAAAGTGAATGAATCGATACGGCTTTAAAGTTACGTGAATTTTAAAATCATCAGGCGAAACCCTGTCCCATTATTATTTTTCCTTTCGTAAATTTAAGGAGTGCCTAAAATAAAACAAGTACATAATTCAATTGTTAAATGATTGTGAAATTGAATTGTTAAATGTTACCTATTAAAATGACTTACAACCCCTAGTTTACCTCCTTATTCTAAAATTTTGCAAATCAAGGATTTACGTGTTCATTATATTAAAACAAAAACAGGTATACGTAGTTTTATGATGCTAACTTTAGAAATGACGAATTTCCTTATTTTGCCACCTGGTGGAATTTCTAAAAATGCTTTCTTAGTGGACCCCTAGACCATACAAGGAACCTATTTACCAATTTTGGACTTTCAAGTCCCAGCGGTTTGGGCTGTGCATTGATTATATCAGTCGGTCAGGACATTCACGCTTATTTACCTGTATAGATAGATTTTTACAATTTTATAATATTAGAGATTTGCAACTGATTTTGATTATTTGTAGGTCGTATTATGAATGTTATAGATGTAATTTTATTAATTTAATTTTTTAAGTTTTTGTAGCATTTAACCAGATAATTAACTAAATAAGGCTTGTATTAATGTCGTGCTGAATTTGTGTAAAATTGCCTATATTGTGCACCAAGGCACTTTCGGCTTCAATATCGATTAGAGAACGCCTTGCAATTAAAATTTTCAAAATATCTTCCTTCTACAGACTCTCGACCCTCTACAGTTTTATTATATGATAGATTATGATACATGTAGTTACAGATTCCCTGTCATGTCCATGTGAACTGTGTTGCAGGCAGGTCATGCACGTAAAAGAAGTGGCGAGGTAGGAGCGGGAGATAGCTTTTCCACCCAAGTTCCGCAGTCAGCGGCGAGGGCGCCGTAGACTTATCTTCTCGCAACTATCTGCCACTATGACCTGGAGCTTGGGCAGAGCTTGGGCATCGCTTTCATTATAAGAAGACCGAATTTAAAATAAAGAAAATTCTTTTACTGGTGGATAAAGACGGCAACGTGGCAGATTTCAGTAGTTTCATAATAACATTACAAACTAAAAAACAAATCTTTCTTCTTTACAGTATTAGCCATATCGCACGTTTAACACATGAACATGACACTGTGTAAACCTTATATCATGCAATGTGAAATGTGTGGTTGAGTGCATGCTATACAATTGAGGTGACGACACACAGCGGATTATACAGATTTTAGGAATGCATATATTACAATTTATTTAGGTGCCGGTTGTATTCCTGGCTATAATCTAAATGTATTTATCGACAAACGCGTAATGGCTGTTGTGTGTTAATTGTTATTGTACAGTCAACTACAATGTAATGTACTAGTTTAATCATATAAAATGATGTACTGATGTACAGGCTTTTCATAAAGCCAAAAGACCAAATGGTCATGTGCAATGGCAGAAAACAATGCTTAAGTAAGGCGCATCCTGTGGTTGGATGATCTAAGATCCCTGTACCAAATTTTATCCCTTTAGTCATTAAAAATGCGAAAGAGTTACAAACATTACTCACACTACATTCACAAACTTTCACATATTTTATTATATTAGTGAGATTAGTAAACTAGAAAATAGATCTCATAACTTCAGAACGGCTGGACCGATTTCGCAAATTCTTTTTGATTTGTGTTAGTTATAGCCAGGGCAAGGTTTCTATTAAAAAAAATAAAAAAAATTACATATCTTATATCGGGTCAGCTTGATATGGCGGAAATAACTGCGCCGGGTCACCTAGTAAGATATTAAGAGTTAAGATTATCTTATTTAGGACTAGATTTCGCCCGCGGCTTTGTGAATGCTGTTTTGGTCCACGCTCTCTATGAACGTCATGATGGCGGGACCTCGCCAGATATTGTGAATATCATGCAATAAGGATTTAATACACATTCTCTACTATTTCATACTTTCATAGTAAAATTCTACACCCATAAAATACTAAATATCCTACAAAGAAAGTGTTCCCGCTATTTTGACGTCATAATGGCGAGACCACTGTTAAATTAAAGAAAAAACATGACGTGATCTTAAAACTAACCACACCAAATTTTAATCCGATATAGTACAACTACTTAGGCATCATTGTTATACTTATAAAACTGCAAATTCAATAGAAAATCATCGCTCTCTTGGGAATTTTTCCCGGGATAAAAAGCAGCATGTTGGCCTCAGTCTCAGGTTAGAGCGTGAAAGAAAAATATACATCCGTTCATCCAGACATCTACACGTTCACATATCCACACTTACATACAGGTACCTATGCATTTATAATATTAGTTAAATTAGAAGTGGTTATGAAATAAGATGAGATGAAAAAGCTGCAATGAAAAGAAGTGATGTGTCACTTTTGATGATGAAGTTCCTTTTTAGGGTTCCGTACCCAAAGGGTAAAAACGGGATCGTATTCATGAGACTTGCCGTCCGTCTGTTTGTAGCTCACGAGGCTGTATCTCAGGAACCGTGACAGCTAGAGCTGAAATTTTCACAGACGATGTATTTCTGTTGCCTCTATAACAAACGAACACTAAATTAAAAAAAATATAAAAACTAAGAGGGGTTCCCATACTACAAACGTGATTATTTCAGTGTTTTGGAACGAAACCCTCCGTGCGCAAGTGCGATTTGCACTTGACCGGGTTTTTTAACGTGTGGAAGAAATCAGATAATACCCGAACTCTAAGACATTGGTTGCGATAGTAGTCAAGGTGTCGGGAACCCTGGGACAGCATTCTAATTTTACCTGTCCCCTTAGATAAGTGGCACAAGCGTAAATCGCACACGAAAGCATAACACATTATTATGTCAACCAATCACACTCAAGCACGTCACCGGCATACAAATCGCGCGTCACGGCGGGATCATGAGCTTGGGGTTGATTAGTCGATATATTCTATCTTTCGTTAGCGATTTATGCTTGTGCCACTTGTCTAAGAGGGCTGGAACGTTTTGAGATTCGATTTAAAATCGAATAATTCGTTTTATGATGGTGCAATTTAACGCGTTTGGAATTTGATGGACTGGGACTGTATCTCTCCACTTTACCGCATTCACTGTGCAACACGTAGAAGCGGAATCTTCATACTGATTAATTTTGGGGGTTGGTTCGATTGTGACTCACATCACGCCTGATTTTCCAAAGCTATTGTTGCTTTCTATTCCTGTTGTGTGCTGACAACTTTACATTGAGCTTCGCACGACATGTCATGGTTCTCACTTTATAGGTATGTACAAGCAGCGGTGTCAATATCGATAATAGTTTCATTTAGTTCACCATGCATTACAAACTTGTTACGGTTGTGTGTGTTTCAGGGTGGATAGTACAAGGAGTGGTAAGTTTTTATTTATTATAAAAAACATACAGTTACGACTGTATGTTAGGCATAGGTGAATTCCCCAGCCACAGTTTGGCTTAATTTTTTTTGGTACTTATCTCTTAATACTACGCTACTACGCAAGTATTTTCTTAACATTTTCGCTCGATGTGCTACTTATAACGTCTGCTCTTTAAGCCACAGATACGGAATGTATATTATAATATCTGTACACGTATTTTAGTAAGGCATGTATTTAAATCGCTATCTGTTTATTACCTTTTTTCCGAACAAAATATTTCAAAGTTAAACCAAAAATACTGACTTGCACACTAATTATGTGCATAATTAGTGTGCAAGTCAGTATTAAATAAACCAAATTCATTATACATTATACAGTACTAAATAAACCAAATTCATTATACTGTTTAATGTTATCTGCAGAACTGTTTAACTGAAAGAATAACTATTATCAGAATAGTACCTATATCTAAAAATTCCATTGTTCAACAAAAATATTAAAACTTTTATAAGGAAATCTATCGCCTAATTTACTTTTAGGAACAACGTATATTTTAAGTAAAACCTCAATTTAATCAGTCATCTCTACTAAATTAAATATTATTGATCAAAAATTTAAAAGTCTAACCTAACCTAACCTATTCCGTTATAAGATAGTACAATTTAGAGTGCAAGTTAGTATTTTTGATATGCAATTCGTATTTCTGTTTCACAAATCATATATTCGATGTACGGACCACATTTTGGTGTGAATTCGATTAAAAAGGTCATCTCGTTCTGAGTAATATTTAAGTTTTTTAAGTAGGACATGCTTAGTTAATCAATTTGTTTTTTTGCACAGCATTTAATTTTCTGGTTTGCATTCAGTAAATTAGTGGAGTTACCTAGTGTGCAGAAAAATTAAACAGAGGTGCATTTAAAAATATCCCTTTTAGTATTATCTAAAGTTGTTTCTGTTTTGTGGGTAGGTTCCAAGTTTCCGAATTTTGGCACCACCATTCGTATGTCCCAAAGACAAGGATGACGTCATAGATAAGCCTGATAACACCATCATTACGTGAGTACTTCTATCTTCCACATTGATATTATAGACGAGCTAATGCCCACGACTCCACCCGCCTGGTGAGGTGTTCCGGTATCCGTCAGTTGCCAGTCGCTCGTTCCCGTTATAAAGTAGCCTGTCCTTTCCCTGTACCAAAATTTCATCAGTGATTGTGATTCTGGTGTAAAAGCGTAGTAAACAAAGAATTTTTTTCATTTAGCTATTAGCAGAGGCCTAAAAGCGTTCTTGTTGGATTTTTTTTTATTTTACTTTGCAAGGCAGCTATGGTTGTAGTTTTAGGTCTGAGGAGTGTTACTTGGAATATTCTTTTATTACGCAAGAGCATTTTACACCGGTGGAGTTATAGACGTAATTTACACTAGTAACTTCACGTTGGTAGCTCCACCACGTAAAATGCTCTTGTATTATAAGTAGCCAAGTATTATAATTAGGTATACTAGTGTATACCTACATAGAATACTTGGTTAGTACAGAATGATGTTTTTAATAGTTTGCAGACAGACTCGGGTACAGAAGTGAATTATACTTGGAGTATTCGATGGAACCCTCTAGTTAGTCCCACACAGCGCTTGACAATCTTGCTGTGGAGTGTGGTACGGAAACTAGAGAGACATCTGAACGGGCCGCAGGCAGAACCAGGTGTATACGTTATAGACAATACTGAAGTATGTACTACATTTACATTCTTATTATCTTTACAAACCACATTATAAGTTTATACTGATGGATGCTTGTTACTCTTTCACGCTCAAACATTGGTTCCCAGCGATCACGGTCAAAGACAAGGTCCTATGTAAGCAGTTTCTGATGCAATCAAATAGTGATGCTTCCCTGTTCCGTATATCTGGATACTTACATGCATTGCTAGTGTAGTGACCGTCCTGGTTTCACCCTCTGCATAGAAGGGACGTAGAGCAACTTTGTTTCAAGCACCAGCCATAGCAAAAGCTGCATACTGCTGTGATCGACTTCTTTCTTTTCAGCTGCTAAGCGGTGTAAACTACATTCTAAACGTGACCGCTACATTCCCTGAGAGTGACGAAGTTGTGGAAAAATCGTTCCGTATAGACAACATTCAAGGAGATCAGAAGCTGCTGATAGAAGGGCAGTCGAGGATGTTCTCCATTGTGCTGGTGGGAGGACAAGAAACGTACGCTGATCTGAACTATGTGCTTGAAGCTCAGGTCACCACATGTTTTAGAACACATGATTACTATGTAAGTACGAGTACATTGATGTTACATTTAAAGGATCTTAATTCGTAAAAAAGAAAGAACGAATCGGACAAAACGAAAAGACAAGAGCGAATCGGACTCGTGCACAAATGATTCTGTTTTTTTTTGACGTGAGGGAAAATCCCCAAGGATGTTATGCCGAACTCTTACCGACTAAAAAACCTCACGTTACGCCCAACAGCCTATGGAGGGGAGCCCCGGGTAAGCCCTCGGAAGAATGTCCCAGGACTCCCAACAGACCTACGGCCGCCACTGCGGCCAGAGCGTGGGTCGGGTGCTATCCCGCGTCTTTGGGGAGTTTCGGGTGTGATCCCGCTTCTAAGAGGGGGGCGTGCATGAGTTCATCACGTCACGCTGCCGTCATGGGCCTGCTTCTGTAAGGACGGTGAGCAGCCCTCTCACCGTCCTCAGACCTCCGGTCAAGGAGGCCGATAGTCCTCGGTGAAGACACGACTGCGGAACACGGGTGGGAGAGTTCTCACCCGTTCCCGCCCCGCCGCCACTTTCACGAGCATGACCTGCTCGCAGAAAGAGCCGGCGCAGTCCCACTTACTCCCGCTGGAGATCATGGCTCGCACCATGGTCTCGAGCGAGAGAGTGTCCTCGTCCAGACCCACTACGAGGACCTGGCGCTGTTGCGCCCACGACGTGCACTCCACCAGCGTGTGGAGCGCTGTGTCATCGCTGCGGTCCTTGCAGTGCAGACACTCAGCCGTGGTTTCTCGGTGTCTTCGCCACAGATATCTACCGAAGCTACCGTGCCCGGTAAGTACCTGTGACAACCGGTAGGAGAGAGCACCGTGTCTTCTCTCCAGCCACTCGTCTATGACTGGTCTGAAGGCCGCGATTGTGGCGAATCCCCCCTTTGGACAAATGATTCCGTACTAAAAAACGTTTCCTGTATGATTATAAGAACCCCCCTTTAGTATTAATTTTATTCTTTTTTTAGGATTTGTTAGGTGCGGCAGCAACCAAAATAATACATTTTGTGAAAAATTATCACGGTTTATGAGATGCAGCCAGGTAACAGACAGATAGAGACGGGCAAAGTTTCAGTATGTGGATCTAGTTTTCACTCTTTGCGTACGGGAACCTACAAAACTGGCCAAGTGCGAGTTAAGGTATAAGTCCGATCTCGACCGCAAGCAGCATTGCGGCAGTAGGTACATGGCGGGCATCAGCTAGGTGCCTCCTAGACAAACTTCTTATTAGTATTTGTTTTACCTTTCTTTTAATAAATAATGGCCGATCTTCAACATTTTATTGTTTTTAGCTGAAATCGGACCGTTAGGTGGTTGATTACTTTAGAGAAGGTAATGAACCTACTTCCTTTGTAGTCTTTTGTCGGCAACATTTGGCTCGAGCAGTATCTACCCTTATTGTTTCACTTAAAAACTAACAATATTATAATGGGTACCTGAAATAAAACAAAGGGATAAAGTTATAAACAATACAAAACAAAGACCAATGTTCCTAGACCCTGGCCGTTGTACACCGTGTGCAAGAACTTTCGTCTGAGTAACATAACAGACACCTACCTAACATTCTGTCGAAATGGAAAATTAAAACACCTAATTAGTCAGTTTTAAATAATTTTACTATAACCGACCATGTGCAAGTCAGCCAAGTGCAAGTCTGGCGCATGTGAACGTACCAAAAAATCGTAAAAAAATAAAATAAATAAACAACACCGACAAGAAATGTGGAAATTTTAACTATCTAGCTATCACTGTTCATGAGATACAGCCTGATTTTAAATAGTCGGATGGACACGGAGTGTCGGAAATAGGGTCCTGTTTTCGCCCTTAGGGTACTGAACCCTAAAAACAATATTCGTTGGCCGTCGTTATTTGACAGTAATCCATTGAAAACAATGCTTTGTTTGTGCACTTTTCTTTTACATAAAAATTTTAAGTGTTACCAACAAGTTCATTTATGGATTAAAAAGGATTTGTAAACTTTTGCTTCACGTACACACGCAATTATAAAATCCAGCCAAGTATCTCAACGAACCAAGAACCACAATTTGTCGTCAGACTTGTTAACGTAAAGTATAGGTACAATATATATTGTGCCTATACTATACTTTACCGAAGTGTGATAGCTAGACAGTAAAAATTTCAGAGATGATTTACCTATTTCTATTGCCGTTCTAAAAATAAAATAGAAAGAAAAAATAAATGGGGCTCTCATTCACAAACATGCTTTTTGTCGTTACGGTACCGTCGGCATCTGTGTGCAAGTTCGAGTCGCCTTTAGCCGAGTCTTGTATCCTTATATACGCCATAGAATCAGTAGGTATTCAGAAGCAAAATTACATCAACTTCCATGTTTCAACAAGTTCGTGTGGTCGGTGTGGAGCGCAGGCACCAGCGTGGATGTCTCGTACGCCAGAGGCTCGAGGCTGGAGATCGTCGCCAATACCCTGACGCCTGGCCTCTCATACGATGTCCTCTGCAGAGTGTTCAGGCATTCTAATGGGGAAAGAATTACTGAGGTAAACTAAGCCTATTCGATTTGCCTAATAGTTTAAGTAATCTAACCTGGAGCGCCAGCAGTAGTAATCAGTTGATTAATTCATTCGAATTCGTATTCGAAATTCTAAGAGGTCAGACAAGCCACGGCCAATAACCTGATGGTTGGTAACCGTAACCGCCTATGGCCGTTTGCAACACCAGAGGCGCTACACACGGTCTTCCTAACCAGGCGTGAGTTGTGACGACCCGCTGTTAATTTTTTTCAATTTGTCCATAAGGCACATATTAAATAACTGCTAGACTACAGTGATCGTTGACAGAACACTAAATCCGCGGGCTCACGAACTCTTCGAGTTATAAGATAGGAACCAAAATATCTCTGTTAATGTTACAGAACGGACTCCCATTCAAAGTCCTTCATCGCGACTTAAAAGTTACCTTCAATATCGACGTACTCCTCATTACTGTTGGTACCAAATTTGATATACAAACAGACATTCAGACCATTGACTACCTTCGATATGAACTTGAGGTAGGTAAGCGAGGTTTTTGCCCTAGTATTTTTTATGAATATTGTTACTTTATATAATACCTACGTTGATTGCCAACGTACGAGTATAGTTGTGGTCTGGGCCGTGCTGCGAGTATTGACGTAGTTGATTTACTTACTAACCAAATTACAGTATAAAATCAGTGGCAGTGGAAAGAGGGCTGGCATTTGAAAAAAAAAAATTATTAATAAGTATAATAGTTTAAAAAACTAAAAAACACGCTTTTAGCACGTCACGTGACAATTTTTTTCGTATTCCTGACTGCAAACCCTTTAATTTGATACCCATAACGTGGAGGATGGAGGTGCATTTCAAACAGCCTGTCCGCCATCTTAGACGTCCGCCATATTGGATTTAAGTCACGTGACTATTTTTTTCGTATTCCTGACAGCAAACCCTTTTATTCGATACGCATATCACGGGGGTGGATTTCAAACAACCAATCCGCCATTTTGGGGAGGCCGCCTTAAAGGATTTTTAATGACTTTTTTAGCTAGTCATGTATTGTCATCAGAACTCAGCCTGTTCGAAGGACGGGAAGTGGGTCAAATTAACATTCCAAGATTTTCTTACATACTCGTACAAGTGAAGCTAATAAAAGCGTGTTAAAATAAAACAAAATACTCGTAGTCCATTTGGCCATAGGCCGTCCTACCTCACGTTTACTAAGACGTTTTTGCTCACTCCTGAACTCGTTTGCTCAGCCATCAATTCTTGTAAAGATATATGGCCTTTTAAATGTCCGGTATGTCAAAGCATACCGGACAGTAAATAGTTCATTGTTTCTTTGCCTATTCTTTCTTTGAGCACGGGCTTCGTCGATTTAAATTTTTTTATTAAGATTTTAGATTGAAAGGTTCGACTGACAATTACGATAACACTTTGTACTACCATTTTATAATAATGGCGGCAATGGGCGTAAGAAAGAAGTTACTACATGAATACTCTTATTGGCAGTCAACGTGTTAATGATTTTAAATGATAACATTTCGGATGGACGGACAGACGGTGGGATGAATGGAAGCGCTCAGCCTCACTGATTCAAACGGTCACTGCGTAAGGCTAAGTCCGGTCTAGTAATCTAATACCTACACCACAAGTTGTAACTGTAGGTATTAGATCTACTAGAAATTTCAAAAATTAAGCTCTACTGGTTGGTATTTTTTGTTTGAAGAGAAATTATTTGTTTTAGATAACCTGGGAATGTACAATAAATGGAGAGCGCTTTGAAGATTTCTATATTCACGATGACTGTGTTATAATATTTCCCTTGGGTCTGCCTGTTGTAGGAGAGTAAGTGTTATAACTTATTTAAAGTTACAGAAAATTATTTAATAATTCAAAGCTTAGTAATACTTGGCTCCTCGTCTAAGGCAATCATTAAGAGTAGATAACTGATTCTTTTTAACGTTTCGCATGGCACCTGAAAAAACGCTTGGACGGCGCAAAGTCGAGACATACTCGTAATAAACTCACAAATTCCTTTCGGCTATTGTTTTCCTTACCGTCTGTTTTGTCCTGAATCTCTTTTATTTCTTTCTTTCCAAACTAAGAACTTAGCTGGTCCTATAACGGCAATTTTTTTTTATAATAATTGTAATTAGTTCACTGAACGATTACCACCAAGCATATAAGTTTAATGCACATTGTTCTTGTGTTCTAGAGTGAAACAACTATTTATTTATTTATTTAGGTCTTACCACAGCTCGTGCGTACAATAACTTATTACTAAAGAACACAATATGTAATAGGCTTACACACTAGCCAATTACGGGATAACCAAATTGTTTTAACATGCGTAACATTAAATTTAATTTCTATAAACACAAGGACATTAAAAATTTAGTTTCTATCACAAGGACATTATACAAACAGACAGATCCGAGACAAAAATCATAAAGTGTAGTGTATGATTATAATTACCGTCCATTAACAAACAACAGCGAAATAAGTAGAATTCGGTACTGGCACTCGCCGGCCGCTGCCGCGGCATGCTCGCTTCGCTCGCTCGGCTTGTGCGTTGTGGTCGCAGTTCTAACCTAACCTAACCTAGCCATTTTGATACAGCCTCTGTTAAAATATTCTTTAGTCAACCGTTTTTCGACCAAACGTTCATTCGATCAGTAGTAAAAATTCCAAATGTTTGTTCGATAAAAACTCTTTTGGTCAATTATTAATTCGATCAGTAGTAGAATGGCATAATGTTTTTTCGGTCACACGTCAAATGATCAAATGAATTTCGGTCAACAGTGGTAAACCAATTTTCCTCTCGTTAAAAAAGGGGTAGTAGTATCACATCATGTGGTATAATTGGACTCTTTTCGTGAACAATTTTATCTACCAGCGACTCACAAAATTGTTATTATTCCACAGGTATATTGTGTCGGTGACAATCACCGTCACAAAAAGTTCATTGTGTACCCATTCAATTGCGCGTGTCATCACCATGGAACACCAACTACCTACCATCGAGGTTAAGTAAACACCCAAGTAAATTATTGACATTCCTTTTAGGGATCCTTTATCGTAAGATTATGTCTTTTGTTTTCTATTACAGGTTTATTTGACACCTAGGTTGGTAAATAAAGATAGTATGGTACATCTGAGCGCAAACATCAGTGCTGTGGTCCCAGGGTGTTCAGTCGTTTGGTATTTCATGGAAGAAGGTCTATCAACTCTGCTCTGCTAACACAAACAATGCTGATACCTTTGCAGTGAATGAGGTCACTAATTACTAATTCTTTTAATGAACTGCAATAACACAAAAATGAGCGTTCTGGCTATTTTTGGCGTGATAACGTATTATAAATCGTTGATCGCTTGCTGCACACATGAAGAAGTGTCACGTCAAAACAAACAAGCGATAGAGAGGCACGATGGACCTTAGGGTTCGATATTTTACTCCATCCCCCGATTATGTTTATGTTTTCATTATTACGTTGTCACGTAAAAAATTATAATCCGTAAACTGACTTTATACTACGTTCTTTTTTGTACAACAGAGTTCAGACAAACTTCTCAGGTAAAAAAAGTGGTTACCGTAGCCTACTGATGTGGCCGCTACAGACGGTCTTGAGGTGGATAATTGTTGCTGACATTTCCATCTACAAGATAAGTCAACCTTCTGAATTTAATCATCAATTTCACACCATGAGTCCCGGTGACTTAATCTCACGCCTGTATTAGAAGCCTATATAGGCGTAGCCTCTACGGCGTAGCTGTTTTGCTACGCGCTAGAGGCTACGCAAAATACAGTGTCGGTTTTGTGATTAGGCAGAGCGTGGGATAACAAATTAGAGATAGTACAGAATCTGATGGAAACCTACATACTAAATTTGCTGAAGCTAAGCACACAACCACTGCAACCGCTCTGTTATTCGGTTAGTTACTCACCACCTTACACAGAGGAACTGACAGATGACTCTTTCCCTGGGCGCCTTTCTTCAGAGTTGGTTGTGTGTTTGCACGGGTAAGTCAGGGCTCTGACGAAAACAACTGGTAAGGTGTACACACATAATATTTAGTGAGATACAGTACAGAGCAATAGGGTAAGAAAACACGTAGACAGACAGAAGTTAAGATTAGGAAGACATAAGAATAGTACAACTATAGACAGATGGACTCACACAGTAGGCACTAGTACTACGGTACTAATCTACTTCAGCATGAGCAGGTTACAAATATTTCACGCCCCTTATGCGACTACACTACGAGTAGGTCGTGAGTTACTGGTACTGGCCTTAGATGTGAGCTGATAGCGACACAGGACCGGTTGGCAGAGACCGTCGCACATAGAGGTATTTGCTCGATTTAGGCGGCCAAAATTATTTTAATGCGTAATTGGTATCTAAACAAGGTAAATAAACCATAAAAATAAAAATTTATTTTAATAATACTATATTTTCCAAAAATAAGTCACTAGTGACTTCATCAAAGAGTGATGAAGAAACTTAGAATTATAATTCTAAATTTCTTCATCGCTCTTTGATGAATTTTAAGATGAAAACAATTCAATTTGATATTATTATTATTTGATTTGATTATTATTATATTTTTTTTAATAATTTGATTTTTAATTTCGATAAAGGCCCAATGTAACATCCATTAGTGACTGTAACTTAGCTTTGGCACTGGTAATCTTTACCGTACACGATTCTTGAGGTAAATAACATTTTCTTCTTGGCTTTTTCGATAGCACGGAAAATTTTCTTATTGGTCTTTCTTATAATTTCGTACCGTCCCACGGTGGTTCCGTAGTAGGTCATAGGGCGTCAACCACGACATTTGAATTACAACACAATACTTCATTTAAATCACTCACTATTTGTCACACTTCGTGAGGATATTAACAAAATTTCTTTAAGTTATATTTTGCATATAGTTTTATGCATCGAAAGTGAACTCATTATTAATCTGCTCATGTACGTTATTCGCGAGTTTTATTTACCATTATCAGTGACGCTTCGTTTTCCAAGAATTACTTGTTGAAGAACGGGGTTTTTTGCAATGGATATTTAAAATGAGGTATCTATAACACATTTTAAGCATTATTGCAAATATTGAAAGTATGGTTTTCTTTTAAAATCGGTGCTACGTCAATGATATTAGGAAATTCTTGATTTTTTGTTATTTTTACTACCTTGAAGGTTTTAACTACTTTTTAACAGTGACTTCTGTATGAGGTTTATACAGAAATGTGGGTAAATGTCCCTTATTTATTTATTTTTAAAATTTGGGTACTTCTAGCTGCTTTTGTAAGTATAGTCGAGGGTCTACGTCAGACTTTAAGTCGTAGCAGATGTCTACGAGATATCATTATTTACTTTTTACCAATAAAATATTTGATTTTTGTTATAGGTACAACATTTAAGTTCTTTCACAAGGTGGCTTGTATTGAAGGTATACTTGGCTGTCTATATAGAATGATACTTCCAAAGCTACAGATGTCGTCAAGTTCTTCAAAGCCTGATCCCAGATATAGAAGATGTTAACACTGCGAAATTGGAAAATAGTATTTCCAATCTTTACAAAGGGTTGGCAAGCTATTGGCAATCAGTTAATCAGGCTGCATCTTGAATAATCAGTAAATACAGTGACTGATAGACACAAGATTACGATCAGTCAGCTGCGCCTGCTGCTGACTGTCGTAACATTAAACAGTGTGATCTTCTATCTATAAGCGGTCTACAGAACAGAGGAGACTGGATGCAGACTGCAGCAAGAGATCACTATAACGTTGGTTGACTGAATTAGGATAATTCAGCGAAAAAATCTTTACTAACCTCGGCTAGTAAAGACTCGTCCAGCCGAACTAATACCACTTTTTTTAATTAACCCTGATGAAGTGATATCTTTTAGCACTTATTTATTGCTAAAGGAATTTATAAATTCAAAGTCCCTGTCATCTTATTAGCCTTGGAAGAGAAGAAGCGGTATTATCCATCAGGCGAAGGTATCATGGAGTCATTATTGAGTAGTCACAAACACCGTTCATTGGATCGGTAATTCAAATTAAGGAAAGCATAAGCTTCCATATATTTCTAGTTAAGACAATTACTAAGAAATAAAAAGAAGTATGAGGGTTCTTTCTTTCCCTTCTTACCCACCACACTACCAAGCCACACTACCGGCTGTTCTTTTAGCTTATGTATAAAATGTATTGTCCCTTTAAAAATTTATTAGATTTTGTGTTCAATTACGTAAAAGACGTAGTTTATAATAAAAACTATTTTATACGCATAGACGTTTTTAAATGTCTCTAACTCTTAACTTTTAAAAAATATAACTAATTTTATTTGATTTATATTTGTGTATGAAGTGAGTAAAAGATTAGTTCAAACGTATTATAGTAACATTTTTTTAAGCTGCGGAGTGGCTGTAATGCATTGTTCTTATAAATAAAATATTTCAGGAAATAACTGATTTTATTGAATAAATAATCATTCAATAAAATCATTATTTATAGAGATTAGATTATTATTTCAATGCAATAAATTGTATTTTTATTTATATTTATCTTAATTAATCACATAATACTATTATCAAATGCATTATTAGGAAATTCAGTAGTTATTCGTTGCACGTAACCCCTACGACCGCCGTTCTTAGAGCGCGGGACCACTGTCTGTGTCATATCAACATATATAAACATTTGCTAAGCTTGTATTGGTGTCAAAGAGGGCTGCTCTTTACTGGATTGCGTATGCAAAAACGCCTTTCTATTTTTAGTTGCTCGTGTTGAGGTGCTAGTGATATATTTTAGTACACTTGATGCATCATTGTTACCGGATTTTCCCAGTCCTACTTTCACAGGATGTATTATAATATCCTTTTCAAAGTTAGGGTGCAGTTCTTCAGTCTTTCGCCTTATGCTTCTTTCACTTGCGTCTCTGAACGACTTGGATGGTCGACCTGGTCTTTTTTGTGAAGTGCCAACAACAGGTATTTCAAAAGTGCCCTTTTAATTAAGTTTAATCAATCAAATCAGCCTATAGCAGTTCACTGCTGGACGTTAGACTCTCCCAAATTGAGCCACAACAAAAAATTCAGTTTTATTTTATAAAATTGTCTTCCTTATATATATTATTGTTCATTTCTGATTTGAAATGGGCAAAACCACGTTTCAAATTAAGAATTTGGTCGTTAAGGTAACCCTCACATGATAAAAGTTTATCTTTTAAATAGTTTAATTTGGCATCTAAAGTAGACAATTTTCTTTCTTCATGAGGTCAAATAAGTATTGTAGAGTCACAACTCTTACTCCTGATGCACCCTCTGAACCTAAAACAAACATACACTATGTAGAAAGCTGCTAATAAATATTTCCTATTTTAGACGAGATTTAGCTGAATGTCTTTAATCCCTCAAAAGTGTATTTATCCGGACGTTTCCGGAGATGTTTTTCATTGCATTTACTAAAAAAAGAATCAGATAATGACCTATAATAAAAATTACAGCTGCAATCCGACTATGGAATAAACTTTCTGTCAAGATAAGACAAGCACAGACTTTAGCCAAATTTAAAACTATGGTAAAGGAACACTATTTATCTATGTAGCATACTTTGTATGTACGAGTGTGCGTTATTTAGGTAGGTATGTATGTGTATATGTGTGTTTATATGTGTGTAAGTATGTATATATGTAGGTAGGTATGTATGTATATATGTATGTATGTGTCTTATGGTTATGTATGTTTAGGTAATATAATCACTTGATAAATTGTATCTGGTATGTAAGTAAAGTATAGCAGATCTATAAGTAGGCCAAACAACTACCACTCTTTACCTTACCAACTTCACCATCCAAAGGTTGCCTGGTAGAGATCGCTTTTAGCGATAAGGCCGCCCTTTGTATTACTATCAGTATATAATAATGTCATCTTAAGTTATTGAACTGGGGTACAATAAAGTGTATAATAAATAAATAAATAGTTCCGAATGAAGCCGATAGATGGCACTGAAACACAGAAAAATCGATATGATCATATCTGTGAAAAATAACAGTTACAACCGCTCACATAGTTCACAGACACGAGGTCAAGAGATTTTCATAGTAGTTTTCGATACTGATTTGTGCGCAAGTGTGCATAGCAGAGGGTAGGTGTGAAAAAAAAGTACATAAATGATGTTTCCATTTGTACTATCTCTAATTTGTGGTGGGACACCCAGTCCTGACGGGAAGTCTCTTACATAGCTACTATAATATGGTAAAGTTTGTGGATGTGTATGTTAGGGGTATAGTAAGATGAGGAGTTTTATAAGTATGGGTATGTTAGAGGTATTCTTAGGAACTACTAATCAATTGAAACGAATTAATTTCATTTTATTTTATACTTGATTATTGGCACTTGATAGATATGTACAAGTAATTAGAAGCAGTGCCTTTGATAATGCCGTAAGGCAAAACACGTCATGCTATTACAAGTGCTTTATTTTCATCATTAATTTTATGTTTAGAAGTGTACCTATAGAGAAGTCTTCCAAGGAAGAACCAGAGTGCACAGCTAAGTTATAAGTATCTTGTGTTGCTAATGCTCATAAATAAATATTGTTGGACATCCTCACACAACATCATCTAGCCAAAACTAAGCTATAAGCTTATGGTATGGGATCTAGACGACTGATAGACATACTTATATATTTCTAAATACAAACATATTATACAAAGAAAACACGCATACTCCGAACAAACATTTGTGAATCACAAAAATATTTGAACCGACCCAGGACCTCCAGGTCCGCAGGCGGTATCACTTCCGACTACACCACAGAGGCAGTCTCTCATACGTCTAAACTCATATCTTTTAAACATCGTTGTTGTAGACTGGAATTCCAATATCAGATGAGGTAAACTTTTATTCTCTTGAAGAAAACTTTTTGAACGAGTTGACAGATTACTCCAATGAGACAAGTTGGAAGCTAGTGGAAGCACAGCTGGAAGCCGCTTCAGGCACAGCACGAATTGTTGTCAAGTGTCAATGTGATAAGATTGATAATTGTAACACTGAAGGTATTGTCTATGCTGATGTGACGTTGGCAGCAAATGAGAAGCCTACTCCTGGAGATGTTCTCGTAAGTAAATCGTTCAATCAAATCAGTCTAACATAGTTGACTGCTGGACATAGGACTTTTGAGAGCGTGGTTGGCCTAACAATACCGCGCTAGTCAGATGGGTTGGTACCTACTAGGTTGAAGGTGAGGCTGGCTATTGTTCTGAAGAAATTGGTATGAAACTATGCAATAGTATCCAGCCGTATATAGTACCTATCATTTAACGTGTCCATTTCGATTGCTCGGCCAATATGTCGTAGAAAAAAAAAACTTATGTCAGCATTTCGAAGGAATTCGTAGAAAACGAACAGTGAAAACCGCAAATTCGAAGAGTCAATATTTAGAAAGTTATAAGGGTTTAACCGTGGCCGCGCAGTCCGCATGAATTCAACTGCGCGGCCACCAGTTCTCTTGAACGGAGCTACGTACAAGTCTAATTCTTTTTGCTAAGCACTGACACGATTTCGAAGAAAATGTAGATTATAAAAATAAAGCCCTACTATTTGAACTTCACAACATACGGCACTCCAAAGTTATGGCCGCGCAGTCCGCACAATGCGAACCGCGCGGCCACGGTTTTTCTTAAATGGAGCTTAAACGGAGCTTAGTAGAAGTCCCATTCTTTTTGCTAATTACAGATACCATTTCGAAGAATATGTAGACAGTATGAATAAAGCCTCAAATTAAGAACTAAATGACGTATAGAACTTAAAACCTATAATCGAAAGAAAAAATAGGGTGACCAAGATTTATAGTGTGTGAATCCAGGCTTTTTACTATTTTAATATCATAGTGTAAATATATTTATATAGCAAGTAGCTTTTCTTGTAAAAAGAGCTACTGATTGTTTCAATTGAATTCCAATTCAATTCAATTGAGAATTAGTGATTCGAATTAGTCTTACGAAAATGTGCTTGTAAGCTTTTAAGTAAAATAGGTTTATTATAAAGAAAACATATTTGCTGGCGATTGGCAATCATTCATTCTACATGGCGCTGTGTGAAATAGATATTCCACTACATTTAATATTGGTTTTTGGTGCAGGACCTCCTCACTCCCACAGTTCAACAATCCCAACCACAGCAACCACCAAAAGGAAACAAACCTTAGCAAATCACCACGACGATAACGAACTGCCCAACCCAAAGAAGACAAATGGACGGAACGATAATTCGCCTGATGGCATTTGTAACTTTTTCTAAGATGAAGCGGTCCACAACTATTCTGAGCATTTTCCGTACTTATTTATATAAGGTGTTATTTACTAACTAGAAGTATTCTTCTATAAATGTAGGTACGTTTATAAAAAAGTAAAGTAAGTAGGTACATATAAGTAAAGTATTGACTTTCGATTACATTACATTAATTAAGTACTATACGTAAAAACACCATACAGTACCTCATTACCTACCAACTTAAATATTGGGTAAAAAATATTAGTATTGCGGAAATACCTTACTTGATATTGTTATTGTCCAGACTACCAACGTTATAGGTTAAACGCAAAGTTTATATTACTTGAATAGTGGTATTTAGATTCAATTTACGTAAAACTAAAGCATTTGAAATTAAATCAGCAATTAAAAATGGTCGAAAACAAGGACGTATCATAGCTATACATATCGACATCGCGACTCTAAAAAACAAATAAACTTTTATAAATTTGAAAAAAGAATTCTATAAATTATCTGTAGTAGCATGCATGAAGTAAACATATTTGCTGGCGAAAGAAAAAAAGTCAATATCAGAGGAACGTGGAGTAAAAAGGAAACTTGAATTTCACTTACTGAGACATATGATTACCTACTTAATGTGTTTACGGGTAAAAAGTAATAATTAAATTTATAAAATGTTAGTGCTGTTTATTGGATTAGTAATTACTGGCGTAATTTAAGTCATAAAATCAAACTATAACAATACCATAAAGAAACATCTATTTAATAAGTAATAATTCAGTACATAATAAGTAATCAAAATATTTTTAATTTCAATCATTTTAATAATCTTAATATATTATTATTTTGTTTTACTTTTTATTTATAGAAAAATAATTAAATAAAATGAAATCTACTAGCAAAATAAAATATTAAGTAGTACAAAATCTCCCCAACATCCCCTTGTGGGTCGCGCCAAACCACCACAGAATACAGAGTACATTTTCCTTGCTAAACGCCATTTTAGCATTCCGGAAAATAAATAATAATAATTATTTCTGTTGTATTTACGCACGTTTCTATATTTGGCAATTACTGTGTAGTTTGTGCATCATCTGAAGATACAAGAAGGTATGTTTTTTGCGAGTTTTCTTTAACAACAGAATTTAAAACATTGCTAATAGAACTTTTGCAAAGCCTACAGTCGCGTCACTGATTGGTCAGGTAATTCCTTCCTTAACCTTTACGTGTTGCCATTTTCCAGTGTTGATAACGTATCTTAAGGTTTTTTTATATATCACTAGCTGATGCTCGCGGCTTCGCCCGCGTGAATTTGGTACCCGTTCCCGCTTCCCATGAGAATATTTTCCCGAGATGTAACGTAGCCTATGTGTTATTCCAGACTATAAGCTATTAAAACATGAATGTGGGTTTATCACACGAAGCGAAGATGAGTGTGATAGATAATAGTATCACATGAGTGTTTTAATACCTAATTATACAATTGCATACAAGACTTTATCTACACCTGTAACCCAAAGATGTTCTGTGTTACTCACCAACTAGCGTGAGGTAGCTATGCAGAGAACTCTATCCCAGGGCGCCTTATTTCTGAGTTTCCAGTCTGTGTGCAAGGGTAGGCTAGGGCTCTGACGAAAACAGACAATAGGGTGTACACACATATATTTACTAAGTACACAGAGATACACAGAGACACACAGAGAGCTTATTCACTGATAGACACAAATATCACAGGTACACAGAAATAAAGTCTAATTCCACTTGATAGACCACTGCCGCGTGAGCAGGTAGAACGGGTAAGCAGCTAACTACACTGTAATAGGGTGACAGTTACTGGCCTTGAGTAAGCTGAGAGCAGCACAGCCCTAGAATGCCACGTGGAGGCGGCTGGTCCCTCTCAAAACACCTCGCTCATGTAGTCCACGTGTCATTGGGTGTGGCTCTGCCAACCGTGGACGGGCCGCTTTTCCCCGTAGTAAAAAAAACCCTGTTATGACAAGTAAACGACAAATGAAATAACTGACATCGCGACCGACGAAATTCGAACCGCTTAGCAAACAAGAAATGACGCTTACCGGTATCCCGGGTGTAGGTTGACACAGAGTCCAACTCCTTCCGAAGAGAATAAGTAAACTCAGACTAATTCCTTAACAGGTCCTCATGTTGCAACTAACAACCTCCAAAGCTAAATTGAGGCGTGCCACTCAGAGTAATATCAATCTCTCGTCCTTAGCCGATGGTCAAAAGAGACTCGGAACCTTGTATCAGGGCTTTATCCCCTCTCTCACGTGGAATCGTCTCCTCTTTTTCATCTAAAACCCAGCTTTCATTCAATGCAAAAAACGATTCGTCACTCGTCCTTATGACATCCTGTCATTCTGACAGCAGAAATGTCACCACTGACAACCGATTAAAAAAAGATAACTAGATAAGGCTGCTTTCACATCCTGAATACTGCATCTATAGAAAATAAATGCTACAACCACCCCCCCTTTAATAGTATTTCCTGCGGATATGACACGCTGGAAATACACAATAAAGAAAACAGAAAAGTACTGACTAATAAACAAAGACAACCAGCTAGGTCCTTCAAACACCAGCTGACTACGACCATTACAATACCAAAGAAAGATCCTCCTATGTACCTAACTAGACACTGACTCGTGTACCGGTTAGGCTAAGTAACTAGAGTCTAATGCCCTTCATAGAAAACGAATGCTCCCTTTACTCACTGCCGATACCCTAACACTACCCAAGCTCTCAGGATAATGTAGAGTACTAAGAAGCGAATGAGAGAAAAACGCTCGGTGCGGTGCATAGAAGAAACTACAACGTGACAATTTAAAGTCACGTACACATATAGAAATACAAACAAAAGATTAAAATAGTCTTACATAATGATCACATAGCACTGGTTTAATAAACTAGAGAAACAGTGCTATGTAGTTACGTTAGGTATTGGAGACTGCTCCTCCTGATACTTCAGGATGTCCTTGATATGGTACTCCCCAAGATCCTTACCGTCCAGATCTGACAGCCTATATACTAAAGGGGATCGTTTAGCAGTCACCACACATTTAAGGAACTTAGGAGCTAGCTTAGAAGTAAAATTCTTGGCCTTGTTGGACAGGTAGAACGTGCGTTTGTAAACTATCTGTCCCACTTTCAGCTCTACATGCCTTTTTCTGAGGTTGTAATACTTTTCATTACGCTGGTGGGCAACGTTCAAATGTTTCCTCACCTGGTCGTAAATGCGTTGTATTTCTCTCAGCTTGACACCGAAGGCTGATGGATCGTCTACAGAGACTGAAGTAGGATGGCACGCGATATCTGTCTGCCTGTATAACACTCCATCCCCAATAAATTCCCTACCATGTACCAAAAAGTAAGGGGTGAAACGAGTTGCTTCGTTAACTGCAGTGTTTAAAGCACACTGTATCTCAACCAAGAACTGATCCCAAGACTTGTGTTGCGACTTCACATAGCATGAGATCGCTTGAACAACATTACGAATAGCTCGTTCCGCCTGATTAGTTTGGGCATGATACCTAGGGTTATAATATATATTAGGTACATTGTATTTAGCCAACAGATCCTTAAATGGCTTACTCACAAACTGAGGGCCATTATCCATGTAAATAGTCTTGCAGACTCCGTGCACGAGAAACACACTCTTCTCTATGAACCTCGCGACTACAGCGCCTGTGGCAACCCGAACAGGGCACAACATGACGTATTTGCTAAAGTAGTCGGAGACCACGATCAGGTGTACGTTTCTATTGCTCGAAGTGGGAAAGGGACCAAGCAGATCGACAGAGATAGCTTCGAATGGCTTCGAAACCCGCTTCGGGCTACCCATTAGGCCGGGACGAGACGTATTTACGGGTTTGTACTGCTTGCATGTTTCGCAATTCCCAACATATTCTTTGACGTCCTCGTACATCTTGGGCCAGTAATAATTTAGGGCTAACCTTTTATGCGTCTTCCAAACGCCACCATGGGCACTAAGTGTGTCATCGTGGTACTTAGAGAGCAGGGGCAAGCGATCCTCCTGAGGTACCACCAGCTTCCAGTCAAAGTCTGAAGTCAAAGAATATTTATTTTTAGTTAACCTATATAGAAGGTTGTCACGAATGTCATAATTTGGTGACTTCCTAGGGTTCTTCCGAACACTATTCATGGTGTGGTCATACCACGGGTCTTTAGTGGGTACTGCATCGAGGGAATCAATTTTGATACGAGACAGAGCATCAGGTACAACGTGGTCTTTACCTTTTCGATGCTCTATGTCAAAATCGAATTGACTGAGCCTCATGCTCCAACGTGCTAGACGACCCGTGGGATTTTTTAGCTTATGGAACCACAGAAGAGATGAATGATCCGTGACGACCGTACATTTTTGGCCTTCGACGTACTGTCGAAATTGTTCCAAAGCGAAAATCACGGCCAGAAGTTCTCGCTCAGTTGTGCTGTAGTTCACCTCATTCTTGTTAAGAGAACGGCTACAGTAGGCGATAGGGTGCTCAACACCATCGTGAGTTTGTGTCAGTACAGCAGCAACTGAGTAAGCTGACGCGTCACTAAGAATGCGGAAGGGCATCTCAAAGTTAGGCATTTTTAATATAGGGGCAGAAACCAAGGCTGACTTTAGCAGGTTAAAGGACTGTTCAGCCTCAGGGGTCCATTCGAACTTAAGGTTCGTAGAAGTCAGTTTGCACAGAGGTTTACTAATCTTCGAGAAGTTGTTAACAAAGCGACGATACCAGCCGGCCATTCCCAGAAATCTCTTAACCTCCTTAGGGTTAGAAGGGGTGGGATAGTTGAGGATAACCTCAACTTTACCCGGGTCTGTCCGTAGGCCATGTTTGTCCACATAATACCCCAGGTATTTGAGTTCACTCCGACAAAAGTGGGATTTTTTCATGTTAATAGTTAGGCCAGCATCCTTGAGTTGCTGATAGACTCTATGTAAGAGCTCTACATGCTCCTCAAAGGTGCTGGACACACAGACTATGTCATCCTGAAACGCAAATACCTTGTTGTCGAACTCGGGACCAAACAGACGGTCCATGAGGCGTTGCATCGTGGCACTGGCCCCGACAAGACCGAAGCACATCGAATTGTAGTGGAATAATCCTCTCCGGGGAACCGTAAAAGCAGTCTTCTCAGCAGACTGGGGTGAGTCAAATGGAATCTGCCAGTAAGCCGCACTCAAATCTACAGAAGTTAAATACTTAGCGTTATTAAGGTGGTCCAAGATTTGATTGATATAGGGTAAGGGGTAGGCGTCACTCTTTGACACAGAGTTCAGCTTGCGAGAGTCCAAGCACAATCTGAGGTCGCCGTTCGCCTTCTCCACCATGACCACTGGAGAGTTCCAGGCGGACTGAGACGGGGACACTACTCCCATCTCCAGCATTCGGTCCAGCTCGGCTTCCAGGGCCTTCTGCTTAAGGGGAGAGAGCGGATAATAACGCTGCTTGATCGGCTTGCTGTCACCAGTGTCAATGACATGGTGCACAAGTGAGGTCCGACCTAAACCCACCTTATCAGTGTTCAACGAGTCGAATTTTTCAATGACCTCGTTGATTACACACCTTTGTTTAGTTGTCAAGTTGTCGTAATCCTCGAGGCCACCGTTAAGGGACACAGACTCGATAGGATTATTATCACTAAAGCTATCAAGACTAATATTTTGTAAAATTAACTTATCACTTAACTTAAATTGTTGCCAGAAATCCACTCCAAATATCATGGAGGTGGTTATACCTGGGACAACATAGAACTTGACAACTCGGATAACCGAATTGTACTCAATTGGCAAAGAGATACAACCCAGACATTGCAAGTGAGTGCTGTCTGCAGTTGTAATACGAAAAGTAGGATTGATACTCACAAGATCAAAACCCAGTTCCAAGAAGATGCGGTGCGCTCCCTTACCTAGTATAGAGCAGGAGGCACCGGAATCTAGAAGGCCTAAGACATTTAAATTTAAAACCTTAACAACTAGATACGGTCTAATGTCACTATCCCGTTTAGGAAACAGGACCTTATCAGAAATAGACTCAGATACAGAGTAATGCACAGAGTTCCTAATAAGGCCCTGGCCTACGCGTTTTTTGACTTGCTAGTACAGTGTGAGCAGTCTGGGGTCTTGACTCCTTTGAGACCACACCGGAAACACACCAGCTCCCTTGACTGTGTGCAGCTGTATGCAGTGTGACCGCCCCCGCCGCAACGAAAGCATTTGCGATCGTGGGGGGTAACCGGCGTCTCCACTGCAGACACCTGCTTAGCGGGCTTTTGTACACCTTTGTTCTTAAGCTGGTGTAAGTCAGATGTAATCTCAAACTTGTCAAGAGCAGGCTCATGGAAAGCGTCTGCCCTAGTACGCGCAAGCTCCAAGCGCTTACCCAAACGTCTCAAGTCATCTACAGAGTTGACATCATGCAAGGCCAGTTCCTTCATGTAGTCAGGTCTAATGTTGTGCATGAGAATGTCCAGCTGTTCCTCACTGGGCATCTTACATGACAACCTTGAGAACATGGCTTGCATTGTACATATATAGTTAACCAAGGACTCAGAGCGGGCTTGTGTACGCTGTCTTATCTCGTTCCTGAGGCGGTAATCATAATCAGGAATATCGAAGGTATCTCTAAGCTCACTAATAAGATCCTCATATGAGATGAAGTTAGCTTTGTTTGTACGGAACCAAGACAAAGCCGGTCCATCCAACAGGTCGGAGAAAGCCATAAGGAGTCTAGGCTTAGTAACCTCCCGAGCACATCTAAGTTCCTCTAATCTCTCTAAAAACACACGTACACAAGTAGAACCATCATATTTTAAGTTAAATGAACATAAGTTAAGGGGACGTTCTTTATACACTATGTTACATGTAGAACTATTCCTACTTGAACTAGCTCGCACCGAGCGGTCCTCTCTCACTACTGGTGAAGTATATTCCACCTGGTCACGACCCGAAGGATCATCACCATCATCATCCGAACCTTCGGATTCAGAATCACTACTGGGTTCAGCCCTAGCGATGATCTTCACTAGCCTACCACGAATATCCACCAGGTCGGGGCAATCCAGACCACAACGAGCTAACCTACTCAATAAGTAGTTGGCCCTGAGGGACACCCTAAGACGACTACCCTTATTAATGAAGATGTCACCTGACTGAATAGCCTCCTCCAGCTCGGACACCTTCGGGAGGCAGATCGAGAGCTCAGCCGATGCATCAGCGGGTACCGGAGCACTCGCTTTGATGCTACCTCGACGGATGAGTCGGTGTGCCGCTCTTAGCTCACTCCGAAGGTCAGACACTGTCGTTTCCGGTTCCACTGAAATACCCATGTGGGACAGCTCGTTAGCAAGTTCATCCTTTCTTAAATAATTAATATATTTTTTCATCTGTGCCATTATGTAAAAATTTACTTACAACAATTATAAAGATAAAATGGCACAGATAGGGATCAATTACAAAGTAAAAATGTAAATTGAGTTACAACAAAGTGTACTAAGTTAGGTAATTATGTTTCAAATTGACTTTTAGAATTTAACAAAGATTAAGGGTATATTAAGAGAGAAAAGTTTCTAAATTTTCTGATAACACAGTTCAGGTTAACATTCAAAATTACAAGGTATGTACACACCTTATAAAAAAGTTTTAAGTTACACAGAGAAATTCACTAAGTTAACACAGAGAGATTCACTAAGTTTACCTTACAAGGTGAAGCTATAGGATAATATATATTATATATTAATCTACACTAATAATATAATAAATATATGTGTGCACCATAAAAAAAGAAAAAAAACACAATAAGAAAAAGAAGTGGGTATGCCAAATAAAATCAAAAAGTTTTTCCAAAATCACAGCTATTTTAAATTTTTGAATTTAGAATTTTGTGTCTTTTCCAGCCAAAGATGTAGGGAGCTGGAAGAAGACGAAAGGGAAGGTTTTGTGCTTAGCTGCTAGCACCACCAATTAACGTCCTGGAGCGTCTCGGACGATATTACAGGATGGTTTCGCCAGAGATAACCACCTATGCACACACACCAGACTGAGACTACCGCAGAGTAGACCCAGAGATTTGCCACTACGTTGGGAGCCAAATTTGTAACCCAAAGATGTTCTGTGTTACTCACCAACTAGCGTGAGGTAGCTATGCAGAGAACTCTATCCCAGGGCGCCTTATTTCTGAGTTTCCAGTCTGTGTGCAAGGGTAGGCTAGGGCTCTGACGAAAACAGACAATAGGGTGTACACACATATATTTACTAAGTACACAGAGATACACAGAGACACACAGAGAGCTTATTCACTGATAGACACAAATATCACAGGTACACAGAAATAAAGTCTAATTCCACTTGATAGACCACTGCCGCGTGAGCAGGTAGAACGGGTAAGCAGCTAACTACACTGTAATAGGGTGACAGTTACTGGCCTTGAGTAAGCTGAGAGCAGCACAGCCCTAGAATGCCACGTGGAGGCGGCTGGTCCCTCTCAAAACACCTCGCTCATGTAGTCCACGTGTCATTGGGTGTGGCTCTGCCAACCGTGGACGGGCCGCTTTTCCCCGTAGTAAAAAAACCCTGTTATGACAAGTAAACGACAAATGAAATAACTGACATCGCGACCGACGAAATTCGAACCGCTTAGCAAACAAGAAATGACGCTTACCGGTATCCCGGGTGTAGGTTGACACAGAGTCCAACTCCTTCCGAAGAGAATAAGTAAACTCAGACTAATTCCTTAACAGGTCCTCATGTTGCAACTAACAACCTCCAAAGCTAAATTGAGGCGTGCCACTCAGAGTAATATCAATCTCTCGTCCTTAGCCGATGGTCAAAAGAGACTCGGAACCTTGTATCAGGGCTTTATCCCCTCTCTCACGTGGAATCGTCTCCTCTTTTTCATCTAAAACCCAGCTTTCATTCAATGCAAAAAACGATTCGTCACTCGTCCTTATGACATCCTGTCATTCTGACAGCAGAAATGTCACCACTGACAACCGATTAAAAAAAGATAACTAGATAAGGCTGCTTTCACATCCTGAATACTGCATCTATAGAAAATAAATGCTACACACCCATGATAAAACAATTTGCAAAAATAATATCGAAGAAAAATAGCGGGAATTCGAATTCGCTTTAATCTTTTTTTTTTACATTTAAGTAGGTAAATGTCGGTGCCAGAGCTGAGGTCAGTGATAAATCACCTTGCACTTTAACTCTTCATGTTTTTTTTTATATTCGGCTCGCCAAAATGATGCCGCCGTCCGATGGAAAGTCACGACAACATCTAGCGATTGGGGGCCACCGTCCCAGTCTGCAAGACTATAGAAAGCGGCCCCCAAGTTGGCGGCCCTATGATGTGCCTCTTCACGCTCCGCTTGATCCAGGATGGTAAGAGAAGGGAAACACGTGCGCTGGCAGGCCGTTCCAGTTTTTATGGTACGACAGAGAAACGATCTTTTGAATCGTTCAGTTGTAGCGAAGTAAGAGTGGCACCTCTGTCCAGCAGGCGTTGTCCGGGAAGGAGTGGGCGGGATTAGGTTGAAGAGTTCAGAACACTCACCGTGAAAGATACGGTAGAATGCAGCCAAAGACGCAATAGTTCTTCGCTGCGCTAATGGCCTTACCTTACCTTACCCATTATATAACAATATGTACCTATATTGTGATCATCACCATTTACTGAAATATAAATCAATCGATGAGTGTTTTTTTTTCTTATCTTCTTATCTTTGACTGCCTCTGTGGCACAGTCGGTAGAGATACCGCCTGCGGCGCTGGAGGTCGTGGGTTCGATTCCCACCGGAGACAAATATTTGTGTGACCCATAAATGTTTGTCTCAAGAGTCTGGGTGTATCTATGTATAATATGTATGTATTTAAAAGTATATAAGTATTAATATCCGTGGTGGATCGTGGATACCCTTAACACAAGCAGGTTATTCCTAGCTTACTTTGAGATCAGATAGCGTTGTGTGAGATGTCCGTGAATATTTATTTATTTATATCCTAGAAGTAAACTTCTCTGTTCAAATTCAAACCAAGGGACTACAACTATTTGCTTTTTACGATTAAAAGTATAGCAATATACGTGACATTAAAAAGTCTTATTAACCGACTTCAAAAAAGAGGAGGTTCTCAATTCGTACGCTATGTTTTTTTTATGTATAAGTATTACGCGATAGCGGCGCCGATTTTGATTTTTTTTGTTTGAATGAGGTTACTTCTGAGTTGGTCCCATATCCAGGGTATCAAGATCTGATGCTGGGATCCAGGAGAAATCGAGGGCAACCACCGAAAATTGTTGGGACAACTAGTGCGTTTGCTAACTTTTTGATTAAGTGCTTTAATAAGTAAGTATACCTACTACAATTTAATAAAGGTCTGGAGTCGATATGATGATGGAACCGAAAGACAGTTGAGGGAATTTCTTAACGATTTACAGCAGTTACCTTGTGTTTCGGCTTGATTGATTTGTGTTGATGAGAACTTTACACCTAGATAGATATACTTATCGGTCTACCCGTCACTTAAAATAATAATAAAAAAATAATTAAACAATAGAACCGACTTCATACAAATCCTTAAAAATAAAATATACCTAGCACATAGTGATATGTATTTTGATTTATCAGATTTTATTCAATTTAATATGGAAGTTGTTGCCATTAATAATACCTACCTACCTATACCTATGGGTTTACTTGGCGCCGACTTCAATATGATATTGAATAAAATCTGGTAAATCAAAATAATAACTTTGTGCTAGGTAAATATTTTGAAGGATTTGTATGAATTCGGCTCAATTTTTTATTGGGAATATCTCGTCGACGCAACGTAAATCATGGTCACCCTTCTTTTAACTCGAGTTACAGGGTTTAAGTTCTGTAACTCGTGATTTTCAAGCATTAGAACTTCATTCATGATATCTACATATTCTTCGAAATCGTATCAATGATTAGCAAAAATAATGAGACCTCTACCAAATTCTGTTTAAGCTCCACTTTAAGAAACACGTGGCCGCGCGGTTCGCCCTTACGTAAGTGCTGTAGAACGAGAAGTTCAAACTTTAGGGCTATATTTTTCAAATCTACTTTTTCTTCGAAATCGTATCAGTGATTAGCAAAAAGAATTAGACTTCTACAATGCTCCGTTAATGAGAACTGGTGGCCGCGCGGTTCGCTTTATGCGGACTGCGCGGCCATAACTTTGGAGTGCCGTATGTCGTGAAGTTCAAATAGTAGGGCTTTATTTTTATAATCTACATTTTCTTCGAAATCGTATCAGTGATTAGCAAAAAGAATTAGACTTGTACGTAGCTCCGTTCAAGAGAACTGGTGGCCGCGCAGTTGAATTCATGCGGACTGCGCGGCCACGGTTAAACCCTTATAACTTTCTAAATATTGACTCTTCGAATTTGCGGTTTTCACTGTTCGTTTTCTACGAATTCCTTCGAAATGCTGACATAAGTTTCTTTTTTCTACGACATATTGGCCGAGCAATCGAAATGGACACCATTTAACCCCCAACCCATATGATAGCTCATTAAATAGTTGGTATATTCTGCTATCGAGTCCTATTCAGGCGCTTGTCTACAGAGAGAAACTCAAGTTTGAATTCAACGGCTAGTGATGACTCAAACGGCTGGCTACGGCTTATCATATGCCTAATGAAAAAGGCTCTTAAGCTTAATAGTATTAATCAAATATAGAATATACTTATACATTTTCAGGTGATGCCAGAAACTGGCACGGCGATGGAAACCATGTTCCGAATCAGTACAATTGCCTCTTCAGATCCAAATCGTCCGCTGCAGTATACTTTCTTTTGTGATCTGGGAGACAATGACTCTCTAATTATAGGCACGTATGTGGAACATTTGGCGATTGAAACTCTATTGCCGTATAAAGGTACCTATTTTTTGCCAATTTAAGGGTCTGTTGCACAGGGAGAATTTCTTTCACGCTAGTGGCAAAAATCGTATGTAATTATCTCACTGCAAAGCTAGCTAAAACTCGTATTAATCAATATATACGCGAATGCCACAATTGCACGAGAGACTCGCTTCCGAAACAGTGTTTATTATACAGGCAAAAGTGACAACTGTCACTCGAAAGTAAACTCTTAACTGAAGAGTCTGTCTCGAATGGTGAAGCTCGTAAGAAGAACTGTATGGTTTGTTTACAACGGTTCGAGGCCTAGGAGAGTTTCAATAGCGTGGGGCGAGACTTGTGGTGAGGCTCGTGACATTTGTTTATACAAGGCGAGCAACATAATTGCCTACAAAAAGGCCACTCGCGTGCGAGAACCTCTTCTAGTGTAACAGAAACTTTTAAAACAATATAATGTTAATAATGTCAGTTAAATAATGCTGTATTTTCTGTGGTGTAGGTGGACAAGGTACAAACAAAAGAAATAAGTTTTTAAATTATTTTTGCACCTGAAATTTATGGCTCATTTATATTTTTTTTACAAAGGTCCAATTTGCTTTCATAACGCTCCCGTTTATGTCTCTCTCGGTCGCCATGATTGCCGGCTAGTGAGACAAAGAAAATTTTAAGAGTTTTTTTAAGGTCTTAGAGAAAAATGCCGTTATTTTGCTATTGTATTTATTCTGTTGACAAAATTAAATGCTTTTTGTTTTTTACTTTGTACTTAGCTACAATAGTACAGATGGTAGTCTCATTTGCAGATGGTGGCACTTCGGTATGGATAGAAGTATGTGACTCGTTAGGAGCTTGTGCTGCTAGTTCTACATCACGAGTAGAATTGACTCCCGGCGATGCACGAACCCTGGAAGCACTGATCGAGGACATGCACGCACTCGTGATGCGTTGTGAGCTTATGTTGTTGCGGAGATTGGTTTCATCTGCCATTGTTACTTATGCTGTACGTATTTTAACCACGACAAAAACCTGGAATTTTTATAATAACTTAAAAATAACATTAATGGTTATCATAGTACTCAGCATAAAGTCAGTAATTCTTTCCTGGGTAACTGAATACGCCTTTTACAACAAGCTACTAAACGAAATAGCCGAGGTTTTTGCCAGTTCTTTTTAGGCGGCTGCGTTTTGAACTTTTGTTATGTTTTGTTAACGATGTATACAAGTTCCTACGAATAGATCTGTGTAAAACAAAATATTTTTTTTGAGAATATCAACACTGGGTAGGTATCCACATCCTGTCTAGGTCCAGTTTAACACTACATACGAAGTGCTTTGGTAAAGGTTTTATCGACCGTATGAGACTAGCACTTCTGCCAGGCACTAATTGTTCAGGAGCGAAAGTGGGAAGGTGGAATTTAATCGAACTGTTTTTTCAGAGAAGAATCCAAATACTGCTTTGTGTTTCAGACCACGGATCAGACAGACGCGAATGAGAAGTTCACAACCGCACTGCTCGTGACCTTGAGAGGCATACATCTAAACTGCACAGAGGGATACTATCACCAATTCCATGCCTTATTGGATTGGCTGGCTACAGTTGGAATAGATACGACGGATATATTATAATGTTATGTTAACCAGATGTTGAAAATTGTGAAGTGATTGAAATTTATTTGCACTCAATCTAGCCTTTAGAGAATGGAACATCTGTTCTATAATATATACTATCTTCTATACTATAATAAAACTCAAGACACATTTTTCTATTTACATTGATTATTCTTCCAAAATTTCCACCACACTACATCCCAAATCCCAATATCGATATAGAAACCCAAACAATGTTTTAAAAATATTTGTCCGTCCGACTGTTTGTTTCTTACACTACACTATCACGGAAAAGCGGCTGTACTAACTTAAATGAGACTTTCAATAAAATATTGCTATAAAACGCGCTCATATAGCTGCTGCGCTGTGACGTCTGGTAGGTGATACCTTTAAGTGCATAAAATACATAAATAAACCTTTTTACTGTCATAATTTTTTTTTAATGAGATAAATAATAATAATAAATAAATATTCACGGACATCTCACACAACGCTATCTGATCCCAAAGTAAGCTAGGAATAACCTGCTTGTGTTATGGGTATCAGACCACGGATGTTAATACTTATATACTATTAAATACGTACATATTATACATAGAAACACCCAGGCTCTTGAGACAAACATTTATAGGTCACACAAATATTTGTCTCCGGTGGGAATCGAACCCATGAACTCCAGCGCCGCAGGCGGTATCACTACCGACTGCGCCACAGAGGCAGTCAAATATGATTTGTATTGTATAAGTCTTCAGCTATAATTTAGTCCATGTTTCATCAAAATTGGTTCAGCCCATACAAATTTATTTCAGTCTAAAACATTTATAAATCTATGCTTATCTATTATATAAAAATAAGTCGGGTTTTCCTTCCTGACGCTATAACTTTAGAACGCACGAACCGATTTCCACGGTTTTGCATTCGTTGGAAAGGTCTCGGGCTCCGTGAGGTTTATAGCAAAGAAAATTCAGCAAAATTTCACATACAGCGCCATCGCGGGCGAAGCTGCGGGCATCAGCTAGTGAAGTTATAATGAAACTGAATAGGGTTCAAGTTTTGTACTTTCGATTTAAATGATACATGGCATGATCTGAGTTTATGCTACGAGGAAGGCTTTATGACACTTTTGAACCTAACATGCAGCTGTGCTTCACGACTGTCACACACTCATTGAACCCATATCTACACGCCGTAAAAGTATGGAAATTTTTTGACAATTAATTATTAATACTGCCCCGCTCCTACTAACACAGTAACATGAACGATGCCTATGGATGTTCAGGATAATGTTGCTCACTAATGTTAAAACAATTTTGAAACTAAATTGGTGAACGGACTGGTATAAGAATTTTAGAAATTGGTTCAGTGACTAAAAGTAAATAATTACAAACATACAAATTATTTCATCACGTTATAATAATAATTAAGATTCATTAATTATGATATGTCATCATCATTAGCTTAATTTGTGCTAGATAACGTTATCTACAAAATGTCTCACACACAATACTATCACAGATTATATAGCAATACTATCAAGTAGGTACTCTGACTATTGACAGTTTTGTTTAAAAATTACAAAATTGTAATGTTTTAATTTTACAAAAGGGTTTATGCTCATACTCATAGTTGGGTAACTAGTTAGTGGCGACGTGTGATCACACAAGGGCAATTGAATGGGTGGTCTATTGGTTTTTAAGACACTGATTACCTCTAGAATCAACCATTTCATTAACCGTTAAAGGACCAGCTCTTTGAAAGTGACGAACAATAGAAACAATATCTGGATGCCTACGGATTTATAATTTCTAAATGGTATTAAAAAATACAATAGTGATACATCTTTAGATATTTTCTGACCTGAAACTAGGTATTTTTGCATTCAGAATCGACAAAAGGATTCTGTTTTTCTTCAATGATAAGTATGACCGAGCGAAATCTACAAGTTAAGAAAAGGTCTATCGGCCATCCCAACCACTCTATATCAAATTATCGTGTCCGTATGAATCAAGAAGGCTCAAGCTCACATTTTAGTTGCCATTTATTAAAAAATGTAGGCCAGTTTTTGACGAATATTGTAGGCAAATAGATAAAAAGATATTTATATGTAAAAGTGCCTCCTCAATCTAAACATCTGAATTTAGTAGCCACTTGAATCTCTTACCGAAACGTATATGCTATCGATTTTCTTTATGTATCATTAAATAGGAATTACGTAAGGTATATACTGGAATTCAAGAAACTACAAAGAGTTTATTTAGTGTTGCTCCTTAATCTAAACCATAGAATATCATTTAAAAGAAAGAGCTTAAAAGAAAGAGCATCAATTGCTTTACTAATTAACAATTTAGTTCCTAAAACTCAAAGAATCGTAGGTTAAAAAGGGTGAATTACAATGGATTAGATGCGCCACGGCTTTCCATCAGGCCGGTGGCAACGTAAATTTGGCGAGCTAAATATATAAAAAAAACCGGCCACGTGCGAGTTGGACTTGCCCATGAAGGGTTCCGTTGCAGCAAGAAACATAAGATAAAAGTTCTTGTAGTTCGTTGTAACTTTCATTGATGTTCACGTTCGCAGTTCTAGGCGAAAATTGCGGTTTATGACGTATTAAAAAAAAACTACCAACTCGATCTCGTTCAAACCAATTTTCGTTGGTTTATTTTATGGCTATGTACATCATATATTTTTTTTATATTTATCATTCACTTAGTTTAGACGTTAGAGGGGAGGGGGACACATTGGAAGTGTCTCTTGCGCAAACTATTCACTTTAGAAAAAAAATATGTCAGAAACCTCAATAGCATTTTTAAAGACCTATCTATAGATACCTCACACGTATGGGTTTGATGAAAAAAAAAATTTTGAGTTTCAGTTCTGAGTATGGGGACCCCCAAAATTAACTGCTTTTTTTCTAGTTTTACACAAAAATCTTAATGCGGTTCACGGAATCTACTTACTAAGTTTCAACAGCATAGGGCTTATAGTTTCGGAGAAAAATGACTGTGACATACGGACGGACAGACAGACAGACATGACGAATCTATAAGGGTTCCGTTTTTTGCCATTTGGCTACGGAACCCTAAACAGACATTATGATTTAGATTGAGGAACCAGACTAAATCTTCGTAGCTTCTTCCATTCCAGGAATACTCTACTGGGATTCAAGAAGGAGAACATGGACTGTTGGGTGCATCCTTCCAAGGGCTTACCTGAGGATAGCAACCGTAGGCATTAGGCAGGAAAGTAGTGGTTTTTAGTCAGTAGGAGTCCGGCATAATATCCTTGTAGGACGATAAAGAGAAGGGTGACGTAGGATATGTATTCCCCACTAACGATCTCCGTTAGTGGGGAATACATATCCTTCGTCTCCATCCTCCTACGTAGTTCCAACATATTCTTAACGATATTGGTTATTAATTATTAAGATCCCATAGGACAAAGTTAATTTGGGGTAGAGATTAGGTGTTGTTTTAGGAAGCTCTTACGGACTGTGAGAGAGGGCCTAATCGCTAAATGTCGCTAGGATTTTCCATCAGACCGGGGCGCGGTGTTAATTTAATGTACCTAAAGCGCCCCGTTTATTGCAGTGCACTACATGGGGCAAAACATAGAACGTAGACGTAGCGGACCAATGTTGACACCCCGCCCCGAACGCACCCCCCTGCGTGTGCGCAGGTACCTGCCCCACCCGTTTGCGTCTGCTGGGGTATAAAACGCGGAGCGTCACCAAATTACCTCATTACAGTTTAATTCTTGAGTTGTGTAGTGTGTTGTGCTTTGCCAGAACCGACAATGAAACCTCAAGCACCAGCGATGCCCAGACGCAGGTCCAGCGAATACGTGAGTACTTCTGTCGCATTCAAACCGAAACGGTATCGATGATGCCAAGTGACGTCTCATCTTAACAAAAATAACATTTGTTTCATTACTCTACATTTCTGTGAGAAATATTGAACTAGAACCGTAATTTAATAGTTTTAAAACTCAGAAAGCTTTTTTTTTAATCAATAATTACATAATAGTATTTAATTCGAAAACGGTGTATTTTTTTAAACCCCTAACTGCACGTACTGTACGCATATGTTTACAGAATAATTCGTTTACTAATAATTGCCTTAAACAAAATTGTTAAGTAATAATTGCCCAATTAACTAAATCACGAGATAATGCGTTTTGCGACATTAGAGAACTGTGTAGTAGTGTAAAGTTATAACAAGACAGTTCTATTGACTGACATTAAATTAATGTTTTTCAATTGAAAATATATGTGATAGATATTATCCAATACATTTTTATATTTATTAATAGTTACTAACTGAATGTAATTCTAAAAAATATGTAAATCTAATTTTCCATTCGAAAGTTTCTTCACGTTCAGTGTTAACTTAGTTATTTCGATTTGAGGAGGAACGTACCAGTCATAAAATTTTAATATAATTTAGGAATATGACCGGCTAACTTTTTGCTCTTTGACCGAACTGGTGTCTTCAGTTCTTAGAGGTTTGGCGAAGGGGTCCTGTGTTGCGATGGGTAAGAGTACAAAATGTCGCCACCCTATATATCCCGAGGGTGTCGTAAGAAGAATAAGCCTCAGTTCAGACACGGCGGGAACAGCGCGATTTCCATGCGATTCTAAAATCGCGCGGGTCTTATTTATATGAGTTAGTTAGTAATCGTTCAGACATAACCGCGCGGTTACCGCGCGATTTCCGCGCGGTTCCCGCCGTGTCTGAACTGAGGCTCTTTCGCAAAAAGATCCATTGCGTAGAGAAGGAAAACTCGAAACGAAACCCGGTTGTCAGTGAAATGACAATTGTTAAACCAAGTTGAAGGTCTTATGGGCAGCTTGAAATTTTAACTGAGGGTCGTGGTGACCTGCTTCTGTCCATTTCAACACGGCAATAGGCTCACCACCTATTACGTCGGACATAAAACTGTAGGGTGAAATGTGGGCGTAAATTATGCCTCTGCCTATCCCTTCGGGAATAAAGACGTGATTATATGTACCTATGTATGTATGTATAATTCAGATTTAAAAATTTTGGAATTGCCGTGTTAGTTACTTCTTAGCATTGTCGTTCAATAGGTACTATTATCTGCTTTATGCCCCATGTACGAAGAATTCTTAACGAATCGTACTGTGGTCAATGACAGTTTTTTTTTAAAAACTGTCATTGACTGTGGTCATATTATTTATACTTACCATAGCTCGATGGTGACTTCGTCTTTGTGATATTCTGTTCCCGTTAACATCATTTCAGAGATAAAAGTAGCCTATTCATGTGCTATTCGTCTCCCATAAGTAATGGTCTGGTATAGCACATTATTCCAAAGCTTAATCTCCCTGCACTTGCCAAATTTCAGCGTGAAATATTAACAAATATCCTAAGTACAAACGTTCGCGTTTATAGAATTAGTAAGGATGACTCCGTAGTGAGTGTAACGCTATAGAAAACAGTTGTTTAATCCTTGACAAAGAACGAGAGGTGCTATATGTATATTCGACCCCTGTGTATGTGCATGTTGTTATTTTTGTATTCTCAATAGTATTTCTAATATAATAGGTACTATTGATATTTAAATACTTTGTGCATTAGAAAATTGTGAAACTCTGAAGTGACCAATATCGTGCGACTGAAAATTCGTTCAAGCGAATTTACATAATTTTTGATTCGGTTTTGTATCCATGACTCGGTTTTGTACTTTCGTCAAGATTTTTCTTTATTACAATAGTTATGTTACTTGTTTCTAAGTACTTGATAAGATTTTTTTCATTTGTAGGAAATGTCCTTAACGATGAGGCTATAAAGTTCATGTCTTGGAGTTATCTTATCTCCAAAATACTATTCCAAGGATGTTGATTTATCCATACCTACTATTACTTTTTCAGACAAGAGAAGATGCATCCACATCATCCAGGACAATTCGGCGTCATAGGAGACCATCGGTAAATATCTATAGTTAAGACACATAATTTTTAGAGCACAAGATTTTTTTGGACTTTTTTTGTAATTGCTTCTTGTCTGTAATATTGAAGGAGGGAAGTGGGCATCCCATGTCGTAGATATAAATATTTATAAGTAGATAATCCTACTAATATTATAAATGTGAAAGTTTGTGAAGATGTTTGGATGTTTGTTACTCAATCACGCTCTAACGGCTCAACGGATTAAGTTGAAATTTTGTACAGAGATAGCTTATAGTCTGGAATCACACATAGGCTACTTTTTATCCCTGAAAAATGTTCCCATGGGAAGCGGGAACGGGTACCGAATTTCACGCGGGCGAAGCCGCGAGCACCATCTAGTTTATTAATATAGGACGATTTTTTTTTTATTTTCTAACTTTTCGTTTTTATTGCAATTAACAGGTGCAAAGGAGGATCAACATTAACTTGGAGCGGGACATCTTAAACGAGACCATCAATATTCTGCGGGAGTTAGTGCCGGAGCTGCGGCTCGACCCAGCTGTAAGAGTTCATTTACATCTTGTACTTGACTTCTCTACTGACTACCTCATTGCGCTATCAGAACTCATTTGTTCCCATCGTCTACTTTATAAAAAGAGACCGTCACTCACCGATCTTTCGTATTTTGACAATTTCGCTGTTAATAATATTGAATTGTTTTCCGTTTTATTAAATTTACTAGCTGTTGCCCGCGACATCGTACGCGTGAAAATTATGTTATGATGCAAATTTGATGGCTCTCTGCTTAGCCCCTAGAATATGTAGCGTGATAATATATAGCCTATTTGAAGACCCTACCCCTAGTTAATATTTATGCAAAATTTGAATCAAATCTATTGAGTACTTTTCGAGATCCTTCCGGACAAAGCAAAGCAAACAGACAAACCGACAAACAGACAAAAAAATTTCTAACTACATTTTCGGCTTCGGTATCTTATGTTGAACACCGAGCTAGTATTTTTTTTAAATATTTCCAATGTACAGTTTTGACTTTTCTATCATTTTATTATATGTATTGATAGTTACCAACTAATTATAGTGCACTAGCTGACCCGCGCAACTTCGTATGCGTGATAAATGAAGAACCACTCGACCGATTTTGTGCAAACTTCACATAAACCATCTACTAAATAGTCCAAACAAAGCCTAAACATTTGGTTTGGATAGGTGAGCCCGTTCTTGAGTTATAAAATTACACCGAAAAGTGGCATTGATTTTTATATATATAGATTGTCCCGGTAGCTTAGGGTAGCGGTATAATTGAACCACTAGTTAATAATTTCTAAGGAGCATGTGAGCAAATTTACATTACCGAGAGGGCTGAGAAATGTATGGTTATATAATCTAAGAATTTGCTATGTTATGTATAGGCACGGTAAAAATATGGTATAAGCGATGTTTCTTGGCAATTTTTTATTTTCAATTTTATTCTTAGTTATAAAGTAGTAAACGATACTATGAACCATACAAAATGTGTTGTTATGAGTGCCTACAGATAGCACTACAATACAAATATAGTTTGTCAGTTAAACATTTTAATAATTCTTTCTTCGTTATTGCAGGCGAACAGACCTCGAATCGAATTTTGGCAGCAAAGAATACTACTCGAGCAGTTAGGTGAGTCCTTGAAACATTATACTAACTATAACTACTAATTTTTTTTCTTGTGGGGGACGCCGGCCATGCCGAGCGGACGATCCGACCGCCTATTCTGCTGCCCATTTCGTCCATAACTATATCTACTAAGTAGATAATTTGGTACCGGCCGGCCGGCGGTAATAGTCGTAGACGTAAACCCCAGTTACAGTTGGAACATTAGAACAGCTGGAAGTCACACCTTGTTCATGTTGGTACGGCTAAAGGCTGACTACCTGTTAACGTAAGATGTAACGACACAATGTTGTAGGGACTTGATCTCTTAAAAAGGCGTGGCTGTATGCACAGGCAGGGATCGTCGTCTGAGTGTATTATACAACATCCTAGATCAGTGGTGGGCAAACTTATTTAATGGCGGGGCAAAAAACTTAAGGAGTTTCAGGGGAGGGACAGAATTATAGTTCCAGTTTCCAGTTCCGTACCAAAAACGGAAAATATTTGTTGTATGGGACACCCTACTCCCCCCCCCCCCCCTAAGTTCCCCTATTTTCCTGATTTTAACATGTATAACGATACATTTTAAAATCAGAAAAAAAAGGAAAAATAGCCGCAACAGAAATTACATCATATGTGAAAATTTCAGCTCTAGCTATTACAGTCGAGCTTTCGCTTTCGCGGGCCGGAGCTTGCCCGCGGGCCGTACTTTGCCCATCACTGTCCTAGATCATCTAGCCACAGATGCTGTATGAATAGTTTGCGAGTGAGCTTGGTTTGACCCTCGATGTTCCTCTACATCTCTCCTCTTATCCTGACAAGGACACGAATCATTGTCATACCAATGAAATCGCAAAACATTCTGCTGATCATCAGAAAGATACTTAACATTACTTTTGTTTCCAGTAAGACAAATGAAAGAAGCGATACGAGCTACTGAGAGCAGCGACGAAGAATCAGAATCGCAATCCGGGTCCGAAACGGAATCGGCATCAGAAACAGAAACAGAATATACGTAAGTAGTTTCTGTATATTGCACTAAAACATTGCTGGTGCCATAGGTAAATCGCATATATACTCGAAATGGTGCTAAATGAATTGCGTAAGAGTAAAAAAAGTGTCATCGCTTTGTGTTTGTACGAGCACTTCATATTGAGGGGTGAGGAGCAATTGCTAAACATTCACAATATGCATTTGTCCACTATTTACTGTCGAAAAACACATCGTAGGGCAGGCGCATGCATTCTGCCAAGGAATGACTTTCAGGGAGTGGAATTGAGGGAAATTTGAAATCTTTGAAATCAGTGCAGTGGACATTGATCAATTAAAACTGATTGTATTGTGTTTTTACAAAATTCCGAACTCGGATATCAATATCTTTTTACCCGAACTGCGGAAGAAAGGAGGGTAATGTTTTTCGAGATAATGTATGTATGTCCAATTCTTTGCCACGTCCTACAGCCTGAACGGATTGACGGATTTTGACATGCGATGTGTCATTTGATTCGTCGTAATTGAGTGAGTGACACTAAGTACATTAAAATTCTAAAAAATCAAAATGGCAGATTGTTGGCGCTAAAATGAAAACGTTGATTTTTTCTTGCATGCTTTACAGCCTCGAAGGCTTGACGGATTTTGACATACAAGGTGCCATTTGATTCATTGTGAGTGTGTAAGTGACACCAGGTATATTAAAATGTCTAAAAAATGAATATGGCAGACTTTTCGCGCTAAACTGTAAAACTTGATAATTTTTCTTGGACGCTCTACAGCCTGAATGGCTTGACGGATTTTAAAATACAAGGTGTCATTTGATTCGTCGTGATTGTGTAAGTGACACCAAGTATAATAAAATTCATAGAAAATCAAAATGGTGGACTTTTGGCGTTATAATTATTTGACTGCGATGAACGCAAACTACTGAACCGATTTTGATGTGTTTATAAGGCCTTGGTCAGACTTAAATTCTTACATTTGTTTAATTGCGATCGGTTGAGTAGCACTGGAATTATGACCAAAAACATAATAATTGAGGTGGAATTTTGGTGATTCCCCTTCAATACATGAAAATTAATAACTCCACTAGGTACTAACATAAGTAAAAAGTTTAAAATAAACTTAATTATTCAGAATACAAAAACCCGACTGCCAAGTAAACATACAACTAAAAAGCAAAAAACAAGCTCTACATTTCTTTTGTGATTTTCTTTAGCTTCTTACTGTTTTACTTTGTCGGCAACATTTGCAGGAGGAACAAGCTATGGGAACATGTAGCTATTTTGTAAACCACTCACTTGACATAGCTTGTTCCCGCCGCAAATGTTGCTGACAAAGTAAAAATTATTATTGCTAACGTTTCCTACTACTAATAATACAATTAACTAATGATAGTTCAGTTTATAACCTTTTTTTTTCCTTTTTTAGGTAAATGACGGTGGCTTATCGGTCGCGCTAATGAGTCACCTGTGCGCTAGTGAGCCCTCACTCGCAGTACACGCCGCTTGCCACCGCAATGCGCGACGAACCTCCACGTAGCAAGCGGCTATCAGCTGACGCTAATTGTTTGTTTGTTGTCGTTGTAAATAACATGTATTATAGTTAAGTGTAATTATTTTTATATGTATTTCTATATCAGTAGTGTAAGTTAAGTGTAAATAGTGTCATTAAAAATAATTGAGATGTAACAAGACCACTTTCTTTTTACCACTGAGCTACGTCCAACCTGATTATAAAGTAGTCAGGGAGTCACGGGACATCCTTCCTGAGGGCTTACCCGGGGCTCTCAACCATAGGCTGTTAGGCGTGGCGTGAGGTTTTTTAGTCGGTAAGAGTCCGGCATAACATCCTATGAGCATTTTCCCTCACCTTTAACAAAAAAAAAAAATAAAGCTTACGGACGTTTGCAACAACTGAGGTGCTACAATCGTACTGCTGACACAGTTTAATGATATTAAGTGCGGATTATGTGTGCTTCAAGCTGTAATCCTCATATTTGAAATCTCGATGAAATCGAGTTTTGACAACGCTAAAAAATAGTCATAAAATAGTCATAAATAGTCATACATGTAAAAAAATAGTCGCATTACAGTTTCGGCGTTATAGCTATAGGTTAGTGAGGATTATGGCTTGAAAGTCAAGCTGTAATCCTCATCTCTGGTGCAAGCAAATGGTAAAGTCTATCGAATTGGTTTAGGTGCCAAAAATAGTCCATAAATGGTTCCAGAGATATGAAGGTAGGTACCCTGATGAGGATTATGGCTTTAACATTCGAAATCTTCAAATTTCTCCGGAACGCCTGCGATTTTCGGTTTATAGTTTGTGCCAAAAAATAGTCATGAAATAGTCGTAAGAAGCAATAGTAAATTTGAGTTGATTTAATTTGAAAATAAAAAGGTTTAATTTTCCCTACATTTCTATTGATGTATAGATAGTTCAACTCATTATACAGCTTTAATTTGTGTGGCAGTGATGCGGCCGTCTTCACAGAGTACATTTGTATAATATGAGATAGAGACGTAACTCGACTTATTGACGACACCAGCGGTGCCAAACAGTCTTTGCAGGAAACTCTCTGCGTGGTCGCAAAATAATAATCAATAAAAAAAGCATACAGCGTCATCTACCACGTTTTGAAGGCAACTCTTACGTTATAATGAAACAAAATTAAATATCATGACAAGTCTCAATGTAACTGCAATGTTGACATCCTGTGTAAGTTGTTTACATTATAATTCATTACACAGTGTTCTAAGTGCTAATACCATGGGTACAGTCGTTAAAGAAAATATCTAATTCTTCACGGAGAAAATGTTTAAGAAGTCAGGTAAATATTTTTGATGTATCAATTCGATATATGCTGCTGACACTTGACAATAACCCATGCTGTTCCTGAAGCGGTTTCCAGCTGTGCCTCCACGAGCTTCAAACTTGTCTCATTGGAGTAATCTGTCAACTCGTTCAAAAAGCTTTCTTCAAGAGAATAAAAGATTACCTTACCTGATATTAGCATTCCAGTCTGCGAATAGGGTAAAAAATATTTACTAACAAGGAACTTGACTGCCATGGTGTTTTATCCCCTGCCGTGATGAGGCTGGTCTGTTTCCCGAGTTTGTCTAAATATTTATTTTAATACTTACTACACTTTACATATACTTCAGATACAAGATACTTTTTTTTTTTTACGTGAGGGAAAATCCTCGTAGTATGCTATGCCGGACCCTTACCGACCAAAAAACCTCACGTAACGCCCAACAGCCTATGGTTGAGAGCCTCGGGTAAGCCCTCAGGAAGGATGTCCCGTGACTCCCAACAGACCTACGGCCGCCGCTGCGGCCTCGCCCAGGGGGTGGTTCGGCTGCAATCCCGCGTCTATGGGGGATTTCGGGTGTGACCCCGCTTCTAAGGGGGGGCGTGCGTGAGTTGCTCACGTCACGCTGCTGTCATGGGCCTGCTTCTGTAAGGACGGTGAGCGGCCCTCTCACCGTCCTCAGACCCCCGGTCATGGAGGCCGATAGTCCTCGGCGAAGACACGTCGGCGGCGCCCAGGGCGCCGACTGCGGAACTCGGGTGGGAGAGTTCTCTCCCGCACCCGGCCCGCCGGCGCCGCCTCCTTCGCGAGCATGACCTGCTCGCAGAAAGAGGCGGCAGATACAAGATACTTATATCTGGCTGTACTCTCTGGTTTCGCCCTCGACGTCTTTCAAAGCCTCGTTGCACTCCATACCTCTAAACATCTATACATAGAATTTGTTTTTAAAAACAATGTATGAAAGTTGGCACAACTTTTTAACATTCATGATACTATAATAGATAGCAGCAAAGAGTAGTAGCTTGTATAACCTTCTCAATAAATGGGTCATCTAATAATTTTGATCAGGGTAATAGTTTCCAAAATTTCTCCAAACATACAAACCCACAAGCTTTCTTCTCTTTATAGTGGCTCAGTGAGGGTCTCCCGCCCCACACTCCGCGCCATAAAGAGGGTTCGACTTCCCTAACTAAACTGCCTCCATAACGACTTCCCTAACTAAATTCCCTAACATAACGCGTAGCAATATTGCTACGAGAGGTATTGTCGGCAGCGCGAGTGTGGCGCCTCTGGTGTTGCAAACGTTCATAGGCTGCGTTGACCACCGGTCCTTTTGGTGGGCCGTATGTTTGTCTGCCACCTTAATGGTATTAAAAAAAAAATATTGCTACGTCAATTACAGCCGTTCGTGAGGTTACTGTGAACTCCGTTGAACATCAAATTTAAAAAAAAAGCCGGCCAAGTGCGAGTCGGCCTCGCCCATGAAGGATTCCGTAGCAACAAGTACCATAGCATAAAAGTTCTTGTATCTATACATATAATAAAACTGTTGAGGGTCGAGAGTCTGTAAATGGAAGCCACCGTCATTTACCTAAAAAAGGAAAGAACAAGGTTATAAAGCTATTGTAAAATAATTCTATGAAAAAAAATTTGGAATCGGACCACGCATTGAGAAGTTACAACTAAAAACCGTTTTGTCTTTCATCGCTACTCCCAAAGGAACGGCGTAAAAATCGGGATCAACAGTATCCTAGAAGCTTCCTCGGATTATTAGCTCTGATTGTACCAAGTTTTATTCAAATCGATATAGTAGTTTCGGCGTGATACTTATTCGGGAAACAGACAGACAGACAGACATGAAAATTTTCAATTACATATTCGGCTATAGTATCGATTAGAGAATGGACTACAATTAGAGACTATCGGCCTCCATGACCGGAGGCCTGAGTACAGTGAGAGGGTCGCTCACTGTCCTTACAGAAGCAGGCCCATGACGGCAGCGTGACGTAAGGAATTCATGCACGCCCCCTCCCACAGAAGTGGGATCACACCCGAAACCTCCCAAAGTCGCGAGATAGCACCCGAACCACCCCCTAGGCGACGCCGCAGTGGCGGTCGTGGGTCTGTTGGGACCTCACCTGGGACATCCTTCCGAGGGCTTACCCGGGACTCCCAACCATAGGCTGTTGGGCGTAACGTGAGGGTTTTTAGTCGGTAGGAGTCCGGCGTAACATCCATGAGGATTTTCCCTCACGTTAAATAAAAAAATAAAAATGCCCTACCCTTTTTTTAGCACTTGGCCGGTTATTAGATTTAGTAAAATTATTTGAAACGGCCGAATGATGCTTTATTTTTCCATTTCAACAGAATATTAGGTAGGGACCAACTAACCTAATATCACAGATAATATAATATAATCACAAAATTTCATGATGGGTATCGTCTAAGGGGGTTTTTGGTATGCTGAATACGAATCACATGATAATTTTGCAATCCGATATGGCCGCCGTGCCGAAATCACAAAATTTCATGATGGGTGTCGTTTAAGGGGTGTTTTTGGTATGCTGGTACGAATCACATAATAATTTTGCAATCCAATATGGCCGCCGCGCCGAAATCACAAAATTTTATGATGGGTGTCGTTTGAAACTGCGTAAAGAAAGGCGAAGGTCTGGGGGTAGGACGTTTCCTTGAGCACCTTAATGCATTGCACCCTAATCTCATGTTCACCTAAGAGTTGGAGAGTGATAGGACATTGCCGTTTCTGGATGTAAAGGTCATGGTGGGGGAGGGTAGACTCCTGAAGCACACGGTGTACAGAAAACCAACGCACACAGACAAGTACCTTCACGCTGCGTCACACCAACATCCCCGTCACCTACGTTCGGTGGAGTAATCCCTAATTAACAGGGCTCATGCTCTGTGTGACCAAGAGTTTTTAGAAGATGAACTGTCCCACATACGGAAGGTGCTACTTAAAAACGGGTACAGCGTGAAGCGCTCGTGGCCCCGCGGACTCAGTGTTCTGTAAACGATCACTGCAGTGAGCAACTTTCACTATGGCCGGTCCATGGATGGGTGACCATCCATGTGATCACTTTGTGACATTTATTTGAGCGTTTCCGTGCTTCGGAAGGCACGTTAAGCCGTTGGTCCCGGTTGCAGTAAAATGGCAGTCGTTAAGCTAAGTTGAAGGCTTTATTTCAACAGCAGGCAGTCACAACCTGCGCTTGTCCATTTAAACACGGCAATACGGCTCACCACCTATTACGTGGGACAAATTATACAAAGGTGAAATGTGGGCATATAATATGCCTCTGCCTACCCCTTCGGGGATAAAGGCGTGACCATATGTATGTATGTATATGTACGATATCCAACATGAAATTTCACAACAGTAGCACGGCGGCCATTTTGGATTACAAAATTAACCCAAAATTCGTACTCTGCATACCAAAAAACCACTTATACGATATCCAACATTAATTTCACAACAGTGGCACGGCGGCCATTTTGGGTTGCAAAATTAACCCGAAATTCGTACTCAGCATACCAAAAAAACCCTTATACGATATCCAATATGAAATTTCACAACAGTGGCACGGCGGTCATTTTGGATTGCAAAATTAACCCGATATTCGTACTCAGCATACCAAAAAACCCCTTATACGATATCGAACATGAAATTTTACAACGGTGGCGCAGCGGCCATTTTGGATTGCAAAATTTACCTGAAATTCGTACTCAGCATACCAAAAAACCCCTCATACGATATACAACATGAAATTTCACAACAGTGGCACGGCGGCCATTTTGGCCGATGTGCCCGAAATTCGTACTCAGCCTATCAAAAAACCTCAGAAAAATATCCAACATGACATTATATCTGCTAAGTCACTAGGTCACGTGGATCATCTGTTCAAAGTTTAGTTTGAAGAACTTTCACAATAAATGTTTTAGAGAAGGCCAGTCGGTTGAGACCGGCTCACGGCTTCTACCTATCCAATTTTTTTTTCCAATAGCATTTGTCATCTTAGATCGTATGTCCACCTTTTTTAAAATCCGGACCAGTGTGCGGCCGGCCAGCCGCAACAAAAAAAGCGCATTGATGTTAGAAGTTGTATCAAAACATTACACATTCTGTCATTGGAAGGTGTGCAACGCGCATTTATGTTACAAGTTGTATCAAAACATTACACGTAGTATCATTACAAGGTGCGCAAAGCGCATTGATGTCACAAATTGTATCAAAACATTACACATTGTATCATTAAAAGGCGCGCATTGTAATGCTCGGTTCTCCTCCTTCACTGATGTAACCTCGTCTTGTATCATTACAAGGTGCGCATTGCAATGCTCGGTTCTCCTGCCTCACTGTTCTAATCCTCGACTCTGTAATGTTACATTACACGCGAATGCTCCCGGTGAGGGAGCACCTTTAGGTTTATTTTTTGGTTTGATATCTTTTCAACTCTAAACTTTTGAAGGAATCGTCAAAAAGGGTCCATGCCGCCAGTGTTTCGGTCATCAGTCAGCAGTTTCATTGAAGAGAATGATTTCATAGTAGTTTTTTTTTTTTCAAATTCTTACATCTCGAAAACAGTACGTGATATCGCAAAAACCTTTATGAAAACCTCCAACCATAAGGGGCTAATCACTTTGATAAGTAACCCTCGCCCCCTCCCCCCCTTTTGCGAATTTGCGGGAATGCATACACGATGCCATTCAAAACAACTTCATGCAGATAGAATAAGGCCTTAGCATGATTCGTTTATAGTTTACAGAAATACATTTTAGCGTGCAAGAAAGAGAGAGATGCGATCGGTTTTGGTGCGCTTTTAACAAAATAAATTAATAATTAACTATAAATTAATTATAAAAAAACTATAACCAATATGAAAAAAATGCTCTAGTGCAAATGAAGATTTTACAATTGTCTTTCTTATAAATATCTATGTAGCTTAAAATTTCACGAAATCGAGTTCACGAAATGACTTTGACTTCTTAAGGAACCGCGCTAAATATCGGGGTCCAAAGTAACCTACAACATTTCTCGGATCATAAGCTCAAATTGTGCCAAGTAACATTCAATTGATCTTTTTTTTATATATATATAGCTCGCCAAATTAATGTCGCCACCAGCCTGATGGAAAGCCGTGGCGCATCTAGCGATTGCGGGCCACTTCTGTCAGTGGTCCTCAAGTTGGCGGCCCTGTGATGTGCCTCTTCACGCTCCTCTTTTAGAACCCGGGATTGTAAGATGAAGTTTTGGCGTGATACTTATTCGGGCTCTATCCCGAAGGAGAGACAAAAAATATTACATTTTCGGCTTCAGTATCGATTAGAGAACGCCCTAAAACTAAAATCAATATCAATACATATAATAAAATCGTAGCAGGTCGCTGTCTGTACATTTTTTTTTTTTTTTTTTTTTTTTTTTTTTTTTATACCACTAAGGTGGCAGACAAGCATACGGCCCACCAGATGTACCGGTGGTCACCGCAGCCTATGGACGTTTGCAACACCAGAGGCGCCACACTCGCGCTGCCGACCCTGTAAAAACCTTCTAAGACCCCTCTTGAAGAACCCCATACTGTAGGCGTTTGGGAAAACCGAGGCAGGGAGATCATTCCACAACCTAAGCGTGCGCGGTAGAAAGCCCCTATCGGATCTAACCGTGCTCGAGCGCTCCGGATGCAACATGTGAGGATGAACACCCTGTCTGTGGCGAGCGGTGCGATGATAGAATGTAGCCGTAGGCATCATGTCAAACAATTCCTCAGAGCACAAACCGTTATACAGCCGGTAGAATACACACAGAGAAGCAAAGTCTCTCCTGTCACTAAGAGGTTCCACATAACCTGCAAGTATGGGATCGCCGACAACTCTCATAGCACGCCTTTGCACCGAGTCAAAAGGATGAAGCTGGTATTCAGGTGCCCCCGCCCAGAGGTGACAGCAGTACTCCATGTGCGGCCGCACTTGCGACTTGTAGAGAAGCAGTGTTTGAGCCGCAGTAAAGTACCGCCGCGCCCTACTGAGCACTCCGAGCTTCTTGGACGCCAGCCTGGCCTTGTCCTCCAAATGACTTCGGAACTGAACGACATTGGAGATCTCAACACCAAGGATCCCTATACTTTCGGAGATGGTGAGTGACGTGCCCTGAAATTGTGGCGCCACAGTAAATGGGGTTTTCTTAGCAGTGAATACACATACTTGAGTCTTGGTGGGGTTGAATTGGACAAGATTTTGTCTTCCCCAATCGGACACTCTAGAGAGAGTAGCCTCGATTTCGGACACAAGTTTTTCACGACTTTCCTCCACTACAGCTCGAGAGATACCGGGACGGCCCGTGTAACATGTGTCACCCGTACTGTCGTCTGCATAACAATGAATGCCGTCAATGGACAACATGTCATTGATATGCAGCAGAAACAAAGTGGGGGACAACACTGAGCCTTGTGGTACTCCAGCGTTTATGGCCATGCATTCAGAACAGCTGCCGTCAACAACGGCCCTGATGCTTCTACCGGCCAGAAAGCTGGACACCCATCCACATAAATTCTCGGGCAATCCATAGGAGGGCAATTTCGTTAGAAGACCACGGTGCCAGACCCGGTCAAAAGCTTTAGAGATGTCAAGGCTCACTGCTAGAGCCTCGCCTTTGCTCTCAATAGAAATCAACAATAGAAATCAATAGAAATAGAAGATAAATAAGAAAAAATAATATAGGAGGACTTTATGAACGCAATAGAACCCAAAACAATGATTTTTAGAATTTTTGTCTGTTTGTTTGTTTGTCTGTTTGTCTGTACGTTTGTGCACGCTAATCTCAGCAACCACTCAACCGATTGCGATGCAGTTTTCGTTATTGGGTTGCGGCTTGCTTCACTTAACATTTAGTGTTTGTTTCATCTCGGTTCTTAATGTAAAAAAAAAATATCAATATAAAGAAAATGCAGCGTACAAAGTCGCGGGCTACAGCTAGTTTTCAATATAATTATCTTCCATGTACAGACTCTCGAGTATTCAATTTCAATTTGCGGTCCGATTTTTAATATTTTTTTATAATTTAAGTAGCTTAAAGTTAAACTTAACCTGTTCAAGTGCCCACTATCTTAAACAGGTTAGGTTAGAGCGGAGAGATAGGGTTGGGCAGAGCCTGTGAGTGAGGGCGGTAATTGAGTGCAGACTGTCACGTCGCACAGTGGATTGATTCATACAAACCGGCGGACATAGGAATCTTGAAAAACTTTTTACTGATTTTGCAAAAACCAATGATGCCAATGTGTTTATCCTAATAATTGTAGTCGAAAACATTATTACACAATTTTAATTAGACTTCAATTTAAAAAATATTCGACAAAAACTGATTTCAATGTATGGAAAAGCACATTAAAAAGGGATAGCTTGCGATTTTTGCTAGGCGCCGCTCTGGGACTGGGCGAGGCCGCAGTGGCGGCCGTGGGTCTGTTGGGAGTTCTGGGACATCCTTCCGAGGGCTTCCCCGGGGCTCCCAACCACAGGCTGTTGGGCGTGACGTGAGGTTTTTTAGTCGGTAGGAGTCCGGCATAGCATCCATGAGGATTTTCCCTCACGTTAAACAAAAAAAAAAAAAAAAGGCGCCGCTCTGGGAGCTATATGACTGTTCGCGCCTCGAACAAGTTGCAGATGTCAAGCACTAGATGACCGAAAACCGGTTGCATCGGCCCCTCCAACATCGGGCCGCCATACTAGCACTTGCCCTACTATTCTCATACAGTGAACATCTCGCTTTGTAATTGATTAAATTATTAAAGGATATTCTATCTGCAAGTCGTCTAATTATTTTTATGTTCCCATACTGAACATAATTGGCGACCGTGACAGGACTTGAACAAGTAAGGCAACACTTTTGGAAACGTTGTAGCCGTGAATACCTCTCGGAGCTGCAGTCCCGAACGAAATGGCGTTCTAATAATAAACCAAAACTGCAGATTGATGATCTTGTAGTCATAAGGGAGGAGAACTCTCCCCCACTTCATTGGCGTCTGGGACGAATTATAAAACTGTTCCCTGGACCAGACGGCGTATCGCGTGTCGCAGATATTGACACAGCCAGAGGAACTATCCTCCGCGCCCTCAATCGGATCTGTCTGCTGCCTAGGAAGGATGAAGACATCTAGCTTGAAAGCAGTCAAGCTTTCCAGGGGCGGGAATATGTTCGCGCCTCGAACAAGTTGCAGATGTCAAGCACTAGATGACCGAAAACCGGTTGCATCGGCCCCTCCAACATCGGGCCGCCATACTAGCACTTGCCCTACTATTCTCATACAGTGAACATATCGCTTTGTAATTGATTAAATTATTAAAGGATATTCTATCTGCAAGTCGTCTAATTATTTTTATGTTCCCATACTGAACAATGACAAAATATCATTTTTCTCATTTTCTTTAAGAAAATATGTCTAGTTCCTTTTTTTAACAGTATAATAGTTAAATAATATGACTAGCATACGGGATCGGGAGTTTTTGAGAGATACTTATAAGCAGGTGACTATAAGTTTTTCCTACTTTTTTAGCAACATTTTTGTATTGTATCATAGTGATTTTCCATTAAAATTTTTAAGAAAATAACGTATTTATCCAATAAAACAAAAACGCATTTTATGAAACGTACTTCATAGTTATAAAAATACAAAAACTTACTTATAAAATAAAAAGTGGTAAAATAATAGCTTAAAATAAATAAAAATATAGAACAGAAACGATTCAATTAACATGTATTTACATTAAATAATCAAACAAAATAAGAAATATGTTGACAAAAACAATTCATTATCCCAAGTTTCCATGTCCGAATCTTCTTCTGCTGGTGTAGAGTCTAATTATTCATCAGTATCTATGAATTCAATTTCAGAAACTTCTAGAATTAGTAACTAATAAAATAACTTATGAATACTTAATGGCATGAAGTACCAAGGGTACAATTCTATGTAAAGCTATGCTACCCTGGTACTACATGCCATCAAATCTTCATAAGTTATTAGTTCACGGGCCGCAAATTATTCAACATTTATCTATAGTTCCGATAGGACTTCTTTTGGAAAAGACATCTGAGTCAAGTAATAAGGATTTCAGAAAATACAGAGAACACCATTCACGTAAAATAAATAGCCTTGCTTGCAATGAAGAAGTTCTAAATAATTTGCTGATTTCATCCAACCCAATTTTAGCACAAATACGGCCACGGATGGATAAAAAGCAAAAGAAGGCATTGTAAATTGCAAAGAAACTTTAAATCTATTAAATTCTAGCTGCAGCCCGCGACTTAGTACGCAGCATTTTCTTTAGATTGATATAACTTTTTTATTTATTAACTGATTGACATGAAACAAACACTAAATGTTAAGTGGAGCAAACCGCAACGCGAAAAAGAAAACTGAGTTGAGCGGTTGCTGAGATTAGCGTGCACAAACGTACAGACAAACAGAAAAGAAATCTAAAAACCATTGTTATGTTTTCTATTGCGTTCATAAAGCCCCCCTATAAACATTTGTCTTATATATCTTCAATGTACAGACAGCGACCTGTTACGATTTTATTATATGTATTGATAGAAGTTCCTCAAATTGAATTCATAGATACTGATGAATTGTTAGGCTCTGCACAAGCAGAAGAAGATTCAGAAACGGAAGCTTCGGATAATGATTTTTTTTGTCTTCAAATTTCTAATTTTGTTTGATTATTTAATGTACACAGTTTTAACTTAATTGTCTTTATTATATATTTTTGTTAATTTTGAGCTCCTTTTTTATTAAGTTCATTTAATTCTTATTTTGTTTAATTATTTAACTTACATACATGTTAATTGAATCGTTTCTGTTCCATATTTTTATTTATTTTAAGCTGTTATTTTACCACTTTTTATTTTATAAGTTAGTTTTTGTATTTTTATAACTATGACATATGTTTTATAAAACGCGTTATTGTTTCATTTGATTAATACGTTATTTTCTATGAAAATCACTATAAAATACAAAAATGTTGCTAAAAAAGTAGGAAAAACTTATAGTCGCCTGCTTATAAGTATCTCTCAAAAACTCCCGATCCCGTATGCTAGTCATATTATTTTTGATGTAGGTAGGACAGTATTAAGCCAAAATGTAGATTATCAACTATTATACTGTTAAAAAAACGAACTAGACATATTTTCTTAAAGAAAATGAGAAAAATGATATTTTGTCATATAGCTCCCAGAGCGGCGCCTAGCGGTACCTAAAATGTTTGGCAGATATTTTGCTAACAACCCATCCAAAGCCACTATAAGCGTTAAAATAAGAAAACACGAGAAAATCGCAAGCTATCCCTTTTTTAATGTGCTTTTCCATACATTGAAATCAGTTTTTGTCGAATATTTTTTAAAATTGAAGTCTAATCAAAATTTGTCCTAATGTTTTCGACTACAATTATTGAGATAAACACATTGGCATTATTGGTTTTTGCAAAATCAGTAAAAAGGTCTTAAAGATTCCTATGTCCGCCGATTTGTATGAATCGATCCACTGTGCGTCGTGGCCATTTACCCATTGATGAAACATAATAACTACCTACTAGCTGTACGGTTTTGATTGCAATTTTCTTTTATGTTATTCATTTAAGCAATTTGCTAAACATTCTATGTTTTAAGCTTAAATTGTAAACTTATTTTACATAGAATACATCAACATGTTTGTTTTATGTTAGGTTGTACATAGTAGGTACTACTAGTAGATCTCTTTGTTCTTTACCTGCTATCTTTTGTGTCAGGTATGAGCGCACAACTCATCTATACTATCTACACTAATATTATAAGGAGAAAAGATTTGATTGTTTGTTTGTTTTTTGCATCGAATAGGCTCCGGAACTATTAGGCCAATTTGAAAAATTCTTTCACTGTTGGGAAGCTACACTCTTTGAGGTGAACATAGGTTATATATTATTCTCTTATTCCCACGGGAACGGGAACTACAAGGGTGAAACCGCGTGACGTCCGCTAGTCTTTTACTAAATATATTTTCACGTTGCTTACGTTGAGTGCCTGGACGAGTGAACGCGTTTACAGCTAGGTGGCGGGATCTAAGAAAAAAAAGAAAGAAAGAAAAATCTCTTTATTTTAGTGCAACAACACTGACATAAAAAAGAAAAACTTTAAACAAAAACAAAAATTATAAGTAACCCGTCGTTGCACCAAAATAGGAGCCAGTTTAGCATAATGCCGGGTACAAGTACCCGGCGCTGGTTTTCAACTGGCTCCCAGGACAGCGCATTACGGGATATGTAGGTAATTTACAAATTTAAAATCTTACAAAAAATACAAAATAAAAATTAAAAAAAACAGAAATAATAAAATGTGATCTCGATTCCGTACGAATTGGCGCGCCGTGAATGTCGACAAGCTCACGCAAAAACTCGCACTTGCCCCTCTGATAGCCGCTTGCTACGTGGCTTCACAGTCGTCGTCGCTGCTCTCGAGCTCTCGCAGAGTTCGTTTCCTATCCTTCACTAACGTAACTGAAAACAAAAGTAATCTTAAGTATATTTGACTGCCTCTGTGGCGCAGTCGGTACCGATACCGCCTGCGGCACTGGAGGTCGCGGGTTCGATTCCCACCGGAGACAAATATTTGTGTGACCCATAAATGTTTGTCTCAAGAGTCTGGGTGTTTCTATGTATAATATGTATGTATTTAAAGGTATATAAGTATTAATATCCGTGGTCTGATACCCATAACACAAGCAGGTTATTCCTAGCTTACTTTGGAATCAGACAGCTTCGTGTAAAATGTCCGTGAATATTTATTTATTTATTATATTTCTGATGGTCAGCTGAATATTTTGTGACTTAGTTGGTGTGTCAATGATTCGCGTCCATATGAAATTTCTGCCGAAAATGCTATGATAAGAGCATAATCAAAAGTGTAGGGGCACTTGTCTAACCAAGCTCACCCGCAATCTGGACGAACAACATCTGTAGTTGAGATTATCTAGGATGTTGTGTTGCTAATAATAACGGAAAATGCTCTCCAAACTCCGAAACAAACATTTGTGGATCACACAAATCCGATCTGGGAATAAAACCGCCTGCCGCGCTGAGGTTCTGGGTTCAGGACCTCAGCGCGGTAGGCGGTTACACTGACGAATGCGCCACAGAGCTCTAATGCAAGCGCCCATTGAAAGAGTTAAGCAGCACACTCAGACGCCGATCGGTGCTTATACATACAGTCACGCTATTTAAAAAGATCAAGTCCTTACAATATTTTGTAGTTATATCTCACGTAAACAGGTGATGAACCTGGAGCCTACCAATATGGACAGGGAGTGGCTACTAGCTGTTCCAATGTTCCAACCCATGAGGTCTGTAACTGGGTTAAACGACTACGACTACCATATTACCAACGACCGGCACCAAATTATCTACTTAGTGGTTATAATGCTTTAGAGACTCACTCTGCAGTTCATACCCCTCGTTCTGCCGCTTTAGATCGGGTATGGTTTGCCTTTCATTTTGTTTCTCGTGCATTTCTTTTATATATTTTTGGGCGGCTCTCAGAATTTGCGCTCTGCTCGCCTGCAATAGTGAAGAAAGAATTATTAAAAACCAGTTGTTTAAATGATCAATTCACACACGACATCATCTAGCACAAACTAAGCTAATATAAGCATGTGGTTTGGGATCTAGACGACTGACAGATATACTTATATATTTTTAATGCATATATTATAACAAACATAGAAAATACCCATACTCCAAAACAAGCATTTGTTTCTGACCACACAAATATTTGGACCGACACTGGAATCGAAACCAGAACCATGAACGCGGCGAGCGGTTACACTTCCGAATGCCCCGCCGAGGCCAGTGCAAAGTAACATTATTATGTTATTACATAACAAAATTAAGACTTTATTATGTTATTACATAACATAATAAAGTCTTAGATATATATGAACATAATTTCTTAAAAACTAGACATCTCAGTATAATGCAAAATTTGCTCAGATGCTCCTCAGAAATTATTAACATATTATAGTGTTTCAATTCAGCTACCGGGATAGCGCACTTTAGTTAGTTGGTAACTTTGAATCAAAACAATTCAATAAATTACTATAAGTGAATGTGAAATTTAAATGATCGGTGAGCGACAATATCTCTCTATAAAGTAGACGATGGGTACAAATGAGTACTGATAGTGCAATGAGGTAGTCCGTAGAGTGGTCAAGTACAAGCTGTAAATGAATTCTTACCCCTGGGTCGTGCCGCAGCTCCGGCACTGACTCACGCAGAAGATTGAAGGTCTCCTTGATTATGTCCCTGCGTTCCCGCTCCAGGTTGTTATGGTGCTCCCTCCGTTGCGCCTGTTAATTGTAATAAAAACGAAAAGTTAAAGAATAAAAAGAGTATAACGTCCTATATTAATAAATTATCTTCTTCATAAATATTTACATACCTGTGACATGGGATGCCCACTTCCCGCCTGCAAAATTACAAACAAGAAGCAATTACAAACAAAGTCCAAAAATATCTTGTGCTCTAAAAATTAAGGGTCTTAACTATAAATATTTACCGCTGGTCTTCCACGACGACGAATTGTCCTGGATGCTGTGGATGCATCTTCTCTTGTCTGAAAAAGTAAAAGTATGAATAAATCAACATCCTTGGAATAGTCTTTTGGAGATAAGATAACTCCAAGACATGAACTTTATAGCCTTATCGTTAAGTATATTTCATCGATAGTGAAATCGACTTAGTATGACCCAGTGAATGAACCACCGTTCATTCATTGGGTTTTATATATTTACTAGCTGTTCCCTGCGGCTTCATCCGCGTAGAAGTCGTTATCGCGTAAAATCATTACCCTCCTTTTACGCAGTCAGTTAAAAAGTAGCCTTTGTCCTTCCCTTGAACTCAAATTATCTTTATACCAAATTTCCTCAAAATCGGTTCAGTGGTTTAGGCGTAACAGACAGACAGACAGAGTTACTTTCGCATTTATAATATTAGTAGAGATTTCTATATTACAAAATAATCCTTATAGCATGATTCAGTATTCACGTGCGACGGTGCGATGGCTTAAATAAGTTTGGTGTTTCTATACCGATTTCTATGATTCCTTTTTTATTAAATAGGTAATAATGTTAACTTTTTTTAAATTAGGGATGAGTGAGAGTATTATAAACGTAAGAGTAAACAAATATAATCAGAATGCTCCGAACTGCTAAGCTATCAGGAGTTACGTGTCATTGTGAGTCAACCATAAAAGATAGACATAGGATATTTTTTAGACAATTTTATGTAGAATACGAATATGTATTTCCGTCATACATGATTTCTATGTAACTTTAAACATTAAGGCTGCACACGCGACGGGAGCTTAAAAAATGGAGTAACTTCTCCCGTTTTCCCAAAATTTCCCTTCACTACTCTGCTCCTATTGATTTAGCGTGATGAAAAGTATACTATAACCTGCCCAGGAGTATGAAGAATAATTATATCAATTTTCGTTAAAATCCGTCGAGTAGTTTTTGTTTCAATAAGCAAGGAACAGACAGACAGACAGACAGACAAAAATTTTACTGATTGCATTTTTGGTATCAGTATCGATCACTAATCACCCCCTGATAGTTATTTTGAAAATATATTTCATGTACAGAATTGACCTCTCTACAGATTTATTATAAGTACCTATAGAGTGTAGATATAGAAGAAGACTTGTATAAGTTTGGTGTTTCTATACCGATTTCTATGATTCTTTTTTTATTAAATAGGTAGGTAATAATGTTAACCCTTAAATGCATGGTGATGCATATATACATCAGTGTTTTTTTCCTTACATAATTTGTAAACGGTAACTCTATTAAATTACTTTTTACTTTTATTAGGTGCTAAAAATATCTATCATGGTTTTTGAACGCAAGCTTTCATGATATGGCAGTTCAATTGTTTAAATGTCATAATTTGACAGCTTGGCGCACCACTAACAACTACCCGCTTTGGCGGCAAATTTGTGATTTTATTTTAGTGGATACCACATAGCATAACTACGTGCTAAAAATAATTTACGAGAGGATAAAGGTAAGCAGAACACATAACATTGTTTTTTTTTATTTCAATAACAGTTTTTTTGTAAATATCAGCGTTATAAATGTGATGTAGAAATACATCAGTATGCAAAATCGGCAAGAAATAGTTTTACTGTAGGTATAATATTTTATTTTTATTTTTGACTTATTTGTTATAGATACGTAATTTATTTATACGAATTTTATAATTATTTTTCAGAATGTTCCGTAAAGTGGCAGATAGAGACATAGAACAACTTCTGGCGGACACTCAGTATGGGCGGAGACCCTGAAGGCCAGCAATGTGGCTAGATTACTGAGCCCGCAGAAGGCGATGGCCATCAGGGTGATTAGGGGATACCGTATGATCTCAGGCGAGACGACATGTCTTCTAGTCGGGACTCCTCCATGGGACCTGGAAGCGAGAGCCCTTGCGTCACTATTTTACACGGCGCAAGGAGGCGCTAGAACGGGGCCAAAGGCCTTCGTCTCGAGAAATCGAGGCCCAGCGGTCCCTGCTCCACCAGGAAACCAGGGAGACATGGAAGGTGCGACTTGAGCAACCAAAGGGGGGATTCGCTACAATCGCTGCCGTCAGACCGGTCATGGACGAGTGGCTGGAGAAGAGACACGGTGCTCTCTCCTACCGGTTGTAACAGATACTTACCGGGCACGGTAGCTTCGGTAGGTATCTGTGGCGAAGCGAAGACACCGGGAAACCACGGCTGAGTGTCAGCACTGCGAGGACCGCAGCGAAGACACAGAGCTCCACACGCTGGTGGTGCATAGCGTGGGCGCAACAGCGCCAGGTCCTTGTGGTGGGTCTAGACGTGGACACTCTCTCGCTCGAGACCATGGTGCGAGCCATGGTCTCCAGCGGGAGTAAGTGGGACTGCGTCGCCTCATTCTGCGAGCAGGTCATGCTCGTGAAAGAGGCGGCGGGGCGGGAGCGGGAGTGAACTCTCCTACCCGAGTTCCGCAGTTGGCGGCCTGGGCGCCGCCGACCTGTCTTAGCTGAAGACTATCAGTCTCCATAACCGGGGGCCTGAGAACAGTGAGTGGGCTGCCCACCGTCCTTACAGTAGCAGGTCCATGACGGCAGCGTGACGTGAGGGATTTACGCACGCCCCCCCTTAGAAGCGGGATCACACCCGAAAACCCCCCAAAGACGCGGGATAGCACCCGAAAGGATTTTCCCTCACGTTAAAAAAAAAAGGGTACCACACAATGGTCATGTAGCAAATGTAATGTACAGTTGTGTCTAAATCAGAGAAATAACTGTTTCAAAGATTTTCATACAGTGCAGTAAGCCTAATTCGAAGACAATCGTTTAATAGAATAGTACTTAGTTTACATTATTAAAAGTAACCGTAATGCATACTGATGTAGATCTACATCAGTAATTTATTTTTATAAATCTATAAATAAAAATAAATAAAAAATTTTTTGTTTATTTTTCCCTTATTATATGTTTAATTTTCTACCCGTTTCAATTTATGTTATTTAAAAAGGAAAAATCATGCATTTAAGGGTTAACTTTTTTAAATTAGGGATGAGTGAGAGTATTATAAACGTAAGAGTAAACAGATATAATCAGAATGCTCCGAACTGCTAAGCTATCAGGAGTTACACGTGCCATTGTGAGTCAATCATAAAAGATAGACATAGGATATTATTTAGACAATTTTATGTAGAATACGAATATGTATTTTCGTCATACATGATTTCTATGTAACTTTAACCATTAAGGCTGCACACGCGACGGAAGCTTAAAAAATGGAGTAACTTCTCCCGTTTTCCCAAAATTTCCCTTCACTACTCTGCTCCTATTGATTTAGCGTGATGAAAAGTATACTATAACCTACCCAGGAGTATGAAGAATAATTGTATCAATTTTCCTTAAAATCCGTCGAGTAGTTTTTGTTTCTATAAGGAACATACAGACAGACAAAAATTTTACTGACTGCATTTTTGGCATCAGTATCGATAACTAATCATCCCCTGATAGTTGTTTTGAAAATATATTTCATGTACAGAATTGATCTCTCTACTGATTTATTATAAGTATAGATAAGTCTAATCCTGGGATATTTACTACTAATTATAAAAATCTTATCAAAAAATTAGAAACAAGTAACTTTACTATTGTAATAAAGAAAAATCTTGACCACAATACTGTAAGTAGTCATGAATACAAAACCGAAGCAAAAATTATATAAATTCGCTTGAACACATTTCCAGTCGCACGATATCGGTCACTTCAAAGGTTCACAATTTTCTAATGCATAAAGTATTTAAATATCAATGGTAAGTACCTATTATATAATAAATACTGTTGAGAATATAAAAATAACAACATACACAGGTAAAACCTACAGCACCCCAATAAACATTTTTGATGTCGCCACAACGTGCCGAATCTAACTTTTGGTTCTATAAGCTCGTCGCTAAAACGTCGTTGTCACGTCCGTCGGTACGACCGAGAATAGGCACATTTTATACGAGGTAATGCTGTATTATAGTCGTATAGTAGTCACATCTGTGACATAATTTAGTCGTGTCACAAATATGAGTCGAATATGAAACAGACCTTGAAATATCACTTTGTCTCTTTTTTACCCGAACTGCCGAAGAAAGGAGGGTAATGTTTTCCGAGTTAATGTATGTATGTATGTCCAATTCTACAGCCTGGATGGCTTGACGGATTTTGACATGCGAGGTATCATTTGATTTGTCGTAATTGTATGAGTCGTAAAGAGATGGCGAGATATATTTAAAGAACAAATAGGATCAGACTGGATGAGAAGGGCAAGAGACAGAGGAGAATGGAGAACGTTAGGGGAGGCCTATGCCACAGAGGCAACTTCTACATAAAGTTTTCTTTACTTAAAAAAAAAAATATTTTGTATCTTATCTAATGAGTGTAGTAGTAATAAAGGCTTTTTTATTTTATTTTATTTTATTTATTTATTTAATTGTATGAGTGACACCAGATATACAAATTTTTAAAAAACGTCAAAATGGCAGACTTTTGGCGCTAAAATAAAAACCTTGAAAATTTTTCTCGCACGCTCTACAGCCTGAACGGCTTTACGGATTTTGACACGCAAGGTGTCATTTGACTCGTCGTGATTGTGTGAGTGACACCAGGTATAATAAAATTCCTAAAGTATCAAAATGGCGGATTTTTGCGCTATAATTATTGAACTGCGATGGACGCAAAAACTACTGAACCTATTTCGTTGCGGTTTTATTTGTTTATAAGGTCTTAGTCAGACTTAAAGTCTTACATTTGTTTGATTGCTATCGGTTGAGTAGAACCAGAAAGATGACCAAAAATATAAGGTTAAATTTCGGTGAAGTCCCTTCACTACACAAAATTAATAACTCCACTTCGAAAATCCGCTTTCTATTCCTATTCCTTCACGGTACATGCGGTTAGGCTGTGGAATTGCTTGCCACCAGATATCAGAGATATTAATACGGCAGCGTGTTTCAAGAAAAAAGTCCGCGAACACTATCTCTCAACCACTTTTAATAGCTAATGTCGTCATTTCTCCTATGTATGTATGTATGTATGTATGTATGTATAAATGTATATATGTATATATCCTTAATCTTTATGTATATATTTATAACTTATAATAATAAGTACCTATTTATATATCTGTATTTATATGTATATGTGAATATGATATATGTGTGTTTGGAATATTTATTTCTCAAGTAAGTATGTATAATCGCTTGTTTTTATCTAGATCTTTTTTTTTACACACTTCTGCCTCTTTCAACTCTATTGTTGTCATGCTCTCCTCTCGCCGGCCTGCTGGAAGAGATTTCTTGTAGAAATAAGCAGTGCCATTGTACTCTTTTCTCCTAACTCATTCTTTGTAAAATACATGTGTGTACATAAAGTTTAAATAAATAAATAAATAGATAACTAAAAAGTTTTAAATAAACTTAATTATTAAGAATTCATAAAATCTGAATGCAAAGTAAAATAAAAAGACAACTGAAAAGCAAAAAACAAGGTCTACATTTCTTTTGTAAATTTCTTTAGCTACTTACTGTTTTACTTTGTCGGCAATATTTGCAGGCAGGAACAAGCTATGGAAACATTTAGCTGTTTTGTAAACCACCACTTATTTGACTTGTCGGGTTTTTTGAATTCTTAATAATTAAGTTTTTTCTAATATGCTTATAGACACTGTGATTTTATAGTCATTTCGGAAAAAAGAGATTTTGGGATATAATTATGTATTGGATAATATCTATCATATATTTTCAATTGAAAAACGCTAATTTAATGTAAGTCCAAAGAACTGTCCTGTTATAACTTTACACTACTACACAGATACCTAATAACGCCAAACGCATTATCTCGTGTTTTAGTTATTGGGCAAGTAGAACTAAACATAGTAAACTTTTAGCAAAGTAAACAAATTATTCTGTAAACATATCTTATACAAACTCAGCTTTCTGAGTAGATATTACTAACAATAATATCTGTTCTGGCATCTACCACGGAATTAAATCATATAATATTCTGCACCAACGAAGATAAAATGCCAATAATCATATTAAACGTGTAATACGTGCAGTTATAGATCAAAAAAAGACACCGTTTTCGAATTAAATACTTTTCTATTAATTATTAATTCAAAAGTAAAACTTTTTCAGTTTTAAAACGATTAAATTACGGTTCTATTTCACAATTTCTCACAGAAATGTAGAGTTTTGATGAAACAAAGGTTAATTTATGTGAAGATGAGACGTCACTTGGAATCATTGATATCGTTTCGGTTTGAATGCGACACTCACGTATTCGCTGGACCTGCGTCTGGGCATCGCTGGTGCTTGAGGTTTCATCGTCGGTTCTGGCAAAGTACAACACACTACACGACTCAAGAATTAAACAGTAATGAGGTAATTTGGTGACGGTTCGCGTTTCATACCCCAGCCGGCGCAGACGGGTGGGGCAGGTACCTGCGCACACGCAGGGATGCGTTCGGGGCGGGGCCCGGGGTGTCAACGTTGGTACGCTACGTCTACGTTCTATGTTTTGCCTCATGTAGCGTACTGCAAGAAACGGAGCGCTATAGGTACATTTTTTTAAATATTAAACGCGCTAAATTGACACCGCTCGCCTGAAGGAAAATCATGGTGACATCTAGCGATTAGACACTCTCTCATAGTCCGCAAGACCTTCTCATACAACGCCTTATCTCTACCGCAAATTAAGTTTGTGCTATGGGATCTAAATGATTATATAGTTACATTAATAATTTAGATCTAAATTAAATTAATCATTTAGATCCCATAGCACAAACTTAATTTAGGGTAGAGATTAGGCGTTGTGTCTTTAAGGATAAATTGGAATTACGTAAGAGGACGGAGACGAAGGATATGTATTGCCCACTAACGAACTCCGTCATACTTTTTTTTTAACGTGAGTAAAATCCTACTTGGATGCTATGCCGGATTATTACCGACTAAAAACCACACGTTTCCTACCGAATAATGCCTGCGGCTGGGATCCCCGGACAAGCCCTCGGAAGGATGAACCCAACAGTCCATCTTCTCCTTCTTGAATCCCAGTAGTGTATTACTAGAATTGAAGAAACTACTAAGATTTAGTATGGCTCCTCAATCTACATCATAATTTCTTTTGTAATTCACCCTGTTTAACCCACAATTCCTAAATCTTTAGAAACTGAATTGTAAATCGGAAAAACAAATGAAAAAAATTAGGGAGGTGGGGGACGGGCTAAGGATCCAGAAAATCGAATAAATAGTAGATTGTACTACAAGTGCATAAAAGAAGCCATTTTATACGAGACGTTTATCCGCCCGAGCCAAAGGCGAGGGTGGATATTAAGTCGAGGATAAAATGGGTTTTATGATCGAGTTAATAGACACAGAAAGTACAAATTAAATGTAACAAAAAAAAAACAAGTTATTTAATAGCGTTTTATTATGTTTGGTTCATAGAGTAACACGATCTTCATGGTACCGTCTCTACGGTCTAGTATGGCCATATTGTTTTAGAAGAAGAAAAATAACTTTATGCACTAGAGCATAAAATGTTGTTTTAGTCCGCATACACCCAGCATAAACAAGAACTTTACGAGCATAAGAAGTGAAAAATATTTTTGTGTAAGTGGCGCTTACACGTTTATTCGATGGGGCCATCGATTTGTACACTACGCTATCTATTACAAATTAAAGCTAATGATGATGGCATAATCATTAATAATGAAATCTTTACTAATCTATAACGAGGGATGATTTGTTTGTTTGTAATTATTAACTTTGGAGTTACTGAACCAATTTCTAAAATCCTTTCACCAGCCTGTACACCAATTTAGTTTCATGTGTCTATATTCCACGGGAACAGTTGCCCTATAGGCCTAAGTTCCTATAGGTAATATGCCTGTTTATTTAAGCTATCGAATGGTAATAGAACTGAAATTTGCTCCGTATTATTTTCAGAATAAATGATGGTTGAAACGAAACCTCCAGCAAGCGAATGTTTTTTTTGTTACGAAGTTGATCACGCTGAAATGTCGTTCTACAATTAGGGCTATGCTATGTGAACACATAAAAGCCAAACATACATGGATTTCATTCATGAAGTACAGAAAAAATACGTTAAGAAATAATCTCTATTCAGCGGAAAACCTTTTTATTTATCTTAAAAACGAAATTCAAAAGCATATCACAAATAATTAGTGCTAATCCTTTGCTTACACTTTTTAAACTTTCTTTTGTATTATAGCAGACTATTCATTATCACGAAAAGGTTTGATTTCTCCCTAATATTGTACCTATTACTTAAAGAACTGCAGAAGTAAGTACCTTTATATAATTACTAGCTGACCCGCGCAACTTCGTTTGCGTCACATAAGAGAGAGTTAATCACCCGTTCCCGTCGCATTTACTCCCGTCAGAATAATTTCGTTAACGATAGATGTTTCCCGTCGCATTATTGTAAAAATTGCGCATATTCATGAATCGACTTTCAAGCTGTAAAATAAATGTTCGATTCCCGTGGATAAAGGTAAGCTCTTAGTATCTTATGCACGCCTAGTACTTTTTATTGAGATACCTGGAAACAAAGGTAAGGGAAGGCATAGAATTGATAAGCTCTTAGTATCATATGCACTCCTAGTACTTTATGAACCTATTCATTCTTTAAATTAGCTTTTGGGAATCTGAACTTATTTGGAACAAAATGCTTTTCCCGGGTAGAAGTTCCTATGGGAAACGGAATTTGGGTATATTAGCTCGCTAAAAGCTACAGATTAGGTGGCTCCTCTTTGTGTCTTATGCGCCCTTGGTACTTTGCTCCGTCTTTATTAGTGACGACATTTAATTTGTAGCTTAATTTCTATCTTATCCCGCGGGAAAAGACCCTGTGGGACGTGGATATTTTGCTTTATGTTCGGGGATGGGGGAATTAAGTTGAAGAACAGTCTCCTTCTCCTACCGCAAGAGGTAGAGACATTTGATAAGCTCTTCGTGTCATATGCACTCCTAGTACTTTATGTATCTATTTATTCTTTAAATTAGCTTTTGGAAATTGAATATATTTTTTTGAACAAAATGCTTTTCCCGGGATGAAGTTCCCGTGGGAAACTGAATAATGCTTTCCCGTGAAGAAGTTCCTTTGGGAAATGTTACTTATTAGCACCTTTTAGTATCTTATGCGCCCCTGGTACATTTTCTTGGTCTTTATTAGTGTACACGTTTTATAGTGACTGACGTTACATGTCAAGTCACACGGGAATGATGTCGAACGGGATAAAAAGTATCCTATGTCCTTCTCCTGGCTCTAAACTACCTCCCTGCCAATTTTCAGCTAAATCGGTTCAGCCGTTCTTGAGTTATAAGTGAAGTAACTAACACGACTTTCTTTTATATATATAGATTTAATGTTATAATTTTATGATTTTTATGTTTATCATTTATATGATTAGCACTAATTAATGATATGCTTCTGAATTTTGTTTTTGACTTAAATAAAAAGTTTTCCACTGAATAGAGATTTTTTCTTAACGATACAAATAGAGTTTATAATTTAAACAACTAGTTTTTAATAATTCTTTCTTTGCTATTGCAGGCGAGCAGAGACCCTTGCGTCACTGTTCAGATGGCGCAAGGAGGCGCTGGAGCGGGGCCAAAGGCCTGCGTCTCGAGAAATCGAGGCCCAGCGGACCCTGCTCCACCAGGAAACCATGGAGACATGGAAGGTGCGACTTGAGCAACCAAAGGGGGGATTCGCCACAATCGCGGCCGGCACAGACCGGTCATGGACGAGTGGCTGGAGAGAAGACACGGTGCTCTCTTCTACCGGTTGACACAGATGCTTGCCGGGCACGGTAGCTTCGGTAGGTATCTGTGGCGAAAACACCGGGAAACCACGGCCGAGTGTCAGCACTGCGAGGACCGCAGCGATGACACGGCGCTCCACACGCTGGTGGAGTGCACGGCGTGGGCACAACAGCGCCAGGTCCTCGTAGTAGGTCTGGGCGTGGACACTCTCTCGATCGAGGCTATGGTGCGAGCCATGCTCTCCAGCGGGAGTAAGTGGGACTGCGCCGCCTCTTTCTGCGAGCAGGTCATGCTCGCGAAGGAGGCGGCGGGCCGGGTGAGGGAGAGAACTCTCCCACCCGAGTTCCGCAGTCGGCGCCCCGGGCGCCGCCGACGTGTCTTCGCCGAGGACTATCGGCCTCCATGACCGGGGGTCTGAGGACGGTGAGAGGGCCGCTCACCGTCCTTACAGAAGCAGGCCCATGACGGTAGCGTGACGTGAGCAACTCACGCACGCCCCCCCCCCCCCCTTAGAAGCGGGGTCACACCCGTAACCCCCCATAGACGCGGGATTGCACCCGAACCACCCCCTGGGCGAGGCCGCATTGGCGGCCGTAGGTCTGTTGGGAGTCACGGGACATCCTTCCTGAGGGCTTACCCGGGGCTCCTAACCATAGGCTGTTAGGCGTGGCGTGAGGTTTTTTAGTCGGTAAGAGTCCGGCATAACATCCTATGAGGATTTTCCCTCACGTTAAACAAAAAAAAAAAAGGCGAGCAGAGAGCAAATTCTAAAAGTCTTCGAGAAGTATATAAAATTAATGCTCGAATAACAGCAACAAGAGACAGAACACGAAACGAAACGAAACGACAGAACGAGCTGCTCGAGTTACAAAGCGAGTCCCTGAAGCATTATGAAGAACTACTAAGTAGATAATTTGGTGCCGGCCGTAGGTAATATGGCAGTCGCAGTCGTCGTCGATGTTCCATGAGGTCTGTAACAAAGTTACAGACCACATGAAACATTGGAACAGAAGGTCGCCACACCCTGTTCATGTCGGTAGGCTCCAGGCTCACTGATAACGTGAGATATAGCTACAAAGTATTGTAGGGACTTAATCTTTTTAAAAACGTGACTGTATTTATAGGCACTGTGTTGCTTATCTTTCTATGGGCGCTTGCATTAGAGCATCTTCCGTTATTAGATAATACAACATCCTAGATAATCTCAGCTACAGATGCTGCACGACCAGACTGCGAGTGAGCTTGGTTAGACCCTCGAACAAGCGCCTCTACACTTTATATTATGCTCTTATTCTCGTTTGTATTTCGTATGGCCAAGAATCATTGACACACCAACTAAATCACAAAACATTCAGCTGATCATCAAAAAGATTAAACGTTACTTTTGTTCCAGTTACGGCAGTGGAGGCAGTTAGCCAGCGGCTATCAGCTCTTCATTTCATTGCTAGTGCTTCAAGATTCACATTGTAACTCTACTCCATTTTGAATGGACTGAATAGATGCTAATCGTTTTTTTTTGTCGTTTTATATAATGTATACAGTTAAGTGTAATTTAATTTAAGTGTATTATAGTAAATGGCAGGGCTGACTCCGTTTCTATAAATGAACACGAAGTCTTGGTAGTCAGTAGCCACAGGTTCATTAAAAATAATTGAGATATAATTACAACATTTTCTTTTTACCACTGAGCTGCGTCCAACCTGATTAAAAGTAATCGCCATAGCCTATGAACGTTGCAACAACTGAGGTGCTACAATCGCACTGCTGACAGAGTTTATTGATGTGATTATCACGTAAATATTTATGCTATGGATGATATTCCACGGCTGGGCGTAGGCCTCTCAGTAAATTACGCCCCAATACGCGGTCCTGCGATGCCTCATGGTCCTGCGCCTTACGCATCCAGTCACTCGTCAATGTACTCAACATAAGCAACACAAAAACATATTTATATAGTAAAAGATTAGTTGCGCGCTCTGTAACAAAAGAAAGCAGGTGATGAACAAGGAAATATAATAGAAATACTTACTAGGTACCTTAAATAGCGTTATTTTAATAAGTAACATTTGATGTCTGTCAGTTTTATCTTTATAATGAGGTGAGCTGCTTAAACAAGAAGCCGTGAGACGGTCTAAAGCGACTGCCCCTCTAACGTTTTTTGTGAAAGTGAAAGTTCAATCCGATTGACTTGTCATTTTTGTTTTATTTCAAACGTTGAACAGATGATCCTTGTGACCTAGAGACGTAATTTAATGCAACAGAGTCACAGACTACAGACACAAGTCTCGCCATAAGCCCCTCTGCAATCTGTTTTATAGAGAGGGGCTAAAACATCAATTAAAGTGAATGAATCGATACGGACTTAAAGTTACGTGAATTTTAAAATCATCAGGCGAAACCCTGTCCCATTATTATTTTTCCTTTCGTAAATTTAAGGAGTGCCTAAAATAAAACAAGTACATAATTCAATTGTTAAATGATTGTGAAATTGAATTGTTAAATGTTACCTATTAAAATGACTTACCCCTACTTTACCTCCTTATTCGTAAAATTTTGCAAATCGAGGATATACGTGTTTATTATTTTACTAGCTGATGCCCGCAGCTTCGCCTGCGTGAATTTTAGTTCCTACACTGTCTCTAACCTATCTCTGTAGGTACCAAATTTCAGTCAGATCCGTTCAGCCGTTACAGCGTGAAAGAATAACAAACATCCACACTAACAAACATTCGTATTCATAACAGTAGTAAGATAAATATATTTCTGATTAACAAACTCATATAATATATATGAGTTATGTACATTTATTTATTAAATACATTTCTTAATTAATTGGCTAGGCTACTACTTGACTCAACTTCTCTTCTAAGCAATTGACATCGTAACTTAGTTCCTTCTTCCCAGTCATACTGTAAGCCTACGACGTATGGGAAACCGAACTACGGTAGACTGTGTCCTCATAATACAGATGGTCCAACCAAGACCTGTTAACTTAATAACCATGTAAATTTCATCTGCTAGGCGTTCATATTCATTTTAATGGCCCTTTTTACTTGTCAAACGTGATCTTCGTAGAGGCCATTCCCGTATTTCACAAAGACTTAGTGAGTCTGTGTCCCGCACCGAATGCAGCCAGCACTATAGAATAAAGTTCATACCTTCCATGACCAGTCGCTTAGGGCTGCTGACAATATTTCATTCTAATGCACAGTGGATACTACCTGAAGCGTGGTCTTATCATTATTCCTGTCTTGCCATCTTCGAATTTTCTTCTTCTTTCACATTTTTATTTTTAGTTATACTTCCAAAATTTTAAAAATTTAACAATAATATTTCCGATAGTACTCTTCAGCAAAATCATGAAAATGACAATGTCATTCGAATTGAACTTCCACAAATGTGTCAAAATAAAAAAGTAATTTAAATCAAAAATATGAGTATTTAAGGAGTATTGATATCAACTCCGTAGAAAATCAGCTCCAAAATAATTTACATTCCCTTTGTAGGTCGATAATATATAAATTTCAATAAAATAAGGAACACGTCTTCCATCAATTATGTTAATAATGCTAAATGCCAAATTTTAAGCAGATCGAACCAAGGAATCGAGTTGTCCCATACAAACTTGACCCTCCTTTTTTATACCTTTGGAGGTGGAATTTGCAAAAATGGTAAAATGACTTATTTCAAATTGTAACAAACAACGCTCATGCTGAATTTCATCATCGTAGCATTAACCGTTTAAGCAATAATTGATAATAACTTTATACGACTTAAGTTAGTTTTTTATTTTATAATAAGTATACATTTCCGGGATAAAAAGTACCCAGTGTGGTGCCCAGGATATTAAAGAATAATTATACCAAGTTTCATCGTAATCGAACCGGTAGTTTTTGCGTGATGCCTGAACAAACAGACAGACAGACAGGCAGACAGACAAAAATTTTTTTAATCACATTTTTGGGTTCGGTGTCGGTATAGTAACACCCCCTGCTATTTATTTTTTTGATATTTTTAATGTACAGAATTTTCACTTCTACAGATTTATTATAAGTATGGATAACAAAAAAGGTATACGTAATTTTATGATGCTAACTTTAGAAATGACGAATTTTCTTTTTTGCCACCTGGTGGAATTTCTAAAAATGCTTTCTTAGTGGACCCCTAGACCATATAAGGAACCTATTTGCCAAATTTGGACCTTCAAGTCCCAGCGGTTTGGGCTGTGCATTGATTATATAGATAGATTTTTACAATTTTATAATACTAGAGATTTGCAACTGATTTTGATTATTTGTAGGTCGTATTATGAATGTTATAGCTGTAATTTTATTAAAATATTTTTTTAAGTTTTATTAGCATTTAACCAGATAATTAACTAAATAAGGCTTGTATTAATGTCATGCTGAATTTGTGTAAAATTGCCTGTATTGTGCACCAAGGCACTTTTGGCTTCAATATCGATTAGAACCTTGCAATTAAAATTTTCAAAATATCTTCCGTGTACAGACTCTCGACCCTCTACAGTTTTATTACATGATAGATGTAGTTACAGATTCCCTGTCCTGTCCCTGTGTGAACTGTGTTGCAGGCAGATCATGCTCGATAAAGGGGCGGCGAGGTAGGAGTGGGAGATAGGTAGCTCTTCCACACAAGTTCCGCGTCAGCGGCGGGGGCGCCGTATACTTATCTTCTAGCAACTATCGGCCACGGTGACCTGGAGCTTGGGCAGATCTTGGGCATCGCTTTCATTATAAGAAGACTGAATTTAAAATGAAGAATTTTTTTTTACTGGTGGAAAGGTATAAAGACGGCAACGTGGCAGATTTCAGTAGTTTCATAATAACATTACAAACTTAAAATCAAATCTTTCTTCTTCACAGTATTAGCCATATCGCCCGTTTAACACATGAACACGACACCGTGTAAACCTCATGTCATGCAATGTGAAATGCGTGTTTGAGTGCATGCTATACAATTGAGGTGACGACACACAGCGGATTAGAGAGATTTTAGGAATGCATTTGTGTACTTATCTAATCAAAATTTATTTAGGTGCTGGTTTTATCTCTGTACCAAATTTTATCCCTGTAGTCATTAGAGTGTGAAAGAGTTACAAACATTACTCACACTTGACATGCAGAAGTATTTCAGTGTTTTGGTTCGAAACCCTCCGTGCGCTAGTCTGATTCGCACTTGGCCGGGTTTTTTAACGTGTGGAAGAAATCAGGTAACACCCGAACTCTAAGACGTTGGTTGCGATAGTAGTCAAAGTGTCGGGAACCCTGGGACAGCATCCTAAGGTTACCTGCCCCTAGACAAGTGGCACAAGCGTAAATCGCAAACGAAAGCATAACATATTATTATTTCGACCAATCACACTCAAGCACGTCACCGGCATGCAAATCGCGCGCCGCGGCGGGATCATGAGCTTGGGGTTGATTGGTCGATATATTCTATCCTTTCGTTAGCGATTTACGCTTGTGCGACTTGTCTAAGAGGGCTGGAACTTTTTGAGATTCGATTTACAATCGATCGATTCGTTTTATGATCGCGCGACTCGCCGCGTTTGGGATTTGATGGACCTCGGACGGGACCGCTCCCACTTTACCGCATTCACTGTACGACACGTAGAAGCGGAATCATCATACTGATTAATTTTGAGGGTTGATTCGATTGTGACTCACATCACGCCTGCTTTTCCAAGGCTTTTGTAGCTTTCTATTCCTGTTGTGTGCTGACAACTTTACATTGAGCTTCGCACGGCATGTCATGGTTCTCACTCTATAGGTAGGTACAAGCAGCGGTGTCAATATCGATATAGTTCTAAATCAGTTCACCATGCATTACAAACTTTTGATGGTTGTGTGTGTTTCAGGGTGGATACAAGGAGTGGTACGTTTTAATTTACTATATAAACATACAGATACGACTGTAAACCCGAAGGGGTAGGCATAGGTGAATTCCACAGTCACAGTTTGGCTTTATTATTTTTTTTGGTACCTATCTCTTAATACTTCGCAAGTATTTTCTTCACATTTTCGCTTGAAATACTACTCACAAGGTATATTCTTTAAGCCACATACGAAATATATATTATAATACTAGCTGTTCCCCTCGGCCTCGACGTGTAAAATCATAACCCTCCCTTTGCACAGTCGTTAAAAAAGTAGCCTATGTCCTTCCCGGGGTATCGAAGTATCTCTGTAACAAATTTTATCTGAATCGCTTTAGCCGTTTAGGCGTGAAAGTGTAATAGACAGAAAGACAGACAGACAGACAGGCAGGCAGAGTTACTTTCGCATTTATAATATTAAGTAGGGATTAGTAGGGAAGTAGGGATCTGTACACGTATTTTAGTGTAAAGTGGTTTCTGTTTTATGTGTAGGTACCAAGTTTCCGAATTTTGGCACCACCATTCGTATGTCCCAAAGACAAGGATGACGTCATAGATAAGCCTGATAACACCATCATTACGTGAGTACTTCTATCTTCCACATTAATATTAGAGACGAGCTAATGCCCACGACTCCACCCGCCTGGTGAGGTGTTCCGGTATCCGTCAGTTGCCAGTCGCTCGTTCCCGTTATAAAGTAGCCTGTCCTTTCCCTGTACCAAAATTTCATCAGAATTGGTTTAGTGATTCTGGTAAAAGCGTAGTAAACAAAGAATTTTTCATTTAAATATTGGCGGAGGCCTAAAAGCGTTCTTGTTGGATTTTTTCTTATTTTACTTCGCAAGGCAGTCATGGTTGTAGTTTTAGGTCTGAGGAGTGTTATTTGGAATCTCCACCCAAAGGTATAAAATGCTCCTGTGTAATAAAAAAATTACACATGAGCATTTTACACCTCTGGGAGTTACAGACGAGAAGGTACACTAGTACTCGTCTTCACGTCTGTAGCTCTCCACCACGTAAAATGCTCTTGTATTAAGAATACTTCGTTAGTACAGAATGATGTTTGTAATAGTTTGCAGACAGACTCGGGTACTGAAGTGAATTATACTTGGAGTATTCGATGGAACCCTCTAGTTAGTCCCACACAGCGCTTGACGATCGCGCTGTGGAGAGTGGTACGGAAACTAGAGAGACATCTGAACGGGCCGCAGGCAGAACCAGGTGTATACGTTATAGACAATACTGAAGTATGTACTACTTTTACATTCTTATTATCTTTACATACCACAATAAAAGTTTATACTTATGGATGCTTGTTACTCTTTCACGCTCAAACATTGGTTCCCCACGATCACGTTCATAGACAAGGTCCTATGTAAGCAGTTTCTGATGCAATCAAATAGTGATGCTTCCCTGTTCCGTATATCTGGATACTTAGATGCATTGCTAGTGTAGTGACCTTCCTGGTCTCACCCTTTGCATAGAAAGGACGTAGAACAACTTTGTTTTAAGCACCAGCCATAGCAAAAGCTGCATACTGCTGTGATCGATTTCTTTCTGTTCAGCTGCTAAGCGGTGTAAACTACATCCTAAACGTGACCGCTACATTCCCTGAGAGTGACGAAGTTGTGGAAAAATCGTTCTGTATCGACAACATTCAAGGAGATCAGAAGCTGCTGATAGAAGGGCAGTCAAGGATGTTCTCCATCGTGCTGGTCGGCGGACAAGAAACGTACGCTGATCTGAACTATGTGCTTGAAGCTCAGGTTACCACATGTTTTAGAACGCATGATTACTATGTAAGTACGAGTACATTGATGGTACATTTAAAGGATCTTCTATACTAATATTATAAAGAGGTAAAGTTTGTGTGTTTGTATATTTGTTAAATTGTAAGGGGTAATCTCGGGATCTACTGAACCGATTTTAAAAATTCTTTCACCAATAGAAAGCTACGTTAATGTGAAGTGTCATAGGCTATATAGCATCACGCTACAACGAATAGGAGCGGAGCAGTAATAGTAAATGTTTCAAAAACAGGGAAAAGTTATTCCTTTTGAGAGCTTCGTTGCGTATGCTGCGTGACTAATATTGTTTAACCGACTTTAAACAAGGAGGAGGTTACTCAATTCAACCGTTTTTTTTATGTTTGTTCGCGCAGAACTCCGTCGTTTATGGACCGATTTAGATTTTTTTTTTCGTTCGAAAATAGATACTCCCAAGGTGGTCCCATTTTAAGAAAGCTAGGATCTGATTATGGCATTGTGGACAAATCGAAAGGAACTTTTAAAAATTGTAGCGGCATCTAGGGCGTTTGTATAATTTTTTATTAAGGGTTTTAAAGTAGTACAACTTAATGAAGGTCTGGAGTCGATCTGATGATGGAGACGAAAGACAGTAGAGAGAATTCCCCAACGATATACAGCAGTTACTTTGTGTTTGGGTTTGATTAATTTGTACTGTCGAGAACTTTACACCTAGATAGATAGATTTTCAGTCCACACGACACTAAAAATAGTGAAAAAAAAAATTATCAAAAAAGAAACCGACTTCAAACAAAACTAAAAACTGAAAAATAAAATTTACTTAGCACAAAGTTAGTATATTCTGATTTATCAGATATCATCTATACTAATATTATAAAGAGGTAAAGTTTGTGTGTTTGTATATTTGTTAAATTGTAAGGGGTAATCTCGGGATCTACTGAACCGATTTTGAATATTCTTTCACCAATAGAAAGCTACGTTAATGTGGAGTGTCATAGGCTATATAGCATCACGCTACAACGAATAGGAGCGGTGCAGTAATAGTAAATGTTTCAAAAAGGGGGGAAAAGTTATTCCTTTTGAGAGCTTCGTTGCGTGTGCTGCGTGACTAATATTGTTTAACCGACTTCAAACAAGGAGGAGGTTACTCAATTCAACCGTTTTTTTTTTATGTTTGTTCGCGCAGAACTCCGTCGTTTATGGACCGATTTAGAATTTTTTTTTTGTTCGAAAATAGATACTCCCCAGGTGGTCCCATTTTAAGGAAGCCAGGATCTGATTATGGCATACTGGAGAAATCGAAAGGAACTTTTAAAAATTGTAGGGGCATCTAGGGCATTTGTAAACTTTTTTATTAAGGGTTTTAAAGTAGTACAATGAAAGTCTGGAGTCGATCTGATGATGGAGACGAAAGACAGTAGAGAGAATTCCCCAACGATATACAGCAGTTACTTTGTGTTTGGGTTTGATTAATTTGTACTGTCGAGAACTTTACACCTAGATAGATAGAATTTCAGTCCACACGACACTAAAAATAGTGAAAAAAAAAATTTACAAAAAAGAAACCGACTTCAAACAAAACTAAAAACTGAGAAATAAAATTTACTTAGCACAAAGTTAGTATATTCTGATTTATCAGATATCATCTATACTAATATTATAAAGAGGTAAAGTTTCTGTGTTTGTATATTTGTTAAATTGTACGGGGTAATCTCGGGATCTACTGAACCCATTTTAAATATTCTTTCACCAATAGAAAGCTACGTAAATGTGGAGTGTCATAGGCTATATAGCATCACGCTACAACGAATAGGAGCAGAGCAGTAATAGTAAATGTTTCAAAAACGTTGGAAAAGTTATTCCTTTTGAGAGTTTCGTTGCGTGTGCTGCGTAAATATTTATAGTTATGTAAAAAATATGTACCACCTACTACAAATAGTTTCTCTTAAAAAATTGCGCGATAGCATGTGTCTACCTTTGAGTTGGTTTTTTTTTTTTTTTTATACTACTTAGGTGGCAGACAAGCTTACGGCCCACCGGAAGGTTGGTAACCGTAGCCTATAGACGTTTGCAACACCAGAGGCGCTACACACGCGCTGCCGACCCGGGCGCAGGTTGTGACGACCTACAGTTGAAATTTTTCAAGCCTTCAACTTGGCTTAACGACTGTCATTTTACTGACAACCGGGACCAACGGCTTATCGTGCCTTCCGAAGCACGGAAACGCTCGTAAATAAATGTCACAAAGTGGTCCACGTGGTGGTCACCCATCCATATCCGGCCATAGCAAATGTTGCTTACTGCAGTGATCGTTTACAGAACACTGAGTCCGCGGGGCCAAAACCCTTTTTGGTGCACAATAACCATTTTAATGGCAATCATTTTTTTCTACAATAATGCCAAGGGATACCTCTTTCGTAAACGAAATTGTTCTTAAAAATAATGCGACGGCAATACACGCGACGACAAACCTTTCTCTCTCTCTCTCTCTCTTACGTAGTATTGAATATTAACGACGAGACGCTACGGGAGTAAACGCAACGTGACTGGAGTAAATGCGACGGGAGCAGGTAATATTATCTCTTATGGGGCGCAAACGAAGTTGCGCGGGTCAGCTAGTTATTCATAAAAAAGAAAGAACGAAGCGGACAAAAGGAAAAGACTTGAGCGAATCGGACTCGCACACAAATGATTCTGATTTTTTTTAACGTGAGTGAAAATCCCCAAGCATGTTATGCCGAACTCTTACCGACTAAAAAACCTCACGTAACGCCCAACAGCCTATCGTGGGGAGCCCCGAGTAAGCCCTCGGAAGGATGTCCCAGGACTCCCAACAGACCTACGGCCGCCACTGCGGTCTCGCCCAGGCGGTGGTTCGGGTGCTATCCCGCGTCTTTGGGGGGTTTCGGGTGTGAACCCGCTTCTAATGGGGGGGCGTGCGTGAGTTCCTCACGTCACGCTGCCGTCATGGGCCTGCTTCTGTAAGGACGGTGAGCAGCCCTCTCGCCGTCCTCAGACCTCCGGTCATGGAGGCCGATAGTCCTCGGCGAAGACTCGTCGGCGGCGCCCAAGCCACCGACAGCGGAACTCGGGTGGGAGAGTTCTCTCCCCTTCCCGGCCCGCCGCCGCCGCCTCTTTCACGAGCATGACCTGCTCGCAGAAAGAGCCGGCGCAGTCCCACTTACTCCCGCTGGAGATCATGGCTCGCACCATGGTCTCGAGCGAGAGAGTGTCCACGTCGAGACCCACTACGAGGACCTGGCGCTGTTGCGCCCACGACGTGCACTCCACCAGCGTGTGGAGCGCTGTGTCATCGCTGCGGTCCTCGCAGTGCTGACACTCAGCCGGTTTCCCGGTGTCTTCGCCACAGATACCTACCGAAGCTACCGTGCCCGGTAAGTACCTGTGACAACCGGTAGGAGAGAGCACCGTGTCTTCTCTCCAGCCACTCGTCCATGACCGGTCTGATGGCCGCGATTGTGGCGAATCCCCCCTTTGGACAAATGATTCCGTACTAAAAAACGTTTCCTGTATGAGTATGAGAACCCCCCTTTAGTATTAATTTTATTCTCATTTTTAGGATTTGTTAGGTGTAGCAGCAACCAAAATAATATATTTTGTGAAAAATTATCACGGTTTATGAGATGCAGCCAGGTAACAGACAGACAGAGACGGGCAAAGTTTCAGTATGAGGGTCTAGTTTTCACTCTTTGCGTACGGGAACCTACAAAACTGGCCAAGTGCGAGTTAAGGTATAAGTCCGATCTCGACCGCAAGCAGCATTGCGGTAGTAGGTACATGGCGGGCAGCAGTTAGGTGTCTCCAAGACAAACTTCTTACTAGTATTTTCTTTAACTTACTTTTAACAAATAATGGCCGATGTTCAACAATTTTTTGTTTCTAGCTAAAATCGGACCGTTAGGTGGTTGATTACTTTAGAGAAGGTAATGAACCTACTTCCTTTGAGTCTTTTGTCGGCAACATTTGGCGCGAGCAGTATCTACCCTTATTGTTTCACTTTAAAACTAACAATATTGTAATAGGTACCTGAAATAAAACATTTTAAAAGGGATAAAGTTATAAACAATACAAAAACAAAGACAAATGTTCCTAGACCCCTGGCCATTGTACATCGTGTGAAAGAACTTTCGTCTGAGTAACATAACAAGCACCTACTGTAGCAATACACGCAAGTGAAATGTTGTTGACATTTGGCAGGCGCTATAAATATATTATTTATTATGCTAGTAGCTATAGATAGGTAGTTAGATGGGCGGTCATTTCTTGTGTCAAAGTAGGGGTAGTTGATGAAGGGAGATTATGGAGTGAGTTAAGCTATATATAATCGTGCGCAATAGTAGAAAAGAAAAATCAGGAACTAACTAAAATTATTTTGCATCATACTATCATACTGTCGAAGAAATTTTACATTGAAGTAATTTTATTCCTTAAATTATTTCCACTGAAATACCAGTGAGTGGCTTAATAGCCCAATTATTTAACTAAATTTATATTATGTTAAAACGGAAGCTCTGGTAAGCATCAATTGCGTAAATTTTATTTAGTAAATTAATTGTGGGTAATTTTCATGTAAAAAAAAGTATATTTTAAGTAAATTTATTTTATCAGGCAGGCGTTTGTGAAATTTAGAAAGGGGGTAACGTTCTTTTGTATATTAAATGTTTTAAAATGGGGAGTAAAAATAATAAGTAAGGGAAAGTTTAGGGATATCTATGGTTGAAGAGGGTGTGTTTAAAGTATTGTGTTCTTTTCAGAATGAGCTTCCAAGTTTTGGGTTAGAAACCTCTGCCCATACCTATATAGCAACAGTTAATTAACTAACTGAATATTGATAATATAGGAGCAAACCCTATTGTTACCTCATATATTATTCCTGGCGAAAGGAAATCCCATCCCCAAGAGAAGTCGGATGAGTACCTAGTTTTTAAGTTAGATTTAGGTTGATTTTTTGTGAAATCTCAAATAAAATCAGTTATACTATAATCGTTGCGTTATTGACTCCAGGACAAATTATCTTACCTTACATAAAACTACTGAACCGCCTGGGAACTCCTGGGAATACTCTGGACTTCCCAGAAGCGTGTCATGGCGCCCGAACAGGGACTAACCCTGCTAACAAGAACAGCTTAAAATATTGCTTCGTAATATGAAACCATGTTATGCTAGTACCTTGGCCGCGAACAAAGATGCTTTGAAGTCTATAACAGCATTAAAAGATGCCTGTAAAAGTTATGAAAGGATTCACTCGTTTACAGCCCATTCGCGGGATCCTTCAAAGTTAGCACCGGATTTAGCTTACAATAATTGTGAAAATGTTAACAGTAAGACTTCAAAATTCAATAATAAAACTCAATTTAATGGATCTAGTTTTTCAAAAAATTCAAATATTAACTTTCAAAAATTCCACTCCAATGTTCCAAATAATTTTAACAAGAATAGGTCAGAGTCTTACGTTACGGCAGTAGGTTCACCAATGCAAAGAGATAATTTAAAATATTGTCCGCGATGTAAATCCTCGAGTCACTCGCTTAAGGAATGTAGGCGTTCAGATGTACTATGTTTTAGATGTGGTAGAAAAGGAGTTAAGTTTCCACAGTGTTCTAATTGTCAATCACAGGTTATGTCAGGTTCAAAAAACTAACTACAAAGGATTGCTGTGTAGTAAAAAAATCTAAGGAAATTATTAGTCATTGTAAATTTGATAGGCTGGATTGGGAGGATTGGCTTTCCACAATTCGTACTTTTTTCTCAAGTTATCATATCACAGCAATCCATGATAAAATACCGTCTAATGATGTGCGACCTTATGCTAGGGTGAAGGTTAGCGATATGTTTTATTGCGGGTTATTGGACTCTGGGTAGTACGGCTACTATTTTAGGAAATAACTCGCATATTAAGTTATTAGAATCAGGTCAAATAATGTACACCGATGATTTGATAATTTTTTCTGCAGCTGGGGGTCAGTTGTTAAAAGCCATTGGTTATTTTAATTTGAGTATACATTTTGAGAATCAATGTCACATTCTAAAAGCATTCATTGTACCTTCTATTACTGACACATTAATTCTAGGTATAGATTTTTGGAAAAAATTCAATTTATTTCCAAAATTTTGTAAGTCCATTACTTGGTCGAGCTGTCAACAACAAGATAATAAGTTATGTACAGTCGCGACCGAAAGTGGCAATTTATTATCGTTTAGTAATTTAACATCGGATCAGCGCGTGGCGGCCGATAACATAATACAGCAATTTCGATTGACTTCTACAAAGGTCCGTGGTTTGGGCTGTACCTCGTTAATAGAACACCGAATTGATACGGGCGACGCGTTACCAATAAGACAAAGGTATTATCGTATGTCGCCAGAAAAACAACGTATTTTATCCGAACAGTTAGACGAAATGTTAGAATTAGGGGTGGTTGAGAAATGTGACAGTCCTTGGTCATCTCCGGTTCTACTGATTCCGAAAAAGGATGGATCCCTTAGGTTTTGTTTAGATAGCCGTAAATTAAATTCTGTAACTAAAATAGATGCCTACAAGCTTCCCTACATGTCAGAAATACTTGATAATTTAAAAAATGCTAGATATTTAAGTAGTATTGATTTGTCGAAGGCATTTTGGCAGATAAAAATTGCTGAATGTGACAAGAATAAAACAGCCTTTTATATCCCTAAAAAAACTTCCTTTTGGACTCACTTCCGGTTCTGCGTCATGTCAAAGGCTGGTAGACAGCTTATTTTATAGTCCTGAGTTTGAAAATTCAGTTTTTGCATATATAGATGACATAGTCATTTGTTCTGAGTCATTTGAAGGCCATATTTCATTATTGTTAAAAGTGCTTAATAAATTGAAGATCGCAAATTTATGTATTAATTTTGAGAAATCTGTGTTTTTTAGGGATCAACTTAAATACTTAGGTTATATAGTTAATAAAAAGGGGTTACATGTCGACCCAGATAAAATTCAAACAATAGTTAAATACCCCGCCCCAACAAATAAAAAAGAGCTAAAGCGTTTCTGGGGTATAGTTTCGTGGTATCGCAAATTTGTACCTAGGTTTAGTTCAATTGCAGGTCCACTTAACCGACTCACATCAACAAAGAAAACACATAATAAAAGATTTATTTGGTCAAGTGAGGCGGATACAGCTTTCCATATTTTAAAAAATTGTTTGGTTACGGCTCCTATTTTAAGGTGTCCTGATTTTGATTTACCTTTTGAAATTCATGCAGATGCTAGTAACTATGGCGTAGGCGGAGTACTGACACAGACTATAAATGGTGTAGAACACCCAATTGCATATTACAGTCGTTCTCTGTCAGGGGCGGAGAAGAATTTCAGTACCACCGAAAGGGAAACCTTGGCAGTATTATCGGCAGTGGAACATTGGCGTTGTTACATAGATAACGGGAAAAGATTCACGGTTTACACCGATCATTCGGCGCTGAAATGGTTCCTTAACCTGAATAATCCAACGGGTAGGTTAGCACGGTGGAGTATTCGCTTGTCGTCATTTAATTTTGATATTAAACATAGAAGGGGGGTAGATAATGTGATACCTGATGCATTGTCGCGTCAAGGTAACATAACCGCTATTAAAAAAATATATATAAATTCTTTAAACACACAGGATGAGTGGTACTTAAATATATTTAACGGTTGTCAAAGTACACCTCTATCTTACCCAAATTATATCGTTAAACAAGGATTGTTATATCGTTATATGAAGTCTTCAATTACACTGTATAAAGAGTTTGAATGGAAGCAGGTAATACCTTCAGAACATCGTGAAAAAATTATTTCGGAAAATCATGCGAAACCAACAGCCGGTCATTTTAGTATTTTTAAAACTTACAAAAGGTTAACATTACGGTACTATTGGCCGGGAATGCATTCAGACGTGGTTAGGTTTATTTCTTTATGCGAGGTTTGCTTGGCTCAGAAAGCACAAAATCACTCTACTTTGGGCGAAATGGGAAGACCAAAGAAGTGTACCAGACCATTTCAAGTCCTCAGCATAGACTTAGTCGGTCCGTTAACGACTACACGTCTCCAAAACGCCTATGTCTTGGTAGTATCGTGTTGTTTTAGTAAATACTGTTTATTGTTCCCAATTAAACGAGCATCGGCCGAAATAATTACTAGATTATTAGAGGAAAAGGTTTTCCTAGTTCATGGCATTCCATCTACAATTATAATAGACAATGGGAAGCAGTTCGTTAGTGTCACGCTTAAACGTATGCTAGAAAAATATAAAATTCCTAAATTGTATTATACACCCTATTATTCGCCACAGATTAATATGGTGGAACGGTACAACAAGACAATAGTTACCGCCATTTCTTCCTTTATTAATGACGATCAGAGAGGTTGGGATTTAATTTTGCCAAAGATACAATTTGCGATAAACAGCGCAGTAAACGAAGTTACAGGATTCACTGCAAATTTTTTGACCTTCGGCAGAGAATTGGTTCTTATTTTTCTTATTCAATTATTCGTTAACAATTTTTACATTGTGTTCGAAATTTTTAACTATTATACACCTACACATAAATTTAAACAACAGTTAGCCGAGGTTCTCATTATATTGATTGTGAAGGCAATGACAGTATAGTTTTTCAACCCCGAGACGAATATGCGGAGAACCGTGGTGCATTGTCTTTAATTTTTGACAAAGTTCAATCACGTTTGATACAGGCACATAGTAGAAACAGTGAGCATTATAATTTACGTAAAAGACAGGCAGAATTTAACGTAGGTGATATAATATGGAAACGAACATTTTATTTAAGCGATAAAGATAAACATTTTTCGAAGAAATTAGCTCCTAAATATTTAAAGTGTAAAATTATAGGAAAACGATCTCCTTTGGTTTATGAGCTTGCTAATGAATTTGGCAAAAACATTGGAACGTGGCATATAAAAGATTTTAAACTTAATAATTACAAAGAATAATTAATTATAATCTTCATAAAGTAATTCAATAATTTAACCTTGTAGCTAAAAATAGTCAAAGTAAATCGTAGTATCATTTTATTTTTCTCATAAGTATGGGTAGTTGTGAAAATCATGTGAATATCGTTAGGCTGCTTACAGACTGCATTTCATCACATAATTCCACAAGTGTAAGGACAGGATACGGTTTTAAAGAATAATGTTGAGATTTAGTATAAAATTTAAGCTAAATTCTCTTGTATATAAGAATTGCGTCATCATGTGATTATATTGATGACACAAGTGTGCATGAGTATTTTATGAGCGTGATGTATGAAAGGCACATTATTCAAAGGAATGAGTGAGTCCGGTGAAATATGAAAGTTGAAATAGTCAATAGGTATCTTTGCAAACAAACTGCATAGTTAAAAAAAAAAATCCCTTATTCTAGAACAAAATTAACTTCATTTTATTTTTAGAGTTTATCAACTTAAATTAAAGTAAGTAAGACAAGAATAGCAATATCAGGTAAATTATTTAAAATGAATGTTGATTTACTTTTGGATGTTGTCGCGGACAGTCAAACATACACGAGAAATTTAAGTCAGTGTGTAAGAGACCTTATGAATAATTGTGAAAATTTATGAGGGTACCTCAAAATATTGTTAAGCTTGAGGTCACATTGTGAATTCATGTCATGATAAGTGAAAGTTGTGGTGTACGTGCCGTGAGTTTTGTAAAATTACGAAATATTAAGAATTACAAAGTTATGAAAGTTTTATGCACATGCAGTGATAAATAAGTAATGCATACATTGGAAAACGTTATTACATATGATTATTGGATAGCAGTGAAATGTTAAGGTTGGTACATATGATTGTTTCTTTTCTGGGTTGTTTTGATATTTTTTTTGGGGTAAGAATGCTGGTAGGATGATTCTGTAGGTGTATTCAGTGCTATATTTCTGTTTCTTGGTTTTTTTGTAGTAAATACTGCCACTCGGAAGCGGTAAGCTTGCCCTCGCAGATTTACGTAGTACTATAGGAAGCTCTTAAAGGCTTGCTTATCATATGCAAATATATTGCATTCAGTTATATAGGCATATACAATGTTATTACACCGTTGTATATGTTGTTATATAAATTTTCTTCTCTGAGACGGTTATAGAAATCTCAGTCTTCAATTCAAGCCATATTCTATATTACATTCAGGCGGTTCGTATTACCTGAATCTTTTAATATTAAGCCTTAAATACGTCTTTCTTCTATCTATCTTGTTAACACCATCAGGATTACTCTATTGGAATAATTAAATTATATATTTTTGGGAGACATTATCTAAGTATTCAGTTGTTATATATTGATTGTTATATACTAATTCAATCTTGTTAAATTGAATTAGTATCCTTAAATTTTGTCTGTAGGGACAAAATTTTCTCTCGGGGGGGGGATATTGTAGCAATACACGCAAGTGAAATGTTGTTGACATTTGGCAGGCGCTATAAATATATTATTTATTATGCTAGTAGCTATAGATAGGTAGTTAGATGGGCGGTCATTTCTTGTGTCAAAGTAGGGGTAGTTGATGGAGGGAGATTATGGAGTGAGTTAAGCTATATATAAGCGTGCGCAATAGTAGAAAAGAAAAATCAGGAACTAACTAAAATTATTTTGCATCATACTATCATACTGTCGAAGAAATTTTACATTGAAGTAATTTTATTCCTTAAATTATTTCCACTGAAATACCAGTGAGTGGCTTAATAGCCCAATTATTTAACTAAACTTATATATGTTAAAACGGAAGCTCTGGTAAGCATCAATTGCGTAAATTTTATTTAGTAAATTAATTGTGGGTAATTTTCATATAAAAAAAGTATATTTTAAGTAAATTTATTTTATCAGGCAGGCGTTTGTAAAATTTATAAAGGGGGTAACGTTCTTTTGTATATTAAATGTTTTAAAATGGGGAGTAAAAATAATAGTAAGGGAAAGTTTAGGGATATCTATGGTTGAAGAGGGTGTGTTTAAAGTATTGTGTTCTTTTCAGAATGAGCTTCCAAGTTTTGGGTTAGAAACCTCTGCCCATACCTATATAGCAACAGTTAATTAACTAACTGAATATTGATAATATAGGAGCAAACTTTATTGTTACCTCATATATTATTCCTGGCGAAAGGAAATCCCATCCCCAAGAGAAGTCGGATGAGTACCTAGTTTTTAAGTTAGATTTAGGTTGATTTTTTGTGAAATCTCAACTAAAATCAGTTATACTATAATCGTTGCGTTATTGACTCCAGGACAAATTATCTTACCTTACATAAAACTACTGAACCGCCTGGGAACTCCTGGGAATACTCTGGACTTCCCAGAAGCGTGTCACTACCTAACATTCTGTCGAAATGGAAAATAAAACGCCTAATTAGGCCATTTCAAATAATTTTACTAATAACCGACCAAGTGCAAGTCTGCCAAGTGCAAGTCTGGCGCATGTGGACGTACCAAAAAATCGTAAAAAAATAAAATAAATAAACAACACGGACAAGAAATGTGGAAATTTCAACTATCTAGCTATCACTGTTCATGAGATACAGCCTGGATTAACATAGTCGGATGGACACGGAGTGTCGGAAATAGGATCCTGTTTTCACCCTTTGGGTACTGAACCCTAAAACAATATTCGTTGGCCGTCGTTATTTGACAGTACTCCATTGAAAACAATGCTTTGTTTGTGCACTTCTTTTACATAAAAATTTTAAGTGTTACCAACAAGTTTATTCATGGTTAAAAAGGATTTGTAAATTTTTGCTTCACGTACACACGCAATAATAAATCTAAATCCAGACAAGTATCTCGACGAACCAAAGAACCGCAAAAAAAACACGTTTGCTGTCTGGGAGCCGCGCCTTAAATTATTTGTAGGTATTCATTGCTATAGCGGCAACAAAAATGCATTATCTGTGAAAATTAAAGAACCTTTTCCCAACTCAATTGGGGTTGGCTTTCCAACCTAACTTTGATGTGGCTGAAATTTGATTTTTCCATGAATGAAAATAAATAAATAAATGAAACCATTAATTGGCGATATCGAAATTTTGTCGTCAGACTTGTTAGTGTATAGGATAGGTACAATATATATCGAAGTGTGATAGCTAGACAGTAAAAATTTCAGAGATGATGTACCTATTTCTATTGCCGTTCCAAAAAAAATAGAAAAAGAAAATGGGGCTCTCATACACAAACATGCTTTTTGTCGTAACGATACCGTCTGCATCTGTGCGCAAGTTCGAGTCGCCTTTAGCCGAGTCTTATATACGCCATAGAATCAGTAGGTATTCAGAAGCAAAATAACATCAACTTCCATGTTTCAACAAGTTCGTGTGGTCGGTGTGGAGCGCAAACAGCAGCGTGGATGTCTCGTACGCCAGAGGCTCGAGACTGGAGATCGTCGCCAATACCCTGACGCCTGGCCTCTCATACGATGTCCTCTGCAGAGTGTTCAGGCATTCTAATGGGGAAAGAATTACTGAGGTAAACTAAGTCTATTCGATATGCCTAATAGTTTAAGTAATCTAACCTGGAGCGCCAGCAGTAGTAATCAGTTGATTAATCCATTCGAATTCGTATTCGAAATTCTAAGAGGTCAGACAAGCCACGGCCAAAAACCTGATGGTTGGTAACCGTAACCGCCTATGGCCGTTTTCAACACCAGAGGCGCTACACATGGTCTTCCTAACCAGGCGTGAGTTGTGACGACCCGCTGTTATTTTTTTTCAATTTGTCCATAAGGCACATATTAAATAACTGCTAGACTACAGTGATCGTTGACAGAACACTAAATCCGCGGGCTCACGAACTCTTCGAGTTATAAGATAGGTACGAAAATATCTCTGTTTATGTTACAGAACGGACTCCCATTCAAAGTCTTTCATCGCGACTTAAAAGTTACCTTCAATATCGACGTACTCCTCATTACTGTTGGAACCACATTTGATATACAAACAGACATTCAGACCATTGATTACCTTCGAAATGAACTTGAGGTAAGCGAGGTTTTTGTCCTAGTTTTTTTTATGAATTTTGTTACTTTATATAGTACGAGTATACTTCTTGTGGTCTGGGTCGTGCTGCGAGTATTGACGTAGTTGATTTACTTACTAACCAAATTACAGTATAAAATCAGTGGCAGTGGAAAGTGGGCTGGCATTTTGAAAAAAAATATTTCATTAATAAGTATAATAGTTTAAAAAACTAAAAAACACGCTTTTAGCACGTCACGTGACAATTTTTTTCGTATTCCGGACAGCAAACCCTTTAATTTGATACCCATATCGTGGAGGATGGAGGTGCATTTCAAACAGCTTGTCCGCCATCTTAGACGTCCGCCATATTGGATTTAAGTCACATGACTATTTTTTTCGTATTCCTGACAGCAAACCCTTTTATTCGATACCCATATCACGGGGGTGGATTTCAAACAGCCAATCCACCATTTTGGGGAGGCCGCCATATTGGATTTGTAATGATTTTTTTAGCTAGTCATGTATTGTCATCAGAACTCAGCCTGTACGAAGGACGGGAAGTGGACCAAATTAACATTCCAAGATTTTCTTACATACATAGTTACAAGTGAAGCTAATAAAAGCGTGTTAAAAAAAAACAAAATACTCGTAGTCCATTTGGCCAGAGGCCGTCCTACCTCACGTTTACTAAGACGTGTTTTCTCACTCCTGAACTCGTTTGCTCGGTCATCAATTCTTGTAAAGATATATGGCCTTTTAGAGATACAGTATACAACAATGCCGGTATGTCAAAGCATACCGGATAGTAAATAGTTCATTGTCTCTTCTTTCTTTGAGCACGGGCTTCGTCGGTTTCATTTTTTTTTTAAGATTTTAGATTGAAAGGTTCCACTGACAATTACGAAAACACTTTGTACTACCATTTTATAATTATGGCGGCAATGGGCGTAAGAAAGAAGTTACTAAAAGAATACTCTTATTGGCAGTCAACGTGTTAATGATTTTATATAATAACATTTCGGATGGACGGACGGGACGGTGCGGTGTGATGAATGGAAGCGCTCAGCCTCACTGATTCAAACGATCACTGCGTAAGGCTAGGTCTGGTCTAGTAATCTAATACCTACACCTAAGGGTGTATCTGTAGGTATTAAATCTACTAGAAATTTCAAAACTTAAGCTCTACTGGTTGGTATTTTTTTGTTTGAACAGAAACTATTTGTTTTAGATAACCTGGAAATGTACACTAAATGGAGAGCGCTTTGAAGATTTCTATATTCACGATGACTGTGTTATAATATTTCCCTTGGGTCTGCCTGTTATAGGAGAGTAAGTGTTATAATTTATTTAAAGTGAGAGAAAATTATTTAATAAGAATTTTCTGAAGTTGTTCTGTGAAAATGTCTGGTACTACAGACCTAGCCACCAAATACGTTAGAGCCCTAGGGCGATGTCTTTGACCTGTCTTCGGTCTGAGGATGACCGCTGGGCTATAGAAGCAGGCCCAGTTTCACGCACGTCTTACGCCCTGAGCCCTGAGAAATAAGCTAGTTAACACCAAAACGCTTAGACGAGGCCGTGATGAGAGTCGATCTGCCAAAAGCATAGCCAGACTGCCAAGAACCCTAGTTTCCCGGGGTTCCTGCACTAGAAAGACCGGCAGGACCGTATGACTTTTGATCAGTTTCAATAGGCATGATATGGGTATGGGTATACCATACGTTAAAAAGTTAAAAAGGGGCAATATCTTTTACATTTTATAGAAGAAAGAATAATGAGGGCCCCCATAGTACTCTTTCAGAATTAGTTCCAGTTTTTTTCAAAGCTTAGTAAATTAATAATAATAATAATAAGTGGATGATGTTGCTACAACAGTAAGTACTCAATACAATGATGAACTAAGGAGTGTTTTGGAACGAACGATTCAAGAGTATAGGTTTTGCGATCCCGTGTGTCGCCCACGTATACCGCGTTTGCCAACGCATAAAAAAAACATGGCTCTAGTGAGCACCCTGGACTCGGTTCTACCAAGCTATTTCAATACTTGTGTAGATATTAGTGATGCACACTCAATTCTGTATTGCGCGGCTGTAGCAGTTTGTCGCGTGGCTGGTGTCAAATTTCCTAAAGTTGAGCCAGCTACTAGACCTAAGTCTGTTCCAGTCTGGCAATGCAGGATTGAGCGTCGTATCACCGAGACTAGGGTGCTCATTGGTAAGCTATGCTGCTTCAGGGGGGGTAATACACGACCCAGAGTGATGCGTTTTGTGACTCGTGCATTTGCGGGGACAGATATTAGTCCTCGCGAATTCTCTGTACGAGTCGCGGAACGCATTGACTACCTGAAGCAGAAAATTTGTGCGTGGGCAAACCGTATACGGCGATACAAGAAGAGAGTGGGTAGATATATTCAGAATCGTTCGTTTCAAAAAGATGAGAGGTGTGTATATAGAAGATGGGAGCAACCCGATTCAAGTATGACTAATATGTGCCTACCTGATGCCGAAACCACAAGCACATTTTGGCGAGGTATTTGGTCGGCGCCTATTAGTCATACAGAGTGTGATTGGATGCGGGACGTCGGGCGGTCATGCGAGTCTATTGAGACCATGGCACCAGTCATAATAACAACTGTTGACATTGCTAGTGCAGTTCGTTCGTTGCCCAATTGGAAATCAACTGGGCCGGACGGACTGCACAATTTTTGGCTCAAATGGTTCCATAGCTCGCATGATTGTTTGGCATCTTGCTTTCAGTCATCACTTGAGTCCGGATCGCTCCCATCTTTTATGACTTCAGGTATTACACACCTCCTCTATAAATCCGGTAGTACCACGGACCCGAAAAAATATAGACCGATAACTTGTTTGCCTACGGTCTATAAGCTTCTCACATCTATTTTGAGAGTTAAATAATCATCTCATATAGAAAATAATTGTATTATGTCCAACTCTCAAAATGGATGTAGAAGCGGGTCACGTGGTACTAAAGAACTCCTTATTCTTGACATGGTCATTAATCAGCAGGTTCGTCGTAACCGGAGAAATCTGGCGACATGCTGGATTGATTACAAGAAAGCCTACGACTCCGTGCCACATACATGGCTGTTGAGGGTGCTAGAGTTGTATAAAGTTGATACAACTCTTTGCACCTTCTTGAAGGCATGTATGGGGCAATGGAGAACGGCTCTTGTTTATCCAGGATGTCGTCAGATTCTTGGGAACGGTGAACCTGTCAAGATTGAGAGGGGTATATTTCAGGGTGATAGCCTGAGTCCCTTATGGTTTTGTCTAGCTCTGAATCCTCTCAGTACTTTACTGGAGGGTTCAGGGCTAGGCTATCAGTTTAGGAGAGGAGGTCAAGTTGTTTCCCACCTTCTGTACATGGATGACTTGAAATTATTTGCCTGCACCAATTCCCACTTGATAGAGTTACTCAAGATAACTGAAACCTTTAGTAATTCTATCAAAATGGAATTTGGTGTAGATAAATGTGCAGTCATGCATGTAAAGAAGGGACGGATTGTGGAATCTGAAAGAGTACAACTTTCAGATTTCACAAAACTTAAATCCCTCTCCGCAACTGAAACCTACAAATATCTTGGTATGTCGCAGGCTTTAGGTATTGCTGAGACAGGCATGAAACAAGCGTTGATGGATCGTTTCTTTGGCCGCCTGAAAAAAGTACTGAGAAGTCTTTTATCAGGTGGTAATAGGGTGCGAGCCATCAATGGTTGGGCCATGCCTGTCTTAGGATATTCCTTCGGCATACTGAGATGGACTCAGACAGAACTTGACACCCTGGATAGAAAAGTCCGTTCGTTGTTGACTGCAAACCGGATGCATCATCCGCTTTCGTCTGTAATGAGGTTGTATATCCCACGGAAATGCGGCGGTCGTGGTTTTTTAAATATCAAGACGTTGCACAACCGTGAGATATACAACCTTAGGGAATATTTCCTTCATGCGGACGTGGGTATGCATCGGGATGTAGTAACAATAGACAGCGGACTGACCCCTCTTTCTCTTGCCAAAGAGAACTGGCACAAACCAGTAATACTAACTACCAATGACCGCAAGGAGATATGGCAGAGTAAAGAACTGCATGGACGATTTTATCGGGCCTTACATGGGCCCGATGTAGATTTACTAGCATCAGTATCCTGGCTACGTTTTGGTGATCTGTTTGGAGAAACCGAAGGTTTTGTCTGTGCAATTACTGACGAAGTTGTTATGACGAATAACTATCGGAAGTATATTTTGAGAGATGGTACGGTTGACATATGTCGGGCATGCCACCTACCGGGTGAATCTCTCAGACATATTATTTCTGGTTGTTCTCGTCTTGCCAACGGGGAGTGTTTACATAGACACAACCAAGTGGCCAGGATTGTCCATCAGCAACTTGCACTAAAATATAATCTTGTTGATTCAGAGGTACCGTATTATAGGTATGTGCCCGACCCAGTTCTTGAAAATGGTCGTGTTACATTGTATTGGGATCGATCTATTATGACTGACAGGACTATTGTGGCCAATAAGCCTGACATAGTGGTAATAGATCGATCAGAGCGCCTAGCAATAATCGTTGACATTACCGTCCCACATGACGGAAATCTCGTGAAGGCAGAAAAGGAGAAACAAATAAAGTATTTGGATTTGGCTCACGAGATTGTCGACATGTGGGATGTGGATTCAGCGATTATTGTTCCGATAGTCGTATCAGCGCATGGTCTGATTGCCAAGAGCCTCGATCAACATCTAAAGAGGCTCGCGTTAGGTAGTTGGGTCAAGAACCAGATGCAAAAGGCAGTTCTCCTAGACACGGCACGCATTGTGAGGAGGTTCCTGTCTCTGCAGCCCTAACCACCGGTAGCTTGGTCCCTGTACTCGATACCGGTGGGACACTATTTTTTTATATTTTTAAATATATTTTTTTGTTTTATACTAATGTATTTAAAAATCTAAATTAATATGTATAAAGTAGTAAATAAAGGAAATAATAATAATATATTTATTTGTCACTAAAAGATTTACAATAATTAACATTGGTAATACTTGGCTCCTCGTCTAAGGCAATCATTAAGAGTAGATAGACTGATTTTTTTTAACGTTTCGAATGGCACCTGAAAAAATGCTTGGACGGCGCAAAGTCGAGACATACTCGTAATAAACTCACACATTCCTTTCGGCTATTGTTTTCCTTGCTGCCTGTTTTTTTCAAAATCAGTGTTTGGAAAAGTATCTCTTTTATTTCTGTCTTTCCAAACTAAGAACTTAGCCGGTTTTATAACGGCTAATTTAATTATTTCTTTTATAATAATTGAACGAAGCGAAACGAAGCGCTCGTGGCCCCGCGGACTCAGTGTTCTGTAAACGATCACTGCAGTAAGCAACTTTCACTATGGCTGGTCCTTGGATGGGTGACCATCCATGTGATCACTTTGTGACATTTATTTGAGCGTTTCCGTGCTTCGGAAGGCACGTTAAGCCGTTGCTCCCGGTTGCCAGTAAAATGGCAGTCGTTAAGTTAAGTTGAAGACTTTATTTCAACAGCAGGCAGTCACAACCTGCGCCTGTCCATTTAAACACGGCAATACGGCTCACCACCTATTACGTGGGACAAATTATACAAAGGTGAGATGTGGGCATATAATATGCCTCTGCCTACCCCTTCGGGGATAAAAGCGTGACCATATGTATGTGTATAATAATTATTGTAATTTGTTATGGGCTTATCGTAATTTGAATTTGACTTAAGCTTCGAAAATACTTTAAAAAAAGAAGATCCTAATCTATTGATTTTTCTTAGTCTTATAAGTTTAATGCACATTGTTCTTGTGTTTTAGTGTGAAACGACTATTTCTTTATTTATTTAGGTCTTCCCACAGCTCGTGCGTACAATAACTATTACTAAAGTAGACAATAAGTAATAGGGCTACACACTAGCCAATTACGGGATAAACAACATTTTTTAAAATGCGTAACATTAAATTAAATTTCTATAAACACAAGGACATTAAAAATTCAATTTCTATCACAAGGACAATTATACAAACAGACAGATGCGAGACATAAATCATAAAGTGTAGTGTATGATTATAATTATCTACCATTCAACATGGGTACTGCTTAATAAATAATTAGGTTTACCACTGTTGACCGAAATTCATATGATCACTTGACGTCTGACCGAAAAAACATTAGGTCATTCTACTTTTGATCGAATGAACAATTGACCAAAAGAGTTTTTATCGAACAAACATTTGATATTTTTACTACTGACCGAAAGAACGTTTGGTCGAAAAACAGTTGACTCAAGAATATTTTAACAAACAAAAGCGAAATAAGTAGAATTCGGTACTGGCACTCGCCGGCCGCTGCCGCGGCATGCTCGCTTCGCTCGCTCGGCTCGTGCGTTGTGGTTGCAGTTCTAACCTAACCTAACCTAGCCATTTTGATACAGCTTCTGTTAAAATATTCTTTAGTCAACCGTTTTTCGACCAAACGTTCATTCGATCAGTAGTAAAAATTCCAAATGTTTGTTCGATAAAAACTCTTTTGGTCAATTATTCTTTCGATCAGTAGTAGAATGGCATAATGTTTTTTCGGTCACACGTCAAATGATCAAATGAATTTCGGTCAACAGTGGTAAACCGATTTTCCTCTCGTTAAAAAAGGGGTAGTAGTATCACATCATGTGGTATAATTGAACTCTTTCCGTGAACAATTTTATTCACCAGCGACTCACAAAATTGTTATTATTCCACAGGTATATTGTGTCGGTGACAATCACCGTCACAAAAAGTTCATTGTGTACCCATTCAACTGCGCGTGTCATCACCATGGAACAACAACTACCTACCATCGAGGTTAAGTAAACACCCAAGTAAACTATTGACATTCCTTCTAGGGATCCTCTATCGTAGGATTATGTCTATTGTTTTCGATTACAGGTTTATTTGACACCTAGGTTGGTAAATAAAGATAGTATAGTACATCTAAGCGCGAACATCAGTGATGTGGTCCCAGGGTGTTCAGTCGCTTGGTATTTCATAGAAGAAGGTCTTTCAACTGCTAACTCAAACAATGCTAATACCTATGCAGTGAATGAGGTGACTATTACTAATTCTTTTAATGAACTGCAATAACACAAAAATGAGCGTTCTGGCTATTTTTGGCGTGATAACGTATTATAAATCGATGATCGCTTGTTGCGCGCAGGAAAAAGTGTCACGTTAAAACAAACAAGCGATAGAGAGGCACGATGGACCTAGGGTTCGATATTTTACTCCATCTGCCGATTATGTTTATGTTTTCATTATAACGTTATCACATAAAAAATTATAATCCGTAAACTGACTATATACAACGTCCTTTTTTGTACAACGGAGGTCAGACAAACTTCTCAGGTAAAAAAGTGGTTACCGTAGCCTACTGATGTGGCCGCTACAGACGGCCTTGTGGTGGATAAGGGTCCGTTCACACAGACCGGCTCGGAGAGCATCGGCGCGCACTTTTCTTTTCACACAGACCGGATCGGATACGCTCGGAGTTGGTCGGAGAGGAGCCGCCAACTATTTCACACAGACCGGCTGCAAGCGGATGCGCTCGGAGCCGGTCGGATGCGCTCGCAGCCGGTCGGATGCGCTCGCAGCCGGTCGGATGCATCGAGTGCATCGATTTACTACAAAGGCAGTACCAGTATTCCAAGTTTTGTTTTCGGGTAAACGGGTGCTTTTCGGAACATGGTTTTAGATAGCTCCGATGAAGAAATATATTAATTTTTCATCAGTCATGTTTTCGTATAAGTGCACACAACTGTTCTGTTTGAATTGTGCTATCAAAATGGCGGTCTGCGTAGGGAGGCGCGCACGCAATCGGAGCCGATCGGCTGCGCGACCGGGAAAGAGCACGCAATCGGAGCCGATCGGCTGCGCGAGCTAGAAAGAGCATGCAATTGGAGCCGATCGGATGCGCGAGCGGGAAAGAGCATGAAATCGGAGCCGAACGGCTGCGCGAACGAGAAAAGTACGCGATCGGAGCCGGTCAGCTCCTCTTATTATTTCACACCAAGCGCGTTCAAGCATTTTCAATGACAAAAGCAGTGCACATGCAAAAATAAACCTTACTTCAAACAATAAAAACTCTGTTTTCAACGTGATAAGAATCTGCTCTCCTCTCCGAGCCGGTCTGTGTGAACGGACCCTAATTGTTGCTGACATTTCCATCTACAAGATAAGTCAACCTTCTGAATTTAATCATCACTTTCACACCATGAGTCCCGGTGACTTAACCTCACGCCTGTATTAGAAGCCTATATAGACGTAGCCTCTACGGCGTAGCTGTACTGCTACGCGGTAGAGGCTACGCGAAATACAGTGTCGGTTTTGTGATTAGGCAGAGCGTGGGATAACAAATTAGAGATAGTACAGAATCTGATGGAAACCTACATACTAAATTTGCTGAAGCTAAGCACACAACCACTGCAACCGCTCTGTTATTCGGTTAGTTACTCACCAGCTTACACAGAGGAACTGACAGATGACTCTTTTCCTGGGCGCCTTTCTTCAGAGTTGGTTGTGTGTATGCAAGGGTAAGTTAGGTCTCTGACGAAAGCAACTGGTAAGGTGTACACACATATATTTAGTAAGATACAGTACCTACAGAGCAATAGGGTAAGAAAACACGTAGACAGACAGAAGTTAAGATTAGGAAGACATAAGAATAGTACAACTATAGACAGATGGACTCACACAGTAGGCACTAGTACTACGGTACTAATCTACTTCAGCATGAGCAGGTTACAAATATTTCACGCCCCTTATGCGGCTACACACTACGAGTAGGTCGTGAGTTACTGGTACCGGCCCAAGATGTGAGCTGAGACCGACACAGGACCGGTTGACAGAGACCGTCGTGCTCGTAGTTGTGAGAAGCTCGTGCTGACCACGTACTCGTTTGTGTGTCTCAGGTTTACCATCAGAGTCTAGGCCGCTTCGGAGCGTACTAAGAACCCTGTCGTGAAACAAAACGCAAATAAGTTGCGGTCAACACGACAGGCTAGGATCGAAACCCATTGGCAATAAGAAAGGGAAACTTACCAGTATCCTGGGTAAAAGTAGGTAAACAAAATTTTAATAATAACCTCTCTTCTTTTGAGGTGCAAATATTATAAAGTGCTTGAGCGAATACAGACTAGAGGCACAGAGAAAGCGGCAAAAGACACAGAACCTCACAGCAAGGCTATCTATGTCCCCATCTTGGAATGATTGAGAGCCGTACTCATAATGTGACTGTCATCATGATTTACCAAGGTACCATAGACAACCTCATTAGCTGACCAAAGCTAGGCAAGGAAGATAAAATATAGAACGTGAATCGACTAACAAGAAAAAAAAACACAGACCCGAATACTTAACCACTCAACCTATCGAATGCCCACTTGGTTACTACAACTTTCATTAAATAAATAGTTATTCATTATATTATTGTTAAGTAGTAAACATAGCGTCAATTGAATCTTGCAACAGCCAGCGCCACCTCGACTGCGGTCGAGAAGTTCGAATGAAGCCGATAGATGGCACTGAAACACAGAAAAATCGATATAATCATATCTGTGAAAAATAACTGTTACAACCGCTCACATAGTTCACAGACACGAGGTCAAGAGACTTTCATAGTAGTTTTCGATACTGTTTTGTGTGCAAGTGTGCATAGCAGAGGGTAGGAGTTAAAAAAAGGACATTAATGATGTTTCCATCTGTACTATCTCTAATTTGTGGTGGGACACCCAGTCATGACGGGAAGTCCCTTACATAGCCACTATAATATGGTAAAGTTTATGGATGTGTATGTTAGGGATATAGTAAGATGAGGAGTTCTATAAGTATGGGTATGTCAGAGGTATTCTTAGGAACCACTAATCAATTGAAACGAATTAATTTTATTTCATTTTATACTGGATTATTGGCACTTGATGGATATGTACAAGTAATTAGAAGCAGTGCCTTTGATAGTGCCGTAAGGCAAAACCCGTCATGCTATTACAAGTGCTTTATTTTCATCATTAATTTTATGTTTAGAGGTGAACCTATAGTGAAATCTTCCAGGGAAGAACCAGAGTGCACAGCTAAGTTATAAGTATCTTGTGTTGCTAATATACTCATAAATAAATATTGTTGGACATCTTCACACATCATCATCTAACCCAAACTAAGCTATAAGCTTACATATGCTATGGGATCTAGACGACTGATAGACATACTTATATATTTCTAAATACAAACATATTATACAAAGAAAACACCCATACTCCGAACAAACATTTGTGAATCACAAAAATATTTGAACCGACCCAGGACCTCCAGGTCCACAGGCGGTATCACTTCCGACTACACCACAGAGGCAGTCTCTCATACGTCTAAACTCATATCTTTTAAACATCGTTGTTGTAGACTGGAATTCCAATATCAGATGAGGTAAACTTTTATTCTCTTGAAGAAAACTTTTTGAACGAGTTGACAGATTACTCCAATGAGACAAGTTGGAAGCTAGTGGAAGCACAGCTGGAAGCCGCTTCAGGCACAGCACGAATTGTTGTCAAGTGTCAATGTGATAAGATTGATAATTGTAACACTGAAGGTATTGTCTATGCTGATGTGACGTTGGCAGCAAATGAGAAGCCTACTCCTGGAGATGTTCTCGTAAGTAAATCGTTCAATCAAATCAGTCTAACATAGTTGACTGCTGGACATAGGACTTTTGAGAGCGTGGTTGGCCTAACAATACCGCGCTAGTCAGATGGGTTGGTACTTACTAGGTTGAAGGTGAGGCTGGCTATTGTTCTGAAGAAATTGGTATGAAACTATGCAATAGTATCCAGCCGTATATAGTACCTATCATTTAACCCCCAACCCATATGATAGCTCATTAAATAGTTGGTATATTCTGCTATCGAGTCCTATTCAGGCGCTTGTCTACAGAGAGAAACTCAAGTTTGAATTCAACGGCTAGTGATGACTCAAACGGCTGGCTACGGCTTATCATATGCCTAATGAAAGAGGCTCTTAAGCTTAATAGTATTAATCAAATATAGAATATACTTATACATTTTCAGGTGATGCCAGAAACTGGCACGGCGATGGAAACAATGTTCCGAATCAGTACAATTGCCTCTTCAGATCCAAATCGTCCGCTGCAGTATACTTTCTTTTGTGATCTGGGAGACAATGACTCTCTAACTATAGGCACGTATGTGGAACATTTGGCGATTGAAACTCTATTGCCGTATAAAGGTACCTATTTTTTGCCAATTTAAGGGTCTGTTTAACAGGGAGAATTTCTTTCACGCTAGTGGCAAAAATCGTATGTAATTATCTCACTGCAAAGCTAGCTAAAACTCGTATTAATCAATATATACGCGAATGTGACAATTGCACGAGAGACTCGCTTCCGAAACAGTGTTTATTATACAGGCAAAAGTGACAACTGTCACTCGAAAGTAAACTCTTAACTGAAGAGTCTGTCTCGAATGGTGAAGCTCGTAAGAAGAACTGTATGGTATGTTTACAACGGTTCGGCCTAGGAGAGTTTCAATAGCGTGGGGCGAGACTTGTGGTGAGGCTCGTGACATTTGTTTATACAAGGCGAGCAACACGAGCCTACAAAAAGGCCACTCGCGTGCGAGAACCTCTTCTAGTGTAACAGAAACTTTTCAAACAATATAATGTTAAAAATGCCAGTTAAATAATGCGTATAAGGTTGTATTTTCTGTGGTGTATGTGGACAAGGGACAAACAAAAGAAATAAGCTTTTTTTAAATTATTTTTGCACCTGAAATTTATGGTTCATTTATATTTTTCTTTCAAGGGTCCAATTTGCTTTCATAACGCTCGCGTTTATGTCTCTCTCAGTCGCCATGATTGCCGGCTAGTGAGACAGACAAAGAAAATTTTAAGGGTTCTTTTAAGAAGGTCTTAGAGAAAAAATGCCGTTATTTTGCTATTGTATTTATTCTGTTGACAAAATTAAATGCTTTTTGTTTTTTACTTTGTTCTTAGCTACAATAGTACAGATGGTCGTCTCATTTGCAGATGGTGGCACTTCGGTATGGATAGAAGTATGTGACTCGTTAGGAGCTTGTGCTGCTAGTTCTACATCACGAGTAGAATTGACTCCCGGCGATGCACGAACCCTGGAAGCACTGATCGAGGACATGCACGCACTCGTGATGCGTTGTGAGCTTATGTTGTTGCGGAGATTGGTTTCATCTGCCATTGTTACTTATGCTGTACGTATTTTAACCACGACAAAAACCTGGAATTTTTATAATAACTTAAAAATAACATTAATGGTTATCATAGTACTCAGCATAAAGTCAGTAATTCTTTCCTGGGTAACTGAATACGCCTTTTACAACAAGCTACTAAACGAAATAGCCGAGGTTTTTGCCAGTTCTTTTTAGGCGGCTGCGTTTTGAACTTTTGTTATGTTTTGTTAACGATGTATACAAGTTTCTACGAATAGATCTGTGTAAAACAAAATAATTTTTTTGAGAATATCAACACTGGGTAGGTATCCACATCCTGTCTAGGTCCAGTTTAACACTACATACGAAGTGCTTTGGTAAAGGTTTTATCGACCGTATGAGACTAGCACTTCTGCCAGGCACTAATTGTTCAGGAGCGAAAGTGGGAAGGTGGAATTTAATCGAACTGTTTTTTCAGAGAAGAATCCAAATACTGCTTTGTGTTTCAGACCACGGATCAGACAGACGCGAATGAGAAGTTCACAACCGCACTGCTCGTGACCTTGAGAGGCATACATCTAAACTGCACAGAGGGATACTATCACCAATTCCATGCCTTATTGGATTGGCTGGCTACAGTTGGAATAGATACGACGGATATATTATAATGTTATGTTAACCAGATGTTGAAAATTGTGAAGTGATTGAAATTTATTTGCACTCAATCTAGCCTTTAGAGAATGGAACATCTGTTCTATAATATTAGGTGCTTACATATGAAATTGGCGTTTTGTATAGGAGGAACAAAAAGTCGAATATTTTTAAATATAATATATTTAATTAATCAAAGTATGAACCATTGTTTTCTATGCATTTTTGCCATCTCATAGGTAGTTCATTGATCCCTTTACTAAAAAAACCAGTCGGACGGGAATCAATAAAATCTGTGAAGGCGATTTGGACTGCCCCATCAGAGTTGAATTTTTTCCCTTGCAAGAAGTTGTCCAAATTTCGAAAAAAATGGTAATCTGTTGGAGCAAGATCCGGGGAGTACGGAGGATGTTTTAGACATTCCAATTGAAGCTCTTCTAATTTGGTAGCCGTCTGTTGTGCAGTGTGTGGTCTAGCGTTGTCGTGAAGCAGCAGTGGCGTGGAGCGATTGACCAGCCTAGGTTGTTTAGCCGCTAGCTTTTCCATCATGGTTTGCAATTGCTGACAATAGACATCAGCCGTAATAGTCTGGCCAGATTTGAGAAAACTGTAATGAACAATACCGGCTCTAGTCCACCAAACGCTTACAAGTAACTTTTTTGGGGTTAATTTTCGCTTGGGGCAGGATTTGGCTGGCTGGCCAGGATCCAACCATTGCGCTGAGCGCTTTCGATTATCGTAAAGAATCCATTTTTCGTCACAGGTAATGATTCGGTTTAAAATACCTTCATTATTGTGCCGGTTCAGTAATGTAACGCAGCAGTCGACGCGCTTTTGCCGGTTTGCTTCAGTCAATTCGTGAGGTACCCACCTTTCAAGCTTTTTAATCTTCCCAATTTGCTTCAAGTGAATTAAAACAGTTTTATCACTAACACCGCAGCCTGCAGCTAACTCGGACGTGGTTTGCGATGGATCCGCTTCCACAATAGCCTTCAATACTTCATTATCAACTTGAGTCTCAGGCCGTCCACGGGGCTTGTTCTGCAGGTCGACATTTCCTGAACGAAAACGTTGGAACCAAAAACGAACTGTGTTTTCTTTTGCAACGTGACCGCCATACACATCATTCACCCTTCTAGTCGTTTCCGCAGCACTAGTGCCACGGCGGAACTCGTACTCGTAAATAATGCGATATTTTAAGTTTTCCATTTTGTAAAATGAGTGACGCAAACAGAAAAAAACAGAAGAAAAAAACAAATGAATGACGGTCATCGAAGGATAAATACATGAGTAAATAGCTGGGAAAATTTGAATTTGGAGTTCCTTACCAAAGAGGAGAAAATCGTAATTAAAGTGGCCAGTACGAAAAACGCCAATTTGATGTGTAAGCACCTAATATATACTATCTTCTATACTATAATAAAACTCAAGACACATTTTTCTATGTACATTGATTATTCTTCCAAAATTTCCACCACACTACATCCCAAATCCCAATATCGATATAGAAACCCAAACAATGTTTTAAAAATATTTGTCCGTCCGACTGTTTGTTTCTTACACTACACTATCACGGAAAAGCGGCTGTACTAACTTAAATGAGACTTTCAATAAAATATTGCTATAAAACGCGCTCATATAGCTGCTGCGCTGTGACGTCTGGTAGGTGATACCTTTAAGTGCGTAAAATACATAAATAAACCTTTTTACTGTCATAATTTTTTTTTAATGAGATAAATAATAATAATAAATAAATATTCACGGACATCTCACACAACGCTATCTGATCCCAAAGTAAGCTAGGAATAACCTGCTTGTGTTATGGGTATCAGACCACGGATGTTAATACTTATATACTATTAAATACGTACATATTATACATAGAAACACCCAGACTCTTGAGACAAACATTTATAGGTCACACAAATATTTGTCTCCGGTGGGAATCGAACCCATGAACTCCAGCGCCGCAGGCGGTATCACTACCGACTGCGCCACAGAGGCAGTCAAATATGATTTGTATTGTATAAGTCTTCAGCTATAATTTAGTCCATGTTTCATCAAAATTGGTTCAGCCCATACAAATTTATTTCAGTCTAAAACATTTATAAATCTATGCTTATCTATTATATAAAAATAAGTCGGGTTTTCCTTCCTGACGCTATAACTTTAGAACGCACGAACCGATTTCCACGGTTTTGCATTCGTTGGAAAGGTCTCGGGCTCCGTGAGGTTTATAGCAAAGAAAATTCAGCAAAATTTCACATACAGCGCCATCGCGGGCGAAGCTGCGGGCATCAGCTAGTGAAGTTAAAATGAAACTGAATAGGGTTCAAGTTTTGTACTTTCGATTTAAATGATACATGGCTTGATCTGAGTTTATGCTACGAGGAAGGCTTTATGACACTTTTGAACCTAACATGCAGCTGTGCTTCACGACTGACACACACTCATTGAACCCATACACGCCGTAAAAGTATGGAAATTTTTTGACAATTAATTATTAATACTGCCCCGCTCCTACTAACACAGTAACATAAACGATGCCTATAGATGTTCAGGATAATGTTGCTCACTAATGTTAAAACAATTTTGAAACTAAATTGGTGAACGAACTGGTATACGAATTTTAGAAATTGGTTCAGTGACTAAAAGTAAGTAATTACAAATAAACAAATTACTTCATCAAGTTATAATAATAATTAAGATTCATTAATTATGATATGTCATCATCATTAGCTTAATTTGTGCTAGATAACGTTATCTACAAAATGTCTCACACACAATACTATCACAGATTATATAGCAATACTATCAAGTAGGTACTCTGACTATTGACAGTTTTGTTTAAAAATTACAAAATTGTAATGTTTTAATTTTACAAAAGGGTTTATGCTCATACTCATAGTTAGGTAACTAGTTAGTGGCGACGTGTGATCACACAAGGGCAATTGAATGGGTGGTCTATTGGTTTTTAAGACACTGATTACCTCTAGAATCAACCATTTCATTAACCGTTAAAGGACCAGCTCTTTGAAAGTGACGAACAATAGAAACAATATCTGGATGCCTACGGATTTATAATTTCTAAATGGTATTAAAAAATACAATAGTGATACATCTTTAGATATTTTCTGACCTGAAACTAGGTATTTTTGCATTCAGAATCGACAAAAAGATTCTGTTTTTCTTCAATGATAAGTATGACCGAGCGAAATCTACAAGTTAAGAAAAGGTCTATCGGCCATCCAAACCACTCTATATCAAATTATCGTGTCCGTATGAATCAAGAAGGCTCACATTTTAGTTGCCATTTATTAAAAAATGTAGGCCAGTTTTTGACGAATATTGTAGGCAAATAGATAAAAAGATATTTCTATGTAAAAGTGCCTCCTCAATCTAAACATCTGAATTTAGTAGCCACTTGAATCTCTTACCGAAACGATTTTCTTTATGTATCATTAAATAGGAATTACGTAAGGTATATACTGTAATTCAAGAAACTACAAAGAGTTTATTTAGTGTTGCTCCTTAATCTAAACCATAGAATATCATTTAAAAGAAAGAGCTTAAAAGAAAGAGCATCAATTGCTTTACTAATTAACAATTTAGTTCCTAAAACTCAAAGAATCGTAGGTTAAAAAGGGTGAATTACAATGGATTAGATGCGCCACGGCTTTCCATCAGGCAACGTAAATTTGGCGAGCTAAATATATAAAAAAAACCGGCCACGTGCGAGTTGGACTTGCCCATGAAGGGTTCCGTTGCAGCAAGAAACATAAGATAAAAGTTCTTGTAGTTCGTTGTAACTTTCATTGATGTTCACGTTCGCAGTTCTAGGCGAAAATTGCGGTTTATGACGTATTAAAAAAAAACTACCAACTCGATCTCGTTCAAACCAATTTTCGTTGGTTTATTTTATGGCTATGTACATCATATATTTTTTTTATATTTATCATTCACTTAGTTTAGACGTTAGAGGGGAGGGGGACACATTGGAAGTGTCTCTTGCGCAAACTATTCACTTTAGAAAAAAATTATGTCAGAAACCTCAATAGCATTTTTAAAGACCTATCTATAGATACCTCACACGTATGGGTTTGATGAAAAAAAAAATTTTGAGTTTCAGTTCTGAGTATGGGGACCCCCAAAATTAACTGCTTTTTTTCTAGTTTTATACAAAAATCTTAATGCGGTTCACGGAATACATCTACTTACTAAGTTTCAACAGCATAGGGCTTATAGTTTCGGAGAAAAATGACTGTGACATACGGACGGACAGACAGACAGACATGACGAATCTATAAGGGTTCCGTTTTTTGCCATTTGGCTACGGAACCCTAAACAGACATTATGATTTAGATTGAGGAACCAGACTAAATCTTCGTAGCTTCTTCCATTCCAGGAATATTCTACTGGGATTCAAGAAGGAGAACATGGACTGTTGGGTGCATCCTTCCAAGGGCTTACCTGAGGATAGCAACCGTAGGCATTAGGCAGGAAAGTAGTGGTTTTTAGTCAGTAGGAGTCCGGCATAATATCCTTGTAGGACGATAAAGAGAAGGGTGACGTAGGATATGTATTCCCCACTAACGATCTCCGTTAGTGGGGAATACATATCCTTCGTCTTCATCCTCCTACGTAGTTCCAACATATTCTTAACGATATTGGTTATTAATTATTAAGATCCCATAGGACAAAGTTAATTTGGGGTAGAGATTAGGTGTTGTTTTAGGAAGCTCTTACGGACTGTGAGAGAGGGCCTAATCGCTAAATGTCGCTAGGATTTTCCATCAGACCGGGGCGCGGTGTTAATTTAATGTACCTAAAGCGCCCCGTTTATTGCAGTGCGCTACATGGGGCAAAACATAGAACGTAGACGTAGCGGACCAATGTTGACACCCCGCCCCGAACGCACCCCCCTGCGTGTGCGCAGGTACCTGCCCCACCCGTTTGCGTCTGCTGGGGTATAAAACGAGGAGCGTCACCAAAATTACCTCATTACCGTTTAATTCTTGAGTTGTGTAGTGTGTTGTGTTTTGCCAGAACCGACAATGAAACCTCAAGCACCAGCGATGCCCAGACGCAGGTCCAGCGAATACGTGAGTACTTCTGTCGCATTCAAATCGAAACGGTATCGATGATGCCAAGTGACGTCTCATCTTAACAAAAATAACATTTGTTTCATTACTCTACATTTCTGTGAGAAATATTGAACTAGAACCGTAATTTAATAGTTTTAAAACTCAAAAAGCTTTTTTTAAATCAATCTTGTTGAAAGTTGAAAGTTTGCGAGTGTAGATGTTTGTTACTCTTTCGCGCTTTAACGGCTGAACAGATCTGGCTGAAATTAGGTACAGGTGTAGATTATTGCCTGGAATAACACATAGGCTACTTTTTCCTCGGGAATATTCCTACGGGAAGCGGGAACAAATTTTACGCGGGCGAAGCTGCGGGCATCAGCTAGTAATTAATACAATAGTATTTAATTCGAAAACGGTGTCTTTTTTTAAACCCCTTACTGCACGTACTGCACGCATAGGGTAGGACTTCGGATTGTCGTCCCACGATTTAAGGGGCGGGAGGGGGGGAAAGGGGGGAGGACGGGTTGTAGAACCCCCCCCCTGAAGGAAAAGTTGCGAAACCCCCCCTTTTTGAGTTATGATTTTTTTAATATTCTAACCTAACTTTCGCATTGTCTTGGGTTGACATCGATATAAAGGTCGAAATTGTTAAAATAATATTATAAAGCGCTCGGCGGCCGCTGCCGCGGCACGCTCGCTTCGCTCGCTCGCCTTCGCGCGTTAATGGTCACAGTTCCAACCTAACCTAACCATAATATGTGCATAGAGATAATCAACAATAGTTTAGCTAAAAGGCTGAAGCGGAAGGCCGTAAAATATTATTACAAAAAAGAAAAAACTGTCAGAAAGTAACAGTGACAGCGCGTCGACGACGTTTTACGTTTAGTTTTAAATAGCGACAATAGTCGGTAAAATTATTGTCAGAATACATTTAAGTAATAGCATTCATTTATATCAGCAAAATATACGTAATATTATTGAATATGCATAAAATTTTACTTTGTTACTAAATATAATCATTTATTTAATTATTACATGAAGTAAAACATTGTTGTGCTTTAACCTTACGGAAAACGAAACGTATAGTGACGAGCCGAATGTCAAAAGCATTGAGAGTGTATGTATTCTGTAGTGAAAAGTGACAAATTATTGGTGAATTATTATGATTTTCATTATTTTTTTTCTCGTTAACCATTAATTTCCGCAAGTTAAAACTTCGTGTGGAGGCTTCTAATAATATTAGCTTTGTGTAAAAAAAATATGAACCCCAAACTCCACGGCAGACAATCTAAAGTTGAGCCCACGCATATGTTTACAGAATAATTCTTTTACTAATAGATAATTGCCCTAAACAAAATTGTTAAGTAATAATTGCCCAATTAACTAAATGACGAGATAATGCGTTTTGCGACATTAGAGAACTGTGTAGTAGTGTAAAGTTGTAACAAGACAGTTCTATGGACTGAGATTAAATTAATGTTTTTCAATTAAAGATATATGTGATAGATATTATCCAATACATTTTTATACTTATAAATAGTTACAAACTGAATGTAATTCTAAAAAATATGTAAATCTAATTTTCCATTCGAAAGTTTCTTCACGTTCAGTGTTAACTTAGTTATTTCGATTTGAGGAGGAACGTACCAGTCATAAAATTTTAATATAATTTAGGAATATGACCGGCTAACTTTTTGCTCTTTGACCGAACTGGTGTCTTCAGTTCTTAGAGGTTTGGCGAAGGGGTCCTGTGTTGCGATGGGTAAGAGTACAAAATGTCGCCACCCTATATATCCCGAGGGTGTCGTAAGAAGAATAAGCCTCAGTTCAGACACGGCGGGAACAGCGCGATTTCCATGCGATTCTAAAATCGCGCGGGTCTTATTTATATGAGTTAGTTAATAATCGTTCAGACATAACCGCGCGGTTACCGCGCGATTTCCGCGCGGTTCCCGCCGTGTCTGAACTGAGGCTCTTTCGCAAAAAGATCCATTGCGTAGAGAAGGAAAACTCGAAATGAAACCCGGTTGTCAATGAAATGAATTGTTAAACCAAGTTGAAGGTCTTTTGGGCAGCTTGAAATTTTAACTGAGGGTCGTGGTGACCTGCTTCTGTCCATTTCAACACGAATAGGCTCACCACCTATTACGTCGGACATAAAACTGTAGGGTGAAATGTGGGCGTAAATTATGCCTCTGCCTATCCCTTCGGGAATAAAGACGTGATTATATGTATGTATGTATGTATAATTCAGATTTAAAAATTTTGAAATTGCCGTGTTAGTTACTTCTTAGCATTGTCGTTCAATAGGTACTATGATCTGCTTTATGCCCGATGTACGAAGAATTCTTAACGAATCGTACTGTGGTCAATGACAGTTTTTTTTTTTTAAACTGTCATTGACTGTGGTCATATTATTTATACTTACCATAGCTCGATGGTGACTTCGTCTTGGTGAAATTCTGTTCCCGTTAACATCATTTCAGAGATAAAAGTAGTCTATTCATGTGCGTCTCCCATAAGTAATGGTCTGGTATAACTCATTATTCCAAAGCTTAATCTCCCTACACTTGCCAAATTTCAGCGTGAAATATTAACAAATATCCTAAGTACAAACGTTCGCGTTTATAGAATTAGTAAGGATGACTCTGTAGTGAGTGTAGTGCTATAGAAAGCAGTTGTTTAATCCATGACAAAGAACGAGAGGTGCTATATATTCGACCCCTGTGTATGTGTATGTTGTTATTTTTGTATTCTCAATAGTATTTCTAATATAATAGGTACCATTGATATTTAAATTCTTTGTGCATTAGAAAATTGTGAACCTCTGAAGTGACCAATATCATGCGACTGAAAATTCGTTCAAGCGAATTTACATAATTTTTGATTCGGTTTTGTATCCATGACAAAGATGTTTCTTTATTACAATAGTTATGTTACTTGTTTCTAAGTACTTGATAAGATTTTTTTCATTTGTAGGAAATGACCTTAACGATAAGGCTATAAAGTTCATGTCTTGGAGTTATCTTATCTCCAAAGGACAATTCCAAGGATGTTGATTTATCCATACTATTACTTTTTCAGACAAGAGAAGATGCATCCACAGCATCCAGGACAATTGGGCGTCGTAGGAGACCATCGGTAAATATTTTATCTATAGATATTTAGTTATAGATTGTTTTAAACATAAGATGAAATTATTTCTGTTAGACAAGGCTTATTATTGTGTTAATGAATTTTTGGAGGACATGAGGAACAAAATCATTTAATTTATTGGTTTTAACTTAATAATGTTAATGAATGCATATGCCATTAATGATAATTCTCACATGATTTCTTTATTTTTTTGACATTTGATTACTTCGACATTTAATTTATTCATTATATTTTGACTTTGTTTATTGTTATTTATTATGAAATCAATTAAATTCTTTTCATTCCATTTAATTGTATCATAATGTAAATTATATTGTATGCCTTAGAGGTGGAGAATGGAGAAACTACAATAATGTAATATTATTACTCAAACATCACCATGTAACCCATTTTCACAATAAATTGATATGAATTTGAATTTGAATTTGAATTTGAAAACATAATTTTTAGAGCACAAGATTTTTTTGGACTTTGTTTGTAATTGCTTCTTGTTTGTAATTTTGCAGGCGGGAAGTGGGCGTCCCATGTCGCAGGTATGTAAATATTTATGAAGAAGATAATTTATTATGATGATGACGTTATTTTTTTTTTATTTTTAAACTGTTTGTTTTTATTGCAATTAACAGGCGCAAAGGAGGGAGATCAACAATAACTTGGAGCGGGAACGCAGGGACATCCTCAACGAGACCATCAATATTCTGCGGGAGTTAGTGCCGGAGCTGCGGCTCGACCCAGCTGTAAGAGTTCATTTACAGCTTGTACTTGACTTCTCTACTGACTACCTCATTGCACTATCAGAAATCATTTGCGTCCATTGTCTACTTTATAAAAAGAGGCTGTCACTCACCGATCTTTCGTATTTTGAAAATTTCACTGTTGATAACATTGAATTGTTTTCCGTATTATTAAATTCATAGTTATCAACTAATTATAGTGCATTGTTCCGGTAGCTTAGTGTACCTAGCGGTATTATTGAACCACTAGGAGCCTGTGAGCAAATGTACATTACCGAGAGGGCTACTTTTCGAGAAATGTATGGTAATATAATCTAAGAATTTGCTATGTTATGTATAGGCACGGTAAAAATATGGTATAAGCGATGTTTCTTGGCAATTTTTTATTTTCAATTTTATTCTTAGTTATAAAGTAGTAAACGATACTATGAACCATACAAAATGTGTTGTTATGAGTGCCTAGAGATAGCACTACAATACAAATATAGTTTGTCAGTTAAATTTTAATAATTCTTTCTTCGTTATTGCAGGCGAACAGACCTCGAATCGAATTCAGGCAGCACAGGATACTACTCGAGCAGTTAGGTGAGTCCTTGAAACATTATACTAACTATAACTACTATTTATTTTTTCTTGTGGGGGACGCCGGCCATGCCGAGCGGACGATCCGACCGCCTATTCTGCAGCCAATTTCGTCCATAACTATAACTACTAAGTAGATAATTTGGTACCGGCCGGCCGTCGGCAATAGACGTAGTCGTAAACCCCAGTTACAGTTGGAACATTGGAACAGCTGGTAGTCACACCTTGTTCATGTTGGTACGGCTAAAGGCTGACCACCTGTTAACGTAAGATGTAACGACACAATGTTGTAGGGACTTGATCTCGTTAAAAAGGTGTGGCTGTATGCATAAGCAGGGATAGTCGTCTGAGTGTATTATACAACATCCTAGATCATCTAGCCACAGATGCTGTATGAACAGTTTACGAGTGAGCTTTTTTTTTTTGTTTTTGTTTAACGTGAGGGAAAATCCTCATAGGATGTTATGCCGGACTCTTACCGACTAAAAAACCTCACGCCACGCCTAACAGCCTATGGTTGAGAGCCCCGGGTAAGCCCTCAGGAAGGATGTCCCGTGACTCCCAACAGACCTACGCCAATGCGGCCTCGCCCAGGGGGTGGTTCGGGTGCAATCCCGCGTCTATGGGGGGTTTCGGGTGTGACCCCGCTTCTAAGGGGGGGGCGTGCGTGAGTTGCTCACGTCACGCTGCCGTCATGGGCCTGCTTCTGTAAGGACGGTGAGCGGCCCTCTCACCGTCCTCAGACCCCCGGTCATGGAGGCCGGTAGTCCTCGGCGAAGACACGTCGGCGGCGCCCAGGGCGCCGACTGCGGAACTCGGGTGGGAGAGTTCGCTCCCGCACCCGGCCCGCCGCCTCCTTCGCGAGTATGACCTGCTCGCAGAAAGAGGCGGCGCAGTCCCACTTACTCCCGCTGGAGAGCATGGCTCGCACCATGGCCTCGAGCGAGAGAGTGTCCACGCCACTACGAGGACCTGGCGCTGTTGTGCCCACGCCGTGCACTCCACTAGAGTGTGGAGCGCCGTGTCATCGCTGCGGTCCTCGCAGTGATGACACTCGGCTGTGGTTTCCCGGTGTTTTCGCCACAGATACCTACCGAAGCTACCGTGCCCGGCAAGTATCTGTGTCAACCGGTAGGAGAGAGCACCGTGTCTTCTCTCCAGCCACTCGTCCATGACCGGTCTGACAGCCGCGATTGTGGCGAATCCCCCCTTTGGTTGCTCAAGTCGCACCTTCCATGTCTCCATGGTTTCCTGGTGGAGCAGGGTCCGTTGGGCCTCGATTTCTCGAGACGCAGGCCTTTGGCCCCGCTTACGAGTGAGCTTGGTTTGACCCTCGATGTTCCTCTACATCACTACTCTTATCCTGACATTAAGGACACGAATCATTGTCATACCAATGAAATCGCAAAACATTCTGCTGATCATCAGAAAGATACTTAACATTACTTTTGTTTCCAGTAAGTCGAATAATTGAAGGGATACGAGCTATAAATGAGAGCAGCGTCGAAGAACCAGAATTGCTATCGCAGTCGGGGTCCGAAACAGAATCGGCATCCGAAACTGAAACTGAATAGAATTTATTTGCCTATTTGTGTTACAAAGTGTCAAGCCAGTGAACGGTGCAGAGGTGAGTTAGCTATTTTATGTCCTAATTAGCTGATGCCCGCAGCATCACCCGCGTAAAATTTGTTCCTGTTCCCGCTACCCGTATTTTATCCACTTGGGGGTTGAATTTATCAAAATCCTTTCTTAGCGGATGCCTACGTCATAACATCTACCTGCATGCCAAATTTCAGCCCGATCCGTCCATTGGTTTGGGCTGTGCGTTGATAGATCACTATGTCAGTCAGTCAGTCACCTTCGAGTTATATATATGTATATTTAGATTTAGATTTAGATTAGATTTAGATATATATTTAGATAGATGGATCTGTGTTTGCTGTGTTCCATTAGTTCGCAATAAGTGAGATTGTTCAAACAAATTGCGTATTTTATTTATGACTAGCTGATGCCCGCAGCTTCGCTCGCGTGAGATTTTGTTCCCATTCGTGTTTCCAATTCCCATGGGAACTTATCTTGTGATAAAAATATGTGTTATTGCAGACTACAATCTATCCTTGTGCCAAATTTCAGTCAAATCCGTTCCGCTATTAGAGCGTGCAAAAGTAACAAACACCCATACTCACAGACTTTCGCATAGTCTATACTAATATTATAAAGAGGAAAGATTTGATTGTTTGTTTGTATCGAATAGGCTCTGGAACTACTGGACCGATTTGAAAAATACTTTCACTGTTGGGAAACTACACTCTTTGCGGTGAACATAGGATATACATATTTTATTCCCGTATTCCCACCGGAACGGAAACTATGCGAGTGACACCGCGTGGCGTCCGCTAGTATAGTATAATAGTCGACTTCCCTGGCGCGATCATTAGTGATACCGCCTGTGGCGCTGGAGGTCCTGGGTTCTGGGGTGGGTAAAAAGTTCAAGCCATGTATACAGCGATTCACTTATGGCTGCCTCCTCTGGGTAGAATTCCAATGTTTGTCGTTCTTTAGCAAGCCAAGTTTTATGAAAGCTATTTGAAAATCATCAAAAAATCATTAAATAGTTTAGACGAAGATGAAAGGTAATACTTAGTGTTATTCAGATTAACCGTGTTTTTCTCTTCACACAATTTTATCTTTTTAACATCCTTACAAAATATTTGAATTTTTAACTGCCTCTGTGGCACAGTCGGCAGTGATACCGCCTGAGGCGCTGGAGGTCGTGGGTTCGATTCCCACCGGAGACAAATATTTGTGTGATCCATAAATGTTTGTCTCTAGAGTCTGGGTGTTTCTATCTTACTAATATTATAAATGCGAATGTTTGTGAGTGTGGATGTTTGTTACTCTTTCACGCTCGAACGGCTGAACCGATCTGACTGAAATTTGGTACAGGGATACATTATAGTCCGGAATAACACATAGGCTACTTTTTATCCCGTGAATAAGTTTCCACGGGAAGCGGGATTTTACGCGGGTGAAGCTGCGGGCATCAGCTAGTGTTTAATATGTATGTATTTAAAAAAGTATATAAGTATTAATATCCGTGAACTAATAGCCATAACACAAGCAGGTTATTCCTAGCATAGGTACTTTGGGATCAGATAGCATTGTGTGAAATTTCCGTAAAATATTTATTTATTTATATTTATGTCCGTAAACATTTACCATTGAATTTTTCGCTATTTTAACAATAATACAAACATGTCTGACATAAAACTAAAAATGACAACGTCAATCGGAAAGCTTTCACAATTAAGTCAACATTAAAAGTAAATTAAACCCAAAAATATGACTACTAAGAAGTATTGATATCAACATCGAAGCAAATCTCCCACAGAAATAACATGCTACCCAGTTTTTAATTATTTACAAACTTACAGAAGGAATCTTAATAAAATACGACGTGTATCTTCCATCAATCCTAGTAAAAATGCTATATGCCAAATTTAAAGAATTTCGAACTAAATACAATCACGTTGTCCTGTAAAAACTTTGCTCTCCTTTTTTACCCCCTTAGAGGTGGAATTTACAAAAATTGTGAATTTACTTTTTTAAAATTGTAACCAAACAATGCTCATGCTGAAATTCATCATCGTAGCACTTAGTTTTTGTGCAATAACTAATAATAGACTGCCTCTGTGGCGCGGTCGGTAGTGATACCGCCTGCGGCGCTGGAGGTCGTGGGTTCGATTCCCACCGGAGACAAATATTTGTGCGACCCATAAATGTTTGTCTCAAGAGTCTGGTTGTTTCTATGTATGATAAGTATGTATTTAAAAAGTATATAAGTATTAATATCCGTGGTCTGATACCCATAACACAAGTAGGTTATTCCTAGCTTACTTTGGGATCAGATAGCGTTGTATGAAATGTCCGTGAATAACTTAAGACGACGATAACTCTTTTTTCTGTTATTCAATTTTAATGAAAAATAGCCTATAGCTTGCCCCAAGTTGAGTTTAATCTATTGGTGAAAACCGCAAGAGCATCCGTTCTGTATCTTCTGAGATCCTTTCTTACATACAGACAGACAGACAAAATTTTCCAACTACATTTTTGCCTTCGGTATCATGTGGAACATCCAGCTAGCTTCTTTTTTAAATATTTAATGCGCAGTTTTGTCTTTTCTATCATTTTATTAATATTTTAAGATAGATGGATAGATAAGACATAAAAATAAATATAGTAATTGATGAATTTATATAGTTTATTATACATCCAAGTAATCGTAAAAATATTATTATTTGTAACATGCTTGTGTAAATAAATACATAATTAATCATGAATTTAAAAAATAATTTTAATTTTTCAGTACATAAAGTGAGTAAAAAAAATGGTGAAATGTGGGCATATAATATGCCTCTGCCTACCCCTTTGGGGATAAAAGGCGTGATGATGAACCGAATAAAGTGATCAAGAGATGTCGCTTATCGATTTAAATTCGAGCTAATGTTTGCTTACCTGAAGAATTTTATATGAATGTCATCTAGCCTTCACTTTACGGTTTTAATATAGGTATAGATGAGTGCTTATGTTTCGCGTATTTTATTTGATTTTAAGAGGACGCGGAGGTTTCACTTTATCGATTGGCCACCGCCTGTTTTCTGTTTTAGTAGGGTCATACAATATTTCGCCTATTCCGTGGTTGATCCTGAGAGGGATGAATTTACCATACATAAGCGTCCCCAGGGAATTCAATGTCTTCCATTTGAGGTTTTGCAATGTTGTCCAACATTTTGGCATTCAGGTTCCTTAGGGCGTAGGTGTCATGTTTCTAAGTCAGCCATCTCCTAGATTATTTCTGTGGGTGGTCGTCTTGGTAGTTGTGCGGCTTCCTATGTACCTGTCTGCATTGACGTTAGATTTTGCATAGATTTGTTGCTCTATATTTCTAGCGAGTTGTTGCACCACTCCGTAGTCCATTAGTGGCATAAAAGCATGCTTGAATGATGGCCAGTTTCGTTACTAGTTCTGTCTTCACATTGTATCCTAATATTGGAGGGCTCCTCTAACCTGTTTCAGTTTTATATAACCTTCTCGGTGTGCGGATTTATCTTCATCTGCATGTCGAAGATGACACCAAGGAATGTGATTTGTTTTTCATAGTGCAACCTTTGTTGTTTTAGTTTCACCGTTCAGCCGGTATTTTTGTCTTCGAGAACATGATGCATTCTGTTTTCTCTATATTGGTTATGGTGCTATATTATGCCGCAATCCTCGAGCGTACTAAGTAAATTCATCCTAGCTATCGCATTTTCCGGGTAAATTTTCATTTGTCATGTCGTAACGTTAAGCGTTGAGCTGTTTTCCGCTACTGGTTCTCTAATTATTCTTTAGCGCGACTTGATTCTGAATTGCGTTTTCATCTCTGATAATATTATTAGGGCTACAGGTGTTTTTTTGTATCGGTTTCATATAATTGAATACACCTATACGTTGTCTTTGCGTCTAACTTAGTCTGTACTTTGTTGATGGCTTGGGAATTAATAAGTGCACCTTGACCTCGAACGTAGTCCCCATCCTTGTTGGTAGCAGGCACATACCACTCGCTGTCTCCCACTGCAACTGCAACTTGAGTTGGGAGTGTTTTTTGGCTATTGCTTCCACGTCTATTATTTTTTCTTGATGTTTCGGTAGCCAACAGCAGTTGCTCTCTTTGTGTTTTAACGAATTTAATAAGTATGGGTATAGTAGTCACCTCCTTCTGTATTTTACAGCTGATACATGAGCGGATGTTTTTTATACCGGATTCTGGGAATGCCGTATAGATTGTTACTGAGGAGACAATATTTAACATACTTTGAGCTTTGAGCGCAGCCTTAATACAAAAGAATTTTATACTAACTTTGCACTGAATCTTCTAGGTGTTCATTTGATTTATACCCGCAAGGGAGTATCTATCTGGCAGTAGCTTTCACATTCCTGGCACTGCACCATGTTTTTATTAAAGTTAGAAAATTTTAATTTCACTAGTTTAATTTTTTTTTCTTGTATTTCACTATTTAGCTGTCTGATTCCAAGGTAAACGGGCTCGTGTTCATATCACCGTTATTTACCGAACTCATATTATTATTTTACGAAATCATTTTTTACTGTATGTGATTCTATAGTCACGTTTACACAGGTTATTTTACAGTATGGTACTAACACTATTATTACACTATTACTAACGTTTCCCGGGGGTTACGAGACCCTCCAGGATTTCCACAGTCTACAATTAACTAATGAAAGTTCCGTTCATAACATTATTCTTTCCTTTTTTTCACTCAGGTAAATGACGGTGGCTAATCAGTCCTGCGCGTGAGTCACTTATAGTAAGCGCTCGACAATCCTCCACGTACTCCATGTAGCAAGCGTCTATCGTCTCACGCTAATTGTTTGTTTTTCGTCGTTGTATATAACATGTATTATAGTTAAGTGTAATTTAAGTAGTACAACAGAAGTGTAAGTAAAGTGTAAATAGTGTCATTAAAAGTAATTGAGATATAACAAAAACATTTTCTTTTTACCACTGAGCTGCGTCCAACCTGATTAAAAGTAATCACCCTAGCCTATGGACGTTTGCAACAACGGAGGTGCTACAATCACACTGTTGATTGAGTTTAATGATGTTAAGACCGTATATAAGACAATAATGACAAGTTTTGCTGAAAAGAAACATTCCTTTATTTTCAAAAGTAAGTAAAACTGCATTTAAAGATTTTTGAAAAATCACCTGGTTGAGCCGGGGAATCGAACCAGGGAGATGTGAAAAAAAACATCCTGTATTTTATGATACCAACCGAAAGAGTCTTTAATAAGGAACAATTTCTTTTAAACAACATAGTATCTTAAATTAAAGAAAGACCAAGTTACATATGTTTTTATTGTAAAGCTTACTCACTATCTGAGGAAAAAACAGTCTAATTGAGATTCTTCTCTTTTTTTTTGAAGTTAGTGACACAGATAGTGAGTAAGTAAAAATATTTACATACACTGCATGCACCCTGCGTTCCAAAATGCGATAAAAGTAAAAGTATTCGGACCTGACCGATTGTGCTTTTTTATTAACGTGAGGGAAAATCCATCGTGGATGCTATGCCGGACTCCTATGGACTCAAAAACCTTACGTAACGCCCAACAGCCTATGGTTGGGAGCCCCGGTAAGCCCTCGGAAGGATGTCGCAGAACTCCCAACAGACCCACGGCTACCGCTGCGGCCTCTCTTAGGGAAAGGTTCAGGTGCTATCCCGCGTCTTTGGGGGGTTTGGGGTGTTCCCACCTCCGCCTCCGCCTCTTTCACGAGCATGACCTGCTCGCAGAAAGAGGCGGCGCAGTCCCACTTACTCCCGCTGGAGATCATGGCTCGCACCATGATCGAGATGGATGGAGCGCTTGGTTTAAGTAGTAAATTCTGCCACTCGGAAGCTGTAAGCTTGCCCTCGTAGATTTACGTAGTACCTAATAGGAAGCTCTTAAAGGCTTGCTTATTATATGCAAATATATTGCATTATAGACCTATACAATGTTATTACACCGTTGTATATGTTGTTATATAAATTTTCTTCTCTGAGACGGTTATAGAAATCTCAGTCTTCAATTCAAGCCATATTCTATATTACATTCAGGCGGTTCGTATTACCTGAATCTCTTAATATTAAGCCTTAAATACGTCTTTTTTCTATCTATCTTGTGAACACCATCAGAATTACTCTATGGAGATATTTAAATGGAAATATTATCTACTAATTCAGTTATTGGAGAATTATATTATATAACTATAATTCAATCTTGTTAAATTGAATTATTAGTCTTAAATTTTGTCTATAGGGACAAAATTTTCTCTTGGGGAGGGGATATTGTGGCGTAAAACATAGATTTACTATATTGGTTTATTAGGCGCTATTAAGCGTAGGTATATCTGGGTATACTTAGGTCGGTATAAGGGGTGTGTCCTTAATAGTGTCAAAGTAGGTGTTTAGTAAAGATGGTCATTTCTGGAACGCACCCAGAACTGCGCGACTCGGAACGTATCGGTCGTTCGGTACGCGTAAACTTCACACAACGAACGGGTGGTTGAGAGCGCGACAAACTTCACTTCGGTTAAAGACTTCGTAAAAAACGGTCGGCGTAGAAGGTTGAATTTTGAGGTTAGATACGTGCACGGGATAAGCACTGCTTGAGGTTTACGGATACCCATCAGTTATTAAGAATAGTTCATTACATTTGGTTGCGCCATACGGGACGTGAGCGCTCGGAACAATCGGTGGCGTTGAGAACCGGTCTCCGCCGAAGTTTGAGTGCTGAAGGTGTTACCGGACGTCGGCTGGACCAACGGGGTCTTCCAGGCGGGACGCGACTGGCGCGGAGCTGACGGCACCAGCAATACACTCACACATATTAATTTGTATGGTTTATTATTATATAGGTACATATTTGTAGCTAGGGATACACTACACAATTACAGGGAAGTATTACCAGGAAGACAGCCGGAGTCAAGGTAAGACCTTCATCATTATCATATGTTTTCATTTCTTTAGCCCTGCGTTACCGCAGGCAAGTGTGTGGGAGACATACTTTCCCATACATAAATTCTGGTAGCAGAGCGTGGTTTTATACTATTACTACGGGCCCCGGTGGGCATTAGGTACCCAAGAATACAAATCATACGGTTGATTTGTTTTCTACATGGGTTATTTCGGGATATGAAAAGCTGATGGCTTTCAGGAAGAGAGAGAGAAATGAAAAGATTGAATTTAAAATGTAAATAATTAGTAGTTTATTAGAATTGAGCACTTGGGGGTCGTGGGTGTGGCAACTTCGGGCAGCAAGTACGGTTTCCGAAGGCCTTCGCAGGGTTCGACTTATCTAGTGGCTCCAGGATGTCGATGCAGTCCGCCAGGTAGCCGTGTCTTCCACAATTTCGGCCGGCACGGTATTCCCAACCCGCAGGGCGGATGTTCGCTCGTAGAACTCGAAGGGTGGATTTTACCAACCCGTAGGGTAGACGGTTTCTTGGACCCGTAGGGTGAATGTTCCTTCGTGGAACCTGAAGGGTGGACTTCTTGAACCCGTAGGGTGGACCCTGGAATGTTCCATATGACGGGTTAGCTGGAACCCTTTTTCCCGCCCATTGCTAAGACAGCCGACCACTGTTAAACCATTTGGGAGTCGGTTGCCTTACAATGGTTGGTTCTATCCTAAGTTTACAGAGACCTTTTTTTTCACACCCCTGTAATCTACCCTCCCATAACAGGGTCGACCAACAGCCGTTAATTTTCACTATTTTAAAATCTAGAATCATAATAATTAATTTAACTCACCCAATGATGGGGTCTTCTATTTATAGCTATTTGCTCCTTATCCTTGACAAATATTTACGAGGATATTTGCGATGATATAAACGATTATTTTTAAACTGATGTGATTCTCACAATTTCCAATTACACTGATACGTTCGTGATCTATTTTAAATATTAATCTGGCGGTCCTCCTGCATTGACGCAATGCCTTATATATCAATGAAATAGCGCCTCTAGTGGCACCGCTCGAAACTACTCAATCGTCAAGACCGTATCACTGCCTATAGCTTCCATCGTTGCGACACTAACTCGGTAGATGGCGCTTTCATTTATTAATCTAAGTTTTCATTTTAAAACCCCTAACGTTGAACCCCTATTTGCACCTGTTGTTTCACAACGTTACATACTCCCCCTCCCCAGTGAGCGTTTGACGTACCCTAACGCGTCAAACGCTGCGTTCGTCCTCGAACGCCCCTAATATAATACCTACTACTCGTCTATGTGTGTGTGTATGTTAGTGTGTTGTGTGAATGAGGTGATGCTGGGTGTAGCGAAGAGTCGGCCTTAACTTTAATGAAACCAACTCGCAGGATGTATTTAGGTGATTCTGAAGGATCTTATGGGACAGAAAGAGAAAAGACGTATTTGAGGCTTTGGGTTGAAGGTTCAGGTAATACGCACCGCCTGAAAGTGGGGTGTGTATAATAAGGCTTTTTACTGAAGGCTGGGATTTATACAACCGTCCCAGAGAAGAACATCCTACTAGGGCTAGTGTAACACTTCCGACTCATAGGATGGACTATCCCCCAGGGCAAGCCTCTAGCTTCCGAGTGGTAGGAGTAGCCATATGACGAAAATGAACATAACATAAAGGTGACTTACACCTAATACTGTTAGGGCAAGACAAATGCTGCCAAATAACAGTACCATATATCTGTTCGGGTAAGACTCATGCTTCCTCGTAACAGTACTAAACCTACACCATAAATCTGTTAGGGCAAGACCATGCTGCCAACTAACAGTAAACGACGAACTCTGTTAGGGATAGACTCATGCTTCCAACTAACAGAAAACTCCCAACTATACCAAGAAACAGAAAAGTGATAGAAAATAATTTACTTGCAGAATCCTCCGTGATGCTAATTAACCCCTATGTCCCCATGACGAAAACGGCATGTGTTTGTCACTTTGTCATGTGTAGTTACTTGAAAGTCGTGTGTAATGTGTACTGTCCCTATCTAATTGCTAGGCTATTTAGCCCTTTAACAAAATAACATAAAAAACTAAATGCTTATTTGCAATCTTAGTAGCAATAACAAAAGCTAAGTGCTTATTCGCAATCTTAGCAGAAGAATGTTGACTATGACTATTATGTCAACCCTAATAAATAACTAAGATAAATGATCTTTGGCCATTATGCCAAATATCTAAAAATATGGTGCCCTTGTTTGCCACCATGTCAGTGTAAAATGTATCTGCGTGTTTAAATAAATGATATGTATGTATGTACGTATGAAATCTCCCTTGTGTAAGTTTTGTTTTGCTTGCGCGTCTAATGTTGACGTAATCATGTTGATGCAAACGTGTTATTCATCGTTGCATCTAAGGCCAGTGTCACACTACATTCCATGCCATATGATAACCCGTCAGCTTTGGTCGGGAACAAAACTTAGGACATTTGAGTCACTCTCTCTAATCTACGAAAATGACTCGCCTGTAACCAGTTTGCCTCCTACTTCCGCCTTTGGGAGTCACACACCATGAAATGCAAGTGTCACTATGTAACAAACAAACAAAAAAAAAAACTGCTTGTTAAGTGTTAGGAATGGTGTGTTAAGATGATTATGATGAATGTTTGATGAGTATATCCTACTTCCTACTATCCTACTTCCTACTAATATTATAAATGTGAAAGTTTGTGAAGATGTTTGGATGTTTAGATGTTTGGATGTTTGTTACTGAATCACGCTCTAACGGCTGAACGGATCGGGCTGAAATTTGGAACCGGGGATGATTTTAGTCTGGAATAACACATAGGCTACATTTCATCCTGGGAATATGTTCCCATGGGAAGCGGGAACGGGAACCAAATTACACGCCGGCGAAGCCGCGCGCATCAACTAGTACTACCTAATTAGTATGTAAGTGAAATTGTGAACTTTCCGTATCAAAATGTACCTCGTTGTCCAATGTGAAGAAATGTGGTACATTATGTGCCACCCAAGTATTAATATTATATGACGGTGTGCTAACACCCTTATATTTTCCCAAAAATAATTATCAAAAACACTATTGTGTAACTGTACTGATGTACTAGATACGCTATTTGCAAATGCATCTTAATGCAGTGTGTTACGGCCTTTATCGTTATCTGCATTCGTCTTTGTAACATTGAGGAATGTGAATATTTCTCGACCCACCCGCAGAATAACGAAAAAGTAAATTCTACTTTTTAGGGTTCGTTGAACTAAATTTTAAATTGAACCTTTATAAAACTTAGTATTTGCTTTAGGAAATCTTAAGTTTGGAAATATTACCTTTTAGGGTTCCTTCACTCAATTAATAGATTGGACCCTTCTAGAAATTAATTGTCTGTCTGTCTGTCTGTGTGTTTAATGTAATCTAATCCGACGCAGTGAGTAATGAAAGTGAAGTGTGTGATGACGGGTTGACGAAATTTACTAAATGTTTTTCAGTTTTGCACGAATAATGCAATTTTCTACGCTGCTATTATTTTTATTGAAATGTAACTATTTTCACGAACGTGGTAAGAGTTAATTGTATATTGACTCGTACCAACTATTTTTTTTTTAATAGTTATTTACTACTACGGAACCCTTAAATATTTCGAATTGGTTGAAAACCGATTCGTACTTGGACGATTCTGGAAATATTCTGTATCAGACTGTTGGTGTCCAGAGTGTATTTTATTCACTTCCACCCACAGTTTATATGGAAAAAAAAAATTTCTTCTAATATCGAGCTAGTAAATCAACTTACTCGTAAACGTTATGAAAGCAACATCTGCCGTTGTTTATTTAGAACCCGAATCAAAGTTAATAGTTTACTATTGTTTTTTGGCAAGAATGTTTTCGCTGCGTAATCTACGTTTGGAATGTTTTTTCTTACAGTTGTATTTCAGTGTATCAGAATTCGACGTAATTCGAAAAGTGAATCAATTATGAATCTTTTATAATTTACGTGAAGTGAAATTCGTAAAATCTTTGTTCTAACGTTTTACTAGCGTGAAATTTCAATAGGGATTGTTACCCAGAAGTGTGATTATCGGCTGTTGGTCTCGCTGTAAATTCACATATAGGAAATACAACAAAATAATACACAAATTAGGCGGTTTGACGCCGTAAAAAAATAAAATTTGTGGTGGTGATTTACTGTGACTACTTTTTACGATGAATATAGGCAATCCAATTCACTTACGAAAATTAATGTAAGCGTTTCAAATTAGAAGTTTTACTTCAGACTTTAACAAAGTATTATTTAAAATTGACACAAAACAAAAAAACTTTTACTTTCAATTTAATTAAAAATTTTCCACCATAAAGTAACTATTTGAGGGTGTGAAAAATAAATTTGGGGACCGTTAAAATTTGGAAAAATTACAATTTACGTTGAGAAAAAATTCAAATTTTGCCTTGTTCTTGAGTTTGCCGAAATCTGTCTAAAATAACTAAAAAACACACAAAATAAGCCGGAAAGAACAAGTTGGCAGCAGAGGTCAGGAGAGCCAAATTCCTGGGTAGTTGTGATAATTTTGAGGGAAACTACCCCGCTAACGGGCACTCTTAAGACTATTTTACACAAGTTGAATATCTTATAATTATGACCTCCCGACTCCCGTCGGAAATCGCTTTCTCGCTACCCGAAACCACGATATGGGCGCCACTGAAAAGCTGATGGCTTTCAGGAAGAGAGAGAGAAATGAAAAGATTGAATTTAAAATGTAAATAATTAGTAGTTTATTAGAATTGAGCACTTGGGGGTCGTGGGTGTGGCAACTTCGGGCAGCAAGTACGGTTTCCGAAGGCCTTCGCAGGGTTCGACTTATCTAGTGGCTCCAGGATGTCGATGCAGTCCGCCAGGTAGCCGTGTCTTCCACAATTTCGGCCGGCACGGTATTCCCAACCCGCAGGGTGGATGTTCGCTCGTAGAACTCGAAGGGTGGATTTTACCAACCCGTAGGGTAGACGGTTTCTTGGACCCGTAGGGTGAATGTTCCTTCGTGGAACCTGAAGGGTGGACTTCTTGAACCCGTAGGGTGGACCCTGGAATGTTCCATATGACGGGTTAGCTGGAACCCTTTTTCCCGCCCATTGCTAAGACAGCCGACCACTGTTAAACCATTTGGGAGTCGGTTGCCTTACAATGGTTGGTTCTATCCTAAGTTTACAGAGACCTTTTTTTTCACACCCCTGTAATCTACCCTCCCATAACAGGGTCGACCAACAGCCGTTAATTTTCACTATTTTAAAATCTAGAATCATAATAATTAATTTAACTCACCCAATGATGGGGTCTTCTATTTATAGCTATTTGCTCCTTATCCTTGACAAATATTTACGAGAATATTTGCGATGATATAAACGATTATTTTTAAACTGATGTGATTCTCACAATTTCCAATTACACTGATACGTTCGTGATCTATTTTAAATATTAATCTGGCGGTCCTCCTGCATTGACGCAATGCCTTATATATCAATGAAATAGCGCCTCTAGTGGCACCGCTCGAAACTACTCAATCGTCAAGACCGTATCACTGCCTATAGCTTCCGTCGTTGCGACACTAACTCGGTAGATGGCGCTTTCATTTATTAATCTAAGTTTTCATTTTAAAACCCCTAACGTTGAACCCCTATTTGCACCCGTTGTTTCACAACGTTACAGATATTAATCTGATACGGTTCAGATTAATATATCATTAACATTTTGTTAATGTAGGTTAACTTTTTTCCTTAAGTTATAAAGTGCATAACGGTGGGTGGTTTCAAATAATTATCGTATGATCATATTGGTACGATAATTATTCTACTGGAGTTACATTATACCTACTCTACTCGTCAGCATCATTTAATTTGTATGCATTTTATTCGGTGTTTTTCATAAACTTATTTAGCTATTAGGGTACAGTAGGTACAGTAACCAAGGAAGTACGGTTCCGTATACTGTTTCATAACATAATTTTATCGTATTGGTAAACGATATTTTTTTTATTTTCGGTTTAGGGTACCGTACGGTAAATTGGGGTTCCGTACGGCAATTTTAGGATTCCGTAGGATAAATTTGGGTTCCGTTACGGACAGAGAGTTATTATTTCGGTAAATTTATTATTCATTCTTATTTGACGACCATTGTACTACGGGTGTACTTTCGGCCTATTTTTAGAATGTCGTTAACGACAGCCAAAGCAACCGTGAGCCGTGTCCTTCGATGGTTACAGGCAGCCACCGGATTGATCGGACGTCCGGATAGGGCTGAGGAGTTGAAATTCCGCTATGGTAGGTTGGCGTCTTATCTAAAGGATTTGGATGAGGCGTACCAGGAAATTCAGGAGGCGGAGGTCGACATGGAGGATGGACCGGCCAAGGTAGGGTTGTCACGGTACCACTTAGATTATGATCAGGCTTCGGAAGCCGCGGATGCGATTGCTGCTGCATATTCACGCATGACGTCCTCACCTAGCACCGCCCAGTCTGAGGGACTAAGGGTGCAACCGGGATTGGTCACACGGCTCCCATCTTTAAATTTGCCTCATTTCTCCGGTGGGTATGAGCATTGGATGGGTTTCATTAATTTATTTGATAGCCTCGTGCATACGCGTTCGGATATATCGCCTGCACAAAAAATGGGATATCTTAGGACGGCCTTGTCTGGTGAGGCCCAGGATTTGGTGGCGCACCTGGATGTCACCAATGACAGCTACGAGACGGCTCGTATGCTGTTGACGGAGCGGTATCAGAATACGCGGCGTTTGGGGGACGCTCACCTCAGTCGGTTGTTAGGGTTGCCAAAGGTGACCAGGGTCACCCAGCTTAGGTCACAGCTACTGAACCCACTGGCAGTAGCATACAATGCTCTCGGAAAACTCGGATTTCCGGTTAAGGAATGGTCCTTTATTTTACTTCATGTAACGCTTGGCAAGCTCCCGGCCGAACTGAAGCTTCGATTTGAACATCAGTTTGTAGGGAAGTCATCCACGGATGTCCTTTTGTTTTCGGAACTTCTTCACTTCCTGGAAGAGGAGTGTAGGATGTTGGACAATGTGGAGGAACCGGGTACACCTCCTATAGTCAAATCGGGTAGGCAGGTAGACCACCCCCCAAGGTGGGGGGGAGGAGGTCAGACACCGGTGCGAGCTCGGGCTCCACCTAGGGGTGTTGCAATGGCAGCGGGCCATTCGGAACCTCGCTGTCATTTTTGTAATGGGCCAGTTCACCCCCTACTGAACTGTGGTCAGTTCAGAAACGCTGACGTCGGGTCTCGGCGTAGGTTTGTCTACGGTTCGGGACACTGCTGGATGTGTATGAAAGCACACTTGGCCAGAGACTGCGGGTCGCCAAGGTCGTGCTCCCGCTGTGGTGGTCCCCACCACCCCATGCTTTGTACGTATGAAAGTGGGGTTGGTGATCGGTCCGGAGGAAGCCGTACAGGTAGGCATACTCCGGAACAGCGTCGTCCCTCGGGTAAGGGTTATGTAAAACGGGAAGCCCTCAGGGGCGGGGGCGCCCCCAATTATCGTGACACTGGGTGCGCCCAAATGGAACAACGGGATGTTCCCATAAGTGGGGATACCTCTGGTCACCGGGACACAGAGTATCCCCCATCTCACCAACGGGATTCTCGCAGGGGCGGCGGTCCCCCCTCCCCCTCTCGGGACTATTATGGTTCACGTCCAACGGTTGACGTGAGCCGCGGTCGGGATTGTCAACATACGGATGTGGAGGCCCACATTACGGCTGCTACTTATGCTGCTCGGGCAGCACCGGAGGCCTCCCCTCCCTACCTTATGTCACAGAGGCGTGTACAGATACCCACCCCTCTGTACGGTTATTATCGGGCACCGGTGATGAGTCGTGGGTTCGCTCATCAGGTTCCCTCTTGGGAGTGGCCCGTTCTCTCCTCAGGTTCGGCACGGCCTGACCCCCCTAGTAGCTTATAGGTATTTGCGGCCTCCTCACCAGATGCAGCCTTTTCGAAGACGGTTCTTCTTCCCACAGTGTCACTTCTGGTCAAGGGCACTGATGGTGTCACGGTAAAGGCACGGGCCTTTTTAGATACCGGGGCACAGGGCTGCATTATTACTATTGGTCTGGTGAGGAAATTAGGCCTAACAATGTCACGGGACTTTAATACTATAAAGGGAATAGGAGGTGATAGGGTTACAGCAATTGACGGTCAGGTTAGATTTGTGGTGACAGGGGTTTCCGGTTCCACCCCCACCATTTCGGTTACGGCTTTGGTCATGGACCAGGTAATAGGCATTCATCCCTTGGTTTCCCTGCCTCCTATTGTTCGTCATTCAGCTTCGGATTTGCGTCTTGCGGATCCTGATTTTTGGAAACCCAGTTCAGTGGAACTGCTGCTCGGTTCAGATGTAGCAGGTCAGGTGTTGTGTTCGGGTACGCTAGTCACCTTGCATCGGGATGGGTTGGTGGCCTTACCATCAGTTTTCGGTTATCTTATTTTGGGCCCAGCCTTCCCTATCAGTCGCAGTACTGATGAAGCGGCATTTACAGGTATTTCTCTGACAGACATAGTACAAAGATTCTGGGCACTGGAGGAGGTGCCCACGGTCCCACGGGTGGACCCAATTCACGAGGAATGTGAAAGTCACTTTAGACAGACCTTGGTACATTTGCCGTCGGGTCGGCTCATGGCACGGTTGCTATTTTTATCTTCGCGGCCACGACTCGGTCAATCGTTCGGCCTAGCGGAGAAACGCATGTTGTCAATGGAACGACGCATGAAACGAGATTCGGTATTTCGTGATAAATACGTGCAATTCATGCGCGAATACGAGGATCTTGGACATATGTCACCCTCGCGTACGGATTATTCTTCGGTGGAACATTTCTTCATTCCCCATCACGCTGTGTTCAAGGCTGATGGTGGTAAGATTCGGGTTGTATTTGACGGGTCGGCTCCCTCATCTAGCGGTGTTTCCCTTAATCAGTGTTTGCATTCAGGCCCTAAACTTCATAAGGAGATTTCGGATATAATTACGGCTTTCCGTAGACATCTGGTGGTGTTTGCGACGGATATACGTATGATGTTCCGGCAGACAGTCATACATCCGGATGACAGGCGGTTTCAATTGATCCTCTGGAGAGAGGATCCTTCGCATCCACTCAAGGTCTACGAATTGAATACAAACACATACGGTCTTAAGCCTAGTCCATGGATGGCAATCAGGGGTCTGCTCGAATTGGCTCACCGGGAGCGAGTAGCCTTTCCCCGAGCGGCAGCCATATTGGAATCGGATGTTTACGTTGATGATATATGCACCGGGCCATCATCTGAACGTGAAGCACTGCTTCTTCGGGATGAATTAATTGGAATTCTAGCTGCGGGTGGCTATGAGTTGCGCAAGTGGATATCTAATTCTCCAAGGTTGTTGGCTGACCTTCCGGAGGATCACAGGCAGGATCCACTTCTATTTGAGGACCCGGATAGTCCTCACTCCACTTCGGTCTTAGGAGTACAGTATCAACCGGTTCAGGATACCTTCTCGTTTCGGTACGTGGAGGTGACTGCAAGGGTTTGGACTAAGCGGTTGGTACTCTCTACGGTGGCCAGAATATTCGATCCGAACGGCTGGATCGCACCGGTTATATTCTGGGCCAAATTCTTCCTACAGCGGCTGTGGGTCGCAGATAGGCTTGCCAACTTCAAAATGCGAATTAGCGGGAAATTTTGATTTCAAATGCGGGACAAGGATTAAAAAAGCGGGATCTTACGAATTGACTGCCACCAAAAAAAAAAGAATTTTGTTTAGAATACTAAAAAACGTGAACTTTAACAGGTATTGAATTTCACGCGGTAGAAGCCGCGAGCATCATTTAGTTTAAACATAATTTCTGTAGGCTTTTTACTATGTTGTAAGTTTTACACGACAACGCATTTTCTTTCTCCAAATCCAAACGCATGATAGGTAGTGCTCTGATTTTTTTAAAAAGCTGTCAAAAAAACCATGTTAGCATTTGGTCTTTTTACCCTTAACGTCGTCAAAAAATTCCTAAAAGCGATTGGACAGTTTTCTCCAAGAAACGAAAAATAGCTTTTTAAGGCAGGAAACCCGTTTAGAATTTTCTCGACAGCAGGATGTAATGAGAGTCGTCATGTCACATGTCTCACTATTGTATTTTTGTATTAGGGAAAAATTATTTCAGTGTCTGAACCACAGAACAGTTAAAGGAGCTGTTCTGTGGTCTGAACTCTGTGTGCATGATATTGATAAGACAGGTGACCATATACTTTTAAAACCAAGTTTTCCACATCAATTTCACAATTTGCACCAGCATGCGCAACAGCATCATGGAACAATTGTGTGCTAAGCATCCATCTCGCCATTTTGGTTCCGTAAATGTGTAAAAACGGAATTATTTCTCCCGAAATTAACATAAGAATTATTAGCGGAATACGCAGATGCGATTCGCAATTCAAAAGGGGCCTGGTTTAGAAAATGACGAAAAAGAGGTGCAAATAAAAGCAGTTTTTGTCTGGATAAGTAGACGGAAAATTTTAGCCAATAAAATATTTTTAATCAAGGTACAAGATGTGTGTCAAAATATGCTTATCTATTGTATTGTATATTAATTATATACAATATCTAATATCTAAAACTATCGTAAAGTCAGCCCCAAATTTTGAGATGAATGCATTTTATGACTTCAATTTTTATCAACGCGCAAGAAAAATATATGCCAACTTAAAAAGAAAATATACATCTATAATTTGGGTTTCTTTGATTTTTAACAAGTAAGAATACTAGCTTATTACAACAAAAATAAGCTCTAAAATACAATATTTCCTAGCTTGAAGGACGCGTGTCGTTAGCCCTATGAACGGCCTTAATGTTATTGTATATATTATCTATCGCTTTCTTATTGGGGTCTTCATAGAAATCAAGCAAACATGTGCGAATACCCTCCTCTGGACAGTAGAATCTTACAAGTATAGAAAATAACTTCACATTTCCGTGATTTGATCCATCGCTATAGGAATACTGTAAACATTTTTTGCTAGATCAAGAAAAGCGGGATATTACGCGTCCCGCTCACACCCTGAGCGGGACGTCTTGTTATGGGTCTCAGAAACGGGACGTCCCGCGTATAGCGGGACGGTTGGCAACCCTAGTCGCAGAGCTCTCATGGGACGAGCCTCTCACGGGTGATTACTTCTCCGACTGGACAGATTTTTTGGATAGGTTGAAGGCAATCACATTGGTATCGGTGCCTCGTCATTTTCTTCCATCAGGTAGATGTAAAGCATCGCTTCACGGGTTTTGCGATGCTTCGGCGTCGGGATACGCCGCGGTTGTGTACTTGCGTACCGTAAAACAGGATGGTACTACAGCAGTTCACTTAGTGACGGCTAAGAGTAAGGTAGCCCCCTTACGGACTAGATTGACTATTCCTAAATTGGAGCTGTCAGGGGCTGTCTTACTTATTAAGCTATTGAATCACATTTACTCCACCCTGGGCAAATCGGTGGAGTTATCGGAAACTTATGCCTGGTCGGATAGCCAGATCGTCTTGGCATGGTTACAGACTTCCCCTCATAGGTTGGAAGTTTTTGTGGCCAATCGGGTGTCTCAGATACAGGCTTCGGAGGCGAAGTTGCTCTGGAGACACGTGCCAGGTGAACTCAATCCTGCTGATGTGGCATCACGGGGTTGTGATGCCCCCACTTTGGTTGATCATCCCCTCTGGTGGGGCCCAAAGTGGTTAGCAGATTCGACAAAAACCTGGCCCACCACGGATTTGGAATCCACGAATACTCTGCCTGGTATTCGTGTTGCGGCGGCTGAAACAACGGTTACAGGTGCGGATCCCTAGCGAGGTATAGCTCGCTTGGGAAACTTCTAGCAGTCACGGGCTGGATTCACAGGTTTATTCGGAATTGTCGGAGGGTGAGTGTGCGGGACACCTCACCTTATCTATCGGTAGACGAACGGCGTGCCGCACTTATGTTTTGGGTAAAACGAGTTCAAGCGAATCGGTTCGCTGATGAAATACGGATTGTTGGGTCATCGGGTCGATTAAAGGGAGCGATTGCAAGGTTGAATCCCTTCCTCGACCAATCTACAGGGTTCGGGTACAGGGTTTGCTACGAGTCGGCGGTCGACTCAGAAACTCTCAGCTGCCTTACGGGGCGCGTCACCCTCTCTTGTTACCTAAGGACGGTGACTTTGTTCAGCTCTTGGTTAGAGATCGGCATATTAATAATTCGCACGCGGGTTGTAACGCACTTCTAGCGATTTTACAACGCGAATTTTGGATCTTATCTGCACGTCGGTGTGTGCGCTCAATTATTTTCAAATGTTTATCCTGTTATCGGTTAAAGGCGGCTACAATGCAGCCAATGATGGGTGACTTACCGGCTGATCGAGTGACGGTCACTCGGCCCTTTGAGGGCGTGGGCACAGATTTTGCGGGCCCATTTACGGTCAAGGCTTCGCATTTACGGAACGCGAAGACCTATAAGGCGTACTTATGTGTTTTCGTTTGTCTTTCTACCAAGGCGGTTCACTTGGAGTTAGTGTCTTCACTAAGTACGGAGGCATTTCTTGCAACACTTGAGCGCTTCGTTTCACGGCGGGGTCTGCCAAGCCTTATACGGTCGGATTGTGGCACTAATTATCAGGGAGCTGATCGTCACCTACGGGAGGTGCATCAGTTCTTAACGGATAGGAACACGGAGCTAGGTCAAATGTTAGGCAAGCGTGGCATCACCTGGAAGTTTGATCCACCAGCTTGCGCACACTGGGGTGGGATATTCGAGGCCACAGTGAAATCTGCCAAGACACATATGCGGCGTGTCATTGGTGACACTATCCTTACCTTTGAGGAACTCGCCACGGTCCTCTGCAGAGTTGAGGCAACTCTAAATTCTCGGCCCTTGTGTCCACTGTCTACGGACCCTAATGACCTGAAGGTCTTGACACCGGGTCATTTCCTCATTGGTCAACCTCTAACGGCTTTACCGGAATATCCTTCTCTTGATACTCCTCAGAGTAGATTATCAAGATTTCAGATGCTTCGGCAAATGGCTCAGAACTTCAATCATCGGTTTTCATTGGATTATCTGAACATTCTACAGCAGTGTATTAAATGGGCTGATAAAACGACTCCTGCACGGGTTGGAGATCTAGTCCTCATTAAGGACACTAACCAGCCTTCTTTAAAATGGCGTCGGGCACGCATTCTTCGGCTGTATCCGGGTTCGGACGGTACTCCACGGTTTGCAGAGGTTTCTGTTGGAGATTCCATTCTGCGTCGCGCGGTAGCTACACTCTCTCGTTTGCCTATTTCTTAGCGAACAGAGATCCCTCTGTCCGGAGCGGGGGGATGTTTAGTAAAGATGGTCATTTCTGGAACGCACCCATAACTGCGCGACTCGGAACGTATCGGTCGTTCGGTACGCGTAAACTTCACACAACGAACGGGTGGTTGAGAGCGCGACAAACTTCACTTCGGTTAAAGACTTCGTAAAAAACGGTCGGCGTAGAAGGTTGAATTTTGAGGTTAGATACGTGCACGGGATAAGCACTGCTTGAGGTTTACGGATACCCATCAGTTATTAAGAATAGTTCATTACATTTGGTTGCGCCATACGGGACGTGAGCGCTCGGAACAATCGGTGGCGTTGAGAACCGGTCTCCGCCGAAGTTTGAGTGCTGAAGGTGTTACCGGACGTCGGCTGGACCAACGGGGTCCTCCAGGCGGGACGCGACTGGCGCGGATCTGACGGCACCAGCAATACACTCACACATATTAATTTGTATGGTTTATTATTATATAGGTACATATTTGTAGCTAGGGATACACTACACAATTACAGGGAAGTATTACCAGGAAGACAGCCGGAGTCAAGGTAAGACCTTCATCATTATCATATGTTTTCATTTCTTTAGCCCTGCGTTACCGCAGGCAAGTGTGTGGGAGACATACTTTCCCATATAGTAGGGGTAGTTGATGGAAGGAGATATGGTGGGATGTAAGCTATATATAAGCGTGCGCAATAGTAGAAAAATCAGGAACTAACTAAAATTAATTTATTTTACTTCATACTGTCGAAGAAAATTTACATCAAAGTAAATTATTCTATAAAATATATTTCACTGAAATACCAGTGAGGGCGTACGTAGCCCAAGTATTTTAATAAAATTAAACATTGAAAACGGAAGCTCTGAATGAGCTTTCAAGTTTATGATTAAAAAAACCCTGCTTATATCCGTAATATATCTTTGCTGCCATATTACTTATTTTACATATCCTGGAGGAAGGAAGTCCCATCCCAGAATCCGGATGAGTACATAGTCATAAGTTAGATTTAAGTTTATTACTGGTGAAGTTGTAATAAAAATATTAATACTCTGAGTTCGTGCATTATTGACTCCAGGACAAATTACCTTACCTAAACTACTGAACCGCCTGGGAACTCCTGGGGAACACTACGGACTTCCCAGAAGCGTGTCAATATCATTAGGCAGCGATGGGGGCATGAACAAGGAATGTAGGTTAACGCTAGAGTGGCTTTGCAACGAGTTCGAATTTTTCTTTGATACCTGATTTATAAAGTGGTCATTAAAAACATTCGCTAATTTTTTGGGTTCCCTGATAATATTATTATTTACAACTAGATATTCAATATTATCTCTGGGAACATTTAACTTATTCTTTTTTATTATTGTCCAAGTTGCTTTATATTTATTTTTTGATTTGTTGATGAAGTTTCTATTATGAGCTTTCTGGGTAAGCTTTATTATTTGGTCTAATCTTGATTTTAATTCTGTGTACCTTTTTTTACTATGATCAGTTCGATTTTTACGATATTGCCACAGTAATGCTCTCTTTCTTCTGCAGCAAAGTTTGAAACCCTTTGTTACCCACTTCGGTTTTGTGTTTGTATGAATTTTTATTTTTACTAAAGGAAAGTAGCGGTCATAAATGAGTCTAAAGTTTTCATAGAATAATGTAAATGATTTATTGGGATCTTGGCTTTCAAATATTTCTTGAAAGCTAAGCCCGTTAATACAATCTGTAAATTTAACAATGTTATCTTCATGATAGTTACGCCTCTCAATGTACCAGTACTTAAGTTCATGTAATTGATTAACAGGAATTTGAAAAAATTGGGCAGTATGATCAGAGAGTGCAAACTCAAAGATTTCATGCCCATGACTGCGTGAATTATAGAGAAAATTATCAAGGCAGCGTCCACTTGCTAATCGTGTAGGTTCTCTGAAGGCAATTTTAAGTCCATTACATTTCAACATATCTTCAAACTGCCTAGAGTCACGACTTTTTTCAAGTATGTTGATATTAAAGTCACCACAAACTATTATTTTTCTTTTAACCTAAGCGATTTATTAAATTTGGTTGGTGTAGAATAGCGTACCTTCCGCTGCTTACGGGATAATGGTGTCTTATTATGGTCAAGTGTTTTATATGTATCACAAATTTGCCGACTTTTGCTGAGGTCACACTTCAGACGATAGTTCTCAGAGTTTAAGTTTTCTATTTCTTGGTGTGCAATAGCTAACTCTTTCGTTAGGTCATCTATTTTCTCCTTAAGTTCAAACATAGTTCTGGAATCATTTACTGATGTATTCGGCAGACTCATCACACTTGTATCAAAAAGAATGGTATCTTTAATGGATATATCGCTTAGGGAGTGGGATACTACCTGTTGATGTTTACGGGAACGATATGTGACATTGCATTCAGGCTCCATACTTGAAATGCCCACGTAAAAACTTGAACAGAAAATCACTTTTCCAAAATGGTACGTATGTTTGAATATTGAAAATTTTCGAAACTATCTGCAGATCATTTTAGTATTCACTACTTGTAACAGATGAAACTTGGCCAGTCCAATGATATTGTGCTTTTTAAACTCCAATAAAGCACTAAAATAGTGTTTCGGCAACTTTAAATCCCAATTAGACCGCAATCAGAAACACAATTTGCAAGGTTCATATTTTCACAATTTGGACAGCCATCAGCTGCAAATAATATCACTACTTAGTCACTGGTTCTTATTTAATTACTTTCACATCATGATATTATATTTTAAACTATATAAATTAAATTATTGCATTTTATTGAAAATTTTGTCAGAGAGACATGTCAACGGTTTTAGTGTTGCCACTCGAATTCAATTTAACGCATAGCGCTGGTTTTTCTGAGCATATGGGACAGCAGTAATTATTTTTTTGCCTCTTTTTTCTTTGTGCACGCGCTTAGGCGGTTTCTGTTCCATTTTTATTGTTTTGTCTTACACACGAAAAATAATTATCGTTTTCTTTGTAGTCATCTGAAGTTTATTTTTCAATTCGATGCATAACAGAGATTAGTTCTCAATGGTTATTGTTTCTAGACGAGTAGGTACACTCACAGATGCAGAATTTTTCGCTACTGGTACACTTGTAGATTGAAACAACTGCGAAATTTATTCATTTTGTTTGGAGGCAATGGGCATAGGAAAAAGTTACTTCAAGTAGGTATATACGTATAATAATATAGCGTAGCGTATTACGTATAATATATTGCGTGACCTTCTCCCGATTCCGACGAAGATTTCGCTTGCACAATCGCTACTTCTTCCAATACTAGACTATGCCGATGCCAGCTATCTTGATCTCACGGAGGAGCATCTAAATAAACTTGAGCGCCTTCAAAATCTCTGTATAAGGTTTATATTTGGCTTACGCAAATATGACCACGTTTCCGAGTACCGCAAACAACTCAAGTGGCTCCCTATTCGCCTTCGACGGAATACTCATATCCTTTCTTTGCTATATAATATATTATTTAATTCAGTAACACCCTGTTACCTCAAGGAGCGCTTTCAGTTCCTATGTGACACGCACTCTAGGTGCTTGAGATCCTCTAAGAACTTGCGACTTTATATACCGGCACATTCAACAAATTTTGTTGGTAACTCTTTTTCAATTAAAGCAGCGCGGCTGTGGAATGCTCTACCGGTCAGAATCAGACGAGCTCAAACGTTGGGATCCTTTAAACTTAAAGTGAAAGAATATTATCTTACAATTTAATTGAGCTACTTGCACACTGAGTCTTGTATTTATGTATGTATATCAAGGGCATAATATACACTCGAGAGCAATGAATCCGGGTCACTTAAAGAATCCTAAAAATCTCGGAAACTAAAAATGCTAGGTTAATGCAATAAATTGTATTTAATAGACAATGTAATACTCCTTAAATGAAGGTATTAAAACTTCTTAGTTATTGTAAAGTTATATCATAAAAAAATCAAATTTGAAAAAGGGCCACTTTCGAAGATGGAACTACGAAATTACAGCATTTGGTGTTGCTTTTGTTTGTAATCTGTCATTTATGTGGGTACATAAACCATGTTGATAGTGCTCTATATTCATTAATCAAGCTGAAATTATGTCGCTTACGCCTGAAGAATGCACCAGAATACTTACAATGCTGGAAACCGGCCGGAGTCAGCGCGATACAGCCAGGACTGTCGGTGTGTCGCTGTCAACAGTACAAAGAGTTCTCCGACGTTACGAAGAAACTGGTTCTAACCTACGCAGACCAGGAACGGGCAGAACCAGGTGTACCACAGCACGAGAAGACCGATACTTGGTGAACACCATGCTTCGAAATCGCTTTCTCACAGGAACTGAACTCACCAATCAGTTTCGACGCCTCGGAGGAAGTAACCCAAGTGCATGGACAGTAAGACGTCGGCTTGCTGAATCTAACTTAAAACCCCTTAGACCTGCAAACGGCCCTAAACTGGAGCGTGGGCATCGTATTTCGAGACTAAGGTATGCCCAGAGCCACGTAAATTGGAGTATTGAAGATTGGTCAAAAGTTATGTTCTCCGACGAATCAAAATTTATGCTCTACAAGCACGATGGAAGACACAGAGTGTATCGAAGACCAGGGGAAAGATTCAAGCAAGCATGCATCGAAGAAAAAGTAGCCTACGGTGGTGGGTCTGTACTTGTGTGGGCCGGAATTTCTTCTGAAAGTCGCACAGAGCTGGTGATCATAGAAAACGGCTCTTTAACTAGCGTAAGATATGTGGAAGAAATCCTCAATGATCACGTTGGTCCATTTATGGTCAATTTAGGTGAGGATGCTATATTTATGCATGACAATGCCCGACCTCATACAGGTAGGATTGTGAATGACTACCTTCAAGAGATGAACATTACTCGTATGGAGTGGCCAGCGCGCAGCCCGGATATCAACCCGATCGAGCATGCTTGGGACGAGCTAGGCAGATGCGTAAAACAACGAAACCCTCCCCCAATCACGCTTCGTGAGCTCAAAATTGCTCTCACAGAGGAATGGGAGAATATTCCCCAAAATCGTATAAGGAACTTGGTGTACAGCATGCCAAACCGCGTAAACGCAGTAATGGAAGCACGAGGAGGCAAAACGAAGTATTAAAATTCAAGAAAATCGTAATAAAGTTCAAAAATTTCATGTTTCCTATTTTTGTTTTAAGGAGAGATCAGCAGTTTTTTCTTTATGTAATTTTGTGTTAATAAAATGTATGGTGACTCATATTTTTTTTACTTTCATTTAAGGAGTATTACATTGTCTATTAAATACAATTTATTGCATTGACCTATCATTTTTAGTTTCCGAGATTTTTAACATTCTTTAAGTGACCCGGATTCATTGCTCTCGAGTGTATATATAATGCGTATCTGTGTATGTATCTATGTACCTGTGTATGTATATATTATATGGAAGTATTTGTGTATATATGTAGGTATTTGTATATTTGTATGTTTAAGTTACGTATACACCGGAATGCTACTTTTAATATTATTTATTCGTCACAAATTAAACCCGTTTTTAAATATTTTTACAGTCCTGTCCATCTAAAGGTTGCCTGGCAGAGATTGCTGTTAGCAATAAGGCCGCCCATTGTACCTGATTAATATTTATTATATATACTTTAAGATTTACTATCCTTGGTGTACAATAAAGCATATTATTATTATTATTATTATATAGCTGTCAACGTTTTTATGATATAAAATAATAATGTAGGTATTTCGGATGGACGGGGCACAGAGCAACGCACGCCTTTACAGAGTTCGCGTTGCTCTATGGGACGGTGGGATAAATGGAAGCGCGGCCTAATAATCATACCTACACAAGTGTAGGTATATCTACTCGAAATTTCAGAAATTTAGGCTCCACTGGTAAGTATTATTTCCTGATATTACGGCCAGGATAAACTGAACTGGTTTGTCTCGATCTTTTGACAGCCCTAATACGAGTTTGGCTGCTTAAAGAGAAATTGTTTAATTTTAGATAACCTGGGACTGTACACTAAATGTAAAGCACTTTGAAGATTTCTATATTCACGATGAAAGGGTAATAATATTTCCCTCGGGACTAGCTATGTAGGAGCGTAAGTGCCATAATTTATATAAATAAAATAAATTTATTTGTACCTATATTCGCATTTCGCATTCTCTAAAGTTGTCTGTGAAATATTCTGGTACTACAGACCTAGCCACCAAGGACATTAGAGCCCTAGGGCGATGACGCACGTCTCACGCCCTAAGAAGCGGTATAACACCCGAACCAACACCCAAAAAAGCTGGTTAACACCCAAACGTTTAGACGAGACTGCGATGATAGCCAGTCTGTCGAGAACCCTACTAGTTTCCCGAGGTTGCTGCACTAGAAACACTGGTAGGGACCGTGAGATTTTGATCAGTTTCAATTCGGTAAAACATAGGGATATCCATACGTTAAAAAGAGGGCGATGTCTTTTACAATTTATAGAAGAAGGAGTAATGAGCTTCTTCAATATCTTTTAGTATAGTGGTCCAGATAAAGTACCAGATTTTTTTTTCAAAACTTAGTAAAACTTGGCTCCTTGCATAAGGCAATACTCATTCTTTTTAGCGTTTGGGATGGCACCTGATAAAACACTTGGACGAGACATAATAAACTCTCAAATTCTTTTCGGCTATTGTTTTCCTTACTGCCTGTTTTTTGTCAAAAACGGTGTTTGGAAACGTATCTCTTTTGTTTCTTTCTTTCAAACCAAGAACTCAGCTAGTCCTTCGGCTAATTTTGTCTTATATTATGTGTTAGAAATTCACAGAATTTAGCATCATTCACAATTCATAGAATTCACCATCTAGCTAATCGTAATTTGAATTTGACATGAGCTTCCAAAATACTTTTTCTAAGAAGATACCTACTATTCCTAAAAAAATTTCGTAGATTCTTAAAATTTAATACACTTTGTTCTTGTGATCTAAAGTGAAACGACTCACTTATTAAATTCACATGGCACTACACTAACTCAAAGGGTTTAAGTTCTTTTTAAGTCTGTCCAATCGGGGAATTGGATTACCTCAGGATTGTGATGGTATCACAGATAACATTTATTGTGTTGGTACCTATGGTAATATCCTAATGGCCGAAAAAATAAATAAAATAAAATAAATAAATATTCACGGACATCTCACACAACGCTATCTGATCCCAAAGTAAGCTAGGAATAACCTGCTTGTGTTATGGGTATCAGACCACGGATATTAATACTTATATACTTTTTTTTAAATACATACATATTACACATAGAAACACCCAGACTCTTGAGATAAACATTTATGGGTCACACAAATATTTGTCTCCGGTGGGAATCGAACCCACGACCTCCAGTGCCGCAGGCGGTATCACTACCGACTGCGCCATAGAGGCAGTCGAAAAAAAAGTTTTATTACGATACAGGTCTTGTATGGACACCTGTATCATTAAATAACTTTTTAATCATTACGATACACCTATACAACCTCCAGCTAGACCAAGAAGTTTGAACCTCTACTTTAAAAAAGGTAGTGCCTCCGCAGCCGGTGCCGGCCGGCCAATTCGGAAGGAAAAAAAAATCCTTTCGGACTGTTGGTTCCACTGCTAAGTTCCACTAAGGGTCCAACAGGATTTTTAAATACTCATGGACCCACTATAATAATATATATTCACTACATAATAATGGTGGGGCATTAAGGACTTTTAAATACTTATGTACCCCCTTGTTTGTTAAAGATACTGGACATAAAATGCACTTCAAATTAAAAATATTTATGATAGCTGTCAATACTTGTAATGTACAATCAACAATAACATATATCATGTACAAGATCGACAAAATAAATGAAGATCGGCGAAACAAATGAAGATCGGCAAAGCAAATGAAATCGAAAAAACAAATAAAGACCGATAAAACAAAAGATCGGCAAAACAAATGAAGATCGACAAAACAAATGACGCTCGGATAACAAATTACGATCGAAGAAACGTAGATCGATAAAACATATGCAGATCAATAAAACAAAAGACTAAAAGCAAGTTAATAAGGTCAAAAAGTACTTGCAGCCTTTTTATTGTAATCTAGATGCGATTGCCATTCAAAAAATAGGTGCAAGCAAATCTCGACCTTAATGACACTTCTCTAAAAACGTGCATTTAGGCGTTTATAGACATCACTGTTGAGGTTACGTATTCACCCTGTTGTTAAATGTATTTTATTCAATCACGCTAATCCTGATACCAACCTATAACCTTGCTTTAATTAATCGAATATCGAGTAACTATTGACATTCCTTCTAGGGGTCCTCTATCTTAAGATTATGTTTAATGTTTTCCATTACAGGTTTATTTGACACCGAGGTTGGTAAATAAAGATAGTATGGTACATCTGAGCGCGAACGTCAGTGCCGTGGTCCCAGGGTGTTCAGTCGGGTTTACTAATGTTTGCCATAATTTAAAATGCCATAATTTCATATGCTATACTGGTATTTGCCATAATTTCATTAGAAATAACGCTTCAGTTGCCATAATCGTGAAATGACATAAAATGACTTTCACTAATTCCATTGGTCATAATTGATCAAGTGTCATAATAATTTAAATCCATAAATGTATTTGCCATAATTTTCGTTTTCAAGAATGCCATTTTCCATAACTTTTATTCACCATAATATACTTCTGGGTGGTTTAAAAAAAAGCCACGAAGACTAAGGCGGGAGCTCCACTTCGCTTCGCTCCCGCCCTAGTCTTCTAACCTAACCTATCTGAGTCGGATTGCACTGAGTCGGGGGGTTAACAATAATTAATTTCTACCTAACAATATTATGTATTATTTTCATAATTAAATCAAATTTTGATTATGACAAGAGTCGATTATGAGATGTGTTACTTATGGAAACTAATTATTATAACATATGTTATTATAGAAAGTCATTTTATGGCAAATAAAAGTTATCACTGTTGAGTTGTTAAGGCAAACGTTATTAGTATAAATGATAATAGTGCAAGTAAATATTATGATCGGGGATGATTATGGCAAACAATATTAGTGCAAATGAATTTATGGAAAACGAGAGAAGACCGTTCAGTCGTTTGGTATTTCATAGAAGAAGGCCTTTCAGCGCCTAACACAATCAATGCTGATACCTAGGCAGTGAATGGGGTGACTAAATACTTATTATTTTAATGAACTTCAAATATTAAACGGATCGTTGTAGATAAAAAAGAATAAATCTATTTACAAGGCTGTAAGACATAATTCAGAATTTAATTGTCATTTTTACATCCTCCTGTGTGGACGTAGCAATACCTCTACCGCGTAGCAACACAGCTACGCGGTAGACGCTACGCATATTACCAAGACAGTGTAGCAGGAAGTCGAACCTTCTTCAAGGCGTGGAGTGTGGGGCACATAGCCACTACAAAGAGGAGAATCTTATGGGTTTGTATGTTCGGGGTAATCTCAGGAACTATTAACCTGATCTGAATTATTAGGTGACCCATTTATGGAAGGTTATGCGAGCTACTACGCTTTGCAGCTATCCCAATAGAGTAATTACGAATGGTAAAAAATTGTGCCAACTATTATACATTATTTTTGAAAACGAATTATATAGATGTGCAGAGACCGTCTACCCCGTTGTTGCAGGCGGCAGGTTCTTCGCTCTATGCACCCTGCTCGTGCTTTCCACGTACTCGTGTGTGGGTCTCAGATTGATTACGTCTAAGCCGCTTCGGTGCGTACTAAGAACCTAGTTTCCTGGTGAATGTAGCTACACAGAACTGCACTCCTAACCTCTTTTCTTTTGAGCTGCAAAGTATTATACAGTGCTTGGGCGAATACAGACTCGAGGCACAGAGAAAGTTGCAAAAGTTCCGGAACCTCAGAGCAGAGCTATTTATATCCTCGCGTTGGAATGATCGAGAACCGTATTCAAAATGTGTTCGTCATCGTGATTCACCGAGGTACCATAGACAACCTCATTAGCTGACCAAAAGCAAGGAAGATAAAATATAGAACAATGAGTCGACTAAACTAAAAGAACACATACCGAATAATCAAACGCTAAACAAATCGAATGCTTAATTGGTTACTACAATTTTAATTAATCAAATTGTTATTTATTATTTTATTGTTAGATAGTAAGCATAACGTCAGTCCTTAGACCATATAACACGGGACTAGCCTTTGCGAACCTCCGCATACAAAAATATTCTGCCAGTTTTCATACAAGTGAAGGGGGAAACACAAAGACATATAAAATTTCATTGCATTTAAAAATGTATTAATCGACAAACGCGTAATGGCTGTTGTGTGTTAATTGTTATTGTACAGTCAACTACAATGCAATGTACTAGTTTGATCATATAAAATGATGTACTGATGTACAGGCTTTTTATAAAGCCAAAAGACCAAATGGTCATGTGCAATGGCAGAAAACAATGCTTAAGTAAGGCGCATCCTGTGGTTAGATGATCTAAGCGTCAGTCGAATCTTTGGTTCTCATTACGGGAACAACTAGCGCCACCTCGACTGCGGTCGAGAACTAACGTAGGAATTCCCAGAACTAAATAGTTCCGAATGAAGTGGATAGATGGCACTGAAACACGGAAAAATCGATAATTATGATTATATCTGTAAAAATAAATGTTACAGGCTGTGACGTCACGATGTTGTACGTTACCATTGTAAGTACGTAACTGTTGCTGCCAAAAAATCTAAATCTATGGTTGCTGCAATTACAATGATTGAAAACTGTTAAGATGACGTCACGCGCGCTCGAATTAATTCGGGAGCTGTCGCCGTGTTTTCGAACGGTGGTTGTACTCATTATTGAATTTTTAAATTGGTATAACTTCTGAATAATTGCGAAAATCATAAAAACAAAAATAGTTTTGCTATAAAAGTTATATATAAGATCTTTCCATTTATCACAAGAAAAAAAATCATATCCCCAATTGCCTCCTTAGATCCAAATCGTCCGCTGCAGTCTCTCTAACTATAGTCACGTTTGAGGAATATTTGACGATTGAAACTCTATTGCCGTAAAAAGGTATCTACTTATACCAATTTAAGGGCCTGTTACAGAGGGAGAGTTTATCGCACGCTAGTGGCACTCGAAATTGAAGATTCTGTTCTCGAATGGCGGAGCTTGTAAGAAGAACTGTATAGTTTGTTTTCATAGACTCACTGCCAAGAAGTTTCAGTAGCGACCCCGTGGTATTTATTTACACAAGGCGAGCATTATTATCGCCTAGAATAAACGCCACTCGCGTGCGAGACACTTCTTGTGGAACAGACCCTTTACAAACAATATAGCATCCCTAGTTCAATAATGCTTTTGTGAACAATAGATCGACTAAAACAAATATACTTCTTTTTAAAAAAAAAAAGACTATTTCACCTGAGATTTATGGTTAATTTGTTTTTTCTTACAATGCACGACTTTGTTTTCATACTTATTTGTTCCTTTGTTTATTTCTAATTTGTGTCTCTCCCGATTACCATGGTAGACGGTTTTTGAGACTGAGATAGAAAATTGAAAAGAATTTTAAGTTATTGCAGAAAGAAAAAAACCGTTAGTTTGCTAATGTGTCTATTCTGTTGACAAAATTAAATGCTTTCTGTTTCCTACTTTGTACTTAGCTACAACAGTACAGATGGTTCTCTCATTTGCAGATGGTGGCACTTCGGTATGGATAGAAGTATGGAACTCGTTACGAGCATGTGCTGCCATTTCTTCAACACGAGTAGACTTGACTCTCGGCGATGCATGAATTCTGGATGCACTGATCGACTTCGACCAAAGTAATAATATAGACAGGCCTACGTCATACATTACGAACTCAAAAAGTGAACTAGTTTACACACAAAGATATTGCAGCGACGACTTTTTGCGTAGAGAGGAAATACAAAACATCGTGTGAAAGAAAGATTATAGCTTGTTCTTTTCAGCTGAGACGGCGTGAGCGACCGCCATCTTAATTATCTGTTTATGTTTTGTCTCTTTTACTTGCTACAATGAATACAGACGTATACTAGAAGAATAGTTTCTTAGGCTGCTCTGAAGACAAACTTTCTGTGACACAAACTGCCGCTTGGCGGCGTTGCAGTCGCCGCGCGGCAGCCATTTTTAATTTTTCGTAGCAAAAGAGTAAAATCAATCATCGTAAATATCTATAAATACTTAATATAAATATATTATGTTTTGATTTAAAATATGTGAAATATTTTTTTTTAATATTCCCTGAATTTAGTCGATTATAAACGTAAAAATTGTGCCTACTAGTTTTTGACTAACTGAGACAGTGAAATGCGACGACAGCGCCGCCAAATGGGAACTACATGAGCTGGGGACATGCCCCCAACAAAATTGGCACAAAAAATCCTTAAGAACTGTTCTTCTAGTATACGTCTGTATTCATTGCTTGCTATTAGCTTCAAAATTGGAACGCACAGAAGGGCAACTTGCGTACAATGTCTTATCTTGCCACACGTGTTTCACCTTCGGAACAATAACACCGGCTACCAAGTGAGCGCATGCGCCCACTTTAACGTCTTCAAAACTAATGTATGGATGGGCTTGTCTATACTACTACTTGGTCAAAGTATCAACCTATTCATGGACAGTTGCTTGAAAGAACTACAAGAGTGCGCGTATGTATATAAAAATGAATGAGCTAACCGTCAAATGCCTCCTATATGCTGATGATCAGGTAACCCAGGTAAATAGGTAGGTATTATAGGTTTTTCTCTTTATAGGTACTGTGGTGATACTATGTAAATGAGATGTTGGTAATGTGGGTACTTATAAAAAAAATTCAAGGCGGTGCCGGTGCGGTGACGCTGCCGCCTTATTGTTGCCATGGATTTTGTAATGTAATGTAAAAAAAGTTCATCATGTTGTTATTTGTGATTTGTGAAGGTTGTTTTATAATATGATTAGTAGGTATAGTGAAGCTGTTATTATGTGGAATACTGTTAATTTAAAAACAAAAAAGTAAAGTGAGATGTGGCAGGCCGGACAAGCCTCAGTGGTTTTTGGCTTGCTATTTATAGATTGTGAGTATGTTTTTATGTTAATAACTAGCTGACTCTCGCAACTTCGTTTACACCACGTAAGGTGTATGAAAGGAGAGGCGTTTTTACATCAGACTCATCGGAACAACATATGAAACTGCCTTGTTAGGTTAGGTAATCATCGAAGACCTTAAAGATTAAGTCCATTCTCAAACAATTCAGAATTATTTTACAATAACCTTAATCATTAAGCTCTTTTATAACTAAGCCAAAACGCCAGTTTAGATTTACAATCACATTCAAAGGAACCCTTGAATTAAGGTTTGGCAAAAGTTGAGATGTCTCTAATTTGTAAACTACAAAACCCTCAATGTTCAAACTTGTGTGGAACAATGCTTAAAGTACTTTCTAACACAAAAAAAAATATTTGAAATCAGATCGTGCGGTGAGAAATTACAGCTAAAAACCATTTCATCTTTCATCCCCTCTCCTGAAGGAACCGAGCAATATCGGGATCAAAAGTATCCTATAACCTTCCTCGGATCATAAGCTTAGATTGTGCTAAGTCTCATTCAAATCTATTCAGTAGTTTCGCCGCGATACTTATTCGGGATACAGACAGACAGACAGACAGACATGAAAAGTTTAAATTACATTTTCGGCTTCAGTATCGATTAGAGAACGCCCTACAATTAAAATTTTCATAATATCTTCTATATGTATACAGACTCTCATATTGAAAAAAAGTTGAAAAAAATGGTGAAAGAATTTTGAACTTAAATTAGTTTACGGGCTGTAAAAGAATTTTCGAAATTGGTTTAGAAATTCTTAAGTTAAGAAATCTTCTCTTGTTATAACATTAGTGAAAATTTCACTAATGTTACACAAAGGCAGTTTAATGGGTGGTAAGTTGGTTTGTTATGACACTGAGTACCTACCTCTAAAACAAACGTGCCATTAACCGTTAGAGGACCCGCAGGCTGATTACGTATATGAGTCTATTAACACTGAAAACAATTCAATACATTAATATCAAAGACGAATCATATAAAGACACGTTATAGCACGAACATCGCGGCTTTCAAAAACAGCTAAACTTTTATAAATTTGAAAAAAGAATTTTATAAATTATCTGTGGTAGCATGCATGAAGTCAATAGCGGCCTTTACACACACACTCTATCGTGCGTGAAACAGCAATCGTGCGCGAAAGAGCGCGCGTATAAAGGATGTGGAAGGGAAAGGGAAAGACCTCGCGCCGCGCTTGCAGTCGTGCGCGCAATCGCGTTTCCTCAGGTTGCCTATACACATAAAATTCATTCGCGCACGATTAAGATGGCGGACATACGTACATGGAATAAAGAACTAATCTTAGGGTTAATTACATTGTACAAAACTTTTCCTTGCCTTTGTAAAGAAAAAGGTTTTCCCGACGCCAATCGTGATTTTGTGGTTAAGAAATTACAAAGTTTAAGGGGCTCGTTCCGAAAGGAACATAAGAAAGTTACAGACAGCCAGCGAACATGATAACTTGCGCCACGCGATATCTTCTATCCATTTTTCACCGCAACACCCACGTTCTTCAGTAAAACTGTGTGAATTGCACACACTTCAACACGCGCCAGTTTCGCGCAATCTATCCCGCGCGATTAGCCTTTACACGGCCGCTCATTCCGCTGAGGAAAACAAACGCAAGCAAACGCGCGCGAAAGAACGGGTAGCGTAAACAAACTGTACAAAGACAGTCGCGCGCGAATGAGCGTGCAGGCTATCCCGCGTGCAATCCTGTACGCTCCTGAGAACGCGCGATAGAGTGTGTGTGTAAAGGCCGCTATTATCAGAGGAATGTGGGGGAAAAGGGAAACTTGAATTTCACTTACTGAGACATAATAGACCAGTGCAGATAGCTCTGAAAATGATGAAAAATGTAAAAAATTAGTAGTAGAATGAAACCTATTGCAAAAGGAAGAGAATGTGACAAAAATAACAGGAAAAATTATTTACGGGTGATCTGAGGTCGGGAAGTGAAAAAAATGGGGGTTTTAAGGGGGGAAAAGCAACGACGTATTATAATATAGACACGTCATGTACGAACATCACAGCTTTCAAAAACGGCAAATATTTTTTATATTCAAAAAAAGAATTTCTATGAAATTATCTATGGTAGCATGTATGAAAATTAAGGCAATTGCCTGACTTTTTTGTTGCCATTTTTAAGTGTTGGTAACGTATCTATAGTTTTTTATATATCATTGGGGAAAAGGGGGTTTTCTTGATTTCCGAGCAACTTTTTTACTGAATTTGTTCTTTGTGTTGTTATGAGTACCTATAGGTAGACTTGTTTTTAATAATTCTTTCTTCGCTTTTGCAGGCGAGCAGAGCTCAAATTCTTAAAAACGCGACTGACTATATAAGATCAATGTTCCAAAGAATCCGATCTAGGAAGCATACGGAACCCGATATGAAGCGGCAGAACAAGCTGCTTAAAATTCAAAGTGAGTCCCTGAAGCAATATTGTAACTACTAAGTAGATAATCTGGTACCGGCCGTCGGTAATAATGATAGTCGTAGTCGTAAACCCCAGATACAGTTGGAACATTGGAACAGCTGGTAACTACACCCTGTCCATGTTGGTAGGGCTACAGTATCGTGAGAGAGAGCTTGGGGGTGGATCTTTAGTGCACCCCCATATCTCTACTATTATTATGACTTTATGGATACGAATCATTGACACAACTACTTAATCATTCTACTGATCATCAGATAGATACTTAACATTACTTTTGTTTACAGTAAGTAAATTGGAAGAGGAGAAACGACAGAAAGCTCTTGAGAGCAGTGACGACGACGCCACGTCGCAAGCGGCTATCAGCGCTTCATTTAAGAGTCTGACACCAAATAGCACTACTACCCGTTCGCTCTAACTTTGCCGCTGGCGTAGAGGCGTATACCCGAATTGTTAATTAGACGAAGTAAATTGACAGTAGCTAATGTCACTTCGTCATAGAAAATACGCAACATTGTATGAAGAAGTGACATTAGTTGCTGTCAATTTACTTCGTCTTATTAAAAATTCGACTTTAGTATGGAGCCGAGCGGCAAAGTTAGAGCGAACGGGCAGTAGTAATGGTGATGACATAATTATATTGTAGATCTGCAAATCTATGTTTGACAAAAGTTTTTATTTATTTACTTATTTAATTATTTTATAAATTAAATACCTACTAATGATTATTATACCGAAGTAAGCTAGACTTAAAGCCGCTATTTCCCAAGTTTATTATATATCTACCTGTTAAAGATATCTCACTGCTTACATTATGCTTTTGTCTTTAACAGGTAGATACTCGGTAGATACACTATCTATGTAAAACTTGTTTAACGTGTCAATAAACTGTATTAATCATTAGATATTATTTCCTTGATAGTGATGCAAGAAACACTTTTTTTTTTATGTGTGGAAATCCTACATGGATGCTATGCCGGACTCCTACCGACTAAAACCACACAATGCCTTACAACAGTCTATGGCCGGAAGTCCCGGGTAAGCCCTCGGAAGGATGTCCCAGGGCTCCCGGCAGACTTTGGCTACTACCGCGGCCTCGCCTAAATGGTTCGGGTACAATCCCGCGTCTGGGGTGTTTATTCGGGTGTTACCCCGCTACTTGGGGAAGGGGGGATAGTTGGGTGCTATCCCACTACTATGAGGGGCAAAGAGAAATGCCACTGTCTTGGCCTGCTTCTGTAAGAACGACGAGCAGCCGACTCGCCATTCTCAGGCCCTCAGTCATGGAGGCCGATAGTCTTTTAAGAATCACTTTTTAACTCTAGTCCATTTTGACTTGACTGAGTAGACGCTAATTGTTTGTTTGTCGACGTTGCACATAACATGTATACAGTTAAGTGTAATTAATTTACGTGTAATATATAGTAAATGGTGTCATTATAAATAATTGAGATATAACAAGAACATTTTCTTTTAACCACTGAGATGCGTCCAACCTGATCAAAAGTACTCACTGTAGCTTATGGACGTTTGCAACAACGGAGGTGCTACAATCGCACAGCTGACAGAGTTTTGACAAAGCTCATGAATTTGACAAAGAATAAAGTCGAATTTTTAATTAGACGAAGTAAATTGACAGCAACTAATGTCACTTCGTCATAGAAATGAAGCAACATTGTATGTAGAAGTGACATTAGTAGCTGTCAATTTACTTCGTCTAATAAAAAAATCGACTTTAGTAAATGACTTTACTAGACGGAGAGAAGTTGGCACTGGTAGCCAGAGACAACATGTTTTATTTTATTTATTATATTTTTGGGAATCCCTCATGGATGCTATGCCGGACTCTTACCGACTACACTACTCGTGCCCTACCATTGCCCTAGGGTCGGTAGCATTTTTTTAAATTAAAATATTTGTCTTTGGTGCCTTGAACATTACAGAACTGATAATTACTTATTTTATTTTAGACCATTATACATATTTTATGTTACCTATACTAGATGACCCGCGCAACTTCGTTTGCGTCACATGCGAGTGAGAAAGAGAGAGGTATGGTGTAGTTTTTTTTAACGTGAGGGAAAATCCATCATGGATGCCATCCCGGACTCCTACCGACTAAGAAACCTTACGTAACGCCTAACACCCTATGATTGGGAGCCCCCGGTAAGTCCTCGGAAAAGCCAACAGACCTACTCTGCCCCCGATAGTTAACAAGACGGATCTAACCAAAAGTAAAATCGAAGAAATAAATACGTATGAATTATTAGAACGCTGTAAACACGTCCAAGCGCTAGCGAACACTTGACGCGACCTTTGGAAGTGTCTCTCGCGCAAACCATTCAGTTTAGAAGAAAATGTTATTAGAAATCTCAATAGCATTTTTGAAGACCTATCTAAAAATACCCCACACGTATGGGTTTGGTAAAAAAAAATTGAGTTTCAGGTCTAAGTATGGGGACCCCCAAAATTTTTTGCTTTTTTTTCTATTTTTGTGTGAAATTCTTAATGCGGTTCACAGAATACAGCTACTTACCAAGTTTCAACAGCATAGGTTTTATAGTTTCGGCGGAAAGTGACTGTGACATACGGACGGACAGAGAGACATGACGAGTCCATAAGGGTTCCATTTTTAGCCAATTGTCTACGGAATCCTAAAAATGTCATTTTTTGATATGAAACTCCCCGGTGCGCGACTCCGACTCGCACTTGGCCGGTTTGCCCGTGAACGTCCTTGTGTAATTATTTTGACCTCAGAATATTACCTGCATAGAACACCCATTTGAGAAAAAAACTAAAAGGTGAAATGGAGGCGTATACTATATTCTGCCTAACCCTCCTGGCATAAAAGCGTGAATATAAATAATATAGGTATACGAACATCTCATCTTCGAATTTAGAGCAAATGCAATGTCCTGTAGCGTGGGTAGGGGGTGGAGTTTTATCATCTCTTTTTACAACCGAATACCTACCTACAATACGACTTTTACGAGGGTATGAGTCCATCGGCACTTTAAAAAATAGGTTTTTCTGGTGTACACCATATATGTGATGTATGTACATACTTAAAAAACATAAATTAAACACTAACCGGAAATTTCATTTGGTTTAAAGTTACAGAAATCAATCAAAACCCTGAGGACTTGTTACCGATACCGCGACTACGGCTAACGGGCAGCGATTGGGCAAAGTGACGTCACATGCACCCGCGTACATAGACTTTCAGCGATAGGAACGGCCTAAATTTATTGCTAAATATCTCCGTAATACCTAGTCCGATTAAGATGATTCAAAAAGATTCATCGTTCTCACGTCCTAGAGAATATCGTGGATACAAATTTTATTGAATTTGTTATACCTTAAACTGATCCTCATTGTAACTTACCGACTGTCACTACCATATTTTTAAACAATAAATGATTCTGATTTACCTAGTATTTGAAGTTTCCTACAATATTTTTATTCTCAAACTAAGTTGCTGTTATCCCGTTGATATTTGTGCTCGATATTTACTAAGAACAAAAGCTCTCATAGGGACGCTTGTTAGCGATACGACAACTGCAGCAGTGTACGTCCTACAAAGTAATATACCTACCTATGTATCCATGACTTTTCTCACTCACCTGAGACTTGAGTCATAAGAGCTAGCGGAAAACGATTTCAATAAATTTTTTGCTATGGGATCTAAACAACTGAAAGATATAGGTACTTATATATTTCTAAATATAATATTATACATAGACTAGCTTTTACCCGCGACTTCGTTCACAAGGTGACTTTAATAAATAAATCGACTTTGTCCTGTGCAATGCATAGGGCATCCAGTCAAGCTGTATTATCATTTCCGCTAAACCGATTTTGGTGAAACATACAGCGATATTTAAGTTGAAAATATAATTACAAAATCCTTGTATGATCAACTTGATCAAGCTACTAAATTTTGCTCCAACCCCGAACTAATAAACAAACAAACAGACACGAAGAAAATTAATTATAGATTAATACTCAGAATCCCTTAATTAGTCGATTACAGTTTTTTTTTAAATTTATCTTGAACGTACCGTCACAGCTATTTATACAATTTTATAACTAAGTAAACTAGCGTTTGCCCGTGACTTCGTACGCGAGGTGATTTTGACAAGTGTACAAACTACTTTGACCTGTCCAATGCATAGGGCTTCTAGTAAAACATATAGTCCATTGAAATGTTACATGAGCTTTGCATTTATTAAAGGACGCAATTTTATTTTTGGGACATGTGTGGGGGGTCAATAGAAGCTCAACCTCAAGTTTGTGGGGTCGCCACTCTTGTCCCCCGGCCGCCATCTTGAAAAGAGGGGGGAAAAACACTTTTTTCACAATATCTCGGAAACTATGAGTCTTACAAAAAATTGTAGAGGCATAATTTGTAGCATATTGTTGTACTTACAAATATGTATAAAACTTAACAATTTTTTTTACAAAAAAATGAGATTTTTTTATAAAAATTTTCTTTTTTGCTATAACTTTTTTTATACATTTTACAAAAAAAATACCTCAGACCAATCTTGTAGATAATCTTTTAAGAGAAAATATAAAAAAAACGTCACAGAGCAAAAAAGAAAATTTTTATAATTTTATTTTAAATTTTTTGTTTATAACTTCTTTAATTTTTAATCTAGGGCAAAAATTATTATGAACATATTTGTAGGCAAAACAATTTGCAACAAAGTATGACTACGAATTTTTTTTGTAAGACTCATAGTTTCCGAGATATTGCGAAAAAAGTGTTTTCACCCCTTTTTAAGATTGCGGCCGGGGGACAAGGGTGGCAGCCCCACAAACTTGAGGTTAAGCTTCTATTGAACCCCCACACATGTCCCAAAAATAAAATTGCGTCTTCTAAGAAATGCAATATTCGGTCCTTAAATTGTAACATTTCAATGGACTAATAGGTGTATTATCATTTCCACCGAGCCGATTGCGATGAAACATACAGCATTATTTAAGTTGAAAAAATACCTACAAAATCCTAATTGTAGGTACAATTATGATCAACTACTAAATTTTGCTCCAACCCCGAACAAATAAACAAACAAACAGACACGAAGAAAAAAGACCATAGATTTGTAATCAGAAGCCCTAAATTATGGGTCTCTTACACGTAACGAGTACAGTAGCTAGACAGTAAAACGATACTAGGCCGAGAGAGTGGGCACTAGGCGTAGCAAACAAATCGTAGTTCTAGTGACTCTATCGCCACTCTGCTCGGCCGAGTCACTCATCAAAATGTTCATACGTACCGAGCACTCTGCCGAGGGCACTGTCTCGCCACTGTAGGTACTCGTTACGTGTAATTGGTCTCTTACACGTAACGAGTACAGTGGCGAGACAGTAAAACGATACTAGGCCGAGAGAGTGGCCACTCGGCCTAGCAAACAAATCGTAATTCTAGTGACTCTCTCGCCTTTCTGCTCGGCCGAGTCACTCGTCAAAATGCTCATACGTACCGAGCACTCGGCCGAGGGCACTGTCTCGCCACTGTACTCGTTACGTGTAATAGGTCTCTTACACGTAACGAGTACAGTGGCGAGACAGTACAACGATTCTAGGCCGAGAGAGTGGGCACTCGGCCTAGCAAACAAATCGTAGTTCTAGTGACTCTCTCGCCACTCTGCTCGGCCGAGTCACTCGTCAAAATGTTCATACGTACCGAGCACTCGGCCGAGGGACTGTCTCGCCACTGTACACGTTACGTGTAATGGGTCTCTTACACGTAACTGGAATTGTTGATACCTACCTATTTGTTTTCTTTTTCTACCAATGCATGGTGTCATCTATCGGAAAAAAGGTTGAATAAATTTGCCTTTTTCAATGCGTGACACTTTGTGTTTGTTGCATCTGTCGTAAGGTGGCAGTGGTAACGTTCACTTGGCAGACAATACAGACATTAAGCACGCCTTTATTCTCGATGCGGTAGCGTAGAGGCACAGATTATATAATATATTCTATGTAGAGGCATAGTATAGGTACCTACACCCACATTTCACCTTTTAGTATTTTTAGCCTACAGATCATAAATAGGTTTTTTCTCTTTATACTGTGCTAGTGCCGTGTCGTATAACGTGGCATCGGTATATTGATTCAATTAAATATATAGATAACCTAAGTAAAATTGGATTCAAACATTTTTATTTCTTTATTTTCTTTATTTGTTTAATTACCTATATGAATATTGTCTTAGGGAATTGTGAATTTTTAATAGTTTGATAATGTATACCTACCTATACAATGTAGGTACCTATTCAGTATAAAAGAGGTTTAAAATCCCTTCAAATCGAAGATGAGCAACACAGAATTCATATTTAGCTCGCTAAAATGACGCCATTCGTTTGACGGAGAGCAAAGGTGACATCTAGCGAATTGGCGCTACTGCTCCGTCACAGTCCTCAGGACTATTATAGTAGTGGCAGTCAAGTTGTCGGCCTATTGATACATACATACAAATGGTCACGCCTTTATCCCCGAAGGGGTAGGCAGAGGCATAATATATGCCCACATTTCACCTTTGTATAATTTGTCCCACGTAATAGGTGGTGAGCCGTATTGCCGTGTTGAAATGGACAGGCGCAGGTTGTGACTGCCTGCTGTTGAAATAAAGCCTTCAACTTAGCTTAACGACTGCCATTTTACTGGCAACCGGGACCAACGGCCTATTGATGTGGATATAGAAACACGCGTACTGACATAGCGTTCCATGCTACCATAGTTGCTACTGTTCTGATGAAGATTCTCTCCATGGAGTGAAATCGAGAGAGATTTCACTCCGTGGAGAGAGCTGGGGCTGGTGCTGTTTCACCAGGGCGACTTTATGTGGGAAGTACTTTCAGACCTAGAGAAGAGTCAGGCTACCTACTAAACGAGCAAGGTGGTGTTCCGTCTCGCCATAGCAAGCCAGCCAGCAAAACCCAGAACTTAGCGTGTTGCTATTGTCTTCTATCACGAACGGAACTGCTCATGAACTTTTTAGGATTCTGTAGGGACCCAAAAGGTGAAAACTGAACTACTGAGACTCCGATAACCGTCAGTCAGTCACCAGCAAAGAAATCAGAAAACAAACAACAACTCATCTGATATTAGTGGTCACCAGGTTCGTGAACCATGATAGCCCCCAATTAGGTGGAAGCTTCCTGTCAGACAACGGGAGGCGTCTCTTTGGCAAGCTAAATATAAAATCCATTAAAGTGTTCCGATTTCACCACTTACAAAAAAAACATCAACGCGCTTGTTACTTGGACCACATAATAATACGCGCAAACTCGGATCCTTTGCTAACGAACCGATATACGATGGAAGAAAAGCTTCTACTGCTCTTTAGCGTAATAATATTCGATACTCTAGCTAGATATGGCTTAACTATGCAACTCGACTTCGTCCACGAGATACTTACACCCCTTCGAGGTGTGATTTTTCAAAAACCGTGAACGCGTACGTGAACGCGTACACCGTAATGACTGGGTATGTTTACCTACTACATTCCGAATATTATGAGGTAAACTCGTCCAGCTTTTTATGCTGTTCATGGATATATCAATGTCAATCAGCCACGGATGTCTGATAAACACGATGAGTATGCAGTCATCGTTTACAGAACACTGAACACCACGCTTGTAACAGCGGGTCATATTAGATACCTACTTATATATCTACTATTATGAATATGTACCTAAAGGGTGTGCTGGTGGTAAGAAACACCTACTAGAAACCCACATCATTTCAGTTCATAGCCTGGATTATGACTAAGTGACAGATAGTTACATAACATTGTTTAATAATGATAATTCTGTTTGATAGGTCATTCTCATGAGCAATTACCTAATAATTTTCCTGTTCCATAGACTCTTTTATGTAGGTCTGGTGAATAATAATTTTATTCACTTCATAACCTTAGAACCACAAAGGACTGTCATCGGTGGCTTTTTAAGAAGACTCTTGTATCTTGCAAGTTACAGTTTAGCGTTTAAAAAATGCTAGAAAATACGGATATATTATTGATAGCCGGTGTAACGTTTTCGACATTATGTTTGATAATACAAACGTTATACTTTATACTCAAACCACAAACAAGAAAATGGGACCAGAAGCTCCTTATGCAGCTAGCAGTATCAAGGTGGATGTATATTATCGTTATCTGCTTTTACATATTCACTGAAGAAACAATCAAACTTCAATACGAAGGTTTAGTTATCGTTGTATTCGAGATATCAGACGTGAGTCTAAAATGGTGGATGTGTGTCTATACGAAGAATTTGTACGACAAAATAGTGAAAGCGTTTGTTTCTGAGAAGTGGAGTTTTCAAAAACTATCAGTGATTGTCTGGTTCATGTCGATATTTATCAATGTTACATATTTTTCGATTACGTTCATTATAGAATCGTTCTATGCGGATCATGAACGACGCATAATTTTCAAAAGGTGCTTGTTTTGGTGGACTTTTATGAAATTTATGGCGCCGTGTGTTAACTTTTGGTTCTTCTGCCGAATATTCGCCGTTATTATTAAGTGTAAGCAGAACCATAGTGAATCCTTTACAAACTTTGCAGTCATTGTTAAAATTTGTGTTATCTCATTTATTTTGGTGAGCATTACCAGTTTGCAAATGTTGATCGACGACATTACATTGATGTTAGGACTTACTTTAAAGGAAAATGGACTTCATTTAAGGTTGCAGTTATTTCAGTATATTCGTGCAATTGGTGCATTTCAAGGTGTAGAAATAATTGCTATTTTCATTATTCTAACACGGAATTCAACTTAACACTTAGATATATTCTTGTGCTAGCGCATCTGAACATTCAGCGTGGTAAAGTAGATATCATCTACAAAATATATTATTAACGTCTCGCATATAGATCTTATCTTATGGTCAATCACAATTCCAATGGCGATGGTACTGAACAGTTGAACTACTGACCGTAGGGTCGAAAATTTGAAGAGGCTGACATCTAGAAGTGATTGATATGAAACATTGATAGATTCCAACAGCCTGCATTTCATATCAGAAGATAAAGATGATAATTAAATTTTATTACCTATTTGGATTCATCATGAATTCATGATGGATAGAAATGCGACATCTATACGTTGCGAGTAATGATAGGTACTGGTCAGCGTGTCTCTCAGCTGGAACGCCAGTAGGTATGAGAGAAATAGTAAGGTACCACATTATACGTCACTTAATGAGCAAGTTATAAGAACCGCAGTGATAGTTGGAAATGCCACAACGCTTTATGAGTACCTAAAACATAGTGGTGGAGTACCTACCTATTTGTGAATCTCCTAGCTGGAGCAGTAGCAGCGTCCTGCGTTGTGACTATCTATGGAAGAACTTGTGCAGATGGTCGGAGGATAGAGGAATAAACAAATGTTTTGAAAGATTCATACACGTCATCTAGGCTAAATTTAATGTTATGCTAATAGATCCAGACAACTGATATCTAAATATACCTCATTAATTATTTCTTAATACCTAAGTAAGTAGGTAGGTACCTACGCAATAATTATAAGGTATCTACCCATAGGTAGATCTTATAATTATTCTTCCCATCTTACCTAGCTCCGAAATAAACTTTTGTGGATTATCTACAGATAATATTTATTCCGACCCGGGATTCTAACCCGAGACGCGACAGTTGGAGAGGACACTTAAGTACGTACCTAGGTACCTATCACGGCATAGTGGGACTACGGGGAAACTAAATCCACGCGGTCCCACAAGTGAGTCGTACCTACTGGTGGGACCACGGGCAACAGCCGCACCACCGAGGCATTGAATGTACGTCAAGCACTGAGGAGTCACAATCACAATCCCCCTGTCAGTTGACGATACGGAATCTCAGTATGGCAGCTTCGGCGTGTTTCTGACGCTGATAGAACTCCAACACCAGTGTGGTGTTAGTCGGTTCCAGTCCAGCATGACATCCGCGGGGATTCTTCTTGTCTACACGATAACAAAACACCCGAATTCCATCGGAGCTTTTCTTTTTTTTTATACCACTAAGGTGGCAGACAAGCATACGGCCCACCAGAAGGACTGGTGGTCACCGCAGCCTATGAACGTTTGCAACACCAGAGGCGACACACTCGCGCTGCCGACCCTGTAAAAACCTTCTTAGACCCCTTTTGAAGAACCCCATACTGTAAGCGTTTGGGAAAACCGAAGCAGGAAGATCATTCATTCATCAGGTGTTGTTCTGTCTGAGGAATATTTAGTCAATTTAGTTCAACGACGGTTGATATCTCTATCGAGTGCTGGAGTGGAGACCATGGGGTAGGACGACCTCCACCAGATAAACCGACGATAAGCGGCCGAATGCTCTGGCACGCGACCAGCACCGGACCTAGGGGGGGGCAAGCCGGGGCCCGTGCCCCAGGCGGCAAAATCAGGGGGGCGGCAAATCAGAGGGCGACAAATTCAAACTTTGCAAACAAATGCACAAATCATCAGTACCTCGACGATAATAGACTACCTACCTTATAAAAAAACACTCCAAGTTATTCAACTCTCTTTTCACAAGAAATAATTATGCTCAAATTATATCAGAAATTAACTATAGATATATCCCAGATGCTTGAAAGGAAGCAAACATCACTTCTTTTCAAACTTGCAGCATGTCGTGGAGGAGGCCAGCGCGCGCAGGGGCGGCGGCGACTACAGTATTTCATATTCAAATTATTGGAAATTTCTTAGTTACGTTGTTCTTAAAATATCTCTTGTTGCACCATAAGTCAACGGATATCATTATAAAATAAATTCACTAATATTATAAGTAAACTCAATTATGCCGCTGGATGGCCAGTTTCCTGCACGGGTGACGTATATCTACTAGTCCTCTGTGCTGGTCAGGTTCCCTGCTTTCTCCAGTTTAATAAAAGAGTACCTATCTACCACAGGGATCTGTGTAGTCCAACACTATTTCTTTGGAATATTATCCCTTGGGTGCACTGGTTGTTATGCAGACGACAGTACCCTACAGGAAAGGTTATCTGGCCGTCCAATGGAGGGGCGGCCCAACCTGCAGGAAAGAGGCGGCAGCCGGCAGCTCGTAGCGTATCTCGACCGAGTCTGATCGCATTTACCAATGGGATTTAGAAAAACTGGTAGATGATTACTGGGCACGGGAGCTCCTGTGTGACGAATATACCGGGAACCACAGCCGAGTGACAGTACTGCGAGGAACGCAGTCAGGACACCGCGGTGCACACAGTACACAGCGTGAGCGTAACAGCGCCAGGTCTTATTAGCAGGTCTGGTCGAGGACATTCTCTCGCTGGAGATCATGGTGGCCATGATCTCCAGTGGGAGTACCCAAGTGGGATGTCGCCTCGGCTTTCTGCGGACTGTTCATGCTTGTGAGTGGCGTGGCGTGGAGTATCGGGAAAGAAGCGGAAAACTGGACATAACTGCGGCGCCCCCGCTGCAGACTTGTCTTCGCCCAAGACTCTCGGTCTCCATGACCGGGGGCCTGAGGACGGCGGGGGCCTGCTCACCTTTTTAACAGAAGCAAGCCCAAGAAGACAGTGTGACGTGAACGTTTCACGCACGCCACACGTCCCAAGAAGCGGGACAAGACCTGAAACAACCTCCAAAGATGCGGGAGAGGACCCAAACCCCCTAGGTAATGTCGCAATGGTAGCCAAAGTCTGTTGGGAATCCTGGGACATCCATCTGGGAAAGGTTTACCCAGGGCTTCAGACCGTAGGCAGTGGTAGGATTTGTGTGCTTTCAGTCGGTAATAGTTCGGCATCCATGACGGATTTCCATGAGTATCTAAAAATCCCTCCAAAAGAGGTGTCTACTGTGCAAGACGCAGATTTGTACCTTCTCTAAAACTACTCCCAACTTTGAACTAAGGAACCTAAAAAATAGGGAGGGGGGGGGGGTTATTAAGTAGGGGCGGCATTTTCACATTTTGCCCCGCCTAAAAAAATCTCTAGATCCGGGGCTGCACGCGACTTGACAGTAATGTCTGCGTCGGATTTTGAATCTAAAGTCCATGCTAATACAGTTTATTAGGTATTCAGTGATATCAAAAAAAACCGGCCAAGTGCGAGTTGGACTCGCCCATGAAGGGTTTCGTAGCAGCAAGTAACATAATATAAAAGTTCTTATAGTTCGTTGTAACTTTTATTGACGTTTTAACATGTTCGCAGTGAAAGTGATTTTTCTAACCGAAAATTGCGGTTTATGACGTATTAAAAAAAACTACCAGCTCTATCTCGTTCAAACCAATTTGCGTTGGTAGTTTTTATGGCAATGTACATCATATATTCTTTTTAGATTTATCATTCTCTTAGTTTAGAAGTTAGAGGGGGGGGGACACACATTTATCCACTTTGGAAGTGTCTCTGGTGCAAACTATTCACTTTAGAAAAATATGATGTTAGCAACCTCAATAACATTTTTGAAGACCTATCTATAGATAACCCACACGTATGGGTTAGATGAAAAAAAATTTTGAGTTTCAGTTCTGAGTATGGGGACCCCCAAAATTAACTGCTTTTTTCTAGTTTTATATAAGAATCTTAATGCGGTTCACAGAATACATCTAGATACCAAGTTTCAATAGCATAGGCCTTATAGTTTCGGAGAAAAGTGGCTGTGACACACGGACGGACAGACAGACAGACATGACGAATCAATAAGGGTTCCATTTTTGCCATTTGGCTACGAAACCCTAAAAAGTGCGCAAGCATTTTTCCGTTTGGTGTGAACTGACCCAAAGGTAGCGAAATATTCCGTATGGATTGAGGAGCCACCAGGTAGGATAGGGTGGAAATCGTTAGTAGGTACCCTACCCAGCCGGAGCGGCTGGAGGAGGTCCTGCTGTGCTATTCTCTAAAAAAAACAGCCTTGCGTACAGCGCTGCCCACAGCGGCGAGTTATTCGGTTATATATTACAATACCAGAAGTCAGAATGCCTTTACTTGAAATGCATTAGCCCAAAATACCCGAAATCGAAATACCAATATTCAAAAGGCCAAGTATGTACCTACTTTTTTGAATATTAGTATTTCGATTCCGGCACAGACTTACAATAAGTAGCAGACAAAGCATTAGAGATTGAAAAGTACGCCAAAACTAACACATCTAATGTTACAGAATTATTAGCATATGTAAGGCCCGGCTACTTTCTGCAGTGGCAACACTAAATAATGACCGGGTGGGGAATGTTACGCCATATTGTGGGGCTCAGTCTTAAACTAGACGTCGGTAGATAAAGTATAATAATACGGGCAATGGGGAGCATTGTTAGCAGTGGAAGGTGAGCGTTATGCGCATTGTAAAAGGTGGCCACCTCAAACCTACAGATTGGGTTGCAAGTCCCAGACGCTGTTGCAATGTTCCTCCTTGTGCCACGCGGTATTAGGTATCCTAGTTCTTAAATTGATTATTTGTATAGTTGAGAATAAACGAGTGTGCTGCCATCTCCGTGTTTTCTTCTGAGGTTTAACATCTCAGAAGTGGCATTATAACCCACGCCATGTAAGTACACGCATAATTTCGTATAAAATGGTTACTTTAACTAGTAGGATAAAACTATGTAGGTATCTGCCTTGCCATAACGTGGATTTGGTAAAAAGGATAGATATTGCTGGTTAAGATTTAATAATGAAGGATAGATAATGCTGGTTAACGATTAGTAGGGCGAAAGATATTGCTGGTTAATTCAATTAGTACTTTTCATCTAACAGTATGCTGAGTTTTGCCAATGATGGGAAAATGGGCCGTTAGGTTTTACCTACATGGTAGCACAGATTTCACAGACATGAAGTCAAAGAATTTGCAAAGTAATTTCGATACTGGTTTGTACGCCAGTGCGCGTAGCCGAGGGTAGGTTTGGAAAAGGTAAGAAACGGTACATACATGAGTTTGCGTTCTGTACCTTGTTGTTTTATGCTAGTAGTTTAAAAAAAAAGTGTCGCGATCCTGTTAATAAAAGAAAAAAAGGAACAGGTGGGTTAAAAAAAAGTGTAAGTTTAGTGATTAGGTTTATTGTGTAGATTCGGTACTAATGAAATTGAATACATTATCGAATCATGAAGTGAATATTCAGATCCTTAATTGGTTTGTGTTGGGTGTTTGGTGTAAAAGTTCGGTTCTACAATGGATTTCGCAGTTAACATGCGCTGGTCGCCTAGTACTCGGTCACACTTTCACGATTTTTTTTGTAATTTTAGTGTTGTTTAAGAGTGTATTGGGTGTATGAAGGTCAAGCGTTATAGTATCAGGAGGGAGTGTGAAAACAACTTGTGGTACCTACTGCGTTGAGAGGCTAACAAATACGTATCTTATTGATAATGTGACTGGTTAAAAGTAGGCATCCGCCCTATTAAGGTTGTGTTTATTGCAAACCAAGGTTCAGGGGGCCAGCCAGCCGTGTTATACGACGACATTGAGAGGCTCCTCTTGTACAGTATGATACAGGGTTCATAGGTGATCCTGGTTAGCTAGCGCCATGTCGTTGAATGGTCGGATAGTGAGTAATACAACGGCGTGCCAGGTTTTCCTACTTCGTTATATTGGGTTCTATTGTAGTTGTGCTTTTGGTGTGACTGTTAAGGCGTGAGCGTGACCGTGACCCACGTGTTTATATTTCTCACTGTGGTGTTTCATTGGGCTGTTGGTGTAGATGGTTGACAAGATTGTGACTATGGCAAAATACATAGCTTTGAACGCTGGTACCTACTGTTCGAAATCATAATGAGATTTTTCTAGTTTAGCTTTGTCAGACCTATTGGGATACTGATGGCAGTCGTTAGAAAGATTTGTAATATAAAAGAAAAGAGGGTTAACTTAGTTGGTATGAATGCTTATACGGGAAAGTGAAAGCTCAGTTACAGGTTATTTAAATATATTAAATAAACGGATCCCGTGCAGTTTTTGTGATAATAATATTAAATCGAAAACCAGTTAGAATTAGTATGATCTACAATGTAGATGAGTGTTCTAGAACGGGTGCATCCAAGTCCGGGTTTTAAGTATAGTTTTGCAACAGATTAAGAGATCCAGCCAGAGGTCTAGATCTATGGTTCGGTTAAAGGTTTTGGTTAAAAGAATATATATCTACCTACGTATGTTGGTTGGGGATATGAAAAGGTCCGTTAGTTACCCTGTACTACACTGATATGAAAGTGGTTCTGGTTGTGACAGCTTAAACGTTTTCAGGTTCAAACGATCAGGAGGTAATTCGATGCGATAACTTATCTCGGCTGTGATGAGTGTGTCTGTGTGTATGTGATCATATTTTGTGAGAATTGTTGAATTTCAGTTAAGTTGGAAGTAAAAGTGAATTTTTCAAATTTACCTACCGACGAAATCTTCGTTGATACCTGCGTGATGATATTTTTTTGTTAACATTGGGTGGCCTTCGATGGTTTGAATCAGTCTCAGCCCGGCGGATGGTGCTGCAGTCGGTGTTTAGGTTGTCTATTGATGTAGACGAGGTTGATCAGGTTAACTACAGTTTTCTAATTGTGGTTACATTTTTATTGACCGAACGTGATTGGGATGGACTCCAGAAGGCAATCCTCGAATGACTGATGTTATCTAATCGTATTCCCTTAGAAAATTATAATATAATTCATTAGGTTAGAAGATATCAGACTAAGTAGTGATTAGAGTTGTAACGTTGTTGGGTACAGATAGGAAATGTAGGTATGAGCCACCGTCGCTTATATCATGGACGGGATTAATCTGTTCAGGGAATGGTGTGGCCACTGCCATGCCATTCCTCATAATGTTTTTGTGGAAGACATGTACTGTAACTAGCTACCGGTGTACTTTAACTCTGAATTTTGTAAACTTTCATGTGACGAGTTCCGAAAAATGATCTGGAGAGTGCCGAGGCCTCGGTAACCTTCACCGTGAGCGGTTGTGCTGTAGCCGCTGTGGGTACTCCATCGCCGGCGTAGCGGAGAAGCAGAGCGCGGGTCGACGGCGGCTTGCGCGGGCGCTGTGGACACACAGCGTGAGCACAAGCGGCGCCGGCGTGGTCACGCGTTGTGTCGGAGCTACGAGAGGAGTAGCGTCATTGAGCTGCTGAGTAGTTATGAAAATCGACGTGCTACGATGATGGACATTGGACATTACAGGTCACGTAGTCTTTTTCCATTAAGTAGGATACTCAGATGATGAAGTTCCTAGACCCTTTACCATCTCAGCTATTAAGTTTTAAAAGATTTGTATTAGTTTGGAACAAATTAGATTTCTACTAGAGGGATTATTGTGTTCAAACGTTTAAGAATAGACTAATGCTATCACGGATTACTTTGTAGCTTTTCGGGTGAACAATTTCATCACACATGATTGTTGCGGGAAGAGCGTAGCTCGCTTTCTGTTACTGAGTTAGTCTGTTAGTAGTAACGGAGTGTTTGGAACAAGATTCCTAATACCATGGGCTAACCTCGTGGATAAACTTGTTCTCATGCTTGACAATTTGATGGGGAGACTGAAATTTCACACGGATGCGAGATTTGATTTGACTTTGTTGCAACTCAAGGATCCCATCGCGTCCAGTGGCGTGTTACCCTCTATGGATTAAAGAAACTTGCTGTAAATTGGTTACTTCGTGGAAAATGGTTTAAAATGGTACTACCACCAATAAGCTGCATTACATTTGTTTCAAAAATACCTACTAATTTTTACTCTGATAGAATCGCGAGATAGTAGTTTTAACCATAGATTTAGAGTTTTTGGCTAGTTTGAACAGAAGTTTGACGGTTAGGTAAACTGGTTGGGTCTAAAGGTGTCATGTCGGTTAGTTATCGGATTTGTCTGTTGTGTCGGCTGTATTTTTGTCCGTGATATTAGTATTTATCACACCTCGTAAAGGTAAAGAAAAAAAGAAAAAAAAAAACAAATTTCGTTTTTGCTAGTAAATTATACCCTCGAAGTTAGCGTACACATAAAGCAACATTTTACGAGTTAATAATCGAGTTATTCGGTAAATTTTGGACGAGTACCTAGATCCAAATTGATGAATGATAACAATGTTTTTATTGCACGAATTTACATGGTTTTCTCTTTTGGTTTATCTTTTGATTTCAGGTCAAGATATTACATGAAACTGTGTCACGCCTGACAAGACTTGGTTGACATTAAACCACCCTGAGAAACGGATTAGTTTTTTTTGGACGGAAATGGAAACGGATTGGATGAGATTCCTGGATGACAGATACGAGTAATAGGCAGTTTTAGATAAAGAGTCAGTTTAGTTAAGTTGCTTTAAAATTATGTTCCTCAACGTCGATAGATAGCGTTGTACGGCTTTGTGAACCGCGATATGGTTTCGTTCACACATTTGCGTAACTGTTTGGCGAGTTACTAAATAGTTGCAGTTCTTCTATAGTAAATACATTAGTTAGAGTTTAAATAAGCAGATATTCCATGGATATTGGTTAAGTTTGAGCAATCTGTCGACGGGTTTCTAGATGATAATCGTTTTGTGTATTAACTGGTTATTATGTCGATGTTTAGTGTGACAGTGTTAAAGTGTTATAATGTTGAGTGGTTCAGCAGTACTGTTGGTTGTTAAATACATAATGGTTACCGTTGTTAAGATTGATACCTGGTTACCACGCGTAGTCAAGCGAAAGTTAAGATTTCCCCTGGTCAGATACCTAAATAGTTTGGTATTGTTTAAGCGAATTGTTTAAAAGATTTGCCATTGTTCAGATATAATTTGTTTTGCCACTGTCCAGATAGATAGTGTGATCGAATAGTTACAGAGATTTAGGACGGCAAACATTTAAGATTGTAAAACGTAGTTTTTAGTGATTCAAGTATAGTGATGTATTAGGTAGGATGTGAAAAATGATTGTAAATTATTGAGTACATAGGTACGTATGCGTGTGTATTAGTGATTGACGAGGGATTTAAATCATAAAATTGAATTGAGCCTGAATAATGTATCTACCTATTAGCTAATTTCGGCGAAGACACTGCTACTTGCTCTTCAACTGTAAACAGTGTCAATGAGTAATTGTAATTTAATGATATGAGATTGAATAGTTACAGATTTAGGACGACAAACATTAATGATTGTAAAACGGAGTGAATGCATAATTTTAGTGATTTAAGTATAGTGATGTATGTAGGCAGGATGTGAAAAATGATTGTAAATTATCGAGTACATACGTATGCGTGTGTATAAGTGATTGATGAGGGATTTAAATCATAAAATTGAATTGAGCCTGAGTAATTTACTTATCATCTAATTTTGGCGAAGACACTGCTACTTGCTCTTCAACTGTAAACAGTGTCAATGAGTAATTGTAATTTGATATTATGAGATTGAATAGTTACAGATTTAGAACGACAAACATTAATGATTGTAAAACGGAGTGAACGCATAATTTTAGAGTGATTGAAATATAGTTATAGTGAGGGTGTTCTCGAGCCGGGCAAGATTGGCGTAAACGACCTCGCCGCCCACGATTGGTAAGAGACATCGCAGTTGTGTGTCGTTCTGGTGAAAGAAGTAACCTTTGCGGCATGCAGCTATACCATAGTAGTGACGGGTGTTCTCGAGCCGGGCAAGATTGGCGTAAACGACCTCGCCGCCCACGATTGGTAAGAGACATCGCAGTTGTGTGTCGTTCTGGTGAAAGAAGTAACCTTTGCGGCATGCAGCTATACCATAGTAGTGACGGGTGTTCTCGAGCCGGGCAAGATTGGCGTAAACGACCTCGCCGCCCACGATTGGTAAGAGACATCGCAGTTGTGCGTCGTTCTGGTGAAAGAAGTAACCTTTGCGGCCGGCTATACCATAGTAGTGACGGGTGTTCTCGAGCCGGGCAAGATTGGCGTAAACGACCTCGCCGCCCACGATTGGTAAGAGACATCGCAGTTGTGTGTCGTTCTGGTGAAAGAAGTAACCTTTGCGGCATGCAGCTATACCATAGTAGTGACGGGTGTTCTCGAGCCGGGCAAGATTGGCGTAAACGACCTCGCCGCCCACGATTGGTAAGAGACATCGCAGTTGTGCGTCGTTCTGGTGAAAGAAGTAACCTTTGCGGCCGGCTATACCATAGTAGTGACGGGTGTTCTCGAGCCGGGCAAGATTGGCGTAAACGACCTCGCCGCCCAAGATTGGTAAGAGACATCGCAGTTGTGTGACTTACTGGTGAAAGAAGTAACCTTTAAGCCACGCAGCTATACCATAGTCGAAGAATCTGTAGTAGTTTAAGTGTATGTAATTATACACGTACAGTAAAAATCTTAATATAGATGATTAGAAGAGTGATGCGAGTGATACGTTCAATTATTTAACAAAACAATGTTTAATAGAAATATAAATTATAGTTAATTAGAACGAAGGGACTCGTTCCCATAGGATGGCCGACTGTTACAGAATTATTAGCATATGTAAGGCCCGGCTACTTTCTGCAGTGGCAACACTAAATAATGACCGGGTGGGGAATGTTACGCCATATTGTGGGGCTCAGTCTTAAACTAGACGTCGGTAGATAAAGTATAATAATACGGGCAATGGGGAGCATTGTTAGCAGTGGAAGGTGAGCGTTATGCGCATTGTAAAAGGTGGCCACCTCAAACCTACAGATTGGGTTGCAAGTCCCAGACGCTGTTGCAATGTTCCTCCTTGTGCCACGCGGTATTAGGTATCCTAGTTCTTAAATTGATTATTTGTATAGTTGAGAATAAACGAGTGTGCTGCCATCTCCGTGTTTTCTTCTGAGGTTTAACACTAAAAACCACACACACTAACGCAACTACAGGGAAGGAGTTAGCCGCCTAGTTCAATAAGATTTATTTTAATGAAATAAGAGTATCTTAAAATACCTCTTTTAAGGTTCCGTAGCCAAATGGCAAAAAACGCAACCCTTATAGATTCGTCATGTCTGTCTGTCTGTCCGTCCGAATGTCACAACCACTTTTCTCCGAAACTATAAGACCTATGCACTTGAAACTTGGTAAGTAGATGTATTCTGTGAACCGCATTAAGATTTTTAAATATAACTAAAAAAAAGCAGTAAATTTTGGGGGTCCCCATACTCAGAACTGAAACGAAAAGATTTTTTTTATCAAACCCATAGGTGTGGGGTATCCATAGATAGGTCTTCAAAAATGTTATTGAGGCTAAAGCACCTTTAGAAAAAAATGATGTTACAAAACATAATTTTTTTCTAAAGGTGCTCCCTCACCGGGAGCATTCGCGCGTAATGTAATGTTACGAGTCGAGAATTACAGCCAGTGTGGGAGGTGAACCGAGCATTGTAATGCGCACCTTGTAATGATACAAGACGAGGTTACAGCAGTGAAGCAGGTGATCCGAGCATTGCAATGCGCGCCTTGTAATGATACAATGTGTAACGTTTTGATCCAACTCGTAACATCAATGCGCTTTTTTTGTTGCGGCTGGCCGGCCGCACACTGGTCCGTATTATAAATAGGTGGACATACGATCTAAGATGTCAAACGCTTTTGGGAAAAAAATAGTAGTACGAATTTCAGGTTAATTTTGCAATCCAATATGGCCGCCGCGCCATCATTGTAAAATTTCATGTTGGATATCGTTTATGGGGTTTTTTGGTATGCTGAGTACGAATTTCAGGTTAATTTTGCAATCCAATATGGCCACCGCGCCACCGTTGTAAAATTTCATGTTGCATATCATATAAGGGGTTTTTTGGTATGCTGAGTACGAATTTTGGGTTAATTTTGCAATCCAATATGGCCGCCGCGCCGAATTCACAAAATTTCATGATGGGTATCGTTTAAGGAGGATTTTGGTACGCTGAGTACGAATCTCATGATAATTTTACAATCCAATATGGCCGCCGCGCCGAAATCACAAAATTTCATGATGGGTATCGTCTAAGGGGTTTTTGGTATGCTGAGTACGAATCTCATGATAATTTTGCAATCCAATATGGCCGCCGCGCCGAAATCACAAAATTTTCGTGATGGGTATCGTTTAAGGGGTTTTTTGGTATGCTGAGTACGAATCACATGATAATTTTGCAATCCAATATGGCGGCCGCGCAGAAATCACAAAATTTCATGATGGGTATCGTCTAAGGGTTTTTTTGTATGCTGAGTACGAATCACATGATAGTTTAAAATCCAATATGGCCGCCACGCCGAAATCACAAAATTTCATGATGGATATCGTATAAGGGGTTTTTTGGTATGCCGAGTACGAACTTTGGGTTAATTTAGCAATCCAAGATAGCTGTCGCGCCAGCGTTGCAAAATTTCATGTTGCATATCGTAGAAGGGGTTTTTGGTATGCTAAATACGAATTTTAGGTCAATTTTGCAATCCAAGATGGCCGCCGAACCACCGTTGTAAAATTTCATTTTGGATATCGTGAAAGGTGTTTTTTGGTATCTCAGCATACTGACAGAAATCTCGCAACAGAGGCGCGGTGGCCATATGGGATTGCAAAATTATCATGTGATTCGTACTCAGCATACCAAAAACCCCTTTTAACGATACCCATAATGAAATTTTGTGATTTCAGGGCGGCGGCCATATTGGATTGCAAAAGTATCATGAGATTCGTACTCAGCGTACCAAAATCCCCCTTAAACGATACCCATCATGAAATTTTGTGATTTCGGCGCGGCGGCCAAATTGGATTGCAAAATTATCATGTGATTCGTACTCAGCATACCAAAAACCCCTTTTAACGATACCCATCATGAAATTTTGTGATTTCAGGGCGGCGGTCATATTGGATTGCAAAAGTATCATGAGATTCGTACTCAGCGTACTAAAATCCCCCTTAAACGATACCCATCATGAAATTTTGTGATTTCGGCGCGGCGGCCAAATTGGATTGCAAAATTATCATGTGATTCGTACTCAGCGTACCAAAATCCCCCTTAAACGATACCCATCATGAAATTATGTGATTTCGACGCGGCGGCTATATTGGATTGCAAAATTATCTCTTAGTCTTTCTGTTCCCGGTTTCCATTTCGGAGTTTCCAGTTCTATGATCCGATTCAAAATCGCAATAAAAACCATTTCTGCTAATAGTTTTGCACCAATTTTTTTAAAACCTTCTCCTGACAGAAACAAACACAACAAAAAAGAATTAGCGAAATCGGTCCAGCATTTCACGCGTGATGCCGTGACCACGGAAATCGGGCTTCATTTTTATATATTGTATACTCAATATCATCGAAGATTACAGGCATTATATTAAAATGCAATTCTGAACTAATTAAATGCTGAATCACAGTTTGCCACACTTATTTTTATGTTAGCATTAAATTAAATCTTGAAAAGAAGTGCCTGAGTTTGGCCCCTACATTAATGAGAGGTATCTAATACGTCAAACTGCAGCATCGGCAGCTTAAACCTTTCAAAAACCAGGCGGACGTCATTTTTTTTTAAATGTCATGTATAGTGTTGCTATACGTGTAGAAACGAGATAGCAGCATTCACTAACCCCTTAGAGCGAGCGGAATGGAAAGACCAACGCACACAAACATAATTAATGTTTCGTCTGCTACTTATTGTACGTCTGTGGATTCCGGGTATTTTGGGCTAATGCATTTTAAGTAAAGGCATTCTGACTTCTGGTATTGTAATATATAACCGAATAACTCGCCGCTGTGTGCAGCGCTGTACGCAAGGCTGTTTTTTAGAGAATAGCACTGCTGGACTCCTTGTTCCCATCGAGAGCGGAGGAACACATTTCTCCGCGCATGGCTCCGTCTCAGGCGCCCAACGCGGAAGACAGCGAGAACGACGTGCCCGTAGTCACCGAGGGTGAGTTAGGGGCGGCTGTACTGCGGCTTAAATCCCGCAGAAACACCGCCCCTGGACCCGACGGCATTCCAGGCCGAGCGTGGGTCCTGGCTCTCGAAGAGCTTGGGCCTCGACTAATTGGGCTCTTTAGCGCATGCCTCGAGAAAGGCCAGTTTCCCAAGGTCTGGAAGACAGGGAAACTGGTCTTGATTCGAAAGGCGGGGCGGCCGGCAAATTCCCCATCAGGGTACCGGCCGATCGTGTTGCTCGACGAGGTGTGCAAGCTCTTTGAGCGCATTATTGCACAACGCCTCGTCGGGCACCTCACACGCGTGGGGCCTGATCTGGCGGATAGCCAGTTTGACTTCCGTTAGGGACGCTCCACCGTGGACGCGATCATGCGCATTAGAGGCCTGACGGAGGAAGCAGTCTCACAGGGTGAGGTGGTGGTGGCGGTGTCTCTCGACATCGCCAACGCATTCAACACCTTGCCCTGGAGCTGCGTCAGGGAGGCGCTTATCTATCATGGAGTGCCTCCCTACCTCCGTCGAATTGTCGGGGCTTATCTCTCCGAGAGAGCCATAACTTACCCGAGCTGGCTGGGGCCGGGTCGGCGAGATGTGTCGTGCGGTGTTCCACAGGGATCGGTTTTAGGGCCGCTCCTGTGGAACATCGGTTACGACTGGGTGCTGCGTGGTCCGTTGCTCAGAGGGGTCGGCGTAACGTGTTACGCCGACGACACCCTCGTTACGGCGCGGGGAGCAACGCACCGTGCCGCAGCACTTAAGGCCACGGCAGGGGTTGCTCAGGTCATGGGTCGGATTCGGCGGCTGGGTCTCGAGGTCGCCCTTCACAAATCGGAGGCTCTGTGCTTCCACGGACCTCGGATGGGGCCACCTGCGGGATCCAGCCTACAGGTAGGGGGCGTCAGCATCGGCATCGAGCCCTCGATGAAGTATCTGGGGCTCGTACTCGATGGCCGGTGGAACTTCGGACATCACTTCCGAAGTTTGGTCCCAAAACTGAGGGGAGCATCGGCCGCACTCGCGCGGTTGATGCCCAACATCAGGGGACCCAACGCTCCCTACAGGAGGCTGTACCTGGGGATCGTGCGAAGCATGGCTCTGTACGGGGCTCCCGTATGGGCGGAGACCCTGACGGCCAGCAATGAGGCTAGACTGCTGAGCCCGCAGAGAGTGATGGCCGTCAGGGTGATAAGAGGATACCGCACGATCTCCGGTGAGGCGGCATGTCTCCTAGCCGGGACCCCTCCATGGGACCTGGAAGCGAGAGCCCTTGCGTCACTGTTCAGATGGCGCAAGGAGGCGCTGGAGCGGGGCCAAAGGCCTGCGTCTCGAGAAATCGAGGCCCAGCGGACCCTGCTCCACCAGGAAACCGTGGAGACATGGAAGGTGCGACTTGAGCAACCAAAGGGGGGATTCGCCACAATCGCGGCCGTCAGACCGGTCATGGACGAGTGGCTGGAGAGAAGACACGGTGCTCTCTCCTACCGGTTGACACAGATGCTTGCCGGGCACGGTAGCTTCGGTAGGCATCTGTGGCGAAAACACCGGGAAACCACGGCCGAGCGTCAGCACTGCGAGGACCGCAGCGATGACACGGCGCTCCACACGCTGGTGGAGTGCACGGCGTGGGCACAACAGCGACAGGTCCTCGTAGTGGGTCTGGGCGTGGACCAGGGCCTGATTTAGGGTTCCGCGCGCCCTAGGCTAGCTATGAATAAGCGCCCCCAGGTGCAACTAACCTGTAATTTACTGAGGAGTTGGGTATCACGCAGACTTTTTGATGCATCAGCCAGTAACAGGTTACCGTGTAGTAAAATTTACATCAAATTACCGCCACCGAATTTTAGTGAAATCCCTTCATCGCTCAGGAAGTGAGCTGATGATCTGCAAAATTTATAGCTGTGAACCATCCCCGGCGCTTCACCTTTCGAGCATAGAAAACCGACAAATTGGCCTATCTGCTGAGCTGCTAGCCTACAATGCCACACACATGCACAGATCCATAGGTCAAACTTATAACACTTCTCGTTTTTCGGCGGGGTAAATTAAACTGTCAGTAATAAGGTAGACGAAATACGAAAGGTACCAAATAAGGTGGTAGAGCTAAGCTAAAACCTTGGTGTAAGCTGAATGGAACGGCTCGATCCCGGTAGTTAAGCACTAACCATCCGGACATTTCGACGTAAAACAAGAGATCTGTTGTTTTTCTAGTTGTGACATCTATTTCTTTTTCGAAAAAACTTTCTTGACTGTCACGAAATGAAAGAAAAGTAACAAACAGTCGTAAAATAAATATTTATAAACTTGCGGTGTCCTCGATGTGACATTACTGATCATTCCGGCAGTTTGCACTAAACTGATCGAAAATGCCGGCAGGTTTAAAGGGCTACGAAACAGACTTTGTCCGCCATCGCAATTCCTTCCGTGGGTTTCGGTTTTATCTCATTTCTTGGGGGGATTCGGGTGTATCGGGATGGGAACAGGGTACTATTCTATTTCTTTGATGGGTGATGAGACACGCCATCGCCCTGATCTGCTTCTGTAAGACCGGCATGATGACAACTCGTCGTCATGGAGGCGGGTAGTCCTGAGCGTATTGCAGTGTGCGACGACTGTGCCGTCGACTACGAAACTTGGGAGGGAGTTTCCTATCCCGCTGCTTCTTTCGCAAACACAACTTGCTCACAAAGACTCAGCGGCTTCATATTTTCTCCCATTGAAGACCATAGTCTCCAGCGCGAGAACATCTACGCCCAGGCCCGCAACGATGCTGCAGTTCAAATGCTGAGCACTCCGCCTGTGCATGTAGCGCCGTATTATCGCTGCAGTCACCGCAGTGCCAGTACTCGGGTGTTGACTTATGCTGTGTGCGTTGCAGATACTTACTGATGCACTCGTGTTTAAAACAAAACAAGGTAGTAAGCCGGTAAGTATCTGTGGCATTCGGTAGGTGAGGCTGCCGTGCCACCTACCGAATGTAGGTGAGGCTGCCATGATGTATTTCCAGCCACTCCTCCCTCCATGCGCGATTTCACTGCCTCAACAGTGCAGTCTCACACTCTTGTTCCGGGGCGCATGAATTTAATTTTAACGCACGTTTTTTTATTTTTACTAAATTACCAAATATTATTATGTACCTACTTCAGTATAATGGTGTTCCCAAACTGGTTGTTACAAAATGTTACACATGTTGTTAGGAGTTGTTACAATCTGTTTAGAATTGACAGACATTTAGTGTGCTCCTAACATAGATGGAATTTGGTTTCAAATTAGTTAATAAACATTACCTAACATGAAAATATATTATAACGTTGTGATCAAAATTAATTTTCGCTAATGTTAGTTAACATTAGTGATCAAATTTTCACCAGGTAATGTAATTTAAGATTCTGAAAAAAAAATGTGGGAGAACCGTAACTCACAGCCCAGCGCCTAGCCCGACGCCAGGCGCCCCCTCGGTCCTGGCGCCCTAAGCTTCAGCTTAGTTAGCTTATGGGTAAATCAGGCCCTGGCGTGGACACTCTCTCGCTTGAGGTGGAGACTCTCTCGCTTGAGGCCATGGTGCGAGCCATGCTCTCCGGCGGGAGTAAGTGGGACTGCGCCGCCTCTTTCTGCGAGCAGGTCATGCTCGCGAAGGAGGCGGCGGGCCGGGTGCGGGAGAGAACTCTCCCACCCGAGTTCCGCAGTCGGCGTCCTGGGCGCCGCCGACGTGTCTTCGCCGAGGACTATCGGCCTCCATGACCGGGGGTCTGAGGACGGTGAGAGGGCCGCTCACCGTCATTACAGAAGCAGGCCCATGACGGCACTGTGACGTGAGCACTCACGCACGCCCCCCCCCCCCCCTTAGAAGCGGGGTCACACCCGAAACCCCCATAGACGCGGGATTGCACCCGAACCTCCCCCTGGGCGAGGCCGCATTGGCGGCCGTAGGTCTGTTGGTAGTCACGGGACATCCTTCCTGAGGGCTTACCCGGGGCTCTCAACCATAGGCTGTTGGGCGTTACGTGAGGTTTTTTTAGTCGGTAAGAGTCCGGCATAGCATCCTACGAGGATTTTCCCTCACGTTAAAAAAAAAAAAAGGTACCCTACCTAATGCGTACTAAACGATACAAAAAGAAAATCAATAAAATATATCAATTTCGTTAATAAATTCAAGAAACTTCTGAATTCAAATGTTTAGATTGAGGAGCCACTTTGAAATAGATGTAACTTTTTATCTATTGGCGTACAAATTCCAAAAATTGACCTACATTATTTTTTTAGTGTACCTACTTTTTTTTTTTGTTTAACGTTAGGGAAAATCCTCATGGATGTTATGCCGGACTCCTACCGACTAAAAAACCTCACGTCACGCCCAACAGGCTATGGTTGGGAGCCCCGGGTAAGCCCTCGGAAGGATGTCCCAGGACTCCCAAAAAATGAGCAAAAAAATATAATAAGTTAAAAAGTCGGTTTACTGACGATAGTTGAACGTGACAACTCAGCCTTAAATGGAACGCCTCAGAGCAAGGTAACGCCGCATACGTCATGTTTTTTCGTGCGTGCAGCCGGCTCCATCGAATTATAAGACGTTGTCACGTCAAAAGAGAGGTGGCTCCTCAATCCATGCGGACATAGCTAAATTCGGGACAGGACTACGTCTGGCAGTGGACTGCTGTAGCCTGTTTTTTGTTTTCTTGTATAATTTTTACACATTTGATTGTTGATTGAATATCTCTATCTGCCATCGATAAACTAATTATTATGAAACTATCTTTAGTAAAGAATATCAACCGGGTCTTACCGAGCCAAACCGCGCACCGGATTGTTGCGTCGGCGTCGTAGCCTGAAAGTTTTGTTTAGAGATTTGTTTTCGTCGTACCCTCGACCGTTATTCAGCCGGTGCAGTACCTACCTACTATTAGCGTGTGAAGATGACAAGATCGGCAAGATCTCATCACACAATTATCACTTAATTAAGTTTAAAGAGGTAAAGCTTGTGACGTTGTTTGAGGTTATCTCTGGTTCTACGGAACGATTTTGAAAATCCCTGTTTGTATAAGAATGTTCATTTATTAAGAAAGGTAGCAACAGCGGAGCATATCAACAAATCGGGTCAATTTCTGCAGCTAGATATATTACTTGAAATTTAATGGAGGAAACGGTGTGGTGTGGTGTGCAAGTAGTGCAACGGGAGTTCTTAGTATCCGTGTCAAAGCCTCAGGGGCGATGCCGAGGAGCACAGTTTTAAAGGAAGGAACCTTCGTAAAGAAAACTCAATAAAACAGAGCATTTATGTAATTATTTCAATAAAATTATATTTTAGTCTTCCAGAACAAGCCACATTGCTTTGTACAAGTAACATTATTTACCTATTTAAACAAATATTCACAGGTATTTATAGGTAAACTAAAACTTGTCACCAAGACAAAAATAAAAATACCTTAGGGTAAAGGAAAAATCTTTTAGCACATCATTTAAGTTTCTTTAGCTTAGCATAAAGTGTAATCAAACACATTGTAGACCGAGCGAGTGGACGGAAAAGGGTAAAAAGTTGTACCTACTCTACTGGGACCGTTTCCTTTTCACACTTTTTCCGTACCCGAAGAGTTAAAAGCGGACACTATTAATTGCTGAGACTTTGCTGTCCGTCTGTCTGTCCGATACCAAGCTGTATCTCACGAACCGTGAATGCAAAATAGAATGCCGCACACAGTGCAGAACAACGGCAGCCTCTCAGCGTAATGCTGTCCGCGTGTGGTGCAGGCAGACAGCGCTGATTTTCAGAGATTTCATATAATGACAGCAGACCCCGAACTTACGAATCATGGAGCAAATATAAGAGAGGAGAGGGCCTAAGCAAGCGTGCACTGTGACCGTTCAATGCGGGTCCTGACGTCATCAGTGGGCGTGGCTTAAGTCAGTGCGCTGTCCGCGTTCATCTAGGCAACTTCCGGTTCGTTATACGCAAATATATGTCAAAATTCGTATTTTCGCGAAATTAGAAGAATTTAAAAAGATAAGGATAAAGTGTTGTGTTTTATCGTGTAAAAATTACTCGGATAGACGTTTTAATGCTATGCATGACATCACATTTTAGTTGTAAGTATTTTTATTCTTTATTTTCATACATAGTTCTAGAAACATCTCTGATCCCCGGATACAGCAAAATATTTTTTACTCGACGCTAGATGGCGATACTTTGTGTTTTGGTTACCTAAAATATGTAGGTGCATAGAGCTCAGTAATAATATAATTTTAATATTGTTAAGTATTTAAACTTATTTAGCAATAATTCCGAAATAAATTTAGGCAACCAAAGATTATTTTTACATATTTATTTAAGAACTTCGATAACAGACCGCCATCTATTACCAAGAATAAACAGCACCAAAAACAGGATCGAATTTAGAGTTTCACCGAGGGGCCCATAACCGTCCTACCTACTAGTACTAGGTACTAAAATTAATTTAGCTAATGACTGGATGCAGTTCGTTCTGTTACGGGTCTCGAAGTAAAGGCTTTTTTAAAAAATAAAACTTAGGGGTTTGGTTAAGACAGCCGTCTGGTATAGAGGTCGGGATGAGACTGAATGTAAATGGAAGGGACTGATGTCAGTAGGGCTGATAGTTGCTGACTGTGTGAGGAGTGAATGCGTGGTGTGCCGGATAGGGTACAGGTGTCAACCGTAACAGTTCGTACTACAATAGGAGCCATTTTTATCTGTCTTTATATAATATATAATTCTACTGTACGTGTGTATGTCGCTGAATTCCTCCTAAATGGCTGAAACAGATCTGAATTAACTTTTTTTGGGTGGCGGCTTGGATGTTTTAGATTCACAAATCCGCCCGGCAGATGGTGCTGCAGTCGGTATATAGTTTATAAAGTAAACGATGTTGCGCAGGTCAGTTAGTATAATATAAAAATGTATCTTCGAAATGTATGAACGCTCAGAACGGCGGAACCAACTTCGCTAATTCGTTCTTTTCTGTGTTAGTTATAGCCAGGGCAAAGTTTGTATAAAATAAAATATTATATAAAAGCTATTTCTTATTAAAATCCGATTTAAAAAATCTCATATGAATGATAATTACAAACAGTCCACTACGTCGAACGGTTTTTCCAAATTGTGTTTTTGCTGAGAGAATTATCGTCGTAATTATTCTTGCTCATATTAAAAAAATGATGTTAGAAACCTCAAGAGCATTTTTAAAGAGACCTATCTATAGATACCCCACACGTAGAGATTGACAAAAAAAAATGTTTTCAGTTTCAGTTCTGAGTATGGGGACCCCTAAAATATGCTGCTTTTTTTAGTTTTATGTAAAAATCTTAATGCGGTTCACAGAATCCATCTACTTACCAAGATTCAAGGGCATAGGTCTTATAGTTTCGGAGAAAAATGGCTGTGACACACGGACGGACAGACAGACAGACATGACGAATCTATAAGGGTTCCGTTTTTTGCCATTCGGCTACGGAACCCTAAAAATGAGAATGTGTTATGATTTTTTTTCATAGTGATAGAAATAAAAAAAATAATACACTCACTATTCATCTTGCTAAGAGTTAATACTCCGGGGGACAAAATATTCCAACTTCGGCCCTGTTTTCAGTGTACAGTAGTAGTACTACGTAGTAACCCGAAAGTTGAAGAAAGCAAGTAGTTTTGACACTGACCGCTAGATGGATAATAGTAAAGTGGGCGGATACAAACCCCTCCTCACCACACCCTCCCCCCGCGCCGAGTCACACATTGTTTCATAGGGAAATCATATTACAACACCTCCTCTCTTATATTTGCTCCATGTTACGAATGTAACGAAGACTAGCCCTCGGATATTGATTGTTAACAGTGACATCTAGCGGCACACGAGATGAACTAAGTGTGAACGACGTATTTAGAAAGCCTCGATAACGCGCAGAGGTTTACAAGCTACTCGCAAACTTGCGGGCTCTTAACTTGTATACTCAAGCTCCGTATCATTGAGGCTTTAGACTATGGTAAGTGCGAGGCCGCATCTGTGTTTTTCCGCGGCGGTTTCTAACCTCAAAATGTCAAACCTTGACTCAATTTCATTGATTTTGACAGTTTGATGACACTTTGAGGTTAGAAACCGCCGCGGAAAACCGCAAATGCGGCCTCGCACTTAGAGACCACAGGATACTACCCGTTCGCTCTAACTTTGCCGCTGGCGTAGAGGCGTATACCCGAATTTTTAATTACACGAAGTAAATTGACAGTAGCTAATGTCACTTTGTCATAGAAAATAAGCAACATTATATGAAGAAGTGACATTAGTTGCTGTCAATTTACTTCGTCTAATTAAAAATTCGACTTTAGTATGGAGCCGAGCGGCAAAGTTAGAGCGAACGAGCAGTACCATAGGTAAGCATAGTGACGCGGAGTACGGCGTGACGTTGCACGCAGCCTCTGGCGTTTATAGGAGACCATAGCTTATGTTTAATGGAACATAATTTGTATCTGTTTCACCTCAGTTGCACTAGATGGCGCTATACTAACATTGGTACTTTTATTTTGAACTTCTACTTTTTATTACTAGTCCGCATCGTAACACGAAAGTGTAATTGAAATGATATTATTGATCATCGAAGTATCCTGTCATTTTATCGAAATACCACGACATTGATAATAATATTGATAATTGTCTGCCCATTCGTTCTTGACGCTGACCTTAATAGATAGATAGTGCCATTCATGATGACGCGCAACAGTGCAAGTGTACAATCTTCCACGTGAATTTTTCTCCTGACGATACATACTAAATCCACTCTACCATGTAGTGTATATCGACAGACGGAAAAATATGTATTGTTTAAGATTGTACAGTCAACTACAATAAAATGTACTAGTTTAATTTTACAAAATGATATCCCTGCGAGTGCCATAATGACCTAACCAAAGATTGTGACAAACATAGTATCCACCGAACTTGACAGTAAGATTGATTGATGCATGCTATTTGTTTTTTTATTTTAAAGTAGATTTTCTCAGTCAACTTAAAAATAAAAAATAAATGTACTGAGATACATAATTATTGCTCTTTACACACATACATGTTACTGTCAAGTTCAGTTTGTCACAATCTTTGGTTAGTTCATTATGACACTCGCAGGTATACATCATTTAGTAAGATTAAACTAGTACATTTCATTGTAGTTGACTGTACATTAGCACTGTAAGCGATTGAAGAAAACAGTGGGCCAGTCTTCATGAATAGCACATTTGGTCATTTGCTCATATTTGTTTACACTTTATACAAACATTCGGTGAGCTAACTTTGTGCATAATTCTCCAAAATAAATCAACTTAACTATAATAATTGTTCAAGAAGACTAATACTTAAGCTAGGTGCATACTTTAAATTGAATTATCTTACAACTGAATTATTGTTTCGCTAAACATAATAAAATAAATGAATCTGTGGTATTTATTTAAAACATTTTACCTATCCAAGTAAATTCAAGCTTGCAGAAAGCAACAATGTAAACATAACACAAAATATACAAAAAGAAATACACAGAACAGGTAATAAAATAATTCAAACAGATCCTTTATTTAACTACAAGAAATTAGCACAATTATCTATGATTAATATAGTGTCACAAAGTAGGTTATAATCAGCCAAAAGAGTAGTTACAACTTGAAAGTAGCGAAAAATTTGTAATCTATCGTTACAACCTGAAGGCCGAGGCCGCATTTGCGATTACCGCAGGCGGTTTCTAACCTCAATATTTTAAAAGCAATAAAACGCCGTATGAGGCTTTATTGCTTTTAAAATTTAAGGTGAGAAACCGCCCGTGGCACAGAGTACATTTGTAAATTATGAGATAGGGACGTCACTCAACACCAGCGGTGCCAGGCAGTCTTTGCAGGAAACTCTCCGGCTGCGTGGCCGCGAAATAAAAATCAGCGTAACAAATATATTTAAGTTAAATTGAATCAGTGAAGGCCGAGGCCGCATTTGCGATTGCCGCGGGCGGTTTCTAACCTCAATATTTTAAAAGCAATGAAACCTCGTATTCAGTTTTATTACTTTTAAAATTTGAGGTTAGAAACCGCCGGCGGCACAGAGTACATTTGTATATTATGAGATAGAGACGTCACTCGACACCAGCGGTGCCAAGCTGTCTTTGCAGGAAACTCTCCGGCTGCGTGGCCGCTAAATAAAAATCAGCGTAACAAATATATTTAAGTTCAATTGAATCTCTGAAGGCCGAGGCCGCATTTGCGATTGCCGCGAGCGGTCTCTAACCTCAATATTTTAAAACCAATGAAACCTCATACTCAGTTTCATTGCTTTTAAAATTTGAGGTTAGAAACCGCCGGCGGCACAGAGTACATTTGTATTTTATAAGATAGAGACGTCACTCGACACCAGCGGTGCCAAGCAGTCTTTGCTCTCCAGCTGCGTGGCCGCGAAATAAAGATCAGCGTAACAAATATATTTAAGTTAACCTGAATCTCTTCAAAAATCTCATAGAAAAATTAGTCTCAGGGTTCATAAAAAATCAAAAAGTGATGTATGACCATATGTAACGAAACCGTATCGGAATTTAGAAAAAGGTACAGCGCCATCTAGTTATGATTTTTTTTTTTAAATTGAATTCCAGAATATTGCCTACAGCGACATCTATCACTTTTTGCAGGCAACTCTTACGTTATTATGAAACTAAATAAAATATCATGACAAGTCTCAAGTAACTGCAACGTTGAGAACCTACGTAAGTTGTTTACATTATAATTCCATGCACAGTTCTAAGTGATAACACCACGGTCCGCGGTAACCGCAAATGTGGCCTCAGCCTAAGATTAAGCTTCATTTGAATGCCATAAATAAAGTAGATACTCCCCTCCCTTACATATATTATAACAGTGACCACTGCTCTCTTTGTCATGTATTTGTTTAAAAGATAATTAATGCCCGTAAGAAATTGTTTTTGTACAATATTTTGTAAAAAAATACTGTAAACAACTTTTAATTTGGTGTGCAAATAAAGTTTATTCTGTTGTAGTTAATTCTGTCTGTCGGGCTATAGATCAAGTTTGAATTACTACAATTCACAACAACTGACGTCCTCCGTACTGCATCACACTCTCTTATACTTCAATCCCTTTCTGTTACTTAGGATCGTAATTTACTAGAGTGAGAAGGAAAGCGGGAGCGCAAATGCAAGCAGCAGAATCGCACCCAAGCTCTCTTTCTCAGCAGAAGTTACTCCACACAGAAAATGTTTTAAAGCTGATAGACCCATTTTTTTCACAAACTGTAATAATTGTTATTTAAAAAATACAGGTCGATAATTTAAGAATCTTCCATTATTACATTATAACATAGACACTCGGAAATACACTACATATGAAAATTATACGACGAAATGGCTTTCGCCATAATTTTCGCGCTAAATTAACAAAAAGAAGGATACATAAAGAAAAAGGTACATTCTGCGACTTTAAACATAAAGTTATATTTGTTAGGTATTTAGAGATCACATTACTTAAAATAAAATAATAATGGACAACGCTGAGGGCACATTTGCGGTTACCGCGGGCGGTTTCTAACCTCATAATTTAAAAACCAATGCAAATTTCTACGCGGTTTCATTGATTTTAAAATTTTGAGGTTAGAAACCGCCCGCGGTGACCGCAAATGGGACCCCAGCTTACTATAAAAGTATCTATTTTCATCATTTCAAAAAAATAACAGATTAATAAGAAAATTCAATGTAAAGTTGCCTTACTTATTTAAGCTTATACTTGTAACTAAAGTAAATGAGATAGATTGTTACTCTTAGCTAAATTACTACGATATTTAAAAAAAAATATTGGCATGTGAAGTTTAATCTTGAATTCATATAGTTTTGTATGTATATGAAATAATAATAATCGATACATAGAAAATAATAGTACAGTCAGCTGCAGAGAAAAGTATACAGGGTCGCGCTATAAGAAGTTCTTTTTTTTTATCAAAAGGTCCATGTTCTACGTTTATGAAATTTGCGATGGTAATTAAATTAGTGTAATTCCTTGGCTGTACAAAATCTCATTAAGATTTTTTGAGACGCCCTGTATAATTTTCTCTGCAACTGACCGTGCATATGTCTGTAAACTGTCACTGAACTTGGCATAATATCATTCGTACCAAACGTCAATAAAAATTAGAAATTCATTGAAGTCATTTTCAATACTTACACTACAAAATTTGTGCTAGAAGGTTCGTAGTATGCCACGGGCGGAGGAGGCACAGCCGTAGTGCGCAGCTAGTTTTCGTCGACTTTTTGTTTACGTAAGTGTAAGTATAGATAGTGGCATCGCTCAGTGCATGTGTGTGAATATCAATACTATATTTTCCTTATGTTGACACACATAATTATAGTTACATCGATGTACCAACAGTAGGAAAATACATGTGGAATCTATCACATATTTTGCACTGTAAGCGATTTGAGAAAACAGTGGGCCGCGTTTTCATGAATCTATACATAATCTTCTATTTGAAACGATGACCTTGGCAACAAAATAAGAGAATCAACGAACAATTTGGCAGTCTACACAGTAGGAAGCATTAAGATATAAATAAAAAATAAAGTATTTTGTTTCGTTAACCAGCAAATAAATTGTACATAAGTGCATATAGCAATTAAATTTTACATAAGTGCGTAAGGCAATAGCGTTTTGATATTTTGCGTATTGACTTAATTGCCAAAACACTGTCAAAATTTCAAGTGACATTTTGACAGTGCTTCGACAACAATTTATTATGATACATTTCACCGTAAAATAAACACCACGGTCTTTCTACCGTGCCGTCAAAGTACAGTAGCGCTTTCATAATTTTCTACTCTTTTAACCTAAGGCCGCACTGCGGTTGGCGGTTTCTAACCTCAAAACGTCAAAATCAATGACACCATAGACTCGGTTTCGTTGCTTTTTGACAGTTTTAAGGTTAGAATTTGACATTTTGAGGTTAGAAACCGCAACCGCCAACCGCAGTGCGGTCTCAGCCTTATGCCAATCTGCATCAATACTTGCCATAATTTCATTAGCCAAGAGTAATTCATCTCATTGTCTATACCTAATTGCTCGACATGACTCCATTTATCTTAAGCTTCTTGACGCGGCGTGTTGTGCCTTCTCCGTCTGAACTATCTGTGTCAACTTCCTCAAGTTTGTTGGCTAGGTCCATTTCATGCACTTCCACATAGTTACCGGTCGTTCGAGCTTTTTCCAATGCTCTTACTGGAAAAAATAAGGCTATTTATTAGCGGAATATTCTACGATTAATCGTTTGATTTTGATTGACCAAGTTATGGTCAATTAAGTATGACATAACATCTTACAGTATAAAATGAAAGAAAATGCTGTCTCAGTATGTCCTTTGAGATGTTTTAAACTACTAACAGATTTTAATTGAATTTTCAGCACTAAATACAGTGATTCAAGAGGAGGATTATTCTCTCGCTCTCTACGGTTATATTTCCGAGTTGTAACATAAACGAAGTTACGCACGCCGCGGGTGTTAAATGAATAACTGAGCTAGCGATAAAAGTGTTTTATAAACGATCACTACAGAAAGCCATTTTTACTATGACCAGTCGTTGGATGTGACCACCACGTGACCACTTTGTGACATTTATTCGCGAGCGTTTCTGTACTTGGCATGGTCCGGGCGTTGGTCCCGGTTGTCAATAACATGACAGCTGTTAAGTCTGGCTAGATACAGCCTTCATCAGTTATTTCAACTGCCTGCCTGATAAATTGATTTTTTGATTGATTGATTGAAAAAGGCGCGCCTTGAAAACAGTGGGTCTTCACAACCTGCGCCTGTCTATTTCATCACGGCAATAGGCTCGCAACCTTCTACATGGGACAAAAGCATACATTTGAGCGTACACGTACATTATGCCTCAGCCTACCCCTTTGGAAATAAAGGCGTGACTTTCTGTAACCCGCCGGCTTGCCCAAATTAAACTAACATTACCATGTGCTTAGAAATGTAGATGGTACGACTTTCCTTTAACTGCCGCCGATTTTTAAGAGGCGGAGGGGGCTGTGTGGGAATGGGTCTAATTCTCAGCAAAATTTCCTTATTTTAGGGCATATAATGTCGCTTTTAGGGAGGAAGAGTCGCTGGGGAGTTAGGGGTCTCCCCCCCATCCCCCTCATGCTAAAAGAATCAGCTGCTGACCCCCCTTTATGAGATATTTTAATTTTATTTTTAAGAATTTTTTCCTTATTGTATGGGATAACACAAATGAGGATCCCTGGTGAAGAAGGGGTGTCACTTATTCAGAAGGGGTCGGAAAAAATATGGGGACTGATTCAGAGGGATTCCTGTATCAATTTGACTCTGCAACGTCTCCGATGCTGCTCCAAATAACAGGCATCAATTCGTTACAGCAGGCGGAGGTGGCTCTCCCTACGAGCCTCTGGTTCTATAAAAACACTCAAGCCAGGGCTAGTGGTGGGAAAGACCAGGTGGCGTCGGGATAAATCAATTCGGATCTTTGGCCTAAATTCGACCTAATCTAATTTATTTGTGTCTGTCTTATCAGATTCTGATATACATTATAACAGAATCTAATAAGACAGATGCGTACGCGATAACCTGAAGCACATTAGGGAACATTGTATTAACTTATCGCGCACGAGTAGCACTTTACGAGATTTCATCACGAGTATTTTAAAATCCACCAATTAGATTCATCGCGTTTAATATGAAGTACGATCGCGACCAATAATATGATCGCAGTTTGTCACTTTTGACAGTGAAAATTTTTTATGAAATTTCAATTTTTTTTTTCAATAACTACGCATTTCTGCTTTTTAAGACTGCGTGTGTGCTTATAATAATTTAACTTTTCAGTAAAAAAATATCATTCCCCACTACTCGACGGCAGTAAAAGCAAAAGTGAACAATGTAGATAACTGACCATCCCAAGTTGATGTTGATGTATGTGCTTTAGGATGTTTGACCACAGAACTTGGTCAAACATGAGAGAAGGATTATGCCATGCTGTTTTTGTCCCACGTAATAGGAGGTTAGCATATTGTCATGTTGAAACAGACAGGCGCAAAGCGCAGGTTGTGATTATCTTGTTGAAATTTTTAAGTCCTTCACTTTGGCTCAGCAACCGCTTCGATTGTTTTGATAACATAATGGGCTCTGGAGATGATCAATGCGACTTGACAAGTCAGTTGAAATGTGAATGAAAGTAGCATCCAGTGTGCAGGCTTTGTTTGCACATGTGTGTGTGTATGGACATGTGCTTACATGCGAGACATGTCAAGCCGCATTGCTCGTCACCAGAGCGCAAAAAATGGCTCATTTTTAAGGTAAATACTTACTTTGTGATTCAAGCAAATGGTTTTGTCTTTTGAGGTCATCTATGTCGGACTGGTGTGAATTGTTTTTTCTCCGCATAAACTGTATGTATTCTGCGGCTTTTTTAAGAATTTGTGCTCGGCTCGCCTGCAATTTCGTAGATCTCTATTTAAAGAGTACCATTAAAAAAAATTAAGGCTTGATGTTTAATGAAGATTAATGTGGTGATTGACTTTATTTGCATGGGAGTGAGTTACCTCTACTCATGAAATATTATATTAATAGATCATGCTTACAGCTCCATGTGGAATTATGTTCCCTTTACTTATTCCAGGCTGAAAATGCTTTTACATCTGTATCTTCACTCCAATGCAAATAAGGTCTGATAGTTTAGAATTTCATATTAATAGTGGCATAATTAGCTATCTTAAAAGCATAACAACATTTATGATAACTAGTCCTTAACAACTCATCTGTGTAACATGCGCTCAGTGGACTTTGCACTTCTTTGTCAATTGCATATATGCATGCCGCAAATATGCAAATTTGACATTTGCATATGCTGCTGATGAGAGGTTAAGGGTGCATGGTGATAGTTAGGTGGAGTGGAACAGGTGGTGAATGATAAAGAAACATGTCTGTTCAGCAGCTTCCAAGCTGTTGATCCAAATCCTGGGGCATCCTTCCGAGGGCTAACCTGGAGCTCTCAACAGTAGGCAGTAGTAGGACTTGTGTGATTATAGCGGGTAAGAGTCGAGCATAGCATTCGTGACAGATTTTCACACATAAAAGCTGTTGAACTGTCACAGAACAACATATTCTGGGGTTCAAGTCACCTATTCCGATTGTGTGAGAACTGATCCTAATCATAACTCAATAGCTATGAAAATGTTAAACTGTACCGTAGTCAACTAATTGGTTTTATATTGAACTATGATTCTGTTCTAGCACAATTGAAATTATACTCATGGCCTCTAATTGCGAAAACTGTGTGGGTAAAGACACACATTCCGCATTGTACCACATTGCAACACATTTGTGTGTCTATAACTACATTATTTTGCTAAGTCTGAGATGAAAAGATGAGGACAGGAAGCTATGACGACAAACTCACAGCTAATGATGAGCACAATTTTAATGAAAACTTACCACTTTTTCATTCTGTAACGCAGGGACTGCTTCTCGTAAAGAAGTAAAACTATCCTTTATGTGATCTCTTCGTTTTCTTTCTAATGCATTATGGTGGGCTCTCTTCTCGGCCTATTAATTTAAATAAACACTTTTAAATAATGAACTAATCTATCAAATTTATCAATAACAAGCTTAGTACTTTTTGGCTTCTTGAGTGACATTTTTTGTTTGACTACATACCTGCTATTGCTAACAATTACCTGAGAGTAATATCCGCTTCCACTCACACTATTTCTGGCATGTGAACGAGAATCCGAGTCATTTTCTGCCTGCAAATTAGAAACAAAAAGCAATTATTATAAAATACACATGCAGCACCAAGGGATAAACTGTCAAATCGGGAAAACATACATCACTTTCGATATCAATATCACGATCATCGTCACTCATCATTTTGAAGAACAGCGATTCTACAGTCCAGGCATGAGTAACGGTCCAAATAACTAAGATTTACAGGCGCTCTAATAACACTAAACTTGGTAACTTCTCAGTTTGGTCACTAAACAGAAACAGAAGTGCACCCGCGTAGAACAATGAAATACGAGAAAATGTCTGACTGACAGTAGTGACAGCCACATGACAGCATCAGCGGCAGCGTAGCATATAGTCACGTTATTTATTTGTTCTAAGAAGTGGCGTTGATACTTGACACTATACTGCCAACTCTTGTATTTTTTTTTAGTGACCGACCGAAGTTTCGGCCAAAAAATCGAGTTTCGGCCGCAGTTTCGGTTTCGGCCAAATTCACGTGTTCATGAATTTTGAGTGCCTGGCTCTGCTTGTGACGTGGTTGGGGTCAGCCCAACCAGTTAAAATGCTACTAACCAAAGATTTAGAGATTTACAAACGACTTCCAATCAATAGTTACAGTACCTCGGCCTGTGTTGGGAGCCCTGGTGATATCCTTCCCAGGGCGTACTAGGGACTCCCAGCCAAATGGTAGGGCACACTTTAAATCCACTTCTGGGCCTGCTTCCAACCCGGCGGCGATTTTATTCAAACCACAAGCAATTACAATCATTGAGAAGTATTAGACAGTTACCCCTGTGTTATGTCTTAGACCTCCTATTTGGGGTCCCGTTTTTACTTTTGGTTACTAAATCCTAAAGATCTAGGACATTACATAACCCTACCCCTTTGTTGTCGGTTTCGTTGAACGTGTTGGTCCCGTGTCTGTCTGTCAGCAGGCTGTAACTCATGCACCGTGATAGTTAGACAGTTAAATTTTTTACAAATTATGTATTTCTGTATACAAATGATGTATGTCTAATAAAAATAGGCAAAATAATAATATTAAAGGGCCTGCCATACAACATAAGTGACTTTTTTGCCCCTTGTACGGAACCCTACGTGCGCGAGTCCGGCTCAATCTTGTCCAGTTTAGTATACACTTCTAGATTGTTACCAAAACCGGCCAAGAGCTAATATCAGGGCACCGTGTGGTTTTAGTCGGTAGGAGTTAAAAGAAAGAAACTTATCTTTAGGTGGAGATATTTTTAAAATGAACACTTTGTGGAACTTGCTGCACCTAATTAAAAAATAACCGGCCAAGTGCGAGTCAGACTCTCGCACGGAGGGGTTAAAGCGGGACCTTATTAACGAGACATGAGGCCTAGCCGTCCGTCTGTCTTTTAGTCACGAAGTTGTATCGCTGGAACCGCGCCAGATGAGGCCTAAAATTGACACTGATGATGTATTTCTGTTGCCGCTATTTTTTTTTAACGTGAGGAAAATCATACAGGGATTCTCTATGCCGGATTCCTACCGACTAAAAACCACGCGATGGGAGCCCCGAGTATGCCCTCTGAATGGTGCATACTGCGGCCGCGTCTTTGGGGGGGTTGTTCAGTTATTATCTCGCTACTTGAGGGAGGCGTGCATGAATCTCTCACGTCACGCTATCGTTTAAGGCAGTGATGGGCAAAGTACGGCCGCTCCGTCCCGCGAAAGCATTTAATCCGTCCCGCCGAAATGGTCCTTCGACATTGGAATAGAAGGCCCTCGATAATCATATTTTGACGATATTATGTAGATTCTACTTAGTAGAGCAATAGTCACATGGGTGAAATTGCTGACCACCTTAACCACACACCAACTTACTGATGATCACCTTTTCGCGTTGCTGAAAATTACTCCGTCCCACTTTGAACGTGCATTTGAAATATGGCACAGAAAAATCCGTCGTACTAAAATCCGGAAAAAAGGGGGGATTAAGGGGGGGGGCGTCCCTTACAACAAATATGATTTTTTTCCGTTTTTTAGAACGGAACCCTCCGTGCGCACTTGGCCGGTTTTCCTGTAATTCTGGCCCTCCCCTGAAATTTCTTAATTTTGCTGGCCCTTCATTAGAAAAGTTTGCCCACCACTGGTTTAGGGCCTGCTTCTGTAAGGACGGTGAGCAGCCGTCCTCAGGCCCCCAGTCATGGAGGCTGATAGTACCTATATGGCGCGCCGCCGCAGACTGTGCAACTTGAGTGGCAACAGCGCCTCCCAACCGCAGCTCCAGGGTAAGGTGTTGAAAGCGTTGGCGATGTCAAAAGACACTGCCACCACCAACCATCTCACCCTGTGCTGTTGCCTGCTATAACAAAAAATACCTACAAAAATCAGAAAAAAGCATTCACACAACAAACGTAATTTTTGTGCCCAATTTTTGTAACGGAACCCTCTGTGCGGGAGTCCAACTCGCACTTGGCTGTTTTTTTTTTAAATATGAACACGTGAGTTTCGGTTTCGGTTTCGGTTTCGGCCGAAACTGACCCTGGGGCCGAAAGTTCGGTTTCGGTTTCGGCTGGAAAACCAGTTTCGGTCGGACACAAATTTTTTTATCGTTTAGTTTTTATCTTGGCAGTCATAAAATCCTTGCCAACATCATAAATAGTACTTTACTAGGCTTTATGGCCGATCCAGACTCTCGTGCAGGCGAGGTGAGCGCAAGAGTGTGGATAAGTGCATAGATTTAGAATTTTTCGCTTAAGTGCCTCGCCTCGTGTGCGCTCCGGTCCATGTCGGTTTTTGGGACGGAGTCAAAGGACACGGGGCGGCGGCGAGGCGCCCCGCGAGAGTCTGGATGGCAACACTCCTGTCACCTCCACTCACCTAGTCTCTGTCGAGCGCCTCCAAGAGACTCTTCCACGAGAGTCTGGTTCGCCACCCTTAAATGCATAAAGTATCGAAAACGATACAACGCGTTCAGAGACTTATTGGTCTTTCTTTTTTTTTCCGTGGTCCAGAATGAATGATCTACAATACCTTTGACATATTCTGAACCAAAAAAAGTCATGTTTGGCACATGACAGTTCTGACATCTTGATTTTTTTCACTTTCTTTCTCGGTTGTCGACAGATTGTAACTTTTGTGAAAACTTGGATTTTCAATCCGTTAGAATCCCAAGTAAACACCGATAATTTGTCATACTTATAGAATTCGGGACTTCACGCGAAACACATTTACTTACATTTTCACACCGACGTTTCGAGCACGTTGCAGCGCCCGTGGTCGCGGTTGGACTGAGGCGAGAATCGACGAAAACCATGAAGTAACTTCTTGCCAAACTACCCTCCGCTATTGTCACAACGAGGGATAAGGCCGTCGACACACTACATTCACTACGTCAGTTTTAATTGGCACAGTTTTACGTTCAAGTTTATTAATCACTGCATTCCACATCCCGGAGAGCTTATATCCATCATCCCTATTGAAATTTTTGTGTTTTTTAATTTCAATGGCTTCACGCACCATACGTGGATAATAGTGGCGATCAGTGGAGAGGACTTATGGTTGGTGAAGTTCGATCCAGTGATTACTGCCCGTATCGAAGTGTTCTGCTATTGCCGATTTGTTAAACTGACGGTTTTTCACAGCTGCAATGTGTTCTTTGACCCTTTCCGCGATGGTCCGCTTGGTTTGGCCTATGTAGGAACTACCGCAGCTGCAATCCACTTTGTAGACACCTGGTGTTTGCAGAGGAATGACGTCCTTTGGTGTTCGTACGTACCTAGCTACCTTTGTTAACGGTTTAAAAATCGTCCGTATGGAGAACCGCCGTAAACACGATCCGATCTTGTCCGTTATTCCCTTTATATACGGCATATAAGCTGGTTGACGTTCCACCCCCGGCTTCACTTTCCTCGGTGCACGTCGTGTCTTCCTACTACTCGCTGCGTACCCATTCATCTTGAGTATCTCCTGAACATAGTCCAACTGCTGCTGTAAATGCTCAGGGTCGCAGAGGTCATTAGCTCGCTTGACGAGTGTCGCGCTGACTGATTTGAGATGAAGTGGGTGATGATGCGAGGAGGCGTGCAGGTATCTATTTGTGTGAGTGGGTTTGCGATACACAGTGTGGGCCAAGGAACCGTCTGCTCTCACCATTAATTTGACGTCAAGGAAAGACAACGACCTGTTGTTCTCAATCTCATAGGTAAATTGTGTTTTCACATGTAATGAGTTGAGATACTCGGTAAAGCAAATCACCTGCTCCCTGTTGCCTTTAAATATGCAGAATATATCATCTACATACCTTTTCCACAACCTGATCTGAACTCGGACATCCTGGAATAACATGTCTTCTATATGCTCCATCCAAATATTGGCCACTACTGGTGCCAATGGACTGCCCATAGCCACGCCGTCTATCTGGAGGTAGTATTGGTTGTGGTAAAGGAAGTAGTTTCCTTCTATGCAACTTCGCAGCAGCGCTGTATAACCATCTGGCAGACCATTCTCTCTCACCTTAGTCTCGACAATCCGCAGACAATCTTCTAATGGAACGTTGGTAAATAACGATTCTACATCAAAACTTACCAAGAGCTCGTCCGGTTCCAGCTTAATGTCTTGGATAATGTTCACGAAATGGCGAGAGTCTTTGACAAAGGACGGTGTTTTCCCTACCAATGGCTGCAGTGCTTTGGCAATGTGTTTTGCTAGATCGTAAGTGGGAGAGTTAATTTGACTTACGATTGGTCGCAATGGCACATTGGGCTTATGCACTTTGGGCAAGCCATATAGTTTGGGTGGTTGCGTAATCTTTGGTCTGTGTAGATGGTTGAACTCGTCCTCTGTAAAATCTTCTTCGTGTTCCTTGATCAATTTTCGTATGCTACGTGTTACTCTAGAAGTGGGATTGTAATTTACCGGATTGTATGTGTGTGTGTCCTCGAGCAAAGTGCGTATCTTGTCCTCATAATCTGTGGTTTGAATCACCACGGTGGCGTTGCCTTTATCAGCCTTAAGCACCAGTACCTCATCCTTGCTCCTCAAAGCAGCCAGTGCTTCGCGCTCTTCTCTAGATATGTTGCTTTTGGGCAGGCGTGCCTTACGTAAGACGTGGTAAGACGTATGTGTGTGTGTCCTCGAGCAAAGTGCGTATCTTGTCCTCATAATCTGTGGTTTGAATCACCACGGTGGCGTTGCCTTTATCAGCCTTAAGCACCAGTACCTCATCCTTGCTCCTCAAAGCAGCCAGTGCTTCGCGCTCTTCTCTAGATATGTTGCTTTTGGGCAGGCGTGCCTTACGTAAGACGTGGTATCTCAGCCTCCCCATAAGGCACTTTGTTCCGAGCGATGGCCTCCTCCACACCACATATGATGTTTTCATACGGCACTTTACTCGGTGTGAGCGCGTAATTCAACCCCTTCTGCAGTACGTTTAAGGTTGGCTGGTCTAAGTCCACATTTGACAAATTGATCACGGTGTCAATAAAATTTGATGGTGTGTAACAAGCCTTATTTTACAAGTGCGTATTTTGCTTCTGAGAAGCCGTTAATTTGCAGAATTTCTTTTCGTGTGTTGCACTGCTTAGTTCAAATGTCCTCTCGGCTTGTTGGTATGTAATGCGATCAACTAAGTCGAAATCACTCCCGGTCAACACTTCACTGCATTCCAAATGTAACACATACAACTCACTGTGCAACTTGTCTAAGTCTGCATGGTGGTTTTTAATTAATTGTCGTAGTAATCGACCACTCGCGTGTCTTAGAATTTTATCCGAGAAAGCAATGTCCTCACGCGGCCTAATCCGAACACACTTAGGAATAATATCCCAATCACGGCACTTTTTTAAAAATGTGAGTGAGGTACTTATACGCCCACACTTTCTCCGATAACACTCAAGGTCTTTAACTTTTTGTGCAATTTCCGGCCCGTAACGGTTTGCTAATGTTATTTTTAAACTATCGCGGTTTTCTACACTCATACTTATAGAATTCGGGACTTCACGCGAAACACATTTACTTACATTTTCACACCGACGTTTCGAGCACGTTGCAGCGCCCGTGGTCGCGGTTGGACTGAGGCGAGAATCGACGAAAACCATGAAGTAACTTCTTGCCAAACTACCCTCCGCTATTGTCACAACGAGGGATAAGGCCGTCGACACACTACACTCACTACGTCAGTTTTAGAGTCCTGGCACACGTACGGTTTCCTGGTCCGGTTTCCGAATAAGGAAACCGAATCAGGAAACCTGAATGCTTCGTTTTCATACAAAATGTTCTACAAGGCGCACACGTCCTTACTATTTCCGGACGGAAAAAAACCTGACGTTCGTTCCGAATCGCTCCGTGCGTGAATGAGTGAATGGCGTGACCCAACGCAGCACTATTCGGATTCGCGCTAGAATATGACTATATAGTCTGTGGTTAGAATTATCAAATTGTTTTGTTGCCCTCCGAATGGACGATTTTGATAAACAAAATGTGGCACACATTTGTTATCGTCGTCGTCGTCATCCTTAATACGTGCTTTACTTAAAGCGTCACAATTCGAACTGACCCCGTATATTATTTAATCTGTGGAACTTTGCCTTATAAATTCCGAATACAAAAAACCTGACGAGTGCGCTATGCACACGGAAAAACGAATTGGAATTCCTGATTCGGAAACCGAACCAGGAAACCGTGCGTGTGCGGCCGACCTTAATTGGCACAGTTTTACGTTCAAGTTTATTAATCACTGCATTCCACATCCCGGAGAGCTTATATCCATCATCCCTATTGAAATTTTTGTGTTTTTTAATTTCAATGGCTTCACGCACCATACGTGGATAATAGTGGCGATCAGTGGAGAGGACTTTTGGTTGGTGAAGTTCGATCCAGTGATTACTGCCCGTATCGAGGTGTTCTGCTATTGCCGATTTGTTAAACTGACGGTTTTTCACAGCTGCAATGTGTTCTTTGACCCTTTCCGCGATGGTCCGCTTGGTTTGGCCTATGTAGGAACTACCGCAGCTGCAATCCACTTTGTAGACACCTGGTGTTTGCAGAGGAATGACGTCCTTTGGTGTTCGTACGTACCTAGCTACCTTTGTTAACGGTTTAAAAATCGTCCGTATGGAGAACCGCCGTAAACACGATCCGATCTTGTCGTCAAGGTAGTATTGGTTGTGGTAAAGGAAGTAGTTTCCTTCTATGCAACTTCGCAGCAGCGCTGTATAACCATCTGGCAGGCCATTCTCTCTCACCTTAGTCTCGACAATCCGCAGACAATCTTCTAATGGAACGTTGGTAAATAACGATTCTACATCAAAACTTACCAAGAGCTCGTCCGGTTCCAGCTTAATGTCTTGGATAATGTTCACGAAATGGCGAGAGTCTTTGACAAAGGACGGTGTTTTCCCTACCAATGGCTGCAGTGCTTTGGCAATGTGTTTTGCTAGATCGTAAGTGGGAGAGTTAATTTGACTTACGATTGGTCGCAATGGCACATTGGGCTTATGCACTTTGGGCAAGCCATATAGTTTGGGTGGTTGCGTAATCTTTGGTCTGTGTAGATGGTTGAACTCGTCCTCTGTAAAATCTTCTTCGTGTTCCTTGATCAATTTTCGTATGCTACGTGTTACTCTAGAAGTGGGATTGTAATTTACCAGCTTGTATGTGTGTGTGTCCTCGAGCAAAGTGCGTATCTTGTCCTCATAATCTGTGGTTTGAATCACCACGGTGGCGTTGCCTTTATCAGCCTTAAGCACCAGTACCTCATCCTTGCTCCTCAAAGCAGCCAGTGCTTCGCGCTCTTCTCTAGATATGTTGCTTTTGGGCAGGCGTGCCTTACGTAAGACGTGGTAAGACGTATGTGTGTGTGTCCTCGAGCAAAGTGCGTATCTTGTCCTCATAATCTGTGGTTTGAATCACCACGGTGGCGTTGCCTTTATCAGCCTTAAGCACCAGTACCTCATCCTTGCTCCTCAAAGCAGCCAGTGCTTCGCGCTCTTCTCTAGATATGTTGCTTTTGGGCAGGCGTGCCTTACGTAAGACGTGGTATCTCAGCCTCCCCATAAGGCACTTTGTTCCGAGCGATGGCCTCCTCCACACCACATATGATGTTTTCATACGGCACTTTACTCGGTGTGAGCGCGTAATTCAACCCCTTCTGCAGTACGTTTAAGGTTGGCTGGTCTAAGTCCACATTTGACAAATTGATCACGGTGTCAATAAAATTTGATGGTGTGTAACAAGCCTTATTTTGCAAGTGCGTATTTTTCTTCTGAGAAGCCGTTAATTTGCAGAATTTCAAGAGAAATTTCAAGAGAAATTCTGCAAATTAACGGCTTCTCAGAAGAAAAATACGCACTTGCAAAATAAGGCTTGTTACACACCATCAAATTTTATTGACACCGTGATCAATTTGTCAAATGTGGACTTAGACCAGCCAACCTTAAACGTACTGCAGAAGGGGTTGAATTACGCGCTCACACCGAGTAAAGTGCCGTATGAAAACATCATATGTGGTGTGGAGGAGGCCATCGCTCGGAACAAAGTGCCTTATGGGGAGGCTGAGATACTACGGCAAGACGTTTCCCACGTCTTACGTAAGGCACGCCTGCCCAAAAGCAACATATCTAGAGAAGAGCGCGAAGCACTGGCTGCTTTGAGGAGCAAGGATGAGGTACTGGTGCTTAAGGCTGATAAAGGCAACGCCACCGTGGTGATTCAAACCACAGATTATGAGGACAAGATACGCACTTTGCTCGAGGACACACACACATACAAGCTGGTAAATTACAATCCCACTTCTAGAGTAACACGTAGCATACGAAAATTGATCAAGGAACACGAAGAAGATTTTACAGAGGACGAGTTCAACCATCTACACAGACCAAAGATTACGCAACCACCCAAACTATATGGCTTGCCCAAAGTGCATAAGCCCAATGTGCCATTGCGACCAATCGTAAGTCAAATTAACTCTCCCACTTACGATCTAGCAAAACACATTGCCAAAGCACTGCAGCCATTGGTAGGGAAAACACCGTCCTTTGTCAAAGACTCTCGCCATTTCGTGAACATTATCCAAGACATTAAGCTGGAACCGGACGAGCTCTTGGTAAGTTTTGATGTAGAATCGTTATTTACCAACGTTCCATTAGAAGATTGTCTGCGGATTGTCGAGACTAAGGTGAGAGAGAATGGCCTGCCAGATGGTTATACAGCGCTGCTGCGAAGTTGCATAGAAGGAAACTACTTCCTTTACCACAACCAATACTACCTCCAGATAGACGGCGTGGCTATGGGCAGTCCATTGGCACCAGTAGTGGCCAATATTTGGATGGAGCATATAGAAGACATGTTATTCCAGGATGTCCGAGTTCAGATCAGGTTGTGGAAAAGGTATGTAGATGATATATTCTGCATATTTAAAGGCAACAGGGAGCAGGTGATTTGCTTTACCGAGTATCTCAACTCATTACATGTGAAAACACAATTTACCTATGAGATTGAGAACAACAGGTCGTTGTCTTTCCTTGACGTCAAATTAATGGTGAGAGCAGACGGTTCCTTGGCCCACACTGTGTATCGCAAACCCACTCACACAAATAGATACCTGCACGCCTCCTCGCATCATCACCCACTTCATCTCAAATCAGTCAGCGCGACACTCGTCAAGCGAGCTAATGACCTCTGCGACCCTGAGCATTTACAGCAGGAGTTGGACTATGTTCAGGAGATACTCAAGATGAATGGGTACGCAGCGAGTAGTAGGAAGACACGACGTGCACCGAGGAAAGTGAAGCCGGGGGTGGAACGTCAACCAGCTTATATGCCGTATATAAAGGGAATAACGGACAAGATCGGATCGTGTTTACGGCGGTTCTCCATACGGACGATTTTTAAACCGTTAACAAAGGTAGCTAGGTACGTACGAACACCAAAGGACGTCATTCCTCTGCAAACACCAGGTGTCTACAAAGTGGATTGCAGCTGCGGTAGTTCCTACATAGGCCAAACCAAGCGGACCATCGCGGAAAGGGTCAAAGAACACATTGCAGCTGTGAAAAACCGTCAGTTTAACAAATCGGCAATAGCAGAACACCTCGATACGGGCAGTAATCACTGGATCGAACTTCACCAACCAAAAGTCCTCTCCACTGATCGCCACTATTATCCACGTATGGTGCGTGAAGCCATTGAAATTAAAAAACACAAAAATTTCAATAGGGATGATGGATATAAGCTCTCCGGGATGTGGAATGCAGTGATTAATAAACTTGAACGTAAAACTGTGCCAATTAAAACTGACGTAGTGAGTGTAGTGTGTCGACGGCCTTATCCCTCGTTTTGACAATAGCGGAGGGTAGTTTGGCAAGAAGTTACTTCATGGTTTTCGTCGATTCTCGCCTCAGTCCAACCGCGACCACGGGCGCTGCAACGTGCTCGAAACGTCGGTGTGAAAATGTAAGTAAATGTGTTTCGCGTGAAGTCCCGAATTCTATAAGTATGAGTGTAGAAAACCGCGATAGTTTAAAAATAACCGATAATTTGTATTGCAAAAACTACAATATGGAAGGTAAGTCTAAAAACATGAAGCAGAAGTTTGTATTATTGATTGCATTTTACTTGTTTTTATTGTAAAGTTAAGTTTTTTCCATGTATCGATTTCGATACATTATGCACTAACGTTCCTTTTGATAACCCTATACTCATTATTTGCTTGTTTTTAGGCTGCTGTTATTATATTTTACACTTGTTTTTGGCTGGCTTTGCATGGTGTGTTGTGGATTACAGATACGCAGATAGCGGATCTCCTACGCCGCTTGGAAAATGGAGAGGTTTCCGATGATGGCATGGAATCTGATGGGGATGACATACCATACTATGCATCTCGTGAAGAGTTGGTGAGAGAACTTGAAGATCAGGTAGAACAGGATGTCTCTGATGAGGTTTTGACTGCCGACGCCGACGGGGACCCTCCATTGATTCAAGATTCTACGGACTCCCACGAACTAACACCATTACCAGGTACAAGTTCCCAACTTCCGGCTTTTAGCATGAACAGCACTAGAAATTTAGTTTGGAAGAAGCAATCACTTGTATATGATGAGGATAAAATCAAATTTGGAGGCAGTGAAGAACTTTCTCCAGATGTAATGGAATTGCAAAGTCCTTATCAGTTTTTTAGTTACTTCTTTACAAATGATCTGCTGGAAAAAATTGTAGCAGAAACAATTCGATATGCTGTACTGACAAAACCCGATAGACCGGAATCGTTAACAATAACGGACCTACGTAAATATATAGGGATTCTTATATTTATGTCTGTATACCACTACCCCAGCACACGATCCTACTGGTCCTCCAAGTTTGGCTTTAGCTCTATCAAAGACGCAATGCCGGTCAACAAGTTTGAAAAAATCCGAAAAATACTCCATTTTAACAATAATGAACATCACCTACCTGTTAGTCACCCACAGCACGACAAATTGCACAAATTGAGACCAATAATAGACCACCTCAACCAACAATTTTCCAGTGTACCAATAGATCAGCGACTGTCGATAGATGAACAAATGTGCTCGACCAAAATAGGACATTTTCTCAAACAGTACCTACCCAACAAACCCCACAAATGGGGGTTCAAACTATTTGTGCTCTGCAATTTGTCGGAATTCGCTTACAGATTTCAAATTTATGCTGGTAAAGAGCCTGATGATAGATTACCAAATGAACCTGATGTTGGAGTAGTGGGACAAGCTGTACTGAGGCTCCTGAGAGTGGTTCCACGACAGCAAAACCATATCGTGTACTTCGATAACTACTATACATCCTTGCCTTTGATGTATGTATTAGCTAAAGAAGGAATTCATACCTTGGGAACTATTCAAAGAAACCGTTTAGGGAAATCATGTAAGCTTCCAACAAAGCAGGACGTTATGAAGAGTACAGTGCCTCGAGGATCATATGAAGAATATGTGACAAACTTTGAAGGTGTAGACATGACCACCGTCAGTTGGAAAGATAATAAACAAGTTGTCCTAGCTTCAACATATGTTGGTGCACAACCTGTGGAAAGTATAGAAAGGTTTGATAAAAAGGAGAAAATGAGGATAGCCATAACATGCCCCAAATTGATCAAGGAGTATAATGCTCATATGGGTGGCGTTGACCTAATGGACTCCTTTTTAGGGCGATATAAAATACGAATGAAAAGTAGAAAATGGTACATGCGAATCTTTTATCATCTACTTGATTTATCCGCAATCAACTCCTGGATCTTATACAAAAAAGTTTCGGCTAAAAATGGTGTTCCAACAAAAAACATCCTGAACCTTGCCGAGTTTAGCTCTGAACTAGCTGATACACTATGCAAGTATGCTCCAACTACCAGAGGCCGCCCAAGTACCAGCAGCCCATCCAGCAGACCAGAGGGCCCACCACCTAAAATTCGGAAGGGCAAACCATGCCAAACATTGCCTCCGCTTGAAGTCAGACTGGACAAAACCGATCACAACCAGATAAGAACAGACACTCGAAGCAGATGTATGATGCCCTCTTGCCATTTACTCAGCATCATAAAATGTGCAAAATGTAACGTCCATTTGTGTTCTAAAAAGTCAAAAAACTGCTTTACAGTGTTTCATGACTCAGCAAATATTTAGTTAGATAGATATGTGTAATATAGCAAAATAATGCATACTGTATCGAAAACGATACAAAATAATTTTTTTGAAATAAAGGTTTCAAGATATTTCAGGATTTTTTTTATTATTTTTCCTATTATCTAGACTTCTTTTCGTAGTACATATTTTTTTCCAAACGAAATCGCGTTATTATGCATTTAAGGGTTAAAGGCAAGAGCAAATATTGCAGAAAAATGACATGTGTGTGGGAACGGCTTTATAAATCGTTCTCCGACCGACCGACCGCGACCTCGCGGCCTCGGTGTCTTAAATCACTCACTAGATGGCGCATGGTGCCCGAGGGTAGTGCCGAGGGTCCACATGTTGGTTGGGCCAAAATAATGAATTTAACCCATACAATGCATTTCGTAATTTATTTGTTTTACGATAAATCAAAATAAATCTAGTATAGTGCCAACCTACCTCCCTTTACTGACTAATAGCACAGCCGACAGATCATAGTAGGTACTCTTTATACTGTGCTAATAGCACAGCCGACAGTACTTAGTACTCTTTATACTGTGCTAATAGCAGCATACTGATAATGACACCAACGTATGAACTCTGTTGAGGAGCGCGCGCGTCATAATCCTGTTGATGTGCGCGAAAAATCCCACATTTGGTTGGCTGGCCAGTGCTGTCGCCAACCCAACCCAATACCACTATGCCGCCAACTTCCGTTGTAGACATTGGGCCAATGTGCTAGCCCAGCCCCTTGTCATAATCTGTACAGTGCCAGCGGCCATAAGATATCTTTATTTGACACTCGGCTACGTGGGCAATGCCATTTGAGAGTAGCGAAAAATTCTAAATCTATGGACAATACTTAGACCATTTTACTACAATGGTTTTCGGCTATAAATCAAGGGAGATTACAATCGGAGTTGTGAAATTTTGAACATCGCGAGAAGATGATATAGGTTTAACAGCAGAAAAGCGTAGTCTGGGCTTCGGGCAAGGGGTTCAAAATATTGGGATGCAGCCGGGAATAATGATAATAACTGTCTATCGCAAAACCTGCGGTTCAAAAGATCATTTTTTTCTGCCGAATCATAGAAACTGAACGCTCTGGCACCGCACGTGTTTTCCTTTTACAACCACGGGTTTTTAAAGTGGGGCGTGCTGATGCACATTCTTGGGCGGACAACTTGAGGGCCACTCTCAATATTTGTGGACTGATTATCAGACGGGCGGCGTCATTTTGGAGAACAGAATATTTAACATATACACATACATAATATGGTCACGCCTTTATCCCCGAAGGGGTAGGCAGAGGCATATTATATGCCCACATTTCACCTTTGTATAATTTGTCCCACGTAATAGGTGGTGAGCCGCATTGCCGTGTTTAAATGGACAGGCGCAGGTTGTGACTGCCTGCTGATGAAATAATTAATAAAGCCTTCAACTTAGCTTAACGACTGCCATTTTACTGGCAACCGGGACCAACGGCTTAACGTGGCTTCCGAAGCACGGAAACGCTCAAATAAATGTCACAAAGTGATCACATGAATGGTCACCCATCCATGGACCGGCCATAGTGAAAGTTGCTTACTGCAGTGATCGTTTACAGAACACTGAGTCCGCGGGGCCACGAGCGATTCCTGCAGCAGAATATTTAAATAAAGATGAATCAGGCAATAAAAGAAACAAAAGGAGTAAATTAGTATAGTTAATTTATTTTTTAAATACCTACGTTTGGTAAAGCACCGTCATTAAATTAATCCTTAGTAAATTAAAACATCTAAAAATATGAGAATCTATATTAATTGAATTATAAAATAAAGTTCAGGCACAATTTATTAAGATCTTGTTAGTCACATTAACCAATGGTTATTTTGTAGTAGCCTCTAGGCCATATTCTTGTACTTTGTGAATAAGTTATAAAGCACCCGAAGTGTAGATTTCAAGTCCAGGTTAACAATATCTGAAAAAGAATATTGTATTTATTACAAGACAGTTTCAGTACTGAAAGGCATACAAACAACGCGTAGAGGGCACAAAAACGAAATTCTCATCCATAGAAAATGTGCAATCAATTTCTAAACTTTTGGCACATATAATGCTCCTGTCAAATAGAAAAGAGATGGAAGGTAATATTCTTGTATGGTATCTGATTTGTAGAAACCATAGATTTAGAATTTTTCACTATGGTAGGAACTCCCAGTGACCTTTGAAGTCACCGACTATAGACAACCTTCCAACGATCTATACCTATAGACAACCTTTTATTGATTCTAATCAATGCTCATATTAATTCACAAATAAAGAAAAAAACAGCTAACAGACTAACATAACAAGAAAGCCGTGAGATCGTTCACACCAGACTGCCCCTCTCTAACACGTTTATTGTGAAAGTGAAACTTCAATCCAATTGATATTTTATTTCAAACTTTGAACATATAATCCACGTGACCTAGTGACATAGTTTATTAATGCGACAGAGTCACAGCTACAGACAAAGTCTCGCCATAAGCCACTCTGCACTCTATTTTATAGAGAGGGGCTAAAAGTAGAAAATAAAAATATAACAAACCTTCAGGCCTTGCTTTTGGTTTCGCTAGTCCAACATCTTGCATCAACTCAAATGCAAAAGAGACATTGTGGACTTTCTGATCAAAATCTTCCGGAAGTAAATGAAAATCATATAATGGCACAAAAAATCCTTCCAGCAGACCTAATAAGAGGCACAAATATACTCCATCATGGAATTGTTTATCCAAATCCAGGACTTCCAGATTCACTTTGTTTAAATGCTTGTTTACAAATGTAATGAGAGATTTCTTGACGACCTGAAGCTTGTCTGGTGCGTGATCGAACAGAGCATCGAATGCATCTCTTTCGCATTTCATACCAAGGTCATCGTATGTGGTGGTAATCATTTCGAGGAATGTCCTGAAATTTAAAGAAAACGTTTTGTAGAACTGATATAATTGAACCTGTAACTAACCGAATTATTTGCAGGACATGTGTATTGCCCCATTGCTGTAAGTAGGTAGGTACAGACGAATTTGAGAATGCATGGTCAATCCAAAACGAAATTGCTTTGCACTGACAATTGACGCCATCTCTCGGATAACATTGGAAGTCAAGTATCTAGCGTTGCCGATTTTTTAATACCTCACACAGGAATTCGATTATTGTCAAAATAGCAACTCATTAATCTTTTGAGTAATGTAAATATGCTATCTAGTAATTTTTTTGCGATTCTAAGGTGTCAATGCAATTTTATATCCGAGTAAAGTTGCGCCATCTAGTGGAGTTTTTGTGAACTGGACTCAAATGTGCACGGGATTATAGATCTTAAGGGGTCCATGCAATATTGGAGGTGACTGTACATTTTATCTTTGTTACAAAGGTACATATTAGGGAGACTAGATATTACCAATCTTATGTATGGAGAAATAGAAGTTAGAAAATCTCTCTTCTATTTCTCCATACATAAGATTCTAGTCTACCGGCTTTAAGAAACGTAGAAAACCCCATTGTATAGCTTGATTCTAATATAATAATATTCTATTCGAATGACGGTCGTATTCACGTAACCGAAATTTATGTTTATTTCAAGGACCTAAAGTAGTTATATTTTGGCCCTCTATGCTCTCACTCTACATTTCAGCCACACAATATTATTAAACTCTGTTATTTATCTTTCCGTTTATACTGGTTAATAAATAAATAAATACTTATAGATAAATAAAATCGTCAGTCATATTAATCTATATTTCACAGACCACAGTAAATTGTTACATACCTGTGGGACAGTTGATTCGGAGTATCTTTCTTCACAACAACAACATTGACGCTGACATTCTCGGGTAGACGCACTGGTGCCCGGAAATGGCGGGCCAAGGCAACCAGTAAATGTAAAATTGATACAATGTTCTTTGAGTGTATTGAATCTACACTCCATTTGGGCACAGGCTTTGAAGTTCCAAATAAAACCTGAAAACGAGAATAAAAGGTAAATTGACATTGGAAATGAAATTACTTAGGTACTCAGTGTTTCCAAATGTCTACAGTGGGGTTTTTTAAGATTTGTGTGATCATATAGTTCATTATGTTTTCTATGTTCTTGTTCAGATCAGAAGAAGAGAGGAACATAAATATGTTTAGATTATTTTTGAAAAGCAATTAGTATGCTAACCGTTGGTTGGTTCCGAGTAGGTTTTGGTGGCTAAGTGGTTAAGCATCTTGCACGGAATGCGAGAAGATGCAGGTTCGAATCCTGTTCGAAACCAATTCTTTATCCATATTTAAAAAAAAACTTATAAATATGTTTAGTTATCCTCCCTATAGGACATGTTTTGTATTAGTTTAATTAGGACTAGATGGCGAGAGGAATTTCCTACAGTATTTTTACAAACAAAATAGAAAAGAATTTATTAACGCTAACAAAATTCAGTACCTACCTCAAAAGTATTTAGATTTTTTTGTATTAAATATTCTTACCCTATTGACAGCTCTTAGTACAATGGCCAATTTTTGTCTCTGCCCCTCTTCAGACTGTGTCACCTCAGGTACATCCAATTTCGTCTCAGTCAGCATCTCAAGTAATTTCTGCAACACCTGTCCGTCATACAAGTCTTCACTGATGTCCTGCACTATGATTCTCTGTGTCGCCAGTTCGTCATTAATCCACTCAATAAGAACTTGGATCAGTTCTTTGAGTCTAGGATCTTCCAGGGATCTTGGTTCAATGATGGCTCTTTCTTCATTTTCATCTGAATAATATGGATATTTTGAATAATTTTCATAAAAAAATTAGGTATTCTAATGAATAGTTATCAAATCTATATTGTACATATTGGCACCTTCAAGAAGTTTTGCAAAAAGGGGAAAAAAGAGTATAATAGGCCCTGAGGTCATCTTGAACCCGTATTCTTATTGCTGTGACTTCTCTACAACAGACCAGAACAATAACAAATCTAGCTAAAGAAGAGGGAAGCACGATAGACATGAGTACATGGTATCTATATTATGGAATCTCTGTGAACTTTTGGCTTTCTATAAAATTTATGGCAGAAAGCCCAAAAGCATGCATAAGAATTCTTTAAAAAAAGAACCAGCTAAGAAATCTTCACATAAGCCACTAAAGGCCACCGTGGCTATCCTTTAGGTACACTTTTTCACTTACTTGTGAAGTTACCATTCAAGGAGGATAAATTGTTGAGGTATGCTTAACTGAGTCAAACCAATATAAATGATAATACACAATAATACAGTATTGTGAATATGATTTACCTTTTCCCTGTACCTCCTATTATTAATATTATATGAACTACTAAAGCCACAGAAGTATAATGAGTAATTTTAAACAGTGATCCACCCCAAACTGCTATTGACTCCCAACTTACTTAAGCTGTACTCCTCTGGTGGAATCTCAGGTGCGGTAGGACTTCCAGGGGAGTCAATTGCATATTTTCCTTCAGCCTGGACATCTTGAACTGAAAAGAAAATGTTGCATGGAATGTTTGAAAATCATAAGTAGATGATAGTAGGATTATTAGTGTCTCTAAAACATTATTGATACATGAGTTTACTTTATTTAATTGATACAAATAAACCATAAATCAAAAAGTAAAAATTGTAATATACATAAATATCTTTTAAGAGCCTTGACATGACAAATAGGCCAATAATATTCATTTTAAAGACTTCAAAGGTACTGTGTGGAAATAATTCATCCCACGCATTTCTTACACCAACTGTTTACAAGTATTAAAATAAAAAACTTCATACCTTCTTTGATACGCTTTTTGCGGCCTATAGTACCAATTTTATCCCAAAATGATTCTTCTTTATCTTCCTTTTTAGGTAGTACAGGAGTTCGAGGTGATTTCGGGCGGGGTGACGACATTTCTGCTATATAATAATGGAAAATAAGGTCACATTAACATCAACACTGTTGGTTTGAAGGCCGTCGTTTCAAGCACTACTAGAAATTAGAAAACTTAATAATGCCACCAAATGTTTAAACTTTCTTTATCTAAATTAGTTTTTACCTTAGGTTTGTCTTTCTTCCTTAATATTACTATTTTTAACTCTGACTGATCTGACTCACAGAAAAGTGAGGGTCTGACTGACAACTGACAATACAACTTGACTTGACTGAAGTTGACTGACTGTCTGTCTGACTGATTGATCAATGTTCTGACTGACACTGACATGTCAATGTGTGGCAGGCTGAAAAACCACAGACTGAAATTTTGTTTTGTAAACACTAAACAGACTCAAATCATAGTCCATGCAGCCTAGCCATTTCTATTTTATATTTAAACTATTTTTAAAGCCGAGGGACTAGAACTGTGGCTCAAGCTTTATCTTAAGATTTGAATTAAAAAAAAGCATACATATCGTTCAATAATATCGACAAGAGTTGGCAATATGGTTTTAAATACCTTCGCCTGTCGTTTGGACGAACGAAGCAACAACAACAACCAATATTATCGATTTCCGTTTGCGCGCGCTTTCTGAAATAATTTTACTTTTGAGTACATACTCTGAAAGAAATCTATATAATGGGAGACGACCAAACAAATGAAGATAAAACAAATGACACTCTAAATTTTGATATTAACAATCCCGACTTTTATGAAAATGTTCAAAGTGAAATTGAGACTGATATGGCTCGTATGAAAAAGAATGTCGAAGTTATGATGAACATGCGTTGTAAGTTAGATAAATATTTATAAATTTAATAAATACTCAAGTTCGCTCTAAGTTTGCAGGTAGAGGCGTAGTAGAAGCAACCGGCAAACTTGGAGCGAACGGGTATTATGTAGGTAACTTAATTAGGTACTTAGAGCAAAGTTAAATCAGTAAGTAGGTACTTGCTGTGCTATGATCTTAGTCTTGACCACAGGTCTATCATTAGTACCACTGGTAGTACCACGGGCTAGAAAGGACGCGACCATCTCGGTGAACGTCATAGATCGTGTTGCTGTCTGTTAGCATGTTAAGTAAAATTGCTTGTTCCGGTTCCTAGTTCATAGTAGTCGATATGCTTCCTCTACAGACTACACTAGGTACCTAGGTACTCGCGAAGTTGAACGAAGCTCGTCGGCGAAGTCGCAAGAGGTAAAGTAAAATTTTGATGAAGTAAGCCAAAGTGCCTCTTTACACTATCGTATGGGGAGGGGAGGCGCCATACTGAGAATTTCCCTAGGCACGACACGTTTGCTAGTGGTCGTGTTAGTGTTAGTGGTTGTGCTAGCCAGGGGACGAACATGAACTCTACGAGCAACACCAAAGCAAATAGGAATTTCGCTCTGAAAAGTTTTTTGAAGTAAACCTTCTTTAGGCGCAACTAGGGAGTAACTCAGATTTTTGTAGTACCTAAAACTTCTTTAGACGCTACTAGGGAGTAACTCAGATTTTTGAATTAACACTTCTTTAGGCGCGACTAGGGAGTAACTCAGATTTTTGAAGTAAATCTTCTTTAGGCGCGACTACGGAGTAACTCAGATTTTTGAAGTAAAATTCTATAGGCGCGACTAGGGAGTAACTCAGATTTTTGAAGTAAAACTTCTTTAGTCGCGACTAGGGAGTAACTGAGATTTTTGAAGTAAAACTTCTTTAGGCGCGACTAGGAGCAACTCAGATTTTTGAAGTAAAGCTTCTTTAGGCGCGACTAGGGACTTACTCAGATATTTGAAGTAAAACTTCTTTAGGCGCGACTAGGGAGTAACTCGCATTTTTGAAGTAAAACTCTTTAGACGCGACTAGGCCGGGAGTAACTCAGATTTTTGAAGTAAAACTTCTTTAGGCGCGACTAGGAGCAACTCAGATTTTTGAAGTAAAACTTCTTTAGGCGCGACTAAGGAGTAACTCAGATTTTTGAAGTAAAACTTCTTTAGGCGCGACTAGGGACCTTAGAAGCGGGATCACACCCGAAACCCCCCAAAGACGCGGGATAGCACCCGAACCTCCCCCTGGGCGAGGCCGCAGTGGCGGCCGTGGGTCTGTTAGGAGTTCTGAGACATCCTTCCGAGGGCTTCCCCGGGGCTTCCAATCACAGGCTGTTGGGCGTGACGTGAGGTTTTTTAGTCGGTAGGAGTCCGGCATAACATCCATGAGGATTTTCCCTCACGTTAAACAAAAAAAGAGGCGCGACTAAGGAGTAACTCAGATTTTTGAAGTAAAATTTCTTTAGGCGCGACTAGGGAGTTACTCAGATTTTTGAAGTAAGACTCTTTAGGCGCGAGTAGGGAGTAACTTAGATTTTTGAAGTAACACTTCTTTAGGCGCGACTAAGGAGTACCTAACTCAGATTTTTGAAGTAAAACTTCTTTAGTCGCGACTACGAGCAACTCAGATTTTTGAAGTAAAACTCTTTAGGCGCGACTAGGGAGTAACTCAGATTTTTGAAGTAAAACTTCTTTAGGCGCGACTAGGGAGTAACTCAGATTTTTGAAGTAAAACTTCTTTAGGCGCGACTAGGGAGTGACTCAGATTTTTGAAGTAAAAGTTCTTTAGGCGCAACTTAGGAGTAACTCAGATTTTTGAAGCAAAACTTCTTTAGGCGTGACTAGGGAGTAACTCAGATTTTTGAAGTAAAACTTCTTTAGGCGTGACTAGGGAGTAACTCAGATTTTTGAAGTAAAACTTCTTTAGGCGCGACTAGGGAGTAACTCAGATTTTTGAAGTAAAACTTCTTTAGGCGCGACTAGGGAGTAACTCAGATTTTTGAAGTAAAACTTCTTTAGGCGTGACTAGGGAGTAACTCAGATTTTTGAAGTAAAACTTCTTTAGGCGCGACTAGGGAGTAACTCAGATTTTTTAAAGTAAAACTTCTTTCGGCGCTACTATGGTGTAACTCAAATATTTTTCTGACGGAAGTAACGATTACTATTCGAATTTTGAATAGCTATTCCAAATTCGAATGAATGATATTAATATAAATAATTTCAGTGATTTAAGCCGTCAATGGCAAAGAAGTTTTACTTCAATCGCGCGTAGGTAACACGCACACACTGTTGTTTTTGTTTACAATTTTTTTTTTTCATTAAAATAAAATTTTATTACAATTCCTTCACACCTCTCAAGTTTTTATATTTCCAATGTATAGTTTTGACTTCTCTATCATTTTATTATTTATGTATACCTAGATATAAAATTATAAATATATACATTTATGTGCATGTCTGAAATTATGAGGGTAATGGTTTATTGTTTTTGTAGTGGTGTAGGTATATGAATATGATTTCCCCCCGCAAAATATGACAGACATATATGTATAGGTAAAAAAAAAGGGGGGGGGGGGGGGGTAACATGCTATGTCTTCTCCCATTGTACCTACTGGTCGCGTTGCTCTGTGGCCTGTGCCTACTGTAGTTTGCCATGAATTTTGCTTACGAATGAAACGAGCAATATTCGTGATTATAGAAATACCAGACATAGGTAGCTAGGTGATTAGGTAAATCCCTATGCCTACTAATATAATAAATGCGAAAGTAGCTCTGTCTGTCTGTCTGTCTATCTGTCTGACTGTCTGCCTGTCTGTTACGCCTAAACCGCTGAACCGATTTTGTTGAAATTTGGTATACCTAGAGATAGTTTGAGTCCAAGGGAAGGACTTAGGCACAGTACATATATGTTACGGCTAATACACGAAGTGCGGCTGCACCTAGTTTTAGCCGGTTAGAACTAGGTGTAGCCACTTACCTACTCTTGGTTAAACCTAGTACGGGCCGATTGTTTTCGGGTAAAACTAGGTCTAGCCTTCATCATGCCGGCTACAACTAGGTCCAGCCATTCCCTGTTGGATAAAACTAGATGCAAACAAGTTTAAACAAGTAACAGGCGCCTGGCTCACGCGAAACGCGTCGCGCTTGTTATGGTTAACACCTCGACTCGGATAGGTTAGGTTAGAAGGCTAAGGAGGGAGCTCCGCTACGCTTCGCTCCCCCCTTAGCCTTCGTGGTTATTTTTTTATAACCATTCAACACCATCGAATACATTTATAGCTAAAGATGGAATATGCCGACGCAAACTAACATGTTATCGAACTTTAGTTGCTTCTCGAAAATAAACCTAAGTTTAGCCGGCTAATCTTAAGTTTATGTTCACACCTACCTTTAGCCGTAACATATATATAGGCTTGGCGGGACACGCATCTAAGTTTTATCCAACAGGGGTTGTCTGGACCTAGTTCTAGCCGGAATAATATCAGATAGACCTAGTTTTATCCAACAGGGAATGGCCGAACCTAGTTGTAGCCGGCATGATGATTAAACAAAAAAAACGGCACGTTAAACAAAAAAAGCCGGCATGATGAAGGCTATACCTAGTTTTACCCGAAAACAATCGGCTTGTACTAGGTTTAACCAAGAGTAAGTGGCTACACCTAGTTCTAACCGGCTAAAACTAGGTGCAGCCGCACTTCGGGTATTAGCCGTAACATATCTATATATTTAACACAGTTATTATATAGTGACTTATATTATACAGTGACTTTGGCTACTTTTTGACTGACTCCGCAAAAGGAGGGTAATGATTTTACGCAATAACGACTTCAACGCGGTCGCAGCCGCGGGGAACAACTTTATAGATACTAATAATTTTATAGTGACAGCTGCAGAGTTGGAAGTAGAAACCGCTGCTCTGTTTCATGCCGAAGTCTGGTACGATTTGCTGAACGTCAGGGATACATCTCAGGAGAATTCAGAAACAGAAGATGATGAAGAAGTCCCAATGGACGACGTACAAGGATGATTCACTTATTTCCTGCAAATTAAAGTTAAATTATTGTATGCGATTTTTTTTATCTATAGGCTAAAGAAACGTGTTCTGTAGTGGAGACCGCGACTTGGCAAAATGTAGTGTACCTCCCAGATGAACCGTCTAGAAAAGGTCGCAGGCTGAGACTGGATGAAAGGCACAGAACCGTGTGTTGTGGCGTAAATTAAAAAAGGTCCTCGGCCAGGAGTGAACTGTCTTATTCTGATTTGATTTATACATAGGCAACATAAACATTCAAGCTAATAAAACTATGTAGGAAAGGTACCAATGCAACTCTGGGTTATTGTTAGCTATCCAGTACTTTTGTGCAACTATCATTCAAAATAACTAGGTAGGTACCTACATTAGGCAAAATTCACTGCTGTCTGTCTGTGGCATCGTAGCTCCCAAACGGATGAACCGATTTTAATTCTGTTTCTTTTGTTTGAAAGATGGGTTAGAGGAGAGTGTTCTTAGCTATGTTTTATAGAAATCGGTTAAGCCATTTCAAAGATATTAATAAATAAATATTCACGGACAGCTCACACAACGCTATCTGATCCCAAAGTAAGCTAGGAATAACCTGCTTGTGATATGGGTATCAGACCACGGATATTAATACTTATATACTTTTAAATACATACTTACATATTATACATAGAAACACCCAGACTCTTGAGAAAAACATTTATGGGTCACACAATTATTTGTCTCCGGTAGGAATCGAACCCACGACCTCCAGCGCCGCAGACGGTATCACTACCGACTGCGCCACAGAGGCAGTCAAATATGAGGGGTGAAAGTGGTGATGAAAAATTGAATTCATTCAAATATAGGTACGCGTGTTGGGTATCAAATGAAAGGTCGTAACTTATACATTACGATACCGCATACAGTTGGTCTCGTCGGGGGGACCGCTCTATACCTAAATAGAGACAGACGCACGATTAGGATATGATTAGGTGAGCGGTCCCCGACGAGACAAACGTTAGTAATAACAATATGAATACTTAATTAATATAGCTACCTATAATAATAATAAAGGTTCAATACTTAGGGTAGATAGGTATTTTTATATAATATTTAATAGTTATTTTTTTACTTTTTACATGTTTTTTTATTGTTCTTTTTTTGTAAGCCGGGGGGTTTTTAATTATAAGACAGCCGAGAGAGAGGCTCTCTAAATTTTTTTCAAAACAGTCTTTCAACTTTGGGAACCACAGCATTAGGTTATTCTCTTTGGCCTTTGGTTTAAGGTTAGGTATAATCGATATATTTTAAACTGGCGCTGCGCCGGCCAGTCGTCGGCATCGGTAACGTAATTTAATACACTCCGTACTCACATCACAGCTTAACGTTACCGTGTCAAGATGTGGAGTTACTCAGCGTTATTTGTTTTTGTTACATTCGGCATAGCGGCTATACAAGGAAAACTGCATAAAAGTGTGAATCCTCCGCATTGTACACAAGTGACAAAAAGTAAGTAAAATATTCTACAGTATAAGCTAAGTAGGTACCAACGTTTATTTCACAGTAACACGCGCTGAACACGTCTACTTTGCAAGGTACTGTACCTTGCTTGTAGTCCCGTTGATTAGTTTAATAACTTACCTGTGTGTTCATTAATTAGTATCTTGAATAGTGTGTTGTGGTAGGTACCTACTGATTATCTTGCTAGGTCAATAATATATACAAAGCCTAAACTATATTTAAACAAATTAAAAATAATAGGTATGACCCCCGCCCCGATGATGTTGAGGGGGTCACGAAAATTAAGGCGGATTTAAGCCTCACGTCATTTTGCACTACAACATAAGGTCATGCGCGTTTCTCATCCAGTATCTCCCTGCGACCTTTTCCAGGTCATCGGTCCATCTGAATGGTAGATGGCCTCCTTTTTACGTGTGGAAATCCTCATGGATGTTATGCCGGACTTTTGCCGACTAAAACTACACGATGCACTACCATCTGCCTATGGCCGGCAAGGCAAGGATAAACCCTGGGCTCCCCACAGGCTTAGTAGCTTACTTTTCGCTAAGGTTTGGGTAGCCAATTCGCCGCTCTCAGGCCCTCGGTCATGGAGGCCCTACCGGCCTCCTGGGCGTATAGCAGTCTACGACCGCGACGACCGCGCCGCCAACTGCGTAACTCGGGAGGGAGATTTCTCTCAAGAGGATTTCGAATATTCTGGCACCTTAGTTGCAACACCTTGCAGCACCTTGAGTTGAAATAACAATAAGGTAGGTTCTCTAAAATGTGGATACCCTAGGTAGGCTAGGTAGGTTCTTATTTAAATGCCTACTAAATGAACCTTGTTCAAATCCACGCCTGAATCACTGAACTTATTCTGATGAAATTTGGTAAAGATTACCTACCTACATAAAATAGAGTTGGCGAAAGGATTTTTTATACGCAGAATACTTTTTATCCTGCAATCCTCCTGTGGGAAACGGACAGGGCAAAACCTCACCACGCGAATACATGGGTCTGGGTGTTTAGGTTAGCTGGTTACAAGAATTACCTACCTAAATCATAGAATGGCCTTGGTATAATCATGTTTAATGTTTTTAGTACTGGTAAACAGGATAAAAAAAGTTAAATAAATATGTAGTTATCACTGCGTGGTTATCATCTGCCGTTATGAGGAAAAATAATTATAATAAATAGTAGGTACCTACTCATTAGGTTAAATGTTAAATATAGGTACTATGCAACATTCACACGCAACATTGTTTACTTACGTATAATAATAATAACTATTGAAAAAATAAACCTTCACATGTGAAGGAGGCACGTCGATGTAGAACTGGTGTTCAGGCAACAACATAAATCAATGGAAACATGGATGGAAAGGTCTTCCAGCGCAAGGGTGTGCTTTCTCTGAAAACCCCGCGTTCTTCAAGCATAGTAGCGGCGTGATGAGAGATGACATCATTTGGCCGCGAAATTGATGACTACTTTCAGTAGACTGGTGAGGGTGGTGCCCTATTCACTAAATTCGTCTTGGCTATCCGTCGACGAGCTCATACAAACATACATTAGATACATACACCTACATTAGTTTAAAGTTAGTATATAAAAGTATTTTTCAGGTACGGACTACCAAGCTCAGTACAATTACGACTATCCTGTGGTTTACATACCCCCTGGACAACGCGAAGCTTATCAGCATGTAAGCATCTTTTTAGCTTATCGTCACTGCTTCTGTGTCTTTTGTCCCTAGCCCTACTCTACCCCTTACTTAGGCTTATTTCATCCCTTTCACTCCTTGAATATACTTCTGGTTAATTTCAATACCTACGCTACGCCACCCTTCACATTTTAAAAGTGTCCGAGTGAAGTACACCACGGTCGGTCGGTCGGTCCTGAGATGGATATTCCTCTTTAGGGTTTCGCAACAAAGGGTAAAAACACGATCCTATTCACGTGACTTCGCTGTCCGTCTATCTGTCTGTCTGTTGTGAGAACGCGGGAATAAAATACAGAATACAGCCTAGGTCACACGGAGTCAGCGTTAGTAGCTTCTCAACAGTGAAGGATGTTTTTAAGTCGGTACGGTAGTTTCAAAGCCTATTCAATGCAAAAAAAAAACAGTCTTATTCTTCTTCTTAAGTGTAGATAATCTAGCTAGACCTAGATAATTATTAAAAACTTTTTTCAGTTATTCTGCGTGAACCCGCCCATGGTAAACAATGAAGTGACAGTTGTCTGCGACTGGGCTGCTCCTCCTCAGGTCGAGTTCACACTTGGCGATGAATACATGCATGTAGTAAGAGTAGACCCCACCGGGAAGTATCTTGGAAACGTCGTCATCAAAACATCACAACGTTGTACGCACAAGTACATGATTAACGAATCAGTGGCCATAGGGGTCACGGAATTGTATAACTGAGATAAGAGTATCGGAATTGAACAAAATAATATTAATAAACAAACATGTGATAATGTATATTTTTGTTCTACCTATCTTCCTTAGTCTTTAAGTTCAAATGAGGATTGTTTTCGAAAAATGTATTGTACCTATATTAATAGTCTAAGATTATAATTAAACCCTGCTCCTGTAGTCCTGTTTACTCCTGCTAAAAAAGTACTACGCCCTAACCGTTTAGGGCGTCTGGTCCGGCAAACCAGAAGACTCAGGTTCGAGTTCTGCTCGAGGCCAAAATTTTTCCACATTAAATTTGTGTGATGGAGTCAGCATACTAATTGCTTTTCAAAATTATCTCTAGTAAGTAGTTTTAGTTCCATGATGGTCTAAGCTAAGCCCACCCCCCCCCCCTTAGAAGCGGGGTCACACCCGAAACCCCCCAAAGACGCGGCATTGCACCCGAACCACCCCCTGGGCGAGGCCGCACAGGCGGCCGTAGGTCTGTTGGGAGTCACGGGACATCCTTCCTGAGGGCTTACCCGGAGCTCTCAACCATAGGCTGTTGGGCGTGGCGTGAGGTTTTTTAGTCGGTAAGAGTCCGGCATAACATCCTATGAGGATTTTACCTCACGTTAAACAAAAAAAAAAAGCCCAACATTGAGGCACTCTTATCCTGTGTAACAAAAAAGGAAGTCGAAAAAACCTGTAAAAAAAAGGAAGTAGAAAAATTGCTGGAAGCTAAGCGGTATATCTACATAACTAGTCTCCAACTATTTATAAGTACCTACCTAGGTCCTCGAAATTAATGCCACATAAAATATACTTTTAGGGACTTTCCATCAGGTAGGCTGTCTGGCTGCTTTATTTTTTTAGGGTTTCGTACCGAAAGGGTATAAACGGAATCCTATTAGGTACGAATTTTACCAGTCGCGAATTAGACATTATTTTGATCATTGGACCAATGGCAAATCGGACTAGTCGCGCCGTTAGGCCTTAGACCATGGCCCAAGGCTAAAGGACACCGTCTGTGCCACAATGCACTGTGATGCTGAGTCTCTTGCCTTCTTCTTAGGTGGGTCGCATTGTGAACTGATGGCAATGATATATAAAAAACTATAGATACGTTACCAACACTGAAAAATGGCAACAAAAAAGTCAGGCAATTGCCTTACTTTTCATACATGCGGCCATAGATAATTTCATAGAAATTCTTTTTTTGAATGTAAAAAATATTTGCTGTTTTTGAAAGACGTAATGTTCGTGCATGACGTGTCTATATTATAATACGTCGTTGACTGATGGTAATTCTTTTATATTCGACGGGGACGTTATACAAGTGCATCTGAGGCCTTATTCCCAGATCTTCACATTCCCAGATGTCTACTTTCTCAATTCGAATACCACGTCAAGCGCGTTTTTTTTGCGTGAGGGAAAATCCTCAGAGGATGTTATGCCGGACTCTTACCGACTAAAAAACCTCACGCAACGCCCAACAGCCTGTGGTTGGGAGCCCCGGGTAAGCCCTCGGAAGGATGTCCCGGGACTCACAACAGACCTACGGCCGCCACCGCCTCGCCCATGATTACACCGCTTGCCAGAAACAGGGTTCATGCTTACATTTACACTTTAATACATTGTATGTAGCGACGTGAGTTGAATAGGTAACTTAAGTACACAATTTTGAAAACAATGTTTACTTTAAGAGACAATCGTCATTATTTAGGTAGTCGACAAAATTAAATGAACCGACGCCGTTGTGGGAATAAAAGACGATGTCGGTTAATTTAATAGTTTCTGTAAACAATTGCAGAAAGAATCGATAGTTCCGGTTAAAGCAACACCATCAAATGGTGTTACTTTAACCAACACTATCGATTCTTTCTGCAATTGCAAAAAATACTGAAATCCATAATATGTCATAATGATCGTGTAGGCAAAACACATTAACTTTATTAACACTCTTATAGATACAATGAAAGCAAGGAAAAACGAATGTAGCGACTAGGCACTAGTGATTGTGATACAAGAGTGAGCCAAAATACTTGTAGTGCTTTACGCCGCATTTTCTATGACGGAGAAAAACGATTTAAGTGACTTGGGATATTCGAAACAGAAAAAGAAAAACACATCAAATAACAATTTTAATAAGGAGTCAATACTCTAAGCGGTAATTTGACCAAATTCGCTACAATTGTGCTTGTGTCACTTCATTTTTATTTAGCGTCTGAAAAAAAATAAGCTAAATAGTGCCATTACTTGAAGCGACACCAAAAAGGTCAGATCGCTACGAAACCAAGATCAATCGACGACTACGCAACGGAACTACTGGGATACGGCGGATGATTCCAAATATGTATATAACTCATTATCGACCATAGTGTCGCTTAAAGTGTTTTTTCCTTTTTACCATCGATATGTATGTTATTTTTTAATTAAATTACAAATATTTAAGCATACCTTTCTGTTTTATTATTGCAATATACACTTTTAAGTAAGTTTGGAAATCTCAACTCCATAATTATATTCCACATTTATAACAGACTAGCTGATGCCCGCAGCTTCGCCCGCGATGGCGCTGTATGTTGAATTTTCTTTGCTATAAACCTCACGGAGCCCGAGACCTATCCAACGAATGCAAAACCGTGGAAATCGGTTCGTGCTTTCTGGAGTTATAGCGTCAGGAAGGAAAACCCGACTTATTTTTATATAATAGATAAATATTATAAAGAGGAAAGATTTGTTTTTTTGTTTGTTTGTTTGTTTGTAACGAATAGGCTCCGGAACTACTGGACCGATTTAAAAAATTCTTTCACTGTTGGGAAGCTACACTCTTTGCGGTGAACATAGGCTATATTTTATTCCCGTATTCCCACGGGAACGGGAACTACGCGGGTGAAACCGCGTGACGTCCGCTAGTAATAGATAAAATAAATAAAAACTGATAACGCTTGCTTATAAACTTACCAAATTGTATTTTGTTCATTTGCTCATTTATTTCCTACAGGCGCTTCGCCATCAAAATAGTAAATTACTATAACTATGAATCCTTAAATGCTACGAGGTCTAAACCGACATATATGAAGGTAGCAACCTGGTAGCAACTATTGCTTATAAAAAAGCTCAATTCATTAATTTGCACAGTTTTTTCTCCCTGCATAGGTGACCGGCCATTCTGATGTCAGAATGGCCGGTCACCTTAAAAACTCGTTTATCTTGTTTAAATCAAAGGTAGCAACTATTTATTGATTCGTAGCAACTAGTAGCAACTAGGTAGCAACTTTCTATAACTGTTTCGATGTGATCTATGGGTAGTGACCGTCCATTCTGACGCTCACAAATAAACTTGTTTTGTTTTGTTTAATTAAGAGCTCTGTAGCAAAGTAACTTAAGTACCTACCTACTGTGGGTGCCAGTTCTATGTGTAGGTTGGTTTCAACAGGATTTATGTTTGTATGGTTCAAGATAATTTGTTAGCCCAATGCACTGATCTGTATTAAACAGATCAGTGGCCTAATGGATATATTCATTTCAGTTCTTTTAGGAGCGATGAATCACAGCCTCTTTAAAACTTTCAGAGGCTTGCACTAGACTCAGGTATGCTTGCAGCTGGCCAGTGGCGTAACTACACCATTTGGGGCCAGTGGCACTTTTTTTTGGATAGGGCCCCCTCAGTGAAAATTAAAGTTCCTGTGTTAGTGTCACTACTTATATTTGAGGGCACGCTGCACCCCCCACCCCCCATCGTGTCATAAGCCAGCAATAATAACCATGAATCCACGTCAAACATTAATTTATGAAGGCCCGTTGAACTAGGTAACATCCATCGGGTATTTTCCCGCTTTTTGGGGCTAGTGGTGAGCAACTCTCACGTCACGCTATCGACTTAGGGATTGTTTCTGTAAGGATGGTAAGCAGTTCCCCTGCCGTCCTACGCACTGGAGCATAATCATCGCTTGTAGCCTCTAGAATTCACGGCGTATCGATAGGTCCATGCTCCACAAAGCCCTAATGCAGGGCACTGTCTGTACTCACCGCGCGTCATCTCGAAGTGGTAGTGAATATATCTAAAAAGTGTTCCCCAGGTAAAACTGGCGGCCTAACCTGTCATGGTTGTAGCCAAACGAAACCCTATCAACGGTCCTTATGGTGTGGTAGCCCAGGAGAATTTCCACAACAAAAAAGCCTTAAGCGTTGATGAAGGTTTTGAAAGACTTTCGTATTCTTTTTTTTTTTTTTCGTTTTTATGATGCCTACCTAACGTTTCGATTTTTCTTTTGGGGGCACTGTGGAACCCTGCGTGGCCCGACAAAAAATGCCCTGGTTTTAGGAATTAATAGTTTGGTCATTTTTTTTGAAAATAAGGGCAAGTCTACCATAATTATATTCCTAAAGAGCTCAACATGGGTATGGATGTTCAGAACACCATAATGGATGAAGTGTAAGAAGTCTCTTTAGATTCCTTGAGTGAAAAAAAAATCAACCTCTCGTTCCCTTTCGTAGGAATCTACATTTCATTTCATGCCTGAAGCACAATAATAATAGGCCTAAAGTGTACTCGCAAACAACCGCAGATGCGCACTCCGAAAAAACTCTATCCGAGAAGCATCACGGGACGGCTGCAAAGTAATCACAAGGACCGTCCTGGTCTGCTCGCAAATTGTGCCATAATCGCCCTGTCAACTCTACTACACGTGCAATAGATCTGATTGCGAGCCTGCACCATGCAGTGGTCGTATGTACCCAGGGGCGTTCCACTTATTCTTATATGTCTGTGGTTCCAACACATTATATTTAAGCTGAACGACTCGTCGGCAATATGTCCATCACGGCGGGTGCATGATCTAGCCTGCTCGGTGTTTGCGTGGTCCGATTGGGTTAGCGGTTAGACCATGGGAGAGAGCGAATGCATGCGCGGTCCTACAAGAGTTTTCTTGAGGGACCCCAGCCTCTCAGTAGCCATTGAAGTCCCCCAGTAACACCAGTTCAGCGTTCAGAAACCGCAACTGTGCGTCATGAATATCTGCCCTCACGGGTAAGTACCTAACAATAATAGTCGCACACGTTATCCTGGTTTATAGCTCCATGATTCATGTAGAGCCAAATGATGGAAAATGAAAAGGTTTTCTATACAGCGCAATCGGCGCCAGCAAACATCGACTATGAAAAATGTACACACACTCCGGATCTCAAAATTGCTCCTTGATTTTATATAGTCGGGGTAACACAGGTACGATACATCGTTTATGCGTCGCATTTACTGATGTCGTCAGGGACATCACAGCTGGCCGTGTTGTCTTTAGGTAGGTAGTGGAAGACGACGCGACGTCTAGGTTTACATGGAGTCCTTGATAATTGTGAACGACCCTTGAAATTGCGATTTTGCGGGGTTTTGTGTGGTCGCATTAACAAAGATTATCTTTCTTTTTTGCACTGCAAGGGATGCGTTAGGATGGGCCGATATTCGCCGCCGCGCAGTGGGTGACTAGACGCAGGAGCTAGTTTCGTTTGTGTCTGTGTAGTTGAATGAAAGCTGATCCACAATACTTAGATTTGTTTCCTGTGGCTTATCCGACTGACGGAAGGGTGACGTCGCCAGTACTCCGCGGCGGTCGCAGTATGTGTATCGATTTAGCGGGGCCACACGAGCTACAGCAAAAAAACAAGTGTCAAGGGTTTGCTTTTTCAATGTACCCTACAAAATTTATTAACAAGATCCTATGTACCTCGCCTATTTTAATAAAAATTACAATAAAGCACGTCATCCATCCAGCGGGGCCCGCGGCTGTATTACGCTCGTAATATATAAAAGAATACTGATCGTAACTTGTGCCAATGTACCTCTCGATGCATGTATTAACTCCAAGAAATCTTCAACAGAACAGGAGATATTCAGCAAGAAAACATTGTCTGCCCAGCGGGGCCTTTCTAATTTAAACTTATATGTTCAATAAAAACACACCATTATATTGGTGCAGATCTCACGGGTCGACCCACGTCGCAAACACGGTACTCTCCTTGGCGTCTACTAGTGCCCACTTCCCTCTTTTTAACCGACTTCAAAAAAAGGAGGAGGTTCTCAATTCGTACGCTATGTTTTTTTTTTTTTTTTTTTTTTTTTTTTTTGTATGTATGTTACGCGATAGCGGCGCCAATTATGGATGGATTTTGAAATTTTTTTTTTGTTTGAATTAGGCTACTTCTGAGGTGGTCCCATATCCAGGGTATCAGGGTCTGATGCTGGAATCCAGGAGAAATCGAGGGCAACCACCGAAAATTGTAGGGGCAACTAGTGCGTTAGTTAACTTTTTGACTAAGTGCTTTAATGTACTAAAATTTAATGAAGGTCTGGAGTCGATCTGATGATGGAACCGAAAGACAGTCGAGGGAATTCCTTAACGGTTTACAGCAGTTACCTTGTGTTTCGGCTTGATTGATTTGTGTTGATGAGAACTTTACACCTAAATAGAATTACTTTTCAGTCTACCCGTCACTTAAAATAAAAAAATAAAAATTTTAAATAAAAAATAGAACCGACTTCATATAAATCCTTAAAAATAAAATTTACCTAGCACATAGTAATATGTATTTTGATTTATCCGATTTTATTCAATATAATATTGAAGTTGGTGCCATTAATAATACCTACCTAAACCTATGGGTTTACTTGGCGCCGACTTCAATATGATATTGAATAAAATCTGATAAATCAAAATACGTATTACTATGTGCTAGGTAAATTTTATTTTTAAGAATTTATATGAAGTCGGTTCTATTTTTTATTTAAAATTTTTTTCCGTAGTACGGTTGCTGCGGCGATCATCGCCCGGCTCTGTAGCTGTTACTTACTACTAGTGTTGGGTTACTTAGAGGGCTTTCACAGCTACACAGGTCCAACATCATCTTCGTGGGTACCTCAACGCGTCGGAGCCTCGTCCATTAATACAGGTGTGACGCTTGCAGGTGAGCCCCTGAATATTGGTGGGCCCGGGCCCTAATATTCAAACAGTTTTACTTTTTTTTTTCGATTTGCTCTCGGGCCGGGGCCCCTTTAGGTCGGGGGCCCGTGGCATTTTGCCACCCTTGCCACCTTTGCCACCCTAAGTTACGCGACTGCAGCTAGCCCTAGTGATCTTATAGGTACTTGGCCTAATTTTATGCAGAGAAATATAAAGTGAAACAAATTATAAGCTTTTATATCAAAATCTTTATTTTCACTATTGCCGACCAACAATAATTAAGTCGTCAATTGTAAAAAAAAATCAAAATAATATAGTAAATTTTCTATTTTTGAAGGTCAAAACTATTTCGTGATTATAACACTTGTTGCGTAAAAATTATGTTGGCACCATGTGTGAGCTAGTCGTGAGAGCGCATGTTGATGTCATCGTGCCGTTCGCGCTCCGTCTCGCGATGGTCACCCGACACGCGTGCGCCTGCCGACGTGCCTGCTTCGTCATGCTCACGCTTTCCAGGTGAATGTGGAGCCGACGGCGCCGATTGTACCAATCGTCCCATTAGACTTGCGCTCTTATCCTTGCGAGGTCGCGTCCATTCATGGGACAACACTCGATCCAGGGTTAGGCGCAGCGTGATATCCGGTTCCAGAATATGCCGCACAATCGACTTGGCCGCTGCTGATACTGTATCGCGAATCCTGGACCTGAACACCCAGTTCCGTGACATCTGATCCTTGAGCAGTTTGCGTAAGTTAGTGTCATCGAATGGCATAGAGGCATTCAGCATTATGTAAAGTATTATACCCAGAGACCACACATCGGCCAGTTTAGGATTGTAGGGGGTACCACTTACCACTTCGGGTGCGGCATATGCCGCTGATCCACAATAAGTCTGGCTGAGTACACGTCGGTTTTCGCCATCCGTGCAAAATCTAGCAAAACCAAAATCTGCTAACTTTACATTGAATCTTCGTGACAAAAGGATGTTTTCGCATTTCAAATCACGGTGAGCTATGTTTTTGCTATGTAGATATTGTAAGCCACTAGCCATTTGCCTAAACCAAAGCTTTGCCTGATTTTCTGGCACAACTCCGTTACGTTTTATAAAATCCAGCAAGTCCCCATTGTCGGCATAGCGCATAAAGATAAACACCCTTGGTCCACGTTGTAAAATACTGTGCACTTGAATGATGTGGGGATTCTCAATCTTAGTTAGTATATCAAGTTCACGAGGGAAAAACTTCTCTAAAAAATCCCGAGGTGCTTTTTCTTTATCAAATATTTTGCACGCAAGGTGCATCCGCTTCGGGCTGGATGCATCACAGTACTCAGCTAGGTGGACGGTAGCATATGATCCTTGTCCGATCTTCTTGCCGATGAGATAGCCTCGTTGTTCCAAGGCATTCACCTCGGAGCTTCGAGGGCTGAGGCGCTCAGCCATTGAGCTCTATCGACTTTATCCTAACCCGTTTAGGATACATTGGACATCTCACTACTCACGTATGCCCAAGGTTTCAGTCGCCCACCTGTCAAAATGTTAGCTTTTCGATTGATATGAGCTTTCCGCACAACTCTCATCAAAGAGAGTAAATCGACGTAATTCTAATTAATCTTCAATGGCACGCACAAAATTTTGTTAAAACATTTCATCACAAAGAATTTGGATATAAAAAACGCTTTCAGTAGTAAGAAATCTTCCAAAAAGACGTATTTGCTACATGGATGACTTTTTTCTTTTGTTTCTAAAATTAAAATGATGTTTTTTTTCAACATAGCCTGTACGTAATATTAATAAAAAGATTTTATTTGTACCTAATGATCTATGTTTAAGTCTACGATGGTATTGTTTTTCCATAGATTTAGAATGTAGGTAGATTGAGAGAGAACTTAGTTAAAAATACAAAATCTATTTAGGTGTTTTTCACATTCGACGCGGCGACGTGTATGTAGACAGGTTGGAATAAACATACCTAGGTACTACATAAATTCAAAACACTTTTATCGTAAAAGTAGGATACAACCAACACGACAATAGTTAAGTTGAGGTAAGCTTTCGGAAAAAAGCTGTACGAGACACTATTTAGGTAGGTATCTACATATTTGATGCCCCTTCAGAGAAAAAGGGCTCGTGGATGTAGTTTTGCTTAAAAAAATAACGAATTTTCATTGATTAATTTTAAGGTCCATATCGGATCTCTTCATACCTACCCATACAACGCAGTCTTCTCAAATTATGGAATCGACTCATTTTTGCCTAGAACTGCTACCTCTGCCTTTGTGAACAAAGCGTCAACGCGCGAAAGGAAGATAAATAAAAAGATACTTTGGGAAGTTCTCTTAAAACGCCATCTGGACCAAATTAAGCTAATATACTAAATGTGCTATGTACCTAATATAGATTAGATAACTAGGTAGGTACCTACTTAGTAGCATACTTAAGTACATCATTTCTAAATACATACCTAGGTAAGTACCTACTTAATATACATCAAACCCCCAAAACAAACATTTGTGGATAAGACAAATAATTGATCCGACCCGGGAATCAAACCCAGGACCTCAGCTCGCCAGTCGGTTACCGGGTACCGACTACGTCAACGAGGCAGTCAAAAAGATGGATTGGTTTTTTACATAAAATAAAATAAAATCCACAAGTCAAATGGCAGTGGCTTCACAGACAATATTAAAGTATAGCCACATGACTGTTAGAATGAAAAATCGACCCCAACTGGTGGTGGATGATGAATATGATGATCTCCTTTCTTACCAAAAAAACGAAGTTGTTCATATGCGATGAAGTTATCCACGAACAAATATAAATATAACATAACATAAATAAACACGTACCTACGGTTGAATTGATACCTTCTTAATTATAAGACGGATAAAAAATGAGAAGTACGAATTCCAGGCATCTTGGATGGAATGCCTTTGCCTGTTTCATTTCAATGTCTTATTTAAACGATACTGTCAATAATGTCACTGTCACTGCCAGAGATCTGTCAATTGTCGTTGTTGTCGGTGTTGTTTGTTTGATTCTTGGGGCTGGATTGCTATCGTTTTCGTTATTTTTTGTATTGTGTTTTACAGTTTTAGTTGTTTAAATAGGAAGGGGGCGTACATAATAAACACATCTGAGTGAGCAGTAAACCTCGCGAACATTTGAAGAGATTTTTCAATTTATATCTATTTTATAGTTTTCTGCTGAGCATTACAGCACCAGATTATCAAAATGATGAACCAATATATGAAAGAGTTGGAACAAGTAAATACTAAAATATACGCTAACATGCGGTGTCCAATAAAACCCTCGAAGTGTGCCCAAGTTCGTAAACATCTTGTGTCTTTTAGGACCCGTTCGATCCAGATGAATTTGTTGAAAGGATGGTGAGAAGAAGTATGCAGGAGTCGCGTTTGAAAGACGACCAGTTTGATCCAGAATTGATACATGATATTTTTACTCAAGCCATTCAGGATTTAAAGGTACTTACCTACATTTTCCCTGATAGGTACTAATATTATAAAAAATATGAGTTATCCCTGATCAGCCTCCGAAGCTCTTGGATGTAGTAGTAGTACCTAGTAACTTGAAGTTTTTTGGCTACATAAGTTATCCCTATAACCACTAAGCCACTACCACTAAGAAAGGACAGACAGGGGCTTAAGTTTATTAATGTACATATTAAACAACATTAACAATACTTAAATTTAAATAATTTTATACCATCCACTTGTTTTCCAAGTATATTTTTAAAGAGTGCCATACATTTTGAAATAAATTCTTTTTAAATAATTTGAGATCTGCTTAAATGGGGTATTACAGTAATACTCTGATTCACACAACTCACAAAATAGGCATTACACCAGTGAATCTGTTGGGGGATCAGGTAATGTATTAGTAACTAGCGGACGTCACGCGGTTTAACCCACGTAGTTCCCGTTCCCGTGGGAATACGGAAATAAAATATAGCCTATGTTCACCGCAAACAGTGTAGCTTTCCAACAGTGAAAGAATTTTTCAAATCGGTCCAGTAATTCCGGAGCCTATTCGTTACAAACAAACAAACAAACAAAAAACAAATCTTTCCTCTTTATAATATTAGTATAGATTAAGTTACTACATGAAAAACTTCTATAACAGGTGCTCCAAGAGAGACAAGAAAGAAAATGTACCAGGCTAGAACAAACAGTTCAGGAAGAAGAAAAACTATATGGAGCTAAGCTTTCTGAAATTATGGACCAGCATACTGTATGTATTTACAAAACACTATCATCATCATCATTGCAGCCGATTTGGCGCCCGCTGCTGGGCATTGGCCGCCCCGATCGATCTCCACAAAGTTTGATTTATTAGGTCATTGGTGCACCTTCCCTTAGCCTTACCCACTCTGCGTTTTCTGGCAGGTGGACGCCGCTCAAATATATACATATACCACGCCTTTTCCCTGCAGGAGTAGACAGAGGCATAGTATACACCCACATTTTACCTTATATTTTTATGTCCCACTAGCTGACCCCGCAACTTCATTTACGTCACATAAGGTGAATAAAAAGAGAAGCATTTCTTCATTAAAATATTAATAAGTTGCTATTTTGACAATAATCGCGTTCCTGTGCGAGGTATTAAAAAAATCGGCAACGATAGATACTTGACTTCCAATGTTTTCCGAGAGATGGCGTCAATTCTCAGTGCAAAGCAATTTCGCTTCGGATTGACCATGCATTCTCAAATTCGTCTTTACATACAGCGACCTGTTACGATTTTATTATATGTATTGATATTGGTTGATGTGAGTGAGCCTATATTGCTGTACTGCTATTGCGTGAACTCAATAACAAAATAAGAATAATACGAAAAACTGTCAGAAATGTTTTTGAGACATCTGAAACCCAGTCCGCCTTTTACGTCACAGTTGAGGGTTACTTCCGGTACCTTTTTTGCCACCTTCAGAAATTCACTGCTGACTTGAATGTAAATATGAGTATTCAAAGATCCTTTTTTTAGAAGTCCCTATATGTTCCAAGCAGCTCTCTTTTTCGAGCTGTGTGTCGATTTAGTGATATCACTCAAAACAAACTTTTCATATTCAAGTCACACCTTTATCCTTAAAAATCCTTTTCAAGCTCCCCAAAGGCCTTCAGCTTATGTTAATTACTGCCATGTTACTGTAAACTAAGATGACGTGCTTTCCAAAGCGCGGAAACACTCACTAATGAAAATGTCACAAAGCAGTCACCTATCTGAAAATCAGCTAAAGTGTTAGTTGTTTTTTTCCACCGTTGACATATCGCATTTGATATTTTTTGCAATGTCTCGCATCTGTGTAAGTATCGCCTAGCGATACTTTTGTTTCCGGTTAGTTTCCGGTCTTGTAGCGCAAAAAGTACTATCCCGATCCTGCTCAAATTTTTATGGAGTGTTCTTAGACAGAAACGGGACAAGTATGTAGTACATTGTATGTCTGTCTGTCACAGCTGCACCTCATGATTCTCTATTCCTTGCTATGTCTCGCATCTGTGTAAGTATCTCCTAGAGATACCTTGCCGTCAGACAGTTTGCGGTCTTGTAGCGCAAAAAGTACTATCTCTATCCTGTTCAAATTTTTATGGAGTGTTCTTAGACAGAAACGGGACAAGTATGTAGTACATTGTATGTCTGTCTGTCACAGCTGCACCTCATGATTCTCTATTCCTTGCTATGTCTCGCATCTGTGTAAGTATCTCCTAGCGATACCTTGCCGTCAGACAGTTTGCGGTCTTGTAGCGCAAAAAGTACTATCTCTATCCTGTTCAAATTTTTATGGAGTGTTCTTAGACAGAAACGGGACAAGTATGTAGTACATTGTATGTCTGTCTGTCACAGCTGCACCTCATGATTCTCGTTTAAAAAGTGCCCTCCATCGCGCACCATTCCGCGCGGCTAAGTGACGACGACCGGTACTGTGTTGCGTGTAATTACATTTGTGTTTGGTGTTTTTTACTTTCAAAACTTAACAAAATCATGACTAGGTTAGAGTTTTTATTCGTAGATTGTGTATTTCATAAAGATTTTGGTATTTTCAACGAACATTCATTGTATTTTTACGCGCCGTCGGCGTCACGGCGGCGCGGCGCCAAGCCCATACATTTGGATGAAATACAAAGAATAAATACTGTAATGATGACAATCTATCGTTATTTTATGTATTTTTATGTATTCTTTTATTGTTTTCAAGCATTGAATGTAAAATCTATTTCAATAATTTTGTGTAAAATTTGGTCGAAATTCTCGATCATTTTTTGCAAAACTTTCAAATTTCAAATAATTCATTTCTGAAATATATTTGTATGCCAGCACACCTTTTTTTTATGTTAATCGATTAGGAAAAGTCATGTAGCTGAAGATTGTAAATTTTTATGAAAAAAAATACACAAAAAAAATTCAAAAAAAAAACAAAGTTACGACCACCCTTTTGGGCCTCTTTTTAAGTGCTCGGTTCATTGTTCAATTTCTAATAAACTAAACACGTTTGTCAAACAAAACTCTGTGTAAAAAAAATTTAAGGACCATACTTACGAATAAAAAAAGAATGTAAGCCACTTGAAGCACAGTTTTCTCAGAATCATGGCATGAACTTAACCTTTTTTTGGCGGTCGGCGGTCGGGTCGCCGAAATGAGTCGTATTTTGAAAAGCTTGTAAATAAAAAAAAATGTACTACGAGTTGTATTGTGTCTGTTGAACATTGTGAAATACGATGTATTTAAAATACTAAAAAAAAAAAAATTTGGAATTGTACATTATTTTTTTTTTTTTTACAATTTTTGTAGAGAAAACTGGTGAAAAATTACAAATTCTTTTTTCTAATAGAAATTAGTAATACATTACAAGGCAGAACTGGTCTTATCTATCATTTTATCATTAGCTTGTTTCATAACGATTCCAGTGAGGTAAGTATTTTATATGGCTGCCATAGTAAAGTTATGAGAAATCGCCATTTTTAGAACATCAGTCGACGCCGCGCTCCCCCCCCCGCAGTAGGTTACACAGATGCGAGCTACCGCGCGCTGACGCCCTACACAGATGAGGGGTTTTACAGGACGCTGAGTTATCAGGCTATGAGCGCTAGTCATATTTTAGCTTATATTTACGTATCCAGCCACTCTATGCCACTATAAGGCCTTAAGAGTCCATATGACGCCAAATAGACTATTACTTTGATCTAGATCTCAGGACTCGTGAGGTCTACTGAATTAAAATTTGAATACAGACAACTTCAGTTCATGAACTAAAAACGCTCTAGGCTAGAAACACGATTACTGATAAAATCCTCGATAGATTTTTGTGTTGAAAATACCTCAATTTCGTGAAATTTTAAGCTAGATCTCGTATGTTATAAGTTGTTTTTATAATATAAAATATTTATAAGAAAGACAATTGTAAAATCTTCATTTGCACTAGAGCATTTTTTTCATATTGCTTATTGTTTTTTTTATAATAAATTTATTTCGTTAAAAGCGCACAAAACCGATCGCATCTCTCTCTTCTTGCACGCTAAAATGTATATCTGCTATCTGCTTTTAACAATTTGGCGTCTGGTAGGCTCTTAAACTGAATGTCAGCGAAGAGCGTAGCGTCGGCTATTGCGGTGATAGCGTGGGCCAGAGTACAAATGAGTAGGCAAAGTGAACAAGCGATAATAAACGCACCAAGCGCAGTTTACTTGTGTGCGGGCGCAGTGACGCCTTACTCTCTCTTGTTCTCTGACGCCGCGGTCTCACCGCAATCGCCGTCGCCCCACTCGCCGCCGAGTTTGAGACCTTAAGATTGTCCTACCAGCCACCCACTCCTCTAATTGCGGTGTTCTCTCGCTCGTATTGCCACACCTGTGACTCGCGCTTAAAACCGACAAAAAATGAACCGCCCGGTGGCCGGCTGTACTTGCTGCATTGGCGAAACTCGGCACACCTAGGTTGCTGCAGGACGTTGTCGGCAACGTAAAGAGTTTGCTAGACTACCCGGAGGAAATTTGGTTTTGGCAATAGCCACACTACAATCACGCAAAATAGGCGCAATAAAAGACGTCGATTTGCAAAAATCAGCCAGTGCAAACTTAGAACATAATACTCGTGGCATGACTAGTAATCAGCCACACTATGTTAGCCCATTTTCCTCGCTTCCGAGTGGTGGCTGGTCCATTAAGAGTCTAATTAATTTTTAATATCCTTACATTCACGTTCACATTTCAGCATTGCGTCGGAGTATTCAGCACATTAGACGAACGTATGTCTCGTTGTGGAGGCCGGGCGTTAGATGTTGGAGAGAAACTTGGTGCTGCGCGGGCGCCAAGGGCCAGGGCAGCGGCTGCTAGAGACTTATTGTCGCATCTCTCACACTTTTTAAGCCCTGGACCTGTTCTTATTGACTTGTTCAATGATCCTAATAAGGTATGTATAGTATACAAAATAACACAAAATAAAGTAGCTTTCTCTGTCAGCCAAGTCAGTGTGGTAGCCAAGGTGTGTTGGGAATACTGAGGTCATCATTCCGAGGTCTTACCTAGATATCGCAAACGTAGGCATTTGGTAGGTACCGTCTGGTTTTTAGTCAGTAAGATACGGCATAGCATCCATGTAGGATTTTACTCACGCTGAAGAAAAAGAAACTTTCTCTTAAATTGGGACTGCGAGTATCGCTCATATAGAGCGCCATTAATTATCCTTAATATCTTCATAATTTCAGTTGCACGAAGCCGCCGACATAATTCAGAAGCTCTACACCATAGCTCAAGAGCTACCTCCGGACAAATTCGAAGTTGCCAAGAAGAAAATAGAATCTAAATACGATGAGATTGAGAGGAACCTCATTGATGAGTTCGTAAAGGCACAGAATCAGGGCAATATGGCTACGATGAAGAACATTGCCAATATTATGACGAACTTTAAAGGATATTCGCAGTGCGTTGATGCGTTTATTGAAACTAGTCAAATGGTAAGTGGGTCCCAACTTTGTTAATTAACATTGATACAATAGCTTCCCTTACTTTTTCTTTGAACTTCATTACACTTCTTAAAGATAATATTAGCGTTGACTCCTTGACACATAGACAATGTAAAAAAAGCCAAATAAATTGTTTAATAGAGAAATATGGCTCTACTGAGGCTATGGTGCAGTAAGATGTTCGGCCCTAGCCAATCCCACCTTTATGCGGCGCTCTGTTTAACAACAGACTCTGACATAAGCCCTTATAGGCTGAGAGCTCAGATCAGCCGAAAAACATCTACTCCTAGCAGTCAGAATCTCAAACTCCAAATTCAGGTAGAGTTTGGAAGCAACTAGGGAGGTCATAAAATAAAAAGCATAATAGAAAAATAAAACATGCAGTGCACACGCAATATAATAATATATAACTTATAAAATTTTATCTTTTTTTAACAAAGATGATTTGTTTTGAACCATTTGTGTGTTTTTTATTTCAGAACACTCTTATAGGCAAAGATATATTCTCAGCAGTGTTGCCACTCTGCAAGAAAAACTACACAATTATTAGCAACGTATTCCCTAACCCTGATCAAGTGATGAGTAAATTCGTCCTCAACATTTTTCTACTAAAGCTACAGAAGTACATTCAGACTAAGTTGGCTGATAAGAATGATGTTGAAAAGTACTTGAAGAATTTGTATGACATGTATACTAGGTATGGTTATATTTTATTGTACGATTTCTATCTGATTTAACCATAAAAAAAATATTAAATCATTTACAATTTGGCAAAAATGTATAGAATATGGTGTAAAAATAAAATTTGGATCTGCCTAAGCAGAGAGGGTAACATTGGTGAAGATGAGCACTGACGCGTCAGAAGGTGGCCATTCCAAACCTACTTAAATGCAAGTCCCAGACACCCACACAGTGTTCCCCGACGCCTGCACAGTGAATCCATAAATTCGAAGCTAACAGTCTCTAGGTCTATAAAGTTGTCAAGTATCAAAAACCCCCTTTTACATATTTTAAAAGGGGGGATTTGCAGATTTCAGAATCAGCTAATGAAGGTCTCGATTGTGAAATCCGCCTATAGAAGTCGTCGTGATGACAAATGTAAAGAGGCCTATCATATTTTTACGAGTAAAACAAACAGGTCATAAAAACTAAAACGAGTTATGTTTCAATATGTTCTTGCCAAGCTGAACTCTGTCACAGAATGAGGTCAAACTTCTAAGCAATACAATTTCTCCGCTTAACTTTTCACTTTTCAGTACACAACGAGTTTGCGACGAACTAGTTCAAGAAGGTTTAGTATCAGCTGAAGGTAATTCTACAACGGGAGAGCTTCGTAGAGATGCTCTGGTCAATGGTGCTATGGCGGGCTGCAATGATGGATACACGAGTATGGAAACAAGACGGTTAAAAGCTGTGCTGTCGAACGCTTTGAATACGTATTATAGTGAGAAGCAACATGTTAAGAAACAGATTCAGGGTGGTGGGTAAGTTTTCTACTGCTATAAACTATTCACTCATCCCAAGGGATCATTTTCCAGTGTTAAAAAGTACCTAGTCTGTGTTATTATACCATACCATAATTTGTCTCTGTGCCAAATTTCAGCCAGATCTGTTTAGCCGTCAGAGTGTGATTGTAAGTGTGAGCTGTTGGGCGTAACGTGAGGTTTTCTAGTCGGTAGGAGTCCGGCTTAGCATCCATGAGGATTTTCCCTCAAGTTAAGAAAAAAAGTGTGATTGACTAAGAAACATTGTAACATCTTCACAAACTTTCACATTTATAATACTAGCTGATGCTCGCGGTTTCGCCTGCATAGAATTCAGTCTCCGTTCCCGCTTCCCATGGGATCATATTCCTGGCATAACAAGTAGCCTATGGGTTATCCCAGGCTATAATCCCAAATTCGATATCCATGTACCAAATTTCGGCCAGATCCATTCAGCCGTGCGTGATTGAGTTACAAAATCTTAAAAACGTTCACATTTATAATTATATTTTATTATAAAGTGAAAAAAGACAACTTGGCCCAGACGGGACTTGAACCCTCGTATTAAGTGAATAAGTAAGTGATTAAGTAGCTCAATAGATGGCTCTGTGCCATACTCTTAAATGGCGGTTACAATAAGGTGAAGAATTTCAACTTGTTTCAGTACGGCTCCCGTAGCTCAAATTGAGTCGGAGACATCAAATCAATGTATAAAAATGATTGCAATATCGTTCATTGATATCAGAGTTGCTAAGTAGCTCGATAGATGGCTCTGTGCCATACTCTTAAATGGCGGTTACAATAAGGTGAAGAATTTCAACTTGTATCAGTACGGCTCCCGTAGCTCAATTAGTTAGAGCATTGCCCTGGATTAGGCAAAGGTTGCGGGTTCAAGTCCCGTCTGGGCCAAGTTGTCTTTTTTCACTTTATAATAAAATATTATGATAAAGTTAGCATACTAATTGCTTTTACGACTGCCTCTGTGGCGCGGTCGGTAGTGATACCGCCTGTGGCGCTGGAGGTCGTGGGTTCGATTCCCACCGGAGACAAATATTTGTGTGACCCATAAATGTTTGTCTCAAGAGTCTGGGTGTTTCTATGTATAATAAGTATGTATTTAAAAGTATATAAGTATTAATATCCGTGGTCTGATACCCATAACACAAGCAGGTTATTCCTAGCTTACTTTGGGATCAGATGGCGTTGTGTGAAATGTCCGTGAATATTTATTTATTTATTATTTATTTAAATATTAAAAATCTATAGATTGAGTCGGAGACATCAAATCTATACTACTTATAATAAAACTGTAGAGGGTCGGGAGTCTGTACATGGAAGATATTTTGAAAATTTTAAGTGTAGGGCGTTCTCTAATCGATACTGAAGCCGAAAATGTAATTTAAAATTTTCATGTCTGTCTGTCTGTCTGTCTGTATCCCGACTAAGTATCACGCCGAAACTACTGAACCGATTTGAATGATACTTTGTACGATCTAAGCTTATAGTCCGAGGAAGGTTCTTAGATACTTTTGATCCCGATATTTTGCGCGGTTCCTTCAGGAGAGGGGATGAAAGACAAAATAGGGTTTTAGCTATAATTTCTCACTGCGTGGTTCGATTTCAAATATTTGTTTGGTGTCTGAAAGGGAGTACTTTAAGCATTATTCCATACAATTTTCAATATTGAGGGTTATGTAGTTCAGAAATTAGGGGCATCTCAACTTTCGGTAAATCTAGAATTCAACGGTTCTTTTGAAAGTGAGTCTAAACAGGCGTGTTGGCTTAATCATAAAAGAGCTTAATGATTAAGGCTATTGTAAAATAATTCAGTCCGCGCCGAAGGCGTGGACTGAATTGTTTTAGAATCGACTTAATCTTTAAGCTCTTTTATGATTAAGCAAACAGGGCCGTTTCACACGCTGCTTGATAAGTCTCATGAAGAAGTACCCCTGCATTCGTACACCTTATGTGACGTAAACGAAGTTGCGAGGGTCAGCTAGTCAATGTATAAAAATGATTGCAATATCGTTCATTGATATCAGAGTTGCTAAGTAGCTCGATAGATGGCTCTGTGCCATACTCTTAAATGGCGGTTACAATAAGGTGAAGAATTTCAACTTGTATCAGTACGGCTCCCGTAGCTCAATTAGTTAGAGCATTGCCCTGGATTAGGCAAAGGTTGCGGGTTCAAGTCCCGTCTGGGCCAAGTTGTCTTTTTTCACTTTATAATAAAATATTATGATAAAGTTAGCATACTAATTGCTTTAAATATTAAAAATCTACACATTTATAATATAAGCAAAATGTGAAAATTTGTGTAAATATATTTGTCACTCAATCTTCAATCTTGCGGCATACCGCTGATTATTTCGGTTTTTTTTGTGATTTGCGGTGATTTATCAGAGTCGCTCTCACATATGAGAGCGACTCTGATAAATCACGTGGGAGAAAATCAGAAAGAATACGAAAAAGACCTGACTAATATTATTTTATGGAATAAAGACGCCCATTTTTCTGCCATTTTGCACCAACTTTGTACATAGAAAAATGGCTTGAAATAGCCGCTTTGTTGCTAGCCTTGGCCGAGGCACTGCCGTGCCCCCAGATACAATTTTGTCGTTAATAAGTAGCAAGACTATATTTAAGCCTAACTTTCAGTTTTCAAGAACTGCGCCGCGATTTACAAGCGGTTATCGGCACTCGTGCGAATATCAACATTGCTCAAATAGAAAACTACGGTGGCGAAACGTTTCTGAGCGAGCAACTCGTGCAAAAGATGATCAACGACGCCAAAACATCGTTTACCCGGTGTAAGACTGTGAGTAGCTTTGATATTAATATGGGTTAAGATAATAACTAGATCGTGAAAAAATTCTGGTTTTCTAAAATTGAGTCTTTCGTCTAGGGGGTTCTTTACATGTCTATTCACATAGACATGTAAAGACCTACCAGTGATAGTATCGTTTAAAAAATGTACATTCGTATAGTATATAGTAACGCTATAATGTATGTGTATGTTTTAAGTTATTCCCCAAGGGAGCAGGGGCATACTTCATTCGTTTTTAGAATTCCGTACCTTGAAAGAAAAAACGGAACTCTTTATGGATCACTTTGTTGTTCATTCGTCCGTCCATTTATCTGTCAAGACCCTTTATCTCGTGAATGCGTGAAGGTATCGAGTTGAAATTACACTATATTAAAGTCTCTTAAACACAGAAAAAAGTTACGAGCATTTATGTCGCCAAAATCGTGTATTTCGACACTCTCAAAGGAATTATAATTAATAGGGTACTTTCCATTATTGATGTACACAGTTTATAAGTTGTAATTATTTCAGCTATGCACAACAAACGAAGTATCGAGTACAACGGCGGCGTTGCTAGAAATACTGATACAGTATTTGTTGACTGAGCATGTCGACTACGCTCTGGACGTGGGCTTGCAGTCCATACCGATTGCTGAGAGCAAGTCGCCGCCACAGGTAATATATTACTGACTAGCTATTCCCCGCGGCCTCGACCGCGTAGAAGTCGTTATCGCGTAAAATCATACCCCTCCTTTCCCGCAGTGGGTTAAAAACTAGCATATGTTCTTCCCAGGGCCTCGTATTATCTCTATACCAAATTTAATAATTATTATTTATAATCCTTACTAATATTATAAATCCGTTTACGTGAAATTTTTCTGGTTCCCGCTTCCCAAGGGAACTTATTCCCGGGATAAAAAGTAGCTTATTTGTTTTCCAGACTATAATATATCCTTGTTCCAAATTTCAGCTAAATTCGTTTGAGCATGAAAGAGTTCCAAACATCCAGAATCTACTCATCTATAATCACATACTTTCGCGTTAATATTAGTAAGATAGTAGTAAGATTGTTTGTTACATAGATGTTATAAATTTATCATTTCACTCACACATTTATATTCACCGCAAGTATATGAATCTGATCTAATTGTAATTTCTATTTGCTACTTTCAGATTTACTTCTTCGACATAGTGAAACAGGCCAACAAAATAGTGAGAATGTTTGAGGAACACTTTCAAGAATCAGTCTTGCCTTGTATGACGTAAGTATACTGTTTATACGTTATCGTACCTCAACATGGCGTGGGCTTCTATTTGATTCTTTAAAAGGCGCTTTGGGTATTTTTGTACTGAAAATAAAAACTAGAACTAGCGTCACTGTTAACATACCTCGGGCTGTTACCGATTGTAATTAAAAAAGTGACGATCCAAAATATACATAAGAAATTTTTAAGTTACCACTTCTGCTTTCCGAACTGCGCAAGCTACTGTTTAGTTTAGCTTTGCTTTATTGTGTATGAACGGATCTGCTAATTTTGTGTTCGTCACTTTCGATTTTGTGGATCTATGTTTCCTTGCTACCTTAATTATTTAAACCGGGAAAAAATTAACCCCTGTCCTTTCTTCTCAATTCCTTAACCTCCAAAATAATATTAATAACATCATATAGTTTCTATATTATCGTACAAAAGTCTTTTGATATTAAAAGTTACGTATAATTTTAGTTCCGCATCAAAACAAAATGAATGTGTACACCGCAAGACGTCCATAATGGATCAACTCGAGAGCAAGTTAGACGCGGGTTTAGAGCGGGCCATTGTGGCGATCGTCAGCTGGGTCAAAATCCACCTGCAGACGGAGCAGAAGAAGACTGACTTTAAACCAGAGGGTGATATTGATACCCTTGCCTCGCAGGTTAGTAATATTTCTCATAGAGCTCCAACTTGTACACCATGCTCAAATGGTGAACTTCGCAACTGGCGCACTTCTCATATGGCACACTTCGCAACTGGTGCACTTCTCATATGGCACACTTCGCAACTGGTGCACTTCTCATATGGCACACTTCGCAACTGGTGCACTTCTCATATGGCACACTTCGCAACTGGTGCACTTCTCATATGGCACACTTCGCAACTGTTGCACTTCTCATATGGCACACTTCGCAACTGGTGCACTTCTCATATGGCACACTTCGCAAGTGGTGCACTTCTCATATGGCACACTTCGCAACTGGTGCACTTCTCATATGGCACACTTCGCAACTGGTGCACTTCTCATATGGCACACTTCGCAACTGGTGCACTTCTCATATGGCACACTTCGCAACTGGTGCACTTCTCATATGGCACACTTCGCAAGTGGTGCACTTCTCATATGGCACACTTCGCAACTGGTGCACTTCTCATATGGCACACTTCGCAACTGGTGCACTTCTCATATGGCACACTTCGCAACTGTTGCACTTCTCATATGGCACACTTCGCAACTGGTGCACTTCTCATATCGCACACTTCGCAACAGGTACACTTCTCAATCGGTGCACTTCGCAAAAGGAGCACTTTTTAAGATGAGTGGAGATTTGGAAAAATTGTCTAAAAATACAAGTGTACAAGTTGAGAAGTGCACCAAATGCGTCAAACCCCTACTACTGCTATTCACATAACTGCATTGCTTCATTGCTTGACTTGTACATAATGCGCTGTTTTATGTTTTGTGTCAATGTTACACCGACTGCCTGTTGCTTAAAGGGGAAGAAACTTGTAAGCGTTAGCAATGCTGCGATCTACAAGACGACTGGGCGTGCGAACGTATACGTATCACTCCACAAGTTCATCTGCGGTCACGTGTTGTTGCAAAAGTCGTTTAATAACAACCCCATTTCACGGGCCTATTCAAGCTACAGGCAAAACTGTTAAAAAACCTATGTTACACATAGTTCATATGGCATGCGTGAATGAGAAAGATCTGTCCGCGTTTAAAATTGAAGTCATATTTTTAGTCGCCTTACTTATCATAGTTTGAACCGCAGTCCAAGCAGACAGATCGTACGACGCTTTGGGACGCAGTCCATCGATAGCCCATCGGTGGACTGCGTTCTAAAGCGCTGTAAATGAGAAAGCCTGTAAATCTCACTTTTGCCTAAATTGACATGTGTGATGTTCCTAGGCATGCCTCGCCGTGGTCTCGTATCTAAACAACGTAATGGACAAGATCCACACGGGCCTAGAAGGAGACAATCTACACGGTGTCACGCTAGAGCTCGCTGTTCGTCTTCACAGGATCATTTACGAACATCTACATAACTATCAGTTTAATTCTGCTGGTGAGTATTTTTGTAGATTTTACGAAGTACTTGGCGACAGGTTATTTCAGCAGAACCGATCCCACGAGTACGAACCAAACGACCTCTTTCGTTTTGTGGACCCATCTGTTGTATTGGGCTGGCCTCGCGGAAACTAGAAGTCTTAAATAAGGTGAGACGGTATTTCACGCCACATCAGAGATGTTTACTGTACAAGACGCAAATTCGTCCCAGCGTCGAATACTGTTCTCACCTTTGGGATGACTCCGTACGGTATTTACTAGACGCGCTTGACGCTATGCAGAGACGTGCTATCCGAATAATTGGTTGTCCTGAGGTGACGGGAGGCCTCAAACCGTTGGCGCAGCGAAGAACCATAGCGTCCTTGGCTGCCTTCTATCGAATGTACACGGCGAATGTTCTAAAGAGCTCTTCAACCTGATCCCACCCTCTCCTTTCCGATCCCGAACAACACGTGCCTGGCAAAGATGCCACTCACACACAGTGGAGAGAATCTTCGCCAGAACTGAGCGTTTCAAAAGATCGTTCCTCTGTCGAACTATAAAAACATGGAACGACCTGCCCGCACACGTGTTTCCCTCATCTTACAATCCCGGGTTCTTCAAGAGGAGCGTGAAGAGGTACATCATAGGGCCGCCAACTTGAGGACCACTGTCAGAAGTGGCCCCCAATCGCTAGATGCGCCACGGCTTTCCATCAGGCTGGTGGCGACGTCAATTTGGCGAGCTAAATATAAGAAAAAATCTGGCTTTTCCAACTAGATGGCGACTGCGGCCCCTTAGCACTGGATTCTGTACCGTTTCCGCATCCCATGGGAACTTGTTCCGGAAATTAACTTATGTGTTCGCAGGCTACCGCATTCCTTTCCGCATCCCATGGGAACTTGTTCCGGAAATTAACTTATGTGTTATTCCTCTTCTACAGCGCTTCCTTTTTTATTATCCTTGTTCCAAATTTCAGCCCGATCTGTTCAGCTGTTAGAGCGTGAATAAGTAACAAACTTCCACATATCTACCATCCATATCTACTTACTCTACTTAGGTTCTATTGTTCATTATTATTGCCATGCAATATTTACTATGTACGTGCAATGATAGCCATCTAGGTTACTACTAAGTGAAGGAGTTCTGTTCGGCAGCGTACCGCCAGTTCACGCGTTATTCGACGCAGTGCACGCGCTCTGTAACCTCCTATTAATCAATTTGCTTGCCCAATATTATTGCCAGGTGCAATGATAGCCATCTATACCATGAAAGAGTACCATTTAGCGGTGTGTTGTCGGGGAGATCGTGCCACCGCCGTGCACGCACTGCATGCACTCTGTAACCTTCTGTTTTTTAAAATGAAGAACCTCTGTCAGATTTTTTGGTTGCGCAACATTATTGCCGGGATATTTAAAAGGAATATTTAATCTGTTTAGGTGCAATGATAGCCATCTGTGACGTGAAAGAGTACCGTTCAGCGGTATGCGGTCGAGGTGCCCGCGCCGCTCCCGCTCCCGCTCACGCGTTGTTCGATGCACTGCACGCGCTCTGTAACCTCCTGCTGGTCAAGCCGGAGAACCTCCATCAAGTCTGCGAGGGTGAAACTCTTGTAAGTATAAATTATTTGCTCATCATGGGACCGTGTTTTAGATCGGTTAAACTCAAGAAACGCTTGAGTATAGCGTTTAAATTTCTTTCGTACTTGAGAGTAAAAAAATAACTTCTATAATTCTTAGTCTAATGACTGAAAGCAGAATCCTTCGTCATCTTAGTGTAGTCTCATCACCTTAGAACATTAAAAGTGGTTTTCACATAAGTACATAAACACCTGTATCCTGTGTACCTGTAGTGTTCTGGTACCTACCTATTGCCACAAATTAGAGAGTGTACAGATGGAAACCTACATACTAAATTCGCTGAGCCTACGCACACATAAACAACTCATTCACAGACACGAGATCAGATCAGGCGGTCTCAACCGAATCTCAACCGAATTTTCGAAGGGTAGGTGTGAAAAAAAATCCTTCATAGATAAAATCCAAAAATCCTTCACTTCTATCGACTAAAAATCGGTTGTCTGTAAAGTCGGTTTACTGACGATGGTTGAACGTGACAACGCCATAAGAAAATAAAAATAAACATTTAACATTACAAAACAAAAATAAATATAAAAACACATCAATTGATTATAGTGCCATCTGTTGAAAACATTACTAAAATAAATGGAACGCCTCAGAGCGAGGTAACGACGTATTGCGTCATCATTTTTCGTTCGTGCAGCCGGCTCCATCGAATTATAAGACGTTGTCACGTCAAAAAGTACATAAGTACATGAGTTTTCCATCTGTAGATAGTACAGATGGAAAACTAATTTGTGCTATTGCTTAGCTCACAAGTTCGAATCTCGGGTCGGAATTTGGCATTGAAACCCACCAAGTTGCATCGAGGAGTGAGACAAGACGAATTCTCGCTGAAACTCCTAGAGCGACGGGCATAGTTTCTTCAAATACCTAATTTTCATATCTCTCCGGCCGCATTTTCTCTTAGACTAGACTAGGCTCTTAGATTAGGCCTTTTGGTTTGTGACCAATATGTGAAGCGCTCGTGGCCCCGCGGACTCAGTGTTCTGTAAACGATCACTGCAGTAAGCAACTTTCCCTATGGCCAGTCCTTGGATGGGTGACCATTCATGTGACCACTTTGTGACATTTATTTGAGCGTTTCCGTGCTTCGGAAGGCACGTTAAGCCGTTGGTCCCGGTTGCCAGTAAAATGGCAGTCGATAGGCCAATTTAATTTAAGATTAGTCGGCTTGAAAATTTTCAACAGCAGGCAGTCACAACCTGCGCCTGTCCTATCAACACGGCTCACCACCTATTACGTGGGACAATTTCTAAAAAAGGTGAAATGTGAGCATACAATATGCCTCTGCCTACCCCTTCGGGATGAAGGTGTGACCATAATGTATGTATTTATTTCTCTACGTATAATGTTTTAGAAAGCTCTATCTCCTTTTTACCAATCGACACACTATAGAATTTTACCTCAAAAGAACTTTAAAAATTACAAAACATGTTTTCAAACAAGGAACACCCATTTATGTAATTCACCACTAGACAAATGAATGACATTGTCCTCATGTTTTTAAACACAAGACCGGTAGTACTAATAAAGTTCTGCATTTCATAGTAGTGCATCATCAATTTAATAGCTATTTTTGTTCACAGGCGGAATTAGACCATTCTATACTACACAGCTTCATACAACTGCGGGCTGACTACAAGTCTCAGAAGCTATCTAGCTTTCTTAAAGGACTGTCGTAAACTAAGGAAAACTATACGCAATACATATCTTGAAGATATTGCCGCTTTATGTAATCAGTAAGAGAAATATTTTAATACATTTATTGTAGTACAGTCATGAATTTTAGTTTGGGATCTACATAATTCGGAAGTGCTCGTGGCCCCGCGGAATCAGTGTTCTGTAAACGATCACTGCAGTAAGCAACTTTTTCTATGTGCGGTCCATTGGATGGGTGACCACTACGTGACTACTTTGTGACCTTTATTTTCTAGCGTTTCCGTGCCTCTGGAAGGCACGTTAAATAGTTGGACCCGGTTATCAGTAATGGGCTGCGATGACGGTCTCCCATCGATAACTTGCTAACGTATGAGAGAGTAGTAGCTTCGAGAGTGCGTGCTTTTTTTGCACACGTGTGTTCATCGACGTGTATATAATGAGACTTGTCAAGTAGCATTGACCGTCTCCGGAGCCCATAACACGACCGTCGTCATGCCAAGTGGAAGGCCTTATAGGTGGCTTGGAAAATTTCACCTGTGAATCGTAACAGCGCGTGTGAAGCGCCTCTGGTGGTGCAAAAGTCTATAGTAATCAACAATCAGGTGGGTCGTAAGTTTGTCTACCACCTTAGTAGTATAAAAATTTCAAATGGCAAACTGAAGATTTTAGAGATAATATTGCTTATACAAACATGTCCTAGGGGCATATAATGTTAATAGCTTAGTGACATGGAGTATTTTGTTAAAACAAAATTATGAGAAAGTGGGTCCCAAATTAAAGTGAACTTGAGCGTAGATAGGTATTTAAATATCTTAATAATTTTTATCTACTCTGATACTATAATACAAAGATTATAAAATTGAAATCAATACTATTATGACAAACATTACGCACAGGCCAAAAAAAAAAGTTTTATTACGATACAGGTCTTGTATGGACACCTATATCATAATAAAACTTTTTAATCATTACGATACACCATAAACAATCTCCAGCTGAAAAATAAGTTTGAACCTCTACTTTAAAAAAAAAATATGTCTCCAGAGTAGCGAAAAATCCTAAATCTATGGTCTCCGCAGCCTAAAAAAAAAAAAGAAACACGCATGCGCAATCGATGTTTGCGCCTTGGCGCCAACATTTTACATTTAAATTAAACAAAGTTTGGTTTTGTTTGTAAAATAAATTAGTTTTTGTGTAAAAACATGTCTTAAAGCGAGGATGGTGGTAATTGTACACCACCAGACATTCTGGAAACTGCGTCAAACATGACCATGAACCTGTTACCGGCGAAATCAAGGAGCAACTATATATCACAACAAAATGAAATCAGGTATTATAGTATGAGAGTAGATAAAGTAGTGTATGACACTGTACATAACTTGGTCTTATAACACTCGTGTGATACTATAAAAAAACTCGCCTACGGCTCGTTTTTTTAAAACACACTCGTGTTATAAGAACCCTCATTATGCAACAGTGTCATAAACTACTAATATTAAACTTTATATTTGTTTTAAATTATTATATTGAGTTAAGCTATAGATGTTTAAAATGTATTTTTTATATATCAATTAAAATGTAGTTTGTTATCAACGTATTTCATTTTAAAATGTGGTGTTTTAACTTCTGTATTTGTAAGTTCTTTAACACTTTCTCTGTGCCCCTGTTCTAATGAACCCCCAAGAAGTGGAATCAAACCGAAACCACAACCAACTCATTCACAGACACGAGGTCAGCCGCTCCTCAACCGACTTTTTGAAACTGATTTGTGCGCGAGTGTGTGTAGCAGAGGGTAGGTGTGAAAAAAAAAAGTACATACACGAGGTTTCCATCTGTACTATCTCTAATTTGTGCCGAAGCTCTCGGGGAGAGTTCGCTTTAGTGGATATAGTCTGTGTCGGGAGCCCTGGAGTTTCCTTCTGAGAGCGTACCCGGGACTCCCGATATTAGTCGGTAGGAGTCCGGCATAGCATCCATGAGTATTTCTACTCGTAAATATACTCTTTAATGATGAAGAAAAAAAACTCTGAAACATTTATTTTGGGCATATTCTTAACGATAGATGCTACTGATCAGTCTTGAACACTCCCTAACCTATGGCACATGAAAGAGATGCAAGAATGAAAATATGTGCTTCACCCTGCAAGAAAATGAAGTTTCATAGCTGCCATGACTCACATTACAGGTCGAAAACTACATAAGTTGTATAGCCCGTTCGCTCTAAGTTTGCCGCTGGCGTAGAGGCTGGTGTAAAGGCGTAGTATGGGAAGCGAACGGGTAGGACATAAATATCTGTAAAACATAGCTTGATCTATGTGACGGTTGCATTAACGTAAACAAAAACAGACTTTATTTCGCCGGTATAAAGTAGTTAGTTATTAATAGTTTGGACATCTGTATTCTACTACTCTTTGCATTCCAGCCACAAAACTTAATGCCGTTAAGGTAATTTTGTTTACGTTATTCGTTATGTAAGTTAAACGTCTATACTTTTATACAATTTAATTGTCGAAAGATATTTTACTGTGTAATGGTGACATGTTCTGACACCATTAGTGAAGTTATGACTGCTTCGGTGGCGCAGTCGGTACTGTAACCGCCTGCTGCGATTAAGGTCCTGGGACCGAGGAAGGGCATAGTTTACATCACTTTACTCTTCAATGCTGTCTTCAAAATGTCTGAGGAAGATCCTTAACCACTTCCGGTTGAACTGTCGACGGGAAGTGACTAAGCACATGTATCGGTGTAAACTACTAAACATCAGCTAATAGCAGAAATGCAGGAGTTTGAAACGCTTTCTGCCGTTTTATTCAATACCTACATGGTGAGCGATGCAGTAACCGCGACGGTGTCCTACCCAGACGTTGCCCTCAAGGCAGTGTACAGCAGGGCCACTAGGGCAATTAAAGGCCTTCAGGAGTCGCTTGCCCAGCACGTTGCATGGCTGGCTCAGAAACTCACGTCACATCCAACGGGCAGCCGTGAATACTTAGAACTGCATATTACCCATGCTGCTGGAAGGTATCTCAGGTAACAATGGTACTCAAACCTGAAAAGCCACTACACTTGACTTCATCGTATCAACCTATAAGCCTATTACCACTGCTCTCTAAGGTTCTAGAAAAAAATTATGCCACACGACTGACTGAAATGATCACCGAAAAAGAAGCAATACCAGAACACCAATTTGGTTTTCGGAAACATCATTCGACTATAGAACAGGTGCACAGGGTGTGTGACTATGTGAGATATACCCTAGAGAACAAACGGCACTGCTCTGGAGCATTCTTGGATGTGCAACAGGCTTTTGATAAAGTCTGGCATAATGGCCTGTTGTACTAAATAAAGAAGCTATGGCCACATAATATGGACCTTCTCCTGAAATCCTACTTAAATGATCGCATCATCTATGTCGAAATCGATGACGCAACTTCCGATTTTCATAGTGTAAAAGCAGGTGTCCCACAGGGATCGATATTGGGACCGTCACTCTATTTACTGTACACTGCTGACACGCACCATAATCGAATGACGTGATTATTGCCACATTTGCAGACGACACTGCTGTACTTTCAACCGATAGAAATCCAACAATAGCATCCAGACATCTACAGGAGCATTTGGATAGGGTTTACTCTTGGATGCAGGCCTGGAAAATTAAAGCTAGTGCTGCTAAATCGAACCATATCACATTTACGTTAAGAAAAGAAGACTGCCCATCTGTGAAATTCGGACAAGAGGTTCTACCCCACAGCACATCAGTAAAGTACCTTGGATTCCACCTTCACCGAAGACAAACATGATGAAGTTAACCATAGATCTAGATCACTGGAATGGCTTCTAGGCAGAAAATCACGTCTATCAGTGGAAAACAAAGTTGTAATCAATCTGTTACTTAACGATCTGTTACTAATCAATCAATCTGTACGAAAAGTACCGAATCTGTCATAAACCTCTTTGGATGTGGCTCCCTTTCGCAAGCCGATGTGACCAAGTTACTTAACTATAAATTACAATGATCATCAGTTAACTTTCTGAGAGATATGAAAATTCACACTTCCGATTTTACGGATTTTTGAGATACTGTAACTTTGATGGTATTTCCTCGACATGGTAACCTCAAACTGGCTGATGCAAGGAATTGGGTATGAAGTAGTCTTGCTCGAAGCGCTCGTGGCCCCGCGGACTCAGTGTTCTGTAAACGATCACTGCAGTAAGCAACATTTACTATGGCCGGATATGGATGGGTGACCACCACGTGGACCACTTTGTGACATTTATTTACGAGCGTTTCCGTGTTTCGGAAGGCACGATAAGCCGTTGGTCCCGGTTGTCAGTAAAATGACAGTCGTTAAGCCAAGTTGAAGGCCTTACGGGCGGCTTGAAAAATTTCAACTGTGGGTCGTCACAACCTGCGCCCGGGTCGGCAGCGCGTGTGTAGCGCCTCTGGTGTTGCAAACGTCTATAGGCTACGGTTACCAACCTTCCGGTGGGCCGTAAGCTTGTCTGCCACCTAAGTAGTATAAAAAAAAAATACCGAACTTCTGAGAAAATTACAATATATGGAGCGGAGCATGTTTGGACTTATTAGAACATATCGTTTTTTATATTTTCAAATTAACATTAGCTGTAGCTGCTGGTGATGGAGAACAGGAAACTGGACTTTCGGATAAAAAAAATAGATATTGAAAATAAGATTCTGGAAGTTTCTGTTATATCTCAAGCAGCATATTTCCAATACAACCGTTGTCAGTTATGTGTGCGTTCGCGCAGCGGAATGTTGTTGAATTTTAAGATTTTCATTATGCAGATATTTAGTGTATGACGTCGTGTAATTGTGTATGGTAAAAAGAAAATTGTGTATGCAGACATTGTGGAGAAATTCGCCAAAAACTGATTCCGCTGGGCGAACGTTGTCCTAGCGGAACTTTTTTTTAATCCATGCACTTAGAAGAAAAAAAATGTGTCCAACAATTAGTGTGTATTTGTGTGCAATTGTGTATGTATGAATAAAATTAGTGTATGCATAAACTTCGGAGAAATTCAAGTTTCCGCTACGCGAACGTTTGGCCATTAGCTAGTTTTCATATAAAGCGCTTATATAGAGAGCTGTAGATTTTTATATACGTTGTTTTGAATTTGTTTATATTTGTTTAAGAAACAGATTTAGAAAAAATCGTTGGGTTTAAAAGATAAAAATATAAATGTAAAATACGCTTATTAGGTCGTAGTTCGTGAAGTATACACTTTGGGGTCTAGATTTTCACGTTTATACAAACCTTGTAAATGCCTGCAACATGTTGCCAAGTATCAATGATGTTCCGTTAGTAATTAAAGGGTTTAGGACAATTTACCATGAATAGATCACTGTTTACAAAGCAGTCAAATATCACGACGTTCTAAAGAAATTGCTTTGTAAAATGTATTCCAATAATTAGTTTATTAATTCAACTACTCACATGCAAAATTTCGTCTCATTCAATTCAGTAATTAAAGAGAAACATTTAAAATACTGACAAAGCATCGAAAGCCTACATAACCCGACCAAGTTCGAATGGCTACAAAAAAGCGGCCGTGCCATATATCTAAGTAACGCTCTTAACCTTCCAGTATAGCATTTATTATTATAGTACAGTTGCGTACACAAGCGTTAGGAAAAAATAAAACAATTGCATTTCGAGAATGAAAAATATTTTTTTAATAATAACGCCACTATAAACCAAAATCCTATTAACAAGTACTTCTCAAATTAAACATCTGTGTACAAAAATATTTGCAATTACATATAATAATTATGTATTTATTATTTATTTCTCGCCACCTGTTACGTAGAAACCCAAAAATGGCGAAATGTGGATGACACAGAAATATCACACCTCTGCCTACCCCTTCTGGGACAACAGCCGTGAGCATATGAATGAATGAATGAAAATACAGCTCTTTGGTACTAATCATGACAATCCTTGGGCGCGCGCCCCAGTATCGGCAGAACTTAGCATACAACTCATGTGCGCGCACAGGCGCGTGTATTTTGAGCGTATCGGGAGCGCAGCTGAGGTGCTTGTCATGAATAGTCCCTTGTTTATAAAAACTTAACGTTAACAAACGCTTGCTAAACATACTTTGTCATTGGTTAGAGACAACAACAGACTTAAAATGTGTTTTGACTAAAATAGGTTTAATAAACGATTATGAATATGAGGGTAAGGATAATATGTATTTCGAGGTTCAATAAAAATTTAAATCACTGATCACATATAAATTATATCGAACAACATTTGTGTTATCACCTGTACCAATTCAAAACCGGTATAAGACTGTAAATTTTAGAATGTTACCTAAATATATTGCACGGCCGCTTTTCTGTAGCCATTCCTACTTGGTCGGGTTATGTAGGCTTTCGATGCTTTGTCAGTATTTTAATGGTTTCTCTTTAATTACTGAATTTAATGAGATGAAATTTTGCATGTGAGTAGTTGAATTAATAAACTAATTATTGGAATACATTCTACTATGCAATTCCTTTAGAACATCGTGATATTTGACTGCTTTGTAAACAGTGATCTATAGATGGTAAATTATCCTTTATCCCTTTAATTACTAACGGAACATCATTGATACTTGGCAACATGTTGCAGGCACTTACAAGGTTTATATAAACGTGAAAATCTAGACCACAAAGTGCATACTTTACGAACTACGACCTAGTAAGCGTATTTTACGTTTATATTTTTATCTTTTAAACCCAACGATTTTTTCTAAATCTCTTTTTTAAACAAATATAAACAAATTCAAAACAACGTATGTAAAAATCTACAGCTCTCTATATAAGCGCTTTATATGTAAACTAGCTAATGGCCAAACGTTCGCGTAGCGGAAACTTGAATTTCTCCGAAGTTTATGCATACACTAATTTTATTCATACATACACAATTACACACAAATACACACTAATTGTTGGACACATTTTTTTTCTTCTAAGTGCATGGATTAAGAAAAAGTTCCGCCAGGCCAACGTTCGCCCAGCGGAATCAGTTTTTGGCGAATTTCTCCACAATGGCTGCATACACAATTTTCTTTTTACCATACACAATTACACGACGTCATACACTAAATATCTGCATAATTAAAATCTTAAAATTCAACAACATTCCGCTGCGCGAACGCACACGTCAGTTATTCCCACAAACTACAGGATGCAAGGAAATTAGGCTAAAATATCCTTATCTGAAGACCAACAGGAACAACACAAATTCACTAACAAATTCACCAAACAGGCCCTAAATAATGTTAAGCCAATATTTTGAAATAGGTAAATATACCTAGGTACTAAAACCAAGGAGGCGGTTTGACGCATAAAAAGAAGTATAAAGTAAAATTGTGAAAGTTGCGTAACGGCCTCCATTGCGCTGATATGCATAATCCACAATGATTAGACCATCACTGTCAGCAAGTGAGCAAACTTGATCATCGTGCTTGTATCACCTTGTATAATGGTCGCCAGCGCTAGCGTTATCAGCCGTATCTATACGATATGACTTCACTACGTCCATTCATAAGTCCCCCACCCGTTTGACTCCGACGTTATTTGAATGAACAAGCATGTGTGTGTGAGAGCGCTTGTTGTATTGCGACGCAAGCGCACCTACGCCTGTGTTCACTCCCAGTGTCGCTCGAACCGGCCGGCGGTAACGTGCTGCCTCTCTACCGCGTCGCGTAACCAACCAACGTTCATAATAGTGATATGTACACAAGTTCAGTGTAACAATACATTGATAACGATTATTACAGAGTGCTGTGACTACATCGCTAATCTGGATAAACTTATCAAAATCGAGAGGTAAGAAACAGTATTGAATATGTTTATTTTCATTCAGGACCCGACGCCTACGCTTGGTGCTGTGTCGCGATTTGTAAGCGACAAATTTACATGTTATAAGTTCATTCATTGGACGTTTGGGCCTATTTATATTTTTATCAACGTGCGTGTCGTATGAATGGGTTATTAGGGTCTCTCAATATACCGAGGGACTGATATAAGATGACCGATTCAAAATGATACGGTGGTCACCCATCGCATTCATATCAAAGAAGTTCACTAAGATTCAGTATTGGTAGTTAGGCTATGGAACGGTGTTTCTTTATGTCGGGCGATGGCGAACGTTATCTAGGTGAGTCGGGCCGTGTCCGCTCCATTTCAAGTGGCGTTTTTATCCCGGTGCTATCTACCTGAACGAGTCGAGTGGACTCGTCTTGCCGCAAGTCGATCTCGCTAATGGCATCGCGCACTATACTTATAGACAAATACCGCAGACCACTCCTTTGGAAAAGAAGCGATTCTACATAGTTATTGGTTGCAGTAGCTGTACCTAACCATACCTACGCAGTACACTACACTATTTATAGAGAGCTGTTTATGAATTCTGCTCCATACACCCACTCGTTTCATATCATTTCGCAATAATTAAAATTGATTGTGGAAAGGTGACGAAAAGATAAAGGACCATAAATCAAAAAGTTTACGATTGTGTTTACCTAGAAACAACGATGCAGTCAAGGATTCAATAACGATATAATCAAATGTATGACTTGAACTTTGTATAGGTACTTACATACAACATGTAAAAGAATGGTAAAGGTACCTACCTACTAAAATATTTCATCACAAAGCCAAATGTATAATTTAAATAAAGATAACATTATAATTTTCAATATCAATGATAACAATCTGATAGATAATGATAAGATTGCATTGATTAGGCTCGGTGACCACACAGAACAAGTACCTAATCACACTGACACGACGTGGGAAGGTATCTAGTTATCCACCTACTTATTATCAATTCAAAGTTAGTGTAGAAAGGTAAAGGGCCTACCATAACATCAACGCATTATAATGAATTTGTTATGGCACCAACTACTTATTGACATTGCATAAGGTCGCATGCATTATTTTTTTGTAACAACACGATGATGATACACCGATACACCTTGACTCTTTGACCTATAATTTAAATCGCCGCGCAAAGCAAATGGAATACGCATTTTTATTGTTTCAACATAAAAAATAATATTCGCTGTTTTCACTGTATAGTTTAGAAGCAAGAGCTGCGGTGAATAACGAAAATAACTCGCTATCTATCATTATCTGGCCCATATCTGATAAAACATCTACGTAGCCAAAGAAATCCCCCCTGATTGAAACAGTGAAATTTAAGTAGTTAGGTACTTGGAGTGTGAAAAGAAAACAAACATCGAATTGATGAAATCTGCTCCACCCATCATCATACATTTAACATGGTTTATGTAGAATCTGGATCTAAAAATGTTTTCGACGTACAACTTTTAATTCCACAGTTTTTATTTCGCATTGAAATCAATTTGAAAGAAGAAATATCATAATACGCTGTATCTAGTCAATACAGTATTTCAGCGTCAACCCAAGTCATGTGTTACCACCAGCCACCTCTCAACACCGGCCTCATGAGCAGCAAAACGTTCTTTGATATCAATGTCGTATTCATTCAATCCAAGTTTGATCCGCCTCTATCCTCGTACGCATTAAAATACCCTTTTTTGAGTTCGTAAGGATGTCCACACCAGAAACTACTTTCCATCTTCAATTTCTATACTTTTTAGTCTGGGAATTCTTCACGCAATGTACCGGTTTGACCATGACAAAATTTATCAAAGAGAATTTGATCAGACACCAATTTCTTTCGCTCAACATTTTAAAACAATCTTATTTATATAAATTAAAATATTATTATCCATAACATTCCCACCATTGTCCATTTAAATTACGTTTGATACAATACAGTGTTACAATTCACAAGAATATCATTTCATTCAACTCCTACTCGTCATTCGGGTTTCATTCAGCCTTGTTTCTATAACCATCTCTACTAGATAGGTATTGTAATCCTAGATTATTATTGAAATTTTGTATTGTTCTACTGAAGGCGTACCTCAAGGTTGCGTAAACGGCCCTTTAGTATTACAAAAAAATATTTTTAATTTTTGTGAATTTTTATAGTAGATACTCGTACGTTATCCGCTGCGTATTCGAACAAAATTATAGTACTCGTACATGCCAACAACACAACCGAGAACATTGTTTGTGTTTCAGCATTGTGTATGGCAGTTTTCGATTACGGTTGCATCGCCATAAATCTTGTAATGGTTATTGGTGAAATAAAATATCTGGCAGTTGATTCAGATAGCCATGAAGGTTGCAAAGTTCACTATTCGTTTTATGAACACTGTAATATATTTTAACTATCATTTGTAGGCCAGATCGCATCTAAGTCAATGTGTATATCGTTCATTTTATAAATGTTACAAAATCGTTAAGCTACGAAATAGAGGGTTATCAAAGTAACTCACGTTTATTAGTAAGGATTGTGTAATTGCAATCGATGTATGTATGTACCTCTACCTAATAGACTCCAAGCGCATCTTCGCTTTCCTAGTTGAGCTCTCGAGACAGGACCATCAAAGGCAGAAAAATGGGCCAACAACCTTTAGAAGCATCACTTCTTCAGGATTCTCCGTGTGGGAAATGGTGTTCACGGGTGTGATTTCCCCCTTTCCAAAATGTAGAGACGCCCAGCGCTCATAAGGATCTCACTCGAGAGAACTTGCGTGGTTTCTTGCTTACATTATGAAGGGTCTGTAGAGCGACTTAGGAACCTTCAAAAGCTTCTCCTCGTGGGCTACCAAATTTCCTGAGTAAATTTGTTTCTATAAGGTGACATCATCTTTTAGAAAGGGCAAACAGTATCACACAGACTTGACATGTTTTAGTGTCCACATCGAAAACATGACATGGCGCTAACCTCTGACGCGAGATGCAATAGAGACACCCAAATGAGAGCTCCAAGTTATGCAAACCATATACAAGTTTGCCATCTTTAGCACGTATAAATGTGTGATTATTTTATCATGTCAAAATCACACGCGTACTGCCATGCGCCATTAGGTATCATATTATCAGACACCTACCCGCTGTTATCTGGCCGAGTGAAGGTTACGAATACCGGCATGTTTGTCAAAACTTCTCTATGCTTCGATGTTTATAAGGTATTTTACCATAGAAGAGACAGATCATCATGCATTACAATATTCTTGACTGCGTAATGTACCTGCTGAACATAGTAATAAGGGGTCTGCTCTCCTGTATCGTTGATCCGACTTATAAAATATAATCGGTTCACCTGAAGAGACTAATTTCTCAGCTGAATCGAATTTAGGCAGAAATTCCTGAACTGACTGACTTAGTCACAATGTAAAACATCCGACAAATAACCGAAACTTAACATACGACTTTACAGATGCCAATCTAGCTTACGAAAGTTCTATTCCTTAAAAAATGCATGTCCTGACCTTTAAAATTTTCTTTTTGACCTATTAGCATAACATTGTCCACTGCAACTACGCGACCAATAATATTTACTCCGGTTGGAGCCAAAATATAATATAGTGTTATTTTGATGAGATGTGATATGACTCATGTGACGGCAACTATTCTCATATTAGTCTGCCAACAAGTAAAGAAAATGACAGCCAAGAGTGTGTACTTAGATACACACAAACAAGTTTCTCTTATCTTGGCTATAGGTACCTACTCAAAGATTAAATATTTGCATATCAAACTTCACCTTAAAGTATTAGAATTTAAGCGAAATAAATTTTATTAGTTTTTACTGTAGTAAGAGAGCAGGATTAGTTTGACTCTAGGACCATGTGCTACCCGATTAGAATCGACAAGCGTCATAGGTAGCTATGATATTGACACGATGGCAAGTTACGGTGACGTTCAGAGATTGCGACAGTCCCATTTTGAAGATCTCTGCAACTAATTTGTAATAACCTCCCCTTGCTTATGTATTATCATGTCACCACGTAGGCTTTTCATGTCTATGTTGTACTGACTATTAAACTGATCAATTTGGTTCGATGTACTTGCCTGATTTTATCACAAAATAAGATACATAATCTAGTTTTGTTGTGCTCATAAATATAGAGCATTCTTCAAAGGTGTGCTTTGAGCAGTGCTTGCTTTACCAACTGGGTTTTAAAGTATTCATTAATCAAAACTGATCGTCGAAGTAAAAGTTATAGGTACCTAAGGCCTTTAATAATTTGAAACACGTCAATAACTTGTAGTTCTGTTATACCCGAAATATTCAAAGATCTGCCAACGATTTAGCCCTAACTAATTCTTCGCTCCGGGGCGCTCATTTCGTTCGAAGTAAACAAAAAAAAATGTCGATCAACATCTGACGGGCTAGTCGCAGCATCGCAGCTGAAGTTCGGTGTACTGTAGAGTTTAAAATGTTGGCGGGGGTGTGCGGGGTAACATCTGCGCGGGCGCACCGCATCTGTGTATGTGCAGCCGAGCGTATGTGTGCGTGCAGGGTGCAGTACACCTTGCACGCAACGGGATTCAGATCCGAGCAGGTAGACGCTCGCCCGCTGACATAATTTTAGAACGGATCTCATTTTCTCGATGTGAATATGGTTTTTGGCAAAGGCAAACGTATAGAATGCTTGTTAGTAATTTGACAAAAAGTTTCACATGGTTTCAAAATGATTTCTAAAACATTGCTTGGTTTAATGATAACCTAGTCCGTAGCCGTAGTCGTGCTAATCTTTAACACAATGTATGTAGATATCTAAGTATACTGCAAACTCGATTAGAATTTTAGAATATAAAGTAGAACTCTACACATGAATTGCTAACGACTGTGTTTTGCGTTCCTTCAATGCGATCTCTAAGCATTTCTGCTTATCTTACATAACTGTGTTGATTTACGTAGAAACGTTTAAAATTTCAATTGCATTGTTTAGTAACTAGGTGAACCTATATACCTATAGGTACGAAAAACGTTATTTTATTAGATAGCGTCAAACGACAGCTTTAAATCAGGGATGTATAATAGGACCATCCTCAACGACAACTTTAAATCAGGGATGTATAATAGGACCATCCTCAACGACAACTTTAAATCAGGGATGTATAATAGGACCATCCTCAAGGACAACTTTAAATCAGGGATGTATAATAGGACCATCCTCAACGACAGCTTTAAATCAGGGATGTATAATAGGACCATCCTCAACGACAGCTTTAAATCAGGGATGTATAACAGGACCATTCTCAACGACAGCTAATCAGGGATGTATAATAGGACCATCCTCAACCCCATAATCATTTGATTACTCTTTTTACCACCCGATGCTAGAAAAGAGACTACTTTATGTAGTAGGTATCTTTAATTTTTTTGGCGATCCCGCTTCTTAAGTAGGTATGTTCTTTTGAATCACATACTCTAAGATCTTAGTCGATCATTAAGGTATTTGTACTTTCTTTTAGTCCTTGTTGATAAAGAATATCCCAATAGAAGAACCCAGTTAAATGGTATAACCAGTGTTCCATGCCCTGGACCTTGCTTGGTAACATGGTCTTCATTTAAGTGCCAATACCGTCTAAGATAGATATCGGTAAGGGCGATTTATAAACTTCGAAAGTTGCTCGTTTCAACTCAAGAAACCTATACTCGCACAAATAAATCTTCAGAACATTTTTTGCGGGTTAAAAACGAAAATAACAGATGTTGCACTACAACACATAGGTTTACTGTTTGCGCACACACGCACAAACACAAACATACACGTAGTTCTTAGGTGCGTATAAGACTAGAGATGTGAAACAGTCGATTAAATCATTTACCGTGTCATAAGCGTCATGTCGCATATTTGTCATTCTTAGAAGCAGTGATGAATAATCATTAAGAATATCATCTACGAATCTGTTATCGTTCATTGGAGTAGGTCGTATTCGTCAATACTACACTGCAATACGTCCACCACCATTTAGTACGTGGGTGCAAAATATTCATTTGGTGAAGTGTTTACGTACTAGTAGGTACTTACTTAACTTCGATAAACTTTGTCTAAGTAAATTTTTTTAACCCTCTTTTTTGAAGCCCCGTTTCTTATTGTGTGCCAACTTTATAAGGGCAGCCGACTCTCAAAAATTCAATATTCTAGGTTCAACGATTTCGGCTGGTCAGTACCTAAGTCACCCGGTAATGTCATTAATGAGGTTGGTAATATGTTAATTATTTTACGCCCAAATATTTTATTGCTTTCTTTTTAAATTAAGGAATCCCTTATAATGCTATGGTAAGGCTATTTAATAAAGATTTTCTAAAAAAATGCGTCAGTAAATAGGTCTAAGATTCTTTAATTTTGATATTACATTTAGATGGGTACAAAATTTGAATTCCTCTAAGTTATATTCAATGTCAATTAATAAAAAAAAAATCTCATACGAATCATAATAGAAGATGTTACCCTTGCCATGTAAGTATGCCAATAACTACATACCGCATGGTACAGTTCGGGCACAGTAACAATTCAGTCGTAGTACTAAATATAGCTCAAAATAAAACAAATGTCTCTTGCCCTTCATACACGACCCTTAAAATATCAGAAATGAACTCAATGACAATGATCATACAGTCTATTTCACATTAACTGAGCGTGGGCAGGGTAATTGGTTGACGCGGCCGTCTGCGCAAGAGAGAAGAATTTTTAATTATGAATTAATTAACGAACAACAACACTAACAGGCATAATCCCGAGTACTCATATTCATTTTGACATGACATACATAGATGAACGAGACGATAACAAAAATATAAACATGTTAATCGATTTAACTACAAAAATGGACGTCTGTAATGCCATTTTACGAACATTTAAAATAATTCTGACTCTAGTGATGCGATGTCATATAATTTTGACAAATCGTGTCGTAAATACAGCTGGCAAAACATAACTAAAAAATTTTATTGACATTTTTACAAAGGCTATCCAGGCCAAATTTTAAGAACATAAAAATCGTAAAAATTGTTTTTAAATACTTTCATAAAATAATATTATATTTAAACTGCATCCAAACAAGTAAGTATACAACGTGCTCATCTCACAAAGAGATTTCTCCTACAGTTTTCCAAAAAGAATATAATGAAGTCGCTACTTTATATGAGTTTGGCAACCTGTTAGAAAGAACTATATTCATTTTGAGGTAAATTAAAACGCAAATTGTATTACACTTTATTTATTAATTGTCATAAGTGACGTTTTTGACAGAATTTTGACATGTCAACAACATTCAGAATATTAGTTCCCTTCTAGACTTGGTAAGTGGAAATTGTACCCGCAATCTCTGGTTTCGTAGTCAGGTACTTTTACCACATGCCAAGAGGCCGGAATGAAGGAGAAAAGTTTGTTTTAATTTTTATAATTAGCTTATTGATTGATATAATGAATGATGTACAAGCAAATTCCCATGTGTTAGGGTCGACGACTCCTTGATATAAATATTGTTAAATACCTAGCTACATGTCCTACATATCTACTAATATAGCCCAATCTGCTGTTTATACGTAGCTATGAAGGAAATTAGTCGGTAAGTAGGGAAATGTACTTAGGTATTAAAAATAATCTACTTTTACCTATACTTACTGTTACATAATGTATACGATCACTAAAAATTTATGCTTACAATTGAAACAGTCCTAAAATTCAATGAAATAAACCTAGGATCCTTCCTATTTATTAAAATAGTTTTAAAAGACTCATTAATCATATTACTTAGATAAATTATTTAGACAATTAAATAAATATTAAAACCATAAAAAAATGACATTTATAGGGTCTACTTTTTTAATTCTTATCAAGGTTTGAACCCTTTCAATTGATACCAATATGGAAGTGCTAAACGATCTTCCATCACATTAACTTTAGAGTAGCGCATTTTCCAATTTAGTCTTAACATACATAATTGTAGGCATGTTAAGACTTTGAAATTCAGGTTTTCGCTTTGAAATTTATGTCCACCGTTACTTATAAACCTTTAGGTATAGTAATGCTATTTTTAACATAAAAGAAATGTGAGCAATATTGTGGTGAAATTATTGATATCGGTGAAAAATTTACCTATAACCTTCAAGTATACGAAAGATAATTTGACTGCCTCGTTGGTCCAGAGGTCGAAATGTGCGACTGTGGATCACGAGGTCGTGGGTTCGATTCCCACCGGAGACAAAAATTTGTATGATCCATAAATATTTGCCTCAAGAATCTGGGTGTTTCTATGTATGATTAGTATGTATTTAAAGTATATATGTAATTATGTATTGATATCCGTGATCTGATACCCATAACACAAGCAGGTTATTCCTAGCTTACTTTGGGATCAGATAGCGTTGTGTGAAATGTCCGTGAATATTTACTTATTCATCTATAATATTATTTAGTGAGCGGTAGTTGCTAAAAGTAACGTCCAATGATTACCTACTAATAGTACCTACCTACTACAACATTTAAGTACTAACAATACTAGGCTCTTTGCTGAGTTAGGCTAGCGAGTTACACCAAAATAACAAAAATACAAAGGACTATTGTAAATTCAATAAAGAATAATAGCTATCAATAAAATCATAGCTACGTAAATATCAGTTTATCGCACTGATCAATATCAGCATTTGTCTTTATTTATCAACAATCGAAATATAAGGTTTAGCATAACTTTCGAGTGATTTTTTGCCGCGTGACTAGTGTGTCTTATTAACTTTTGTAATAGTTAAAATCCCTGCTAATAATAAATGAGAAAGTAACTCTGTCGGTCTGTTACGTTTTCACGCCTATACCTACCGCTGATCCGTTTTAATGAAATTGGGTACCTATAGAGATAGTTTGAGTTCAAGGGAATGACATAGGATACTTTTTACTTAATTGACTGCGCAAAAGGAGGGTTTTATTTTATTATTAAACTAGCGGACGTCACGCGGTTTCACCCGCGTAGTTCCCGTTCCCGTGGGAACATGGGAATAAAATATAGCCTATGTTCAACGCAAAGAGTGTAGTTTCCCAACAGTGAAAGAGTTTTTCAAATCGGTCTAGTAGTTCCGGAGCCTATTCGTTACAAACAAACAAACAAAAAAACAAAAAAACAAAGAAACAAAAAAACAAATCTTTCTTCTTTATAATCTATCTTCTATCTTCTATCTATATATCTATATATATAAAAATCAATGCCACTTTTCGTTGTAATTTTATAACTCAAGAACGGGCTCACCTATCCAAACCAAATCTTTAGGCTTTGTTCGGACTATTTAGTAGATGGTTTATGTGAAGTTTGCACAAAATCGGTCGAGCGGTTCTTCATTTATCACGCAAACGAAGTTGCGCGGGTCAGCTAGTATTAGTATAGATTAAATGATTTTACGCGATAACGACTTGTACGCGGATGAAGACACGGGGAACAGCTAGTATGTAATAATCAATCAATACATATAATAAAATCGTAACAGTTCACTGTCTGTACATTGAAGATATATTTACCTATAAGAAAAAAAATATAGGGGGGCTGTATAAACGCAGTAGAACCCAAAACAATGATTTTTAGCATTTTTGTCTCTTTGTCTGTACGTTTGTGCACGCCAATCTCAGCAACCGCTCTACCGATTGCAATGCGGTTTTCTACATTGCGTTGCGGTTTGCTTCATTTAGGTTTGTTTCATGTCAATCGGTTCATAAATAAAAAAGTTACATCAATGTAAAGAATTTGCAGCGTACGAAGTCGCAGGCAACAGCTAGTAATAAATATTTGTGGACAGAAAGAAAGAAAGGAAGAAAAATATATTTATTTAACATAGGCATATACAGATGCACTTGTAAAACGTACCGAATATAAGCCCGCCTTCCACTGCGAGCGAGTGGGACCCATTACGGACTCCGCTATACTCGTAACGATGATTTTCGATACATGTCATGTCCGCTTTGGTGGAAGGACATGTATGAAAATCGTCGTTACGAGTATAGCGGAGTCCGTAATGGGTCCGACTCGCTCGCAGTGGAAGGCGGGCATTAATCAAAAAATCTACCACCAGTTCACAACGCGACCCACCTGAGAAGAACTGGCAAGAAATTCACACAGCATCATCTGGCCCGACTGGTAAACATACTTGTAAATACTGGAAATACATAGTAGTAGGTACAGCATATTAAAGGTACTAATAGGTAGATAAATTACATCCAGACACAACAAATCAATGTGCTCATCACACAAAGAGGTTTGTCCTGGGTAGGAATCGAACCACGAACTCCGAATTCGTAGTTACTAGTTAGGCTCATTAACCACTGGACCACAAAGCCAGGGTTATTACTATAGGTTTCATAAACTAAATAAGTATTGTTCTTCTTCTTTGTCCTCGCTCCATCCCGTTACACGGGGTCGGCTTTCCTCATCATGCGGCGATTTGCATGATAAGTATTGTGAATTGGCTCTGTTGTTTTACGGCCGGTTGCCACCTGACGCCAAGGCACTAGTCCCACTAACTTGGACTGCTAGTGCTGCCGTTGGACCATAATTAAGGTCTCCTCCCGGTTACTCCATTACGTGGAGTTGGCTCGCTGCTGGGTATGCCTCTTCCGCTTGCTCCACCGTAGCAATGGTTTCCATCTCCGCCTTTGCAACCGTTGAGGACTTAACCCGTAACCATGGGCATGGGTCCCGCGTTATACCCCGCGATACTGGATCCCTGTCTGAACTTGAAACTAAACAAGTATTGTAAGCGAGCAAAACCCACAGCAATTTATAAACGTTCGTGGATACTAAACTGCAAAGCAATTTATTGTTGAAATTCTCAAATTAAACATTTATGTTAGAAAACAGATACATATTGAGAGTTTTACGTTAAAACTGTATTCTACTGTTATACATAGCCTATTATGTAACAGTCTTCCAAAGAATCGACGCAAAATTCTACGATTTTGAATAATAAAATATTAAGTTTACCAGTTAATCTATTCTGTTCAGATGTTCTATAATAAATAATAATAATAAATAAATAAATATTCACTGACATTTCACACTTCGCTATCTGATCCCAAAGTAAGCTAGGAATAACCTGCTTGTGTTATGGGTATCAGACCACGGATATTCATACTTATATATACTTTTAAATACATACTTATTATACATAGAAACACCCAGACTCTTGAGACAAACATTTATGGGTCACACAAATATTTGTCTCCGGTGGGAATCGAAACCACGACCTCCAGTGCCGCAGGCGGTATCTCTACCGACTGCGCCACAGAGGCAGTCAATAATAAGTATTCAAGAGCGTGCAAACATAAGCTGATCTAGATAGGTAGGCTTGACACTTGGACCATTTAGCTCAGTCTTGTCAAAGAGTCTAACGTAGCATGGCATATCTCTGTTGAAAGAGCACTCTTTTTTTTCGTGCGGAAAATCCGACTTAAATGCTATGTCGTACGCTTACCGCCTAAACAAGAAAGCCGTGAGATCGTTCTCACCAGACCGCCCCTCTCTAACACGTTTATTGTGAAAGTGAAAGTTCAATCCGATTGACGTTGTCATTTTTGTTTTATTTCTAACTTTGAACAGATGATCCACGTGACCTAGTGACGTAGTTTAATGCGACAGAGTCACAGATACAGACAAAGTCTCGCCATATGCCCCTCTGCAATCTATTTTATAGAGAGGGACTAAAACTAACTCGTTCCCTACCTTACCTACTGCCTACGGTTGGAAGCCCCGGGTAAGACCTCGGAAGAATATCCCGTATTAACTCTTCCTTAATACTGTTACGAGAGACGTCGTCTTAGTTTGTTAATCTATCTTTATTGAAACACTAAAATCATATACATTATATATACGTAGTATTGATAATGTATGTCACTCATAAAAATATACTCTTATACCTTCTCACTTTGTGCTACCTTAGGCTATAAATTATCAGATGCATTTGAATGTAATCAATCATTTTTGTGATTAAAAAAACATAGTCATGCAGGAATAATGTTAGATAGAACAGAATAAAAATAAACTGCCATAGATCAATATTTAACTTTTTTTTGCAACGTGATATTAAGTGGTTTAGGAGAAGTAAGTATGTAAAAATATTAGTTTTTAAACGGTTTTGAAATTTTATAATGTCGCTCTCCCATAGTATTACAAGTATGAAACAAAGTTTAGTCCTCCACTGGACCACTGCGTCTGTTTGACTGCCGGTTTGCGATAAATTAAAAGACTATTAAACGGATTTTTATGTGGTTTTCGCCAAAAGATACAATGATTCATCTGAGGAGTTCAAATTTGATAGATTATCGCGGGCGAAGCCGCTGCGCATATACTAGCTTAGCAGTAAATGGTATCGATTCCATTACTGCCCGTTCGCTCTTACTTTGCCGCCCGGGTCCATACTAAAGTCGAATTTTTAATTAGACAAAGTAAATTGACAGCAACTTCATACAATGTTGCGTATTTTCTATGACGAAGTGACATTAGCTACTGTCAATTTACTTCGTCTAATTAACAATTCGGGTATACGCCTCTACGCCAGCGGCAAAGTTACAGCGAACGGGTAGTACTTTAGAATTTGGCTAATGCAAACATTATTTGAAGACGAAAGACTTATCACTAAACATTTCATTATTCGCTATGTAGACGAAAGTAGCTTCATTTGAAATGCCTAGTCCTGTACATGGTTGTTATAATCACTATTTGTACAGCCTTGGAGCTTTGATAAGATTGAAAGTATTAATGCTCTGTCGTAAAATAATAATTGTATTGCGGTAACTAACTTTATATTATGCATAAAACTCTACACGAGCGCTGGTGGCAAGTAAACCTGCTAGATTGTAGGATACACATTTGCCCCGCGTGGCGACGGGGTACCATGTTGCAACGGGTAAGAGTACAAAATGTCGCCATTCCATGCATCACGAGGGTGTCGTAAGAGGCGACTAAGGGACAATTTCGCACAAGATTCATTGCGTAGACAAGGAAAACTCGAAATGAAACCTGCTTGTCAGTAAAATGACAATCGTTTAAGACAAGTTGAAGGCCTGATAAAAATTTTCAACTGTGGGTCACGGCGACGTGCGCAAGTCCATTTCAACACGGCAATAGGCTCACCACCTGTTACGTGGGACATAAAACTATTCGGTGAAATGTGGGCGTATACTATGCCTCTGCCTACCCCTTCGGGGATAAAGGCGTGACTATATGTATGTATGTATGATACACAACGATAATAGGGGTACCTATATAAAGTGAAGTTATTAAATCGGGACATTGGGATATTATGAGATCTTACAACCCCGAGTTCTGGTACATTATAGTACCGCCCGCCAACTTCATTGAACTCGAGTACATAATGTAACTACTGTAAGAGAGTGTCCTAGAATTGGCTAGAATTCCCTAGATGCTGCACGTGAACTCATTTCGGCTTCAGTACCTAAATGAGGCGTTTTCAGAAGACAGCAAAAGTTTTGATAAAATTTTAAGAGCTAGGTGATCCATTTTTATACAAGTACTAAATAGGTACACTCCACAGTGTTGTACCACCGTATAACTGAAATGTCGCTTGAAATGACTACCTCACTACCGCATAGACTTGAACGTCAGTTAGGTAGTGTCTACCAGATTAAATAGTACCTCTCAAAATGTAAATGAAACAGTTTCAATATTATGTAGAGAGTATGTACAATAAAATGTAGTGTTCATTTGAGCTGACCATAGTCATTAGAGCTGACCTACAAATTCTACGAATTATTGAAAGAGCCCTACTGAACATCACACATAAGAGGTTATGAGAAGTAACCCGATCAAACGAAACTGTGTTTATTTATTATTCGAGAGGATTAAATATTGCGTTTTTAATCCAAACCGTCTTTCTTCTTTCATTTTTAATACCGGAACCAAGAAGAAATGTAGACTTCCAGTAAAAATATGTTATCAAATCAATAAACGCATACGTCCCGCACTAAGATTTTCAATAGCACTATGTTCTGGAAATAAACACTGAATTATAACCGGATTGCTGAAGTAAAAGGTTGAGTGGCTCCATTTTTCAAACTGAAGTTACGAATGGATTAGTAATAGTTGGTATGTGAAATTTGCGCCAATGCTATTGGCCATTCCTGTATCCTAAAGGAGTGTTGTTGAATAATTAGCCCCTTTTTTTACGGGGGATAATCCCTCATGGATACTATGCTGGAGCCGGAATCTTACAGAGTAAAAGACACAGTGCCCTCCCTAAGATCCTACTCTTGGAAGGGTGTCCCGAGATTTCCGCTCGACAGACTTTTGACTTTGATATTGACACTGAAAAGAAAATAACGCTTGCTAAGGCAAGCTTGCGTCCTACAGTAAGTTGCAGGTGAGTCTCAAATCAAAGGCATGTCTGTACCTACTATCATTCCAAGTGCGATTGAGTGGTATCAAAAATGCAAGGCTGTGTCGCTTAACAGTCGTACTAATATGCAAGTGTAGGCGTCTAATCTCGACATCAATGTATTGAGCGGAGTCGTCTATTTGATCAAGGCTTCTTCTAATATTGAATTTACGTCGTATTATATTGGGTATCATTTTAATATAATTTCTAAGCTCATCATAACTTTCTGAACTCATAACTTGGAGTAGAATGAGCCCCTGTCAGAAGAACCGACGACCTGAATAATGGTTGCTGGGAGTGACTGGATGTGGAGAGCGAATGACCGTGTATTGCGGCGTGATGGGAGAGGCCTACGTCCAACATTGGGATGCCATAGGTTTGTTGAAGGAATCCATCGATGATGGAATGGATTAAACAAAAACTACTTGCCTATGACACACACACACACACACACACACACGCACAGTCACACACACACATCTTTACCAATAGCATTTGGTATCAGGTAACCAAAGAACATTTTCATATACAATGTCGTTCTGATTAAGTACATCAGGAATTGATAACACAACACACATAAGTAAAATTGGTGAGTTTATAATTTATTTTATAGAAAATAGATTATATAATTATTATCTTTCGGTAAAGTACCTCTCTCTGATAACGGTTAAATGACATTTCATGATTATTATTTTATCGAGTAGATTAAGTTATTTGAACAACACTAAATATTATTTCAGATAATTATAAAGAAATGCAACTGATACCGAGGTTAAATACATTCTATGTGCTGCTGATAACATTAGATAACAATTTATTAGCTGCATATTATAAAAGAGCCCATTGTAATAACCTCGACACCATTTTTGAATTGATTCAAGTTTAGAAAAATCTGTTTTCAAATGACGTATTCGTTTTTCCGAAAAACGATTCGAATTTCTAAATTGGTTTATTAGGTAGTTGTCATTTTTGTTCGGAAAGGACTACTATTTACAATGCCGCCACTGATGGAAAGCCGTGGCGCATCTAGCGATTGGGGGCCACTCTCACAGCCCATAAGGCTTCTGACAGTGAGTGGTCCTCGATATGTGCATCTTCACGCCCCGCTTGAAGAACCCGGGATTGTAAGATGAGGGAAACACGTGTGCGGGCACTGCGGGCAGGTCGTTCCAGGTTTTTATAGCTCGACAGAGGAACGCACTTTTGAAACGCTCAGTTCTGGCGAAGATTCTCTACACTGTGTGTGAGTGGCATCTCTGCCCGGCACGCGTTGTTCGGGATCGGAAAGGAGAGGGCGGGATCAGGTTGAAGAGCTCTTCAGAACACTTGCCTTGATATATTCGGTAGAAGGCAGCCAAGGGTGCTATTGTTTTCCTTGTTTGCAGTTCATTGATTTTCTTCTGAAAGTGAATGTACCTACTGCACTTACAGTTAGTGACAATAACATCTTTATTAACTGACAACCAGACCGTTCAGAATGATCATCGCAAATATAGAAATTTAATACTAACTTGACCAATGTATGCCAATCTATAGGGTTTAATTTTCATATTTGCTAAGATAATTTTGAACTGATTGCCGCCCTATCTCTTAAAAGCTTTCCGTCTGAAAACTTAAAATATGCGCTAAATCAAAAAGTAGTAAGTAACAACTTTAGCGCAATTCTATAAACTTTCATAAACACCATACCATCCTACAAAGAGCAAAATGCATCTGAAGTCAAGTTTCACACCATTAGTCACGCAGTTATGAATGGCATGAGAGCGCGGCGGAGCGGCAAGAGGGAGCGAGGAGCTGGTGCTAAATATAGATGAGTAGCAACAGGTGGTCGATGCACACCCTTCCACTTCTACCCATAGCGGCGTATGGCCAGCACTCGTGACCATTGTGCACATAACGGGATACTGAAAGTGAAAACTTGTATGTATTAGGTAGGTATTTAGACTAATGTAATGACTAATGTTAGTGACATGAAAGTCTGCGTGAGTGGTGCAGTGTTGTATGCGACTGCCGTGCATTCCCGGGTCTAAATCCCGAACAAAAGTCAAGGGGTATGCTTTTGCGTAGTCTCAGCGCAGCTGAGAAGGTATGTGGGACTGGCTCCAGAAGAAGAAGACTGATGTACCTACTAAACCTTATACTTATTAGCAAAAGCTTACATTAGACCTTTCCATGATACTCGTATTAGCTCTACTTGGGCTAGATAGCATCAATGAAAACTTCACGAAATAGAAAACGTTTAAACTCCACACACAAACTGATCACACAAGTATTTGTTCCGAGCCGAATTTAAATCAGAAACCTTTCAGCACGGCAGCCGGATACCCATACAATTGAGCCAACATGACTCTCCTGAGATGTTCACAAATATTCGTTGGTGGTCAACTATCATCTATTCTCTCTACAATCCATACTAAAATTTTCTTATTTTTCTAACGGCATGACTACTGTTCGGATATCCGTCCAAGCTATGGTTGATTACTTGATTAGTGATCTGTCTCCAACACCAAGGAAACGGAAAAGGATGTTGAGACGCTTTAGTTTTTAAAAATATCTCGCGACCGACCTTTGGGCGGCGATGAAAGGAACTCTCTCCGTCTAAGTGTTTGTTATTTCAGTACTACTGAATGTTTCAGATTGTTATGAACTGGTTCAGTTGAAGGGTTACACTATTAAAGCATTCCGATACTACGCTATGTAACATTATAGAGTTTCAAATGTATTTTGATACCTATCTATGGTAATTGAAGTACCGGGTGCCTCATTTATCTATTAACGCCCAGCGGAAAATCTTCCACCTGGAAGCTAGGGAGTAAGCTACCCTTTTTAGGAAGAAAAGAATAACCTACTAAGGGGTTTTCAAACTTTTATCTTTAAAGAGAAAATGGGATGGCAAATTTTCAGGCGTCCACTAGTTTGCATATGATTATACTCAGACTGCTAAGATTGTATTTTGAAGATATTTGTGGATTTTGGTTCGTTTTACAGAATGGTTATAGGTTTTCTCCTGAATATAGTGCCTATATTCGGCAATAGGCTTGCCTCCTATAACATGTTTTATTTCCTGTTGGCATGTATATTGTTTCGATTTAACCCTCAATTCGTACCGAGACAACAGCCTCTATGGCGCTTTAGTAAATGTATCTGATACTGACCAAAGTGAATTTGAGGCAGTGAATAATATATCTACAGATTTTAATAAAATGCAAATATGTACGGTTGAAGAAATCAAAACCTATCATAAGTCACAATTTGATGCGCGTGAGTTGTTGGCCGGTGTCCCCGCCGACCCTGAACACGCTTCTATAATTAGACAGTGCAGCCCTTTAATGTGTTCAACTTAGGGTTGTCAGGCAGAGAAATTGGGCTGAAGTAATTATACTTTTGATTAGATATGGTACCCAAGTTTACTTTGACTCAAAATTGCTCGATATTCAGTAATTAATGACAGATATTGTGCAGTGTCACTAATGTGTGATACAGAATTCAGTACCTAGTGGGGTTGCTTTAAAATGGACATCGCAATGAAGGAGTAAGTATTCAAATGAAAATGATAATATACTTAAGTGATTAAACTTGTCTGCGTATTATAAGAACCCTGCTATACCTATAGACAATTTAGTTCGTTAACCCAATCAGGGAAACAATAAATCACGCGATATTTGCACTTCGCCCTGGGGCATCAAACGGGGCAAACCGATCAAAGTTCTGCTCCTCCCTATCCCTTCACTCGTATCATTGCATGTGTGCAATTTACACTGAAATCAACTCAGAACGGCATTTCACCGAAACATTTTATGAATTCCTTTAATATCTAATTTTGTTGTGCGATTCTTGGAATGAGTGAATGATTTGAATATGAATGAACTGTGGAACAAGATAAGGAGTGAACAGAATATAAACGTTGTTCTTGGTAATTTTACTCGATTACGCGAATCTTCATCTGAATATTCGTGAATCTGAATGCAAGTCCCTGTTACTTCAAAAATGTTTGCTACGTACCTAAGGCCTGTAAATTATTGATTAATACGTAGATGCTAATGCTTTGAGTAGGTACCTACTTAGTACGTAGATGCTGATAATCTGACTACTAGTCGGACTGGCTGGAATAAAGGCAAACGATAATAATCAAATTTGTATTTTGTGGACGGTCCAAAATGAACTCTCGATTGGGCCGCCCAATCCTCGGCTACACGACTTGCAAATTTAAAAATAAAACTTCTTTTGTGTCATATTTTGTAGTTTATAATACGAGACAAATGACATTGCCCCAGTAAATCTCAGTATTTGCCTTTAAATCGTATGGTTGAAAATCGCCGCCCTGACTGAGGCAACTTGGTCATTCGGGTGTTTCGCTGCCTAGTTTGTGAAAATGACGTTAAATAAAAGAAGAATAAAAATGACACACTCGTTTAAAATTTACATACACAGATCGACCGAAAATCACTAAGTATACGTCTCGGTAAATTTCTTGATCCCTGTGAAGTTCGCAATCTCCAGCGTTGAACTCACGGCAAACTTCTCAGCGAATTAGGTTTAGATGCATATTAAATCAATGTTGTTGTGCCTTCATTGTAGGATCTACATATCCCAATTGCTCGTCAGGAGAATGAGGCCAAAACGTTGGCCTATTAACTGGGTCTAAAGCTTGTTTCGGGAACATGTCGTAGAACATTTCCATGGTAATTTCGTTGAACTTCGGCAGGGAACCTATTCGTTTCAGTTCTGCTTTAGATCTAAAAATAAGTAAATAATTTGTTTTCAAGAAAAAGTTTACAACAAACTTTAATCTATACTAATATTATAAAGTGGAAAGATTAGATTGTTTGTTTGTTTGCATCGAACAAGCTCCGAATGTACTGGACCGTTTCAAAAAAATTTCACTGTTGGGAAGCTTCACTATTCGCGGGTAACATAGACTTATTTTATTCCCGTATTCTCACGGGAACTGGAAACACGCGGGTGAAACCGCGTGACATCCGCTAGTTTTAACTTTTAATATAATCAGTTTTAGTATAACACATGTGTTTTCATAATCAGCTTTTTACGTGCTTAAGACAGAGCAGCGCACCAAGACAGAAGTGTGTATCTTGCTTAATTCTTTTGACTGCCTATGTGGCGCAATCGGTAGTGATACCGCCTGCGACGCTGGAGGTCGTGGGTTCGATTCCCACTGGAGACAAATATTTGTGTGACCCATAAATGTCGGTCTCCAGAGTCTGGGTGTTTCTATGTAGAATATGTATGTATTTAAAAAGTATATAAGTATTAATATCCGTGGTTTGATACACATAACACAAGCAGGTTATTCCTAGCTTACTTTGGGATCGGATAGCGTTGTGTGAAATGTTCGTGAATATTTATTTATTTGTTTATTTTACTGTTAAGGACGCTGCGCTATCGCCGGGTAACATAGGCTATATTTTAATCCTGTATTTCCACGGAAATGGAACTACTAGGGTAAAAGAGGTGAGGCTATCTGTCAGCAGACGGAACGTATCTACTTATGATAAACACTTAAGTATAAGATAGGTAACGAGATCATAGAAAATAATGCTTCTAGAAAAAACAGAAAGATATAAAACCCAGTCAACTTTACCTCTTTCTTTTATGAAAATACCTACATAATCTTCACCAAGTCGTGGTGTCAATGTGGAAGCAGTAAATCGATGAATAATGGAATGAATGAATGAATGAAAAATAGAAACTTACTCCTTAATAATGCCTTGTAAGTCCTCACAATATTTCTTAATTTCTGGTTGTAAGGCTTGCCACTGCTTATCCACTTCTGCTGAAAGATTGTCGGCAGGGTATGGTACTTGGAAGCCCTCGTACTGAGACTTGAACTTGTCCAATATTGCCTTATCAATATTTTGATAATCTGACCAGTTGATTTTTGGTGCAGTTGCTGGATTTGATTGTACTCTGAAATGCAATACACCTTATTGTTGGCTCTGACGCACTGTTTTCTTCTTACTGTTTATAATGGTACTTTTTTTTTTTTTTTTTTTTATACCACTAACGTGGCAGACAAGCATACGGCCCACCAGAAGGACCGGTGGTCACCGCAGCCTATGAACGTTTGCAACACCAGAGGTGCCACACTCGCGCTGCCGACCCTGTAAAAACCTTCTAAGACCCCTTTTGAAGAACCCCATACTGTAGGCGTTTGGGAAAACCGAGGCAGGGAGGTCATTCCACAACCTAAGCGTGCGCGGAAGAAAACACCTATCGGATCTAACCGTGCTGGAACGCACCGGACGCAGAGTGTGAGGATGAACTCCCTGTCTGTGGCGAGCGGTGCGATGATAGAACGTAGCCGTGGGCATCATATCAAACAATTCCTCAGAGCACATACCATTGTACAGGCGGTAGAACACGCATAAGGAGGCAAAGTCTCTCCTGTCGCGAAGAGGTTCCACACCAGCTGTAAGTACAGGATCGTTGACAATTCTTACAGCTCGTCTTTGCACCGAGCCAAATGGACGAAGCTGATATTCAGGTGCTCCCGCCCAGAGGTGACAGCAGTACTCCATATGCGGCCGCACTTGCGACTTATAGAGAAGCAGTGTTTGCGCCGCAGTGAAGCACCGCCGCGCCCTGTTGAGCACACCTAGCTTCTTGGACGCCAGCTTAGCCTTGTCCTCCAAATGACTACGGAACTGAACGTCACTGGAGATGTCAACGCCAAGGATCCCTATACTTTTGGAGATGGAAAGAGATGTGCCCTGAAATTGCGGCGCTACAGTAATTGGGGTTTGCTTAGCGGTGAAAAAACACGCTTGTGTCTTGGAAGGGTTGAACTGGACAAGATTTTGTCCACCCCAATCGGACACTCTTGTAAGAGTATCTATATATATATAGTTTTCCCACCAGCATTACTATGGGTCCTAATAACCAGCATCTCTATTTACAACAATGCTTGAACTTTAAGTCTTTGCAGCGGAAGAACCTATTAGTTTCATAAGATTTGCAAACCCTATTATCTATCTAGCCCAAATTAAGCTAATATAAGCTTGTGCTATAGGATACATCTTACTAATATTATAAATGCCAAAGTTTGTGAGTGTGGATGTTTGTTACTCTTTCACGCTCGAACGGCTGAACATATCTGGCTGAAATTTGGTACAGGCATACATTATAGTCTGGAATAACACGTAGGCTATTTATCCAGGGAATAAGTTCCTACGGGAAGTTCGAACGGGAACAAATTTGCAGCTACAGGTATCAATTATTACTTATATATTTCTAAATACATACATAATAAACATAGAAAATACCCAAACTCCGAAACAAACATTTGTGGATCACACAAATATTTGGACCGACCCAGGAATCGAACCCAAGACCTCCAGCGCCACAGGCGGTATCACTACCGACTACGCCACAGAGGCAGTCTAGCTATTACCCTGCAGCACACCATGTTCTGAGGAAGATTCAAACCATCATCTTTACGATTACTATTATAACCGATCAGAACAGCAGTAAGGTCTTACTGAAAATTCCTCATGCAAGTGCTCATGCAAATGATGGCTCATCATCTGTTTCGTAGTATAAGCCCCGCAAGTTGGTATTGCGCTTGGCGGCCATCTTGGTGACGTATGTCCGTCGAGTGGTCAGTACTATAAAGAATACCGTACGCAACTTCGCGAGGCCAGCCCGCGCTCGCGATACGTCACGATGACGTCACTTAGCTGTCATTGTGACAAGGTTCCAGCGCAATACCAACTTGCGGGGCTTATAGGTACTTTAAACAACTGGTCAGGATTCTAGGAAATAGGAATGAAGCTAGATCTATCAATCGTACTCCTGAAAAATGAAGGATTGTCATACAAGCTTATATTAGCTTATTTTTGGGCTAGATTATGCTGTGTGAGAATGAGAATGAGAATGAGAAAATATTTATGTAATTACCTTCGAAGGTACCCATCATTTTTGGCTTTCAGCGCATAGAAAGATCCGATTTGTTCTGGCGGCACTAACTTTTTAAAATTGATCCAGTCAATAGCACTTTTAGTAATGTTTTTACTCATTTTGGTATCTTAATTAAATTCCAACTGTTAATCTAAGGTTCGTATTTTAGTAAACTGAGATATTTGATTGTAAAACGTTCGACATTGCCAAAAGACAACAGAAAATTATAGATCTTTTCTCTGTGCATTTAAAAATTTAATGAAAACCTTTTTGCCACGTGTCTAGGATAAAACCTCTTTTGATCACTTTTAAAACTGACTTCGTACTAAAAACGAGGAGGACATTCGTTTGGAACTGAATGTTTTTCGCGTTCCGTACCTCCAAGGTAAAAACGGAACCCTTCTAGGGTCACTTTCTGTCAAGATCCTGTAACTTGTGACCACGTATAGGTATGGAGTTGAAAGAAACCTTTGTTCGCAAGATTCCAACTTTCTCAGGACGCCAACTTTTCAAACATCAATACAAGAATACCATTGAATCTGTTAAAAAATTGAAACTTTTGAGTCAACGCAGAAATAAGTTACAGTCGCTAATGTCGTCTAAAACGTGTACTTATTTCAACACTCGCAAGGGAATAAAAATTAATAGGGTAGGTACAGAACTATAACATTTGGCAAGTTATTTCCTCTGAAGAAATCAATAAAAAATCGATCTTTAAGGTACGTAGGTACTTATTGAAAAACGACGGCGGAGTTGCCGGCATCGGCCTCGGCAGAAAGCCATAACCAAAAATAGAATAGAATAGAATTGAAAAACTAGGTACGAATTTCGATCCCTAAGTTTCTTGTTAGGCGCACGCAACCACGAAAACTCCCTACAAATGATTCGTATTCAATTCTATCACTTATACTAAAACACGTTTGGTTTATACAGAGCTGGAATATGTGTGTGATCATGATCACTAAGGCTTAACAAACGTTCTCCTGAAATACCCTCCAACTATATTTCAGCTGTGGCGGGGGTGGGGACTTGGGGAGGCTTGGAGGCTTGCTTAGTGACTTAGTGGGGGGCAGAGAGCTGCCTATCTACATATATGTAAACGAGATTCGATTGATTTTTCATTCAATATATATTACCTATGTGAAAGCAAAAAATATCCTTATTTACTTGCAAACAATTTTGGATTATTATGTTCAGATTGTTTTATCAAACCCCGATTAGATTAAAACTCGTGTGTTGTAATTTTGGGCGTTCACAGCTATTTGCGACAGTTATCAATTTTGTATTAGCCACTGATAAGAATGGAAATGCACATGCGTAATATTTCGACCATGCGTCATAATTTTACGGATCAATTACCCGACAAGGGAGAGAACGGGAGTTCCAATTACGCACTAAAAGTTAGCTGGGCAACGCCCGCCGTCGCCAGGACCTTCGCGTCTTGAAAGTCTGGGCCCCGCGCGGTAACGTGCTGCGGTCGACTCCCGCAGCACACCTGGCCCCCACGTGCCCCACATCCAGGCACCGCTGCGGCCTGAGCAATACCTTTTAAATTATACTAGCTGTTGCCCGTGGCTTCGGCCTTGTGGAATGGTGTTCCCGTTCGTTAGAGCGTGATTGAGTAGCAAATATCCATGATGTTCGAAAGCGGTAGTCTATGGCGGTAGAATTCTGTTTCCTACACCCTGCAATCCAGCAGACAATGAAGCCCCTGAACTCAACAAATTATGTAGCTGGCTGTTGTGTTGGGATGGTCTTGCAGAAACTGCGAATTTGCGCTTTCACGCCTAAACCGCCGCTGAAGCGATTTAAATGAAATTTCGTATAGATATAGTTTGAGTCCCTGGTAAGGACATAGGTTACTTTTTAACGGACTACCCAAAAAGATGGAAATGATTTACGCGACTTTACTTCTACGTAGACGAAGCCGCGGGGAACAGCTAGTGCTTAATAAGCGGTGATCCGCCTGTTGGGAGTCCTGGGACATTCTTCCGAGGGCTTCCCCGGGGCTCCCAACCATAGGCTGTTGGGCGTTACGTGAGGTTTTTTAGTCGGTAGGAGTCCGGCATAACATCCATGAGGATTTTCCCTCACGTTAAACAAAAAAAAAAGAAAGCGGTCATCAGCATCAGGGAAGCAAACGGCCGGCGTCATTTTTCGAGCTAAATATAAAACGAAATCTCAACCCGAAATTCCGGTACGCGACACCTCTTCAAAACGAAACAAATTTATCGAACTACTAACGATTTCAAGGGTTATACATCATTGGCACGCTTCTTCCGAACCACCCCAACATTCAACCGAACAAATCGACACGCCGTTTCAATTACAAGACAATAATGTCTGGTGGTGTCAGATCCTGGATCGTATCCGCCGGATATTAGCCGTAACGTCGTCGGCTCTCTTCAGACGCGCCGAAATCTGACGACACATTTATTGTGGATCATGTGCTGGCGATTCGATGAAGAGGACGGTTTCGTGGCTACCAATATGGATATTTTATTTTTTCTGTGTAGAAAATAACTTTATTCGTCGTTTCCTGTGGTTAAACATGGAAAGTCTCTGCTTAAATTTTTGGAAAATCTTAAATTAAAATTATGAAAACTTTGACTAGATATTAATAAAATCTGATGATCTTCAAATGGTTCAACAACACTTTATAGACATAAATTATATTAAAGAACCACCCCAATTACATGTAAAAGCTTTCAAACAGGAAAAGACACCGCATATACCGGTCTATTAAAGCTATGACACGGTAATATAAATTATAAAGTGCCTACCTATACTTATTACTTGGATACACAGAATTGGATATACAGGATATACAGATACCGTGGTTATGATGCCACATGTACAGACATACATTTATACAAACTTATCCATACACAATTAAAACTTCTAAGGCTGGATTCGACCAAAATCGGAGTAAGGTTATACTAGGGAATAGCTCGTACTTATACTAAAAGTAAAGTGAAAGTGAAGTCACTATCAACAACTAACAAACATAACGTAACTATGGTAACCCATGTCCCATACTGAAGTACTCTATCCTGTAGGGTTACCATAGTTACGTTACGCTATTAGTTGTTGGTAAAATAGAAAGACACTTTACTTTTAGAAGAGGTAGATATAAGTTATTCTGCAGTATAGTCTTACTCCGACTTTGGTCGAATACAGCCTTAGTAGGCTGTTGGGCAGGATACGTGAGGTTATTTAGTCGGTAGGAGTCCGGCAGCATCCATGAGGGAAACCTCACAAAATTGCTGACACATCTGTCAGTAAGTACATAGATTTGAACTAAATGACTTTTATATTACAAGCCAATCGCACAATTCGTCTACTCCACAGTTCCACTACTCGTAAAAATAAAACAGTCAACCTACGCCTTAGTTTTACACAAAAAATAAACCGGCCAAGTGCGAGTTGGACTCGCCCATGAAGGGTTTCGTAGCAGCAAGTAACATAATATAAAAGTTCTTATAGTTCGTTGTAACTTTGATTGATGTTTTCACACGTTCGCAGCGGTAGTGATTTTTCTAACCGAAAATTGCGGTTTATGACGTATTAAAAAAAAACTACCAGCTCTATCTCGTTTAAACCAATTTTCGTTGGTAGTTTTTATGGCAATGTACATCATATATTTTTTTTAGATTTATCACTTTCTTAGTTTAGAAGTTAGAGGGGGGGGGACACTCATTTTTCGACTTTGGAAGGCCCTCTTGCGCAAACTATTCACTTTAGAAAAAAATGATGTTAGAAACCTCAACAGCATTTTGGAAGACCTATCTATAGATACCCCACACGAATGGGTTTGATGAAAAAAAAAATTTTGAGTATCAGTTCTGAGTATGGGGACCCCCAAAATTTACTGCTTTTTTTCTAGTGTTATATAAGAATCTTAATGCGGTTCACAGAATACATCTAGTTACCAAGTTTCAATAGCATAGGCCTTATAGTTTCGGAGAAAAGTGGCTGTGACACACGGACGGACAGACAGACAGACAGACAGACATGACGAATCTATAAAGGTTCCGTTTTTGCCATTTGGCTACGAAACCCTAAAAATGATGCAGCGAGACGAGTTGTAGACGAATAGGTCCATAGATAAAAAACAGGTTTGTCCCATGTTCATCAACGGCAATTTGACTGTTGCCTTTCTTTTTAGTTTATGACGTAGGAAAGAGATAGCGATAATACCACTATTGAACATAGCAAAAGACCCTTGCTTGCGGTTGCCGAAGCCTTATTAGGAACTGGTCGAGATACGTGCTGCCTCAGCTTCTCAGAATATTGAAAAAAAAGAGTTAGTTGTTTCATGGCTGTTTTCTTTCTCATGGCTCTATTAATACTGTAGTTTACATAAAATCTATTAAATAATCGTTATCTATACCGATTGAGAAGAGCAAAATACTGCAACATTGCCTCGACTTTTCAACGAACTTTGAAACTTTTGTAATCACATTAGTTTCATTGGACATTCGAACTGATGTTATCAATGAACAATGTCAGCTGCGCACTGTTTCCTATAGCTATGTGTGTCATTATGGTATTTCTTGTAAACTTTTGGTACCCTCTAAAGTTCTTAAACAACCGCTGTAGATACCAGGCAAATCCTACTCATATTATAAATGTAAAAGTTTGTGAAGATGTTTGGATGTTTGTTACTCAAGCACGCTCTAACGGCTGAACAGATTGGGCTGAAATTCAGTATAGAGATAGCTTATAGTCTGGAATAACACAGACTACTTTTTATCCCGGGAATATGTTTCCACGGGAAGTGGGAACGGGTATCAAATTTCACGCAGGCGTAGTCGCGAGCATCATATGATTATAATATTTTGATCTTTGGTTTAGGAACACGTTGAAGCAAAGAATTTTCTAAAATCCTTTGTTTTGTTAGTGGATGCATTAATAACAACGAAATTATCTATCTGCCAACGTCTTTTAGCAATTTGAGCCGTGCGCTAATAGATAAGATGTTTTTTTATATACCAGACACAGATTGTACTGTTTACTGTTGCGCCACAAAGTGCATTTTTTAAGTTTTGCAAAAGCTCCTAGTTGAGTCTACTGGTAACCCAAAGGTTATTTTAGGATAATAGATAATAATGTTTCAGTGATGTATTTTATATTAATGGACTATATTCTTCTATTACAGCCCCAGCACCATGAAGCTGGAGTGGACAGAGAGTGAGTCCGATTATGGACTGGAGGAGGCAGCTTTTTACGAAGGGCCTCCAATGACTGCACCGCCACCTACCAAACATGTCTCATTCAGCCTGAGACTAGATCTGGTTAGTACGACCTTTTTAGTCACTACCTACTTTTTCCCGCCATTTAATGATGGCTTGTCTAGTCTTGCAAGTGAGAAACCTGTTACGACTGCTCTAGAACTTGAGTATAGTGCATTGCCTTGTCTTATAGTTATAATACTTTGTTGCAGTGCGATCTATGTTGATTGATTTATTTTAAACTGTTCTTGATTGATTTTATACAAATAAAGAAAGCAGGAAACCCAAAACATATTGAATTACTACTCAAATCAAAGTAGGTATATGACTCTAGCTGGCATTACCAAGTAGTCTTCGCAGAATAGTGCCCATCTTTTAAGTTCTGCATAATTAAATTAAAAATACTGTGTGAGAGTTATGCATCCAAAGCTGTCTCTGCCAGGAGAACATCTGAGGAACGTGTGCCCATATGGTACTTTTACTTTAATATGAAAAACTATTGTGGAGTTTACCACCGTTCCCGCGAAAAAATATGTAGAGAAAACTTTCTCATTAATGTTCATCGATGTACCTAATCTATGGTCTTTACAAAGTTGCTGTGTTCGTTTCTAGAGTTAATAACCGTCTTGTCTATGCTTTGGCGTGTTCCAGTAAATTATGTGCTTCTGAGATACGCACTTATTATTGAAGTATAACTTGTAGCCATCGGAATACACAATAATTTGTTTAAAGGCAGTAGTTTTTGTAATGAGACAGGCGTTAAATGTCAAGTCTTGGAAATGTCTGTAATTGGTATCTTTGTAAGCAGAAATGCAAAGCAAGTCTACTCGTTCGGTACAAACATTATATCAGTTTACTATTGAAACAGGTTCCTTAACTCCCCAAGTAGATAAATACGAGTTTTTAGATAATTTTAGCAGTGTTATTCTGCTAATGAGTGTTAAAATGTTAGTTTGGTTAAGGTCAGATGTAACAGCCACTTTATTTAAGGGGTATCTAAATACTTTTTAGAAAAGAGTGGAAGTGAGTTTTATGCCTGACTGACTCTACATTGATTGACTAGTTAGGTAAAAATGTTAAATACATTGTGTGATCGGCTGAAAAAAAAAATGGTTAAACCTTACTTCTGAGAGGAGCTAAAGAGAAATGAGTGAAAGAGCCTGACTCACTAAAATAAAAAGCAACCAAGCTCTACACTTCTATGTCGACTAAAAATTAGTTATTGTTCTTTATTCAAAATCCTTGTAAGCAAAAACCAAGTGTCAGGTCCAACCTCACCCCCGGATGTGTCGCCATGATGTCGGTGCGGACCAGCGGAGCGTGACGTGAACAACTTGCACTAACTGTCGTCCTTTTTGATATCCTTTGATACCTATGGGGTTCACATAATGTTCTCGTGTTTTAACGTAGGGCGACCACGTCAAATGACTTGACTGCCTCTACCTTCAAATATATACCTACTCTAAGACTGGCTCTATCTAGATCAGTCTTTCCCAAAGTGGGCGATAACGCCCCCTTGTGGGCGCTGCAGGTCTCAAGGGGGGCGGTAAGAGACCCAGAAGAAAATGGGAGCGTTGTGTAGAGGCGGGCGGGCGATGGGTGATTTGTAACTTTATTTAGATAAGAGGCCTCTTAAACAACAACTGCAAGAGCTCTCGACTCTCAACAACAACTTGTGAACATCAACTAATATGAATTAAAAGATTGCTCAAACTCGGTTCTATATTTCTCTTCGCGTAGTTCATATATCTGTCCTATTTTATTTAATATAGAAAAAAATAATAGTTATTAGTACTCGTAGATATCTATCATGTTTTAACAAGTTTTTGTTAAATGACCCAAATTGTGCATTCCTGTATCAGTCGGCTGGTTCATTGAATGCTTGTTTGGACTTGTTGAGTACGATTGAGCGTCGAATGAGATAAACGAGTTTATGCATGTTTGTTTTATTCCTGTCGGTGCGTGCTGCTTAAGCATTCCTATATAAACAATGTAATATTTATTTTATTTTCATTTGTGGTCTCGCGCGCAATAGATGAGCAGTACTTACGCCTCCTCTACTCGCGAAGTTGAACGTATTTATCAAAGCAAAACAATGTCGGAAGTAAAAAAGAAGAGATGGCAATACTCTGCGGAATATATTAAATTCGGATTTATTGAAAATCCCACAAACCGATCGTCGCCTTTGTGTCTTCTATATCTAAAAACATTTTCGAATGAAGCAATGAAGCCTTCAAGGCTGCAAGATCATTTGAATAAAATGCATCCAGATAAGAAAGACAAGAATGTAGCATATTTTCAAGACCTAGAGAAGAAGCATAATACTCAGCCAAGTGTAGTAAAACTATTTTCGGCGGCTGCTAAGCAAGATGACGACGGACTTCGAGCTTCGTACAATATCTCTTTGTTAATTGCTCAAAAAGGCAAACCACAAAACATCGGAGAAGAGTTAATATTCCTTTAAGTAATAATTCTGTGCAAAGACGAATTGATGAAATGGCTGAAAACATTGAAGAATCATTGTGCGATCACCTGAGGACAAGTCAATTCTCAATTCAGCTCGATGAGTCCACTTTACCAACTAATGAAGCATTTTTGTTGTCTTACGTGAGGTTTATTAAAGATGAGAAAATATGTGAAGAACTATTAAGAAATTTAGAGACCGATACAAAAGGTGAAACCATATTCAATACATTGGAAAAGTTTTGCGATGAGAAAGAGATTCCTTTGAAAAATATTATTTCAGTTGCTACGGATGGCGCTCCGGCTATGACAGGGTGCCATAAAGGCTTCATAGCGTACTTAAAAAATAAAATTCCAGATGTCCTTGGTGTACATTGCGTTATTCATAGACAACATTTAGTTGCTAGAAACTTAAGTGAAAAACTATTTCAATCACTGCAATATGTCATCAAAGCAGTCAATAAAATCCGCAACAGCTCTTTGAATGATAGATTATTTCATCAGCTTTGTGTTACTAATGACGAGGATTTCAACCGTTTGTTGTTTCATACTGAAGTTTGTTGGCTATCAAGAGGCAATTGTCTGACTCGATTTTACAACCTGTTTGACTCTGTTAAAGAGTTCTTGGAAACTAAAGATACAGAATTGCACGACAAGCTCATCACATCAAAGAATGATATAGCTTACATGACAGACCTGTATAAATTGTTCAACGACATGAATCTCCAACTGCAAGGCGATAAACTAAATTTAATTAAAACAAAAAACGTCGTTGCTGCTTTCGCAGCCAAACTGCTTCTACACAAAAAGAATCTGGGCAGACGTGAGTTTCACAATTTTCCAAATTTATCAGTATCATGCAGTAACGACGAATTGTTTGCCTACTGCCAACATTTGGAAAACCTCCACATTGACTTCATCGAACGATACCAGGACATTTTGAACTTGGAAATACCAGACTGGGTGTTGGATCCATTTTCAAATGTCAACACAGCAATGTCACCTCAGCTGGAAGAAGAACTTATAGAATTGACAACAAACGAGGAAATAAAAATCAAGTTCAAAAATGGTTACCAAGAATTTTGGCTTCAAAAACCGATCCCTCAATTGTACCCTGGATTGTGGTCAATCGTTCAACGATTCTTGATAGCATTCCCATCGTCATATTTGTGTGAACGTGGGTTTAGTGCTGTGACAACACTGCTTACTAAAAAGAGAAATCGTTTGCTTGTTACCGAACGTGGCGACTTGCGACTGTTCTTGAGTAAATTGGAACCTAATATCAACAAACTTATTAAACAGCATCAGATTCATCCTTCACATTAGTTTTTATATAAGGATTGATTATTTTAGTTATATAAATGTTTTAATGCTATAAAGTTGCGTTTCAATAATCATTCTTATTGGCAGGTGGAGCTCGTAAGAGTTAACTTGAGACCTAAGCGCCGTTGTATGTTACCTACTGCGCTCAGGTTTCAAGTTTCGGGTTATAGTAAAAGTTTCGTTTAGAATTCTCTGTTAATATACATAATATACATTTTTTTTTACACAACATCACATATATAGGTCACAATAATTAATTAATTTAATTTGAAGTTATAGTGGTTTTTAAATAGGTGAAAAAATGGGGGCGCTAAAAAAATATTTATTCTCAAAGTGGGCAGTAGACAAAATAAGTTTGGGAACCACTGCTAGATAATGAAAGCCGCTGAAACTTTTCATATTTTTAAGTAAAACTTCTTTAGGCGCGAGCTAGGGAGTAACTCAGTTTTTTTTTCTGACGGAATTAACGCCATTTGAATTTTGAATAGCGGAAACGTAGTTTTCGCTATACAAAATTCAGCGGAAACTACGTTTCCGCTATTCAAAATTCGAATGAATGATATAACATTTGATGCCGTCAATGGCAAAGAAGTTTTACTTCAATCACGCGTAAAGGTTACACGCACACACTTTTTTGTTTGCTAGTCTCATATCAAGTCTATTCTATTCTATTGTTGCCGTCAAAATCCAACGTGCTGATTTTCGTAGTGAGTTGCGCTCCATAAAGTCTTGTTGGAGTTAGAAGGATGGTGAAAGAAATATAGAAAATCACAGTTTGATATTGTTATGAGTATGACTCTTAATCTAGTCAAATCAGCTTCTTTTTATAATATGTCTAAACTATATCTAGCTCCAATGATTTTTTTAAAGAGGAGAGAATAAACCTGCCAAGTGCGAGTTGGACTCGCCCATGAAGGGTTTCGTAGCAGCAAGTAACATAATATAAAAGTCCTTATAGTTCGTTGTAACTTTGACTGATGTTTTAACACGTTCGCAGTGGTAGTGATTTCACTAACCGGAAATTGCGGTTTATGACGTATTAAAGAAAAACTACCAGCTCTATCTTGTTCAAACTAATTTTCGTTGGTAGTTTTTATGGCAATGTACATCATATATTTTTTTTAGATTTATCATTCTCTTAGTTTAGAAGTTAGAGGGGGGGGGGGGGGGGGGTCACATTTTTCCACTTTGGAAGTGTCTCTTGATCAAACTATTCACTTTAGAAAAAAATTATGTTAGAAACCTCTATAGCATTTTTGAAGACCTATCTATAGATACCCCACACGTATGGGCTTGATGAAAAAAAAAATTAGAGTTTAAGTTCTGAGTATGGGGACCCCCAAAATTTACTGCTTTTTTTCTAGTTTTATATAAGAATCTTAATGCGGTTCACAGAATACATCTAGCTTCCAAGTTTCAATAGCATAGACCTTATAGTTTCGGAGAAAAGTGGCTGTGAAACACGGACGGACAGACAGACGGACAGACAGACAGACATGACGAATCTATAAGGGTTCCGTTTTTGCCATTTGACTACGAAACCCTAAAAAGAGACAGAATCTGACATTTCAGTTTTTTTATATCTGCACTCGTGCGAGTGCAGATTATTTATTCTTATTTCAAAAATAACACATGGTATTGCGCAAACATACAAATATTTGCTCAACGACGTATTATAATATAGACACGTCATGTACTACCCGTTCGCTCTAACTTTGCCGCTGGCGTAGAGGCGTATACCCAAATTGTTAATTGGACGAAGTAAATTGACAGTAGCTAATGTCACTTCGCTATAGAAAATACGCAACATTGTATGAAGAAGTGACATTAGTTGCTGTCAATTTACTTCGTCTAATTAAAAATTCGACTTTAGTATGGAGCCGAGCAGCAAAGTTAGAGCGAACGGGCAGTACGAACATCACGGCTTTCAAAAATGGCAAATATTTTTTTATATTCAAAAAAAGAATTTCTATGAAATTATCTATGGTAGCATGTATGAAAATTAAGGCAATTGCCTGACCTTTTTGTTGCCATTTTTAAGTGTTGGTAACGTATCTATAGTTTTTTATATATCATTGTATTTGCAACCATTTTCAAGCTTCAAACACCAGATTACTTCCGTAGTTTTTTTTTTATGTTATGTGTGGCTGTTGGTATATTTTCTACATACATCTTGCTTTACACAACTCTTTTGGCATCTCACAGATTACTAGTAACTAAAACCGACATGATCGAGTTCTTTTTTACACAGGATTAAATTTATAGCGAACACTTTACTGAGTAAACAATATTAAAAGAGTAAATATTGATAGAACAAGAGAATACAAAAACCTTGAAGGCACATACATTTTTCATTCATCTGTCAATTCGAGGAAAAATAACAATAAAACAGTGTAGTTCATAAACTCACTGTACGGTAAAAATCACTCAGCGCCTAGTTTATGGGAGTATCGAAAACAAACTCAAGTTCTGTTCTTATTTAAAAAATACCGCTCTCTTTATTGTTTATTTTTTTATTTTTAAACTTGCCCGTGACACTGACGCTAAGTTGCACTAATGAGTTTCGACATTAGCTGACTGCGACAAAAACCGTTGGAGCTTTTTACGAATGGGTTACAGAGATTAGTATTACTTTTTAATGATTACTGAACAGGGTTTGAGAACCCGGGATGACGGAACGTAAATAGAATTTAGATGATTAATCTATAAATACGATGACTCAGAAAGCTCTCTACAGTTGTATCTATAGGTATTCACTATTTAAACATATTATTATGAACCATAGATAATTTTTCAGACATTTACGAGTAGGTAGTCAAAATCATGTATCATAATCAATCATCATCCGATGCTAATATAATTTAAATGCCATTATAGTATCTAGGCAATCGTTAAAAATTACATTACATAATCTGAAAATAACCCCATAAAACTCTATAACAACCGTAAAAATGTTACGTAGGTGATTTTTATTTCATATTTCGAACGTAACAAATCATGGTAAGATGAAATAAATAATATACTTACCTCCTTTTACGTGTTGAATTTTTATTATTTAGAGACTGAAGGTATCATTAAATCATATTAAAGCAGACTTGTTATTAATCGCTAGAGTTTAATGAAGGGGCCGCGCAGTCAAACGTCAACTATCATGACGTTAACACCTTCATCTACGGTGTGGTGCAACCATAAACAATATTTTTTGACGTGATTTACGTTCACTTGTCACACACCCAACTTTTTTTACAGGGGGAGTTCCTTTATTCTGTATGTGCTTAGTACTTTCCTGCTACTAGTATATTATTGTTATTTTTATGTACTTATAATATAGGTACGTACAAAATAAATGTATGTTAGTAAGAGACCTAATGTCTAATTAACAGGATTTTACTAAATACCTGTGAATGAAAAGGTCGAGCTATAAAACCAAAACTCCAAAAAAAGTTATTAAAAATATTTATCTGTATGTGTTTATTCTATTTTGATAGCTTTAACATATACCTATATAGTTTATTTTATAGGAAGTAATGTGAACTGTTTTTCCTCGTGAAAATATTTTCACGAATGTCATACCGGACTCGAACTGACTAAAACCACATGGTCCTTGCCTACCCGTGTAGAGCCGGACGCTGGGCCATCCTTCCGAAGAGCTACCCGGAACTCCTAGCAAGGATGTTCCAGGATAATGGCGTCAAGGGTTCGGAATATTAGACACAAATTTTCTATCGGGACTTCACGCGAATGGTTCTTGTATTATCCTTCTTCTTGGGCCCAGTTATATTCGAAACAACGGAAGTTTCGAATCATTAGAGCCTATAATATCTATATAATCTACTAGCGGACGTCACGCGGTTTCACCCGCACAGTTCCCGTTCCCGTGGGAATACGGCAATAAAATATAACCTATGTTCACCGCAAAGAGTGCAGCTTTACAACAGGGAAAGAATTTTTCAAATCGGTCCAGTAGTTCCGGAGCCTATTCGTTACAAACAAACAAACAAAAAAACAAATCTTTCCTCTTTATAATATTAGTATAGATACATATAATGTATAAAAAAATGATCTCGACGATAATCTTCCTTCCCTGCTTTAATATCGTTAGCCAATTGTAATAAGATTTAAGTTTCTTATTCGCTAAGATCATTTTGAAGAAGATTTTCCCCGTCATTATTAACGCCGATTGCTTTTACGCATAACAAGGGAAAATAAAACAAGATTTTTCTCGGAAAATCTATTATTGTGAAGTTCTATCTGTTTATTTATTAGTTATAAGGAGCGATCGGGTTCACCCTTGCGTATCTCATTAGAGACCCGGTAGACGATATCCGGCTACTAATTAAAGGGAGCTAGTTACATCCGCCTCGCAGGATATGACGAATTTGTTGTGATTCTTAACGTTACTAGTATTGGCTATTTTGGTAGTTGTCTATTAAAATTGATCTTGATTTATTGAAGCAAATAAACGAACTAAACTTCAAGCCCAATGGATCCTTTTGTACAGCCTGGAAAAAATCTCAAAGATTTATAAATTCCGACAGACTTCTAAAATGTCACTTACTTCATAGAAATACAATATAGCGGGATACCATGAAAAGTACAGTAGCGCCTCAAGTAGGTATTATATATCCTATATTACAACTTTTTTGCTCTCTGCTGAGAAAAGATGATATTTCATTAATATTCAGACGTTATCAGTCTCAAAAATATAGAAGTTTCGGGTATCCTGAACACAAAAATACCCACGGTCCAATCCAGTGCAAGTTGGTGTCTGTATCTGCTTTCTGATGAACGAGAGCTCTGGCATAGACATCCTCATTGTACATGGGAGATCACTCAATAGATAGTAGCTTTTCTATACTAATATTATAAAGAGGAAATAATCTTTTTTTGTTTGTTTGTTTGTAACGAATAGGCTCCGGAACTACTGGACCGATTTGAAAATTTCTTTCACTGTTGGGAAGCTACACTCTTTGCGCTGAACCTAGGCTATATTTTATTCCCGTATTTCCACGGGAACGGGAACTACGCGGGTGAAATCGCGTGACGTCCGCTAGTAAATAATATTAGAACAATCATAACCTAGCATAGGTCTTCTTGTTCAGCTTGAAGAACCTGTGATTGTAATAGACAAATAGTAGAGAAACACATGCTTGTCGGGAGCCCTGGGGCTATCCTTACCCGGGGCTCCTGGCCTTACACAGATGGCAAGGCACAGGTATTAGCCGGTACAAGTCCGGCATAGCATCTATGTGCAAGGAAACACGTGCGCGCGAGCAGAAACAACATTTTTATCGCTCGCACGCCTGGTTCTAACGAAGATTCTCTCCATAACACAATGAAAACGTTACGCCATTATGTATAATGCATGTTCCAGCAAAATGCTAAGAGCAATACAACGTTGATAAACCTTCATGTTTTGTAAATAACTGCACAACCTAGCTAACAAGCATTGTGGAGTTTGGTGAGTTTGCCTTTGCATAGAAGTTTTTAAAACTACTACTTATTTTCTTTTTTGACTGTTGAACGCATGCCGGCTTCTTATAAGTCACCAGAGTTAAGGAAAATATGTGTCTATTTTTTCAAAATAGAACCTTCTTCATCTTAATGTCTGCGTTTTACCAGTTGCATTCAACTCCAAGCCCTACCTGAATGGTGGAGCCCAGGGTGCGATGTTGTTGACAGCTAAAACCATTCATGATGTGGCATTGTCTATTTGTAATTCCAACCCCTGCACAGAGCCTGGTGAAGCTGCCCTGGGCCTCAATGATCTATATGGGCTCCAGTACACACTAAACATATAATTCAGCATAAAAACTATATCGACTTATTTTAAAATGTTTCTGCCTATTACTTCCAAGTCATACATCATGTTCCCTATATCTCTACAAATACAGTTTAATCTACGAAGCATTCAGTTACTTTTTGAGTCAATTTGGACAGCAATATATTACAAGGGGATCAACCGGTACAGATAAATCAGTACACGTTCAGAAACGTGTGGTTGATGCAAGGCGACAAGTTCCCGACACCGCACTTATCATTCTCTAACGTTTCTAAACGAGCGACAAATAGACAATTAACCTCGACCATAGATAAAAATGTCTACTGAAATAAGCTTTTAGGATAATTTGTTAGAATGTTTAAAACTGAAACATTGTGAATTAATCTCCATGCGGCGTTTCCGTTTCCACAGAATTGATTACCTACTTTAAGTATTTACCAAGTTTCGTGCACCTTCCGAAGAAACCCACGAACCTCAGGACTGACAGTACTGCATGAAGAAACTTAACTCATTAATTCTTCAGAGAACACTGAAAAACTGGAATGAGGGCTTCTCTAAACATAAACCTTCGATTTATCTAAAAGACTTTCAGATCAAAGACAAAAACGCAATAATAAGTAGTTTTTTTTATAATATAGCATAAAAAATAAATAATTTACCCAAGATTCTTGAATAGATAGAAAATAAAAATCACAAAACAATGCTTAAAGATATAACACCCTAACCCTTTATCGGTCATGTAATTAGTTGGGCAACATGGCACGTATTTGCTTAATGTGTGGTCTATGCGCCGCCAGCTAACGCGAGCACAATCACGACATCTTTACTGTATGGTCATTATATTCCCCTCTTAACGCTCTAGTGATTTAACTTACAATGTCACTCAAAATGTCTCCTTTTCCTGTAAATGGTCTTAGCAGGCACCTACGGTTCGTTGATTAACTTCATGTAGGTAATAATCTCTACAACATGGGACATAAATATAACGAACTTTCCTGAAGTATGTTTTTAAATTGATTTAATTTTTGAATTTAGTTTTTATTGGTATTTGCAAAGAGTGCTAATTACAGATCCATTGTAGAAGGTTTTGGAACACAGGGGCATAATAACCTAAAAATCTTTGCTGCATTATGGTTTTCTGTCATTTTTCCGTGCTATTATCATCAGCTATTATTCCTTCGACGTTTCGGCTATATTGCAATAGCCGAGGCGAGGAGCAGACTCTTTACACAGCACAGAAAGGTTCGTCAATGGAAATGCGACAAACGGTAGGTGACCGTTTGTTGTATTTTCATTGTAAAGCGTCGCTAGACTGGCCGTATAAACAAGAAAAGCGTAAGATACTGAAAACACTCATTTCCAATCCAACAACATCATCCAATCACGTTTACAGGACACTGAGGCTTCGAGGGTAAAATATGGTATTTACCAAAAAAAAATCACAATCAGCAAAAGAGTCATTTAACCTATATTATTAACATTACTACATTATTTAACTTAACTTACCGGATGTTAATTTGAAAAGAACTATCTATTACTTCATCAATCTTTCTTTCTTCCCTTTGAACAGTCTATTTCCCTGAATAATTAACATAGATCAAAAAAGCAAGTCGGATACGCATCAATCGACAGCTTCGGGCCATAAGAGGTGTTGGAGTGAATTGGGATCATGCCCTCCAATATTAGTAATCACGTGCCAAGACAATTTAACGGGGGTAGGGGTGATCCGACCCCACACTTTGAACCGAACAAAAATACCCCATGAATGTTTACGGGTTAATCAACGCGTACGGCTCACTGAATAAGAAATTCATTATTCTGCCATATGCATTCAGTTAATATGTCATATTTGTTATTCTGTGATGCGTGGATTTTCATTGAGATTTATTTATATCGAAATAATACGGAATGGCTACATTATATTACAGTAAGAAACATATTAGTCCAAGTAATCTTTCTTTATTTATAAGAATAAACCCCTGCCACTTTTAACCTATTTAAAGCATGAATCCTTTGTTTCAACAATTTTATTAAATGTTATTCTATCGCAGATATCTTCTCCTATCGGATACCAGGAATAGTTCTATTTTAGAAATAAGCAGTGCTATTGTACTCGTTTATTCTGTCTCCTTGTAATATTTGTGTCTTGATATATTTCTGTGTGTGTACCAAACTTTTTGTTAGTAAAATGTCTTTATTCAATTGTAAAATACCTATCCCATGCCTATCAATATATGGTATGATGCTTTCTAAAATTTTAGTGACAATTTGTCCCTAAGGAGCGGAAACAAAATCGTAGATCTTATCAAATTCAACAACATTGAATATGACATTACAAGTGGCGGACCCCATAGAGTCATAACATGTAGTTTACGCTCCTTGATTGGCCTGAGGGGACACTGATTCGATTTTGACATTTTTATTGGACCATATTGATATGCTTTGCGATTAGGTACAGTGTCAAGCTTCGAGATATTAAATTGAGAAGGGTCAGCGTGCCGTGCTCTTGTCAAATAATACACTAAACAGGGTCCGTATGAATCGTGTCTGCATTTGCAGGGTTGAATGGAAATTTTTATTATATTATATGGATTATAGAGTATTCATGATTAAGTGTGTACAGTTAATAGGTACTGTACTTATTCATAGAAATAAAATATATTAGGTATATACCACTAAGGAGGCAGACAAGCATACGGCCCACCAGTTGTAGTGGTGGTCACCGTAATGCACGGATACCGTCATAATGATGCAGCCTTCAGCATTATTTAAAAGAAGATAAACAATTATAGCTGCTTTAGAATTCAGGGCTAATTTCTTCACTTTACAGACACTATAGAAATTACAGATTTTCAGTGCATATAGAGCATCTACTTTTCTAAGTATGATCACGACATAACTTTGTCGAATCTAACAAGAAAGCCGAGAGATTGTTCTCACCAGACTGTTCCTCTCTAACACGTTTATTGTGAAAGTGACAGTTCAATCCGATTGACGTTGTCATTTTTGTTTTATTTCAAACTTTGAACAGATGATCCACGTGACCTAGTGACGTAGTTTAATGCAACAGAGTCACAGACTACAGACGAAGTCTCACCATAAGCCCCTCTGCACTCTAGATAGAGATATAGAGAGGGGCTAAAGGGCTAGTAAAGTCACGGCTGTAGCGCCCGTAACCTGGTTTTTCAAGAAGCATTTTGTATGTTGACTTAGTACCTACTTAAAGTAATTTAACTATTTTATGAGAAATAAATATACATAGTTTAAATCACATCAATGAAATTCACAGAATTTACACTGAATTTTAATTTAAACTTTAAATCACATAAATACCAAATAACAATGGATGAATCGCAAAACCTTGACGCCCAGTGAAGTTCATATCTCGCATAGACTTATTCCTTTGAATAAGAATGAACATAGATCAGAGGATATTTTGAACCATTGTGTCGAGAATTATTTTTTTAAGCGACGCATGTCCGTGGATTGAACGGAAGTGGGCTTCGTGTGTGAACAGCATACTGACTTGCTCCGGTAAATGATTCCATCGCCGCCAACTCTATAACTCTATGCCTGTTCGTATAAAATAATAACTCCATTTGAAGGACAATGGATATACTGTAGTTTTCAAGTGAATTGCACGTCTTTTAAGCAGTAGATATTAAAAAATGATGATAGCAAAGACGGATACGCTTTGAGGCTTCAACAGCTAAAATCATCTTATGTCTAAGGCGTTGTCATATTTTTTTTTTCTTAACGTGAGGGAAAATTCTTCATGGATGCTATGCCGGACTCCTACCGACTAAAAAACCTCACGTAACGCCGGTTGGGAGCCCCGGGTTAGCCTGCGGAACACAGAAAACAAAAAAACCTTCGGAAGGATGTCCCAGGACTCCGAACAGACCTACGGCTATCACTGCGACCTCGCCTAGGGGCGTTGTCATATTTAAAAGCGGCAGCACGCGGAAGCACGGTCATATTTCTAAGTTTCTACGGATTCGAGAAATCGGTACAATAAATCCCCATTTGATTGTCGAAGAGGTAGGATGTTGCATTAAAAGCAGATTTTTTTAAGATTTTGGGCGTCTGAAAACGAGAACCTCCTCCTTTACTCAGCAGGCGTATTAGCATACAGGCAGTTGACATGGGACTTAATGATTCTTCTTCTTTTATTATCCGTGATCCAAATTTCAAATTATGTTATCTCCTTCCAAACTTTTGTTAGACAGTAACAAAAGTTTGCAAACACTTCATACATCGAGCAGGGCCGAGGTTTGGTCATTGAGGGAATGAAACGAATTGCCTCATGGTCTAAGCTAGTGCTCCCTAACAATACCACCTGTGTCGACTCGGATCCCCCTTGTTCTGTAGAGGTATTCATTCCATTCCAATACATATATCATAGAATAAGCAATTTTAGCAGTTTCGCTGACGAGACCTATTAGAACTATTATAAAGTAATATTCAATCAATCAATCAAGTCAGCCTATAGCAGTCCACTGCTGGACATAGGCCTCTCCCAAATCTAGCCACAACTGTCCTTCGCTTTGCACATCCTGTCAATCCCAGCAACCTTCTTTAGGTCGGCATATTACAGTACATTCATTTTACTGAAATAAAATATAGCCTATTTCTTTTGGTTGAGAGTCCTGGGACATCCTTCCGAGGGCTTACCCGGGGCTCCCAACCATAGGCTGTTGGGCGTAACGTGAGGTTTTTTAGTCGGTAGGAGTCCGGCATAGCATCCATGAGGATTATTCCTCACATAAAAAAATGTCTTTTCCTTTTGAACAAAATAGCTTTTACGTAGAAATGATGAACATCGATTTAGTACTTCCAGAGTTGATCGACTACAAATAATACTGGTTTTATCAATGTTCGGTGTAGTGTTTGTTCCAATTTACTAGTAGTCTAAAATAAAACTGCTTAAAATAATGCAAATGCGTGTTGCCAGAAAAACACTAGATTACGTCAAACGTCAATCAATTTGCTTGGCTAATCCCTCGTCCGAATTGAATTCTGTGACAATGTATTTATATATTGAAATTAGAACTACTGGGATCTTTAAAGAACGATGGATATTCGTTTTTTACACTTTTTTAAAAAGTGCATACGTAGGAAATTAGGACATCCAGAGAGTACAAAATGACAGTGAGTCTGTGACATAGCCTCATTTTTAGGGTTTCGTAGCCGAATGGCAAAAAACGGAACCCTTATAGATTCGTCATGTCTGTCTGTCTGTCCGTCCGTATGTCACAGCCATTTTTCTCCGAAACTATAAGGCCTATGCTGTTGAAACTTGGTAAGTAGATGTATTCTGTGAACCGCATTAAGATTTTTATATAAAACTAGAAAAAAAGCCGTAAATTTTGGGGGTCCCCATACTCAGAACTGAAACAAAAAAAAATTTTTTTCATCAATCGTACACGTGTGGGGTATCTAAGATAGGTTTTAAAAATGCTATTGAGGTTTCTAACATCGTTTTTTTGTAGAGTGAAAGGTTTGCGCAAGAGACACTTCCAAAGTGGAAAAATGAGTGTCTCCCCCCCCCCCCCCCCCCTTTAACTTCTAAACTAAGAGAGTGATAAATCTAAAAAAATATATGATGTACATTGCCATAAACACTACCAACGACAATTGGTTTGAACGAGATCGAGTTGGTAGTTTTTTTTAATACGTCATTAACCGCAATTTTCGCCAAGAAAAATCAGTACCACTGCGAACGCGTTAAAACATCAATCAAAGTTACAACGAACTACAAGAACCTTTATGTTATATAACTTGCTGCTACGGAACCCTTCATGGGTGAGTGCAACTCGCACTTGGCCGGTTTTTGTTATTGTTTTGTTTCATAAGTTTGAAATTGTAATAATATATTATTTTCATGTTTTAATTTACATTAAGATCAACATACATACATACGTATACTCACGCCTTTTTCCCTCCGGGCGACAACAGCCTGCCATTTGCTTCTGTCCTTACATCTTCACTAGTTTCCTCTACATTCATTAAACCTTTCATGCAAGCTGCCGGTTTCGAGAGCTTTTGACCTGCCGTTTTTGCAATACATCACTTATTTGTTTGGTGTATGTTCTGCGAGGTCGACCTCGGCTTATCTTATCTTACATCGGGGGCTGACGAAGTCAGCAACACTTCGACCCAGTGGGATCTTTTGTGTTAGCCCCTACCTTAATGTTTCTTACTCTTTGAAGAAGTGGTCTATTAACGCGGTGATCCCACTAAGAGGAAGAAACCTGTATTCTTCCGGTTTGGGATATGCATTCCCAAGGAGGCTCATACGCTTCGCTGCTAAGACGTCGCATTCGCACAGAATGTGCTCCATAGTTTCCTTGACATCACCGCAGGCTCTGCAGTCATTGTTTGAAGTGATCTTCATTTTAAAAAGCATGTCGTTGGTTCCGTAATGCCCTGTAAGGGCACCAACCACAGCTCGAGCTTTGCTTCTTCCATTATTCAATATAAATTTAGAAGCCGCATTGGTTCTGCTACTTATGAATTTCTTCGAATGTAGTAACCCTTGACTGATATCCCACTCTTGCATGTGTTTATTATCAGCGTAATCCTTAGCGGCCTTTATGAATGTACATGCTGGTAGGCCCATACATGGTTCAGGTCCAAGCATGGCATTTGCCGATCCTCTCCTAGCTAGCTCATCGGCCTTCTCATTTCCTTTTATTCCTACATGGCCTGGGACCCAGAGCAGTCGCAGCTTGTTCCTGCGGCCCAGCTTGTTTAGGGTTTTCACCGCATTCAGGACAAGTTTTGAGTTGACCTTGTAGGAATTTAAGGCCTTTAGTGACGCTTGACTGTCGCTAAGAATGTAGATGGTCTTGTTCTCTACACTCCTTTTCAGATTTTCCTCTGCGCATGCTATGATGGCATACATCTCGGCCTGGAAGACCGTGGTGTACTGACCCAGGCTGCTCCAAAGTTGTGAAGATTCTGAGTAAATACCTGCTCCTGTACCAGATTCCGTTTTTGAACCGTCTGTGTACCAGATGAGGCAGTCTGCATCTGGTGAGCGCAGTTCCTGCTTCCAGTCTTCCCTTGTGGGGACATGTATTTTGAAGCTTCTTTTGAAGATTTTTATGCACGGCATAGCGTCGCTAATCATATGCATCTTCCTTTGAATCTCATCATTAAGCTCCATTTTTGTATGCCGCGTTGTTGGCCTATTGCAGTTAAAAGCGCCTGCCGTTTTTAGTCTGTATAAGGTTTTGATTGCCTCCTGTTGTATGAAGATGTGAAGAGGGGTTAAGTTTAGTATTATATCTAACGCCTTTGTAGGCGTGGACTTAAACGCTCCTGTGATAGCCATAGTGGCCATCCTCTGTAGTTTGCCCAATTCTCCCACGCACGATGTTAGTTTGGTTCTTGTCCACCATACAACACTGCCGTAGCTTAAAATTGGGCGAACCATAGTGGTGTAAATGAAGTACAGTACCTTGGGCTTCAGGCCCCAGGTTTTGCCATACGCCGATCTACACATATTGAAGGCTCTCATGGCTTTTTCTGTCACCTTCTTGGCATGCAGATTCCATGTGAGCTCCTTGTCTAAGGTCATACCAAGGTATTTCACGTTGGTGGACCATTCTAACTCTGTGTCAAATAAAAGCAATTTCTTTAATTTGCTCAACCTCTTCCTTCTTGTAAAAGGAAGAATTGTAGTTTTGCTGGGATTTATGGTTAGATGATTTTCAGCACACCATTCCTCCACATCCTTCAAAGCCTGTTGCAGAAGTTCCGAGACAATTTCCGGAAATCTACCATTGATCATGACAACTATGTCATCTGCATATCCCACAGCGAAGCATGCCCCTCTATTCAGTTTGGTTAGGAGGGAGTCTGCTACCAGACACCACAGTGTGGGGGACAATACCCCTCCTTGAGGGCATCCCTTGGTCGTTGTGGCGTGAATTTCATCTCCTAATAGAGATGACCTTACTCTCCTGCCCCTCAGCATGAAGTCAATCCATTTGCAGAGGGTGGGGTCAATGCCGTGTTCTTTTGCGGCTTTCATAATCGATTCGAATGTTGTGCGGTCAAATGCTCCCTCAATGTCCAGAAACGCAGCCGCACAAATCTCTTGACCATCAATAGCATTCTCTGCTCTCTCGACTACATGGTGCAACGCAGTTTCGGTTGATTTTCCGGTTTGGTAGGCACATTGTAGCTTATGAAATGGTTTCTTTGTGAGAGGCCCATCCCTTATGTATTGATCTACCAATTTCTCCAGGGTTTTCAATAAGAAAGACGAGAGACTTATCGGACGAAACGACTTTGCCTCTTCATAGCTATCCTTCCCTGGTTTCGGAATGTAAGTTACCTTCACTTCCCTCCATATCTTTGGAATGAATCCAAAGGCTATGCAGGCCTTAAAAAGCCGCATCAAGTGCGGGCCTAGTATAGGAAGACCTTTTTGTAGTAGTATCGGGTATATGCCGTCCGGACCTGGTGATTTATATGGTTGAAAGTTTTTCAATACCCAACTGAGTTTCTTTCTTCTACTACCTTCTTTGCAACATCACAGTCTGCTTTCGTAGTTCGCATGTTTTGCTCTTCTACGGGCATGGGATCATCTGTGCCAGAATTATCATGAATCTTACAGTCCGGAAAATGTGTTTTCATCATGATCTTTAGGGTTTCTTTACCAGATTCAGTTAGTCTCCCTTCATGGGTTCTAACTGCATTAAGGGTATTACTTCTACTCACAGACATAGCCTTTACCAATCTTGAACTTTCAGGAACAGTATTGATGTCCTGGCAGTGAGATTGCCATGATTTCCTTCGTTCCTTGCGAACTGCCAGATTGTACTCGGTAAGCGCTCGGGAGTACTCTTTAAAACATCTCTTGGACTTAGCGTCGTTGAAGATGCGGCGAATTGCCTGTCTTTTCTTTTCTAAATCTGGCGTCCACCACGGAACCTTAGTTCCTTTCGCTTCTTTCTCTGGGCAGTTTGTGTACCATGCCGTTTTAATGGCTCTGTCAACCCGCTCAGCCTCAAGTTCAATGTCAACCGTAGAGTTCAATTTACCTTTAACTGATTCTAACTCGTTTTTTAGTTCCTTAGTGTACGCCTCCCAGTTAGTGTTCCTGGGATTTCTTCTCCGTACTCCTGGAAAGGAGTCCTCTGTATCGTATCTAAAACAGATATACCTGTGATCAGAACCACTAGCTTCGTCAGACACTCGCCAGTTAGTAATTCTCTTATAAGTATTATTAGTAGCTATAGTTACATCAATAACTTCCGAACGCCTAGCATCCACAAAGGTGGGAGCATTGCCTTTATTTAGTGTATGAAGTGAAGAGCTTACCAAATATTCGAAAAGTTCCTCCCCTCTATCATTGATGTCCGAGCTCCCCCAGGTGATGTGGTGGGCATTCGCATCGCAGCCCATCACTAACTCCAGGTTCTCCCGGCCGCAGAACTCGACAAGTTCCTTCATCTCCCTCATGTTAGTGGGTCTTTCTATCTTTGGGTAGGCGAGGTACACAGAGGCCAGCACAACTGCCCTCCGTCTTCGCCCTGCCCCCGTATAGACCTTGACTGCTGTAAGGTCCCTGGAACAAAGATCGTGTAAGGGCATAGCGTCTATGCCATTTCTGACATATACGCACGCCCTCACACCCTCATTAGTACAGTGGAAAATAGATCCCTCTCTACCTAAGCCTGAGACAACACCCGCAGAGCTTATATAAGGGTCCTGTATCAAGGCAATATCGAATTTATGTCCTTTAAGGTGACGTCCCAAGAGGGACATCGCCGCTTTACAGTGATGTAAGTTAATTTGTACACACCTTAGTCCCGGCATTTTTTGTTCTTTGCAAATGGGGGGGTATCGGCAGTCTAGTGACTGTCGCCTGCGTCTACAGCCTCCTCCATAGTCTCCGTCTGCGAGAGTGGAGACGACAGGTTGAGGTCGTCCAAATCGCCCAACACATCATCGGTGCGATGAGAAGTGGCCGGTGAAGGGACTGGGTAGCCCCCGATGGTGTCCTGGTGTGACCCCGCGTCGCCGAGCAGCATCTGTGGAGCAAGTGGTGGAACTCCTGCCCCCCCACTGGCGCCGACCTTGTCATCGCTGTCTTCAAGGAGTTTGAAGTAGCCTTTATCGATGCCAGCGTAGAGGCAGTAGTCCTTAGATTTTATAAAGTCTGCCGATGTCCTGTCCATCAGGACAATCCTCCTGACACTGGCCGCCTCCACAATTGTGTCCACCACCTTCCAGTTTCCCGTCTTCAGTTCGGGGTTTAGGCGCTGTAACATCGAAAGAACGCTGGGCAGATCTGTGATCCAGACGTTCTTCGATTTCCACGCCATCTTCACCGGTTTGGGAAGATCTTTGGCGTTGACCACTTTAAGGGTAAGGCTGCCGATACTCCTCCCATCGATCCCGGCAAGCCAGTCTGCCGACCTCTGATCCTCGCAGAATACGTGGAGTGCTCCCGCGCTGACTGACCCGATGTTGAATCGAGGCAGAGGATCCGGGTGACCGACCATCATCTGCCAGAGGGCGCTGACAATCGGTCCGACGTCATCAGTGGTGACTTGTGAAGCCGGGAAGTTATCAGTGATGATCGCCATCCTGCATCCGTTGAGAGCGTCCCTGAACGATTTGTTCAGGTTCGGTCTCTTGGATGATTCGTCGGCCTTCTCATCACTGGCCCTTTTGACAGCAGTTAAGTCCCCTGCCCCCCCAGAAGTTGCCCCGACAGGTGCACTACGTTCCGAAAATGTCCTTGTCCGCCTTTCCAGTAGCATCTTGCGCCTGGCTGCCCCACTCAACCTTTTCGGTTTGGCATTTCGAAGCTCGCCTCCCGAAGCATTCGTCCCAACGGGTATGCTTGGCTGGTTGCCAGGCTGCCCGATGGTCCCCTGCCCGGTATGACTCACTTGAGTACGCCCCATGATATTGCGTTCGGTGACCCTCCCGCCAGATGACATAATGTCCTTTTTGACGCCCTTGCGGTCATCTTGTTTGGTTTTGTTGGCTTTTGTTGAATCCATAGCCGTACTGAAGTTATATTCACCGAGCATGGCTCCCCACCCGCCACGGAGTCCACAACATTGGGGATGTCTAAGAAGTAGACACCAGGGTTACCATGTCGGTATAGCATTCCAGAAGAGAGTGCCCACGAGACCGCACGGCACGAGATCAACGACGCCCAACAAGACGTCGAAAAATCGCGCGCCGCCGCCTGCGGACCCCTCCCTTCCAGAATACTCGCCTGGCGGCCGTCTGACCGGACGCCACAGCCGATTGATCGTGGTTGGCTAGTCCACGACCTCCCGTTTCGACAGAAATCCGGGCCAAAGTGGAGTGTTGTGGAGTCCAACGACTACCGCTGCGTTGGAAGCCACTCAGCCACCAGGATCCCGTCATCCTGCCTTACGGGTCTCCACGCACGGCACAAACACGCGGGTGACCTCCCCCCCTCCGCGCACCATCCCCCCACCCTGATCTGACCCTCACATATCTTAGTGTGAGTCCCGCCACAGAGTACAGTCACTCATACCCTGTGGACAGATCAGGGTTTGTCGCGGGTGGCCTCCCCTTTACCCCCCATAGAAAAGAAAAACCCCCCCAATTTTGCCCACTGCCCCCCTATACCGACCCTCACATATTCTAGTGTGAGTCGTGCCACCTGGCACAGCCACTGATACCCTGTGGTCTTGCCGCCAGGAGATTTCTGTTGCATCTATTTCTGAGGGAATTAGATCAAAAACAGGTGGCACCACGTGAAGGATAATCTCTCTGGCTAGCCTTAGGGATCAACATGACCGTAGCACTCTCCCCTAAGACCGTTTAGCTTCCTAGGAGATCAGAAGGATCTCTCAGGAAGGCTCAAACTACAAGCTACACCTACAGCTAAGCAGTGAGAGGTTGCACAGCGTGTAAGCGGGGGGATCAGCACAACCCTGAAAGCATTAGTTTAAGCCTCACCCAAAACCTCGACCTCGGCTTGCATGTCCACTTACATGTGCCTTCCATACTTGGTGTATCATTTGCTCAGTACTCATTCGTTCTAAATGCCCATACCACCTTATAATACTCTTTTCAATTCTTGTTACAACATCCTCTTTCAGGCCACTGCATTCTCGGATATCTGTATTCCTCTTTCTATCAACCAGCCTTACCCCACACTTACTGCACAATGATCGCATCTCAACTGCGCTGCGTTCAGTCTACTTTGGTGCTTTTTCTGCCATACCCAACTTTCACTCCCGTACATCAATGTGGGAACTATAACGCCGTTAAGATCAACAATAGCCCTTATTTGAATTAGCATGATAAAAGATGTTAGTTCGAGTATTGAAACTAGTTAAGTATCTTAAAATATAAGGATTCGAACAAAATAGAGCTCTGTGCTTAAAACTATTGTTTACAAAACTTCATCAAAAACGGTTCTGTGCTTTAGTCAAAAATTGGGACGACTATTTCTCTTCATTTTATAGTTTTAGTTTTGTGTGGACTTGTTGTTTTAAATGTGTTATTTGAATTATGATTTCCTTAGAGTTCTACTTTCTTTTACCAATATCTAGTTTGTTAAGTACTCTGCTGGTATGCCAGTCTATTGAGTACGTAGATAATTAATTATATTGGCATATTAGATATTCCTAAAATGATAATATAATTAATTATCTACGTATCAGGGGAAGGGTTATACCAATGTACTACGTAGGTGGTAGGTAGGTACCTACCCACTTTTATTTATTTTTTAATTTAAACGCACTTTATGAACTTTCATTTCTGTTATCAAAATACTATCTGAAATGGATTTAAAGATTAGTCTTTACAAAACATGTAACTTTATCGATAAACTGCAGATATTGAATATTTTGTTTTGGACACCTGCATGTAGGTATTAGTAATCCATTGGCTATTTGCTGATGATTTTATAAGTAGTTTTATTATAAACTAGATGGCGCCAGTTATCGTGGAAGTTCGTTCCCGTTCCCGCTTCCAATGGGAATTTTATAATAAGTTCCCATTGGAAGCGCAACTCAAACTCAAGTGGCTCCCAATTTGTTCTCGACGAAATAGGTTACTCAAATTCTCAGCTCCATCCACCATTCCATTAACCCTACTAGTCCCATTTATTTGAAAGAACGTTTTATATTCCTTAGTAAAACACATTTGAGAATTTTGAGGTCATCTCCAACGACATAAATATTACAATTAGACACGTCATGCACGAACATCACGGCCTTCAAAAACAGCAGATCTTTCATACATTTAAAAAAGAATTTCTATGTAATTATCTATGGTAGCATGTATAAAAAGTAAGGCAATTGCCTGACTTTTTTGTTGCCATTTTTCAGTGTTGATAACGTATCTAATCTCATCCTCATTAAGGTAGAGTCTTTGGAACCGGCAGTACCTAGGCGCTCGACTTCTTTCTATAACAAGTCGTTTAACGGCTGTGGGATGCATTACCCCTACGACTTCTTCGGCAGCGCATTGGGTAGTGTAACCGCTTTTCGCTCTGAGGTCCTGGATTTCCTGGGATTCCTGGGTCGCCCCAAATATTTGTGCGAGCCACAAATGTTTGTTTCGGAGTTTGGGTGCTATATGTATAATTATGTATGTAATTAGAAATATATAAGTATGTCTATCAGTAGTCTAGGTCCCAGAGCACAAGCTTACATTTAGCTTAATTTAGGCTAGATGACGTTGTATGAGAATGAATGTCCACAAATATTTATTTATTTTATTTTGCTAACTACAGTGATCGTTTACAGAACACTGCGTCCGCAGGACCACGAGCGCTTTACCTACTTAGAGGTTTTTTTCGTCTGGAAATCCCTCATGGATGCTATGCTGAACTCTTAAGTACCAATCAAAAGCACACAGTGCCTCTGCCCAACGGTCGGGAGCCCCGGGTAAGCCCTCGGAAGGATGTCCTAGGATTACTACTTAGTGTCTTAGTTCAACCAATACAGTAAATAGGTATTAACAATTATAATCATAATGATTTCAGTGCGATGAAGGCGGTGGCGTCGCGGAGAATATCAAGACTGAGCCCATGGAGGCTGAGGAGCCCCGCGCGATGCAGAAGGTGCCTTCGCTGTCAGACCTCTCGGATCCTGAGGCTTCTCTGGGTAAGTCTAGTTATTGAATACTTTAGTTAGGCTATGGTCTCCTATAACGCCATAGGCTGCGTACAAGTCACGCTAAACGCCGCGTAGCTATAGAAATGTGACGCCGACGTCAGCGCATGAAACAGACCACAAGTAAGCATAGTATCCTAGAGCCTCGGTTCCCAAAGTGGGTTCCGCGGAACCTAGGGGTTCCGTGGACCAGTCATCAGGGTTCCGCCAAAATTACGACCCACTGCAGTTGAAATTATACCTTTAGGCTATCACACAATTTTCCAAAATTAAAGCTGTAGCTGACAATGAAGATGTCGTCAGTGATATTAAATAAGATACCTATTCGTCTAACATAAAAATTAAGTTAAAACCCGTCTCGCTGTGGTCCTTACCCGCAGGGACAAGAGTAAAAGAAGATTCAATTAGGTTAGGTTAAGTTAGAGCTGTGACCCCCTGTGCACGAGCCGAGCGAGCGAAGCAAAAATAGAGTTTGCGATAACACCGAGCCTCGTGGGACTCCAGCATACCGAGGGATATTGGGTCGGCCTGTGTAAAAGTGTCGCCCGTACTATCGTCCGTATAACATAACAATGAATGCCGCCAATAGACAGCAACACATTAAAATGCGGCAAATATAGAGTGTGCGATAACATCGAGCCTCGTGGGACTCCAGCATTTAGGGCCATGAAGTCAGAACAGCTACTGCTTGCTAATGCTTCTACCGACCAATCGAGGCCCAGCGGTCCCTACTCCAACAGGAAACCGTGGAGACATGGAAGGTGCGACTTGAGCAACCAAAGGGGGGATTCGCCACAATCGCGGCCGTCAGTCCGGTCATCGACGAGTGGCTGGAGAGGAGACACGGTGCTCTCTCCTACCGGTTGACACAGATGCTTGCCGGGCACGGTAGCTTCGGTAGGTATCTGTGGCGAAAACACCAGGAAACAACGGCCGAGTGTCAGCACTGCGAGGACCGCAGCGATGACACGGCGCTCCACACGCTGGTGGAGTGCACGGCGTGGGCGCAACAGCGACAGGTCCTCGTAGTGGGTCTGGACGTGGACACTCTCTCGCTCGAGACCATGGTGCGAGCCTTGCTCTCCAGCGGGAGTAAGTGGGACTGCGCCGCCTCCTTCTGCGAACAAGTCATGCTCGTGAAGGAGGCGGCGGGACGGGTACGGGAGAGAACTCTCCCACCGAGGACTATCGGCCACCATGACCGGGGGCCTGAGGACGGTGAGAGAGCGGCTCACCGTCCTTACAGAAGCAGACCCATGACGGCAGCGTGACGTGAGCAATTCACGCACAATTAGAAGAGGGATCAAGATCTTAAATCTTAGAAGCGGGATCACACCCGAAATCCCCCAAAGACGCGGGATAGCACCCGAACCACCCCCTGGGCGAGGCCGCAGTGGCGGCCGTGGGTCTGTTGGGAGTTCTGGGACGACCTTCCGAGGGCTTCCCCGGGGCTCCCAACCACAGGTTGTTGGGCGTGACGTGAGGTTTTTTTAGTCGGTAGGAGTCCGGCATAACATCCATGAGGATTTTTCTACACGTTAAACAAAAAAAAAATGCTTCTACCGACCAGAAAGCTAGACACCCATCCACAAAACCCCTCGGGCAGTCCATAGGAAGACAATTTGGTAAGAAGACCACGGGTAATGCGGAAGATTGTCACGGTGTACAGAAGGGCCCCCGGTCCCCCTTAATGCAGTGGCCACTCCGGTATCCTCCGCCGGCACAATCACAGCACCAGGGATTTTACACAGGCTGCTGGTTCAGCCTCCTGGGGCGGAGATTAATTATTAATCCCCAGGTTTGGCTGACGTCCAGTCTGCGGGCGGCCAATGGTCATTTTGTTATATTATTAATAACGGAGTACCGTTAAGCCCTCCCTCTTAATGTGGGCTTTTTCGTTAATTGCAAAGATATTTGATCTTAAGGAGCTTAATGAAAAAGCCAAATTTACTGTGCCCAAAGGGTGCTGCGTTATGTCCATGAAGAAGTAACGTTGATCCCTTGATCCCCGAGGGTACAGGGATAGATCATGGTCTGCTTAGCCTAGCTCTTAGTAAAGCTCTTCAACCTAATCCTACCCTCTCGTTTTAGATCCCGAATAAAGCGTGCCGCTCCTACATTGGAGAGTACTTCGCCAGAACTAAGCGATTCAAAAGATCGTTCCTCTGTCGAACTATAAAAAATGAGAACGACCTGCTCGCGCACGTAGGTACTTCTTACCTCTTATAACCCCGGGTTCTTCAAGCGAAGCGTGAAGAGGCAAATAACAGATCGCCATCTTGAGGACCACTTTCAGAAGTCTTACACTGTGAGAGTGGTCTGCAATCGCTAAATGCTGCTATGGCTTTCCATTAGGCGGGCGACGTTCCAATTTGGTGAGCATAATAAAAAGAAAGCATTTTTTATCCCGGGGAAACGCTCCCATGGGAAGTAGGAACGGCAACAGGATTTCACGCAGGCGGAACCGCGAACTTTATCTAGCTGGTTTGTTATATAATCTTTTATGGGGTTCCGTAGAATAAAACATATTTGTTTGGTGTTCCGTTACCTTAAAAGTTTAGGAAGCCCTGTCCTAGAGTATGCCGCTGAGACGTTGCACGCAGCCTACCGCGTTTGAGACCGTAGTCTTAGGAATAAGTTCATTTTTATCCATAACTAGGAAAATAAATTAATATTAAGTGCATTGTATATTGCAATAAATTTTATTTACACGACATTTTCCACTGATTACAATATCATTTTGCTGCATTGCGAATTTACATTTATCCAAAGTGCATTTTGTATTATGTGCCAAAGAAAAGTATCGTAAAGTACCTAACTCAAAAACATAGTTTCTATTCCATATAATTCCAGAACTTTTTTTAAACCGAAATTAACCTAGTACCTATTAGAATTTTAGCGAGACAAACAAATAGCAACTCATAAATAATAATACAACTACATCAATACAGAACAATACGTTTTAAACTTGACGTGCAAATCGTTCATACTAACAACAGTATCCTGACTCGGCGATCATCTCCTCAGTAAATCACTGCTGCAACGGAACTAACGGGGATGTCTTTTGGATCTGCAGTGTCCGGTCTTATTCATGCCTTGTTGCTAATATCCTGTCGGGATGTTTAGAATTTTATCCCCCTTACTCTTAAAAGAATGCGTACTGATAGAATAAAATGACAATACTAGAGCCCTTACTTTTGAACTTGTTGAATTTCTCACCAAGTCTGTAGAACGAGGTTTCGGAATTCCCGGCAGACTGGTTATCACCGCAGCCTCGTCAAAGTAGGCAAGTGTTAATTTGCTAATCTGACACGAATTGCTCATTGGAAAATTGTAGCCTATTTCTAGTAGTTTCTATAATCACAACTGACGAAATATGTAGGTAAATCCGACGACGTAAGGGACAATAACCTGCTTTAAAAAGCAGCATTAACTAGTAATAACTAGAAAATTTATCCGACACTATTCATTTATCATATCATGTAATCTAAATATTTAGATTCACAATACCTACCAAGAACACGATATTATATATTATCATATTGCACCATGACTAATTTAGATATTTACAGTAAAATGATCAAATACATCGGCGCATTTCAAACTTTATTATTTTAAATCGGTAGATCTTAAAAAAAAGATTAAACGTATATTATTGTCTACAATCGCCAATCAAAACCTTTTTTAATAAAGATTATCTTCATTTTTGATAAAGATTTTGGAAATTTTCGAGTACCTATTCCAAAGAATCGAGGGCAGTGATATCAATCTAAAGCTCAATCAAGCAGAGAAATCGGAAAGGATATCTTTGGGCGCAAGTCACACCTGCTAGTGGTGCAGGTTCTAACGGACGAGGTCATGACTAAGAGAAAAAAATCGCAACATAAATCCTGTACCATTCTATTTAACCGGGAGTCCTGGGACATCCTTCCGAGGGCTTACCCGGGGCTCTCAAACGTAAGTTGTTGGGCGTTACGTGAAGTTATTTAGTCGGTAGGAGTCCGGCATAGCATCTATAAAGGATTTTCCCTCATGTTAAAAAAAATGTAGCAAGGCCAATAATCACTCTTTTTTTTTCAACGTGAGGAAAATCCTACATGGATGCTATGCTATGCCGGACTCCTACCGACTAAAAACCACACTTATCCTACCTAACAGATTACGATTGGGAGCCTCGAGTAAGCCCTCGAAAGGCTACCCCAGCACTCCCAACAGATCTACGGCTACCACTGCGGGCTCACCTATTCGGGTGCTATCCCACGTCTTTGGGGGCTTTTTCGGGTGTTATCTCGCTTCTTAAGGGAGCGTGCGTGAATCCATCACGTCACGCTGTCGTCTAGGGTGTGCATCTGTAAGGACGGTGAGCAGCACCCTCACCGTTCTCAGGCCCCCGGTCATGGAGGCCCAATAACCACTCTACTAAAATTAATTAGGTGAAGCTTATATTCAGCAGTAAACTTTGAAAGATAGATTTCATTAGTTGCATAAAGTAACGAATAATACATACTTCAAGTTCGATTTTTGCCTGAAATCGACTTGATGATGAAAAAATAATCGAGTAGGTAAATCAGGAGAAAGTACCATCAGAAAATATATTTGTGTGATTTAATTATACTTACCTACATTGTCTTGAAATTATCCAAATTAGTCATGGTGCAATATCATATCTTGTTGCTGTTATTGTGAATCTAAATATAATTATTGGATTAAATTATGTGATAAATGAAAAATATCGTATAAGTTTTCTGGTATTTTCTAGTTTCAGCTAGTTTTTAAAAAACACAGCAATTAGGTTATTATCCCTTACGTCGCGTCTTAATACTTTCCTATCTACTTACTTTCATTCGTTCGAATATCGTGAGTGTAGTCACAGTATACGTATTTTATATTGTGGTGTAGTGGTAGTGTGTAGCGACCCTAATGACTGTTAAAAAACTTATTGTGGGTACCTGTAGAACGCCCGCACCAGGTGATGACACCCATTTTCCCAGTCTACTAGTGACCAGGACAATTTTAGACAGGCAGTATAGCCAAAACGCCAAGAGGTGAGCCAAGTTACCAAATATGTTGTAGGTAAGATACATTCATAGATACATATAGTCAAGATTTGCCCACGTAATTGGTGGTGAGACAGACGCAGATCGCCGCGACCCGCAGTTGAAATATTTCATAAGACCTTCAACTTGGCTTAACGATTGCCATTTTACTGACAACCGGGTTTCATTTCGAGTTTTTCTTTTTTATGCAATGGATCGTTTTGCGAAAGTGTTGTAAAATAGGTGCTAGCTATTGCAATAAATTGTCTGGAATGACTCAGTGCGGGAGTCTAGCATAGCCCGTACCTAGATACGACTAATAGGTGAAGCCCGAATAGAATAATGCGACGCATCCTTGTTAGACCACGGTGCAACTTCTAATGATTAGGTACACTGATTTTATAACCCTCCGTATCATTGAACGCTGTTGTGGCAACATAGCTTAGAGCAGTTGAACTACATTGAGATTAAGAATCCTGCATCACGATATTAAAGTTATCACTACCGTTCTCGTGCTGAAGAATGAAACATACAACACCTCTACATGAACCGTTAAACAAAATGCTGCCAGTCGCTCGCACAGATGGTCCAAACTAGTCCAGACTGCTAACTAATGCTAAAAAAATTAACAGAATACCAGTCACTACTATGCTGCAGAATACCAATCTCTGCAATGCTACAGATAAACACACTCGTAAGGTCAAACTTGTTTAAAACATATGTCTTTTGCGTCGAGGATTAAGAGGTGGGTTAGAATTCGTGGAAGAAAGGGAAGATTTAAGGTACAAGTGGAGGATTTGACTCCAACCATGTCTGATCCGGCGAATCTTCCCTTTTTGGCAAAGGGGTATCTCACCCTCGTTCCTCTACACTAATTTACGGTGTCTCAAGCCATCATCGATTATGATACACATGATTGCAACAAAATTTCCCTGCCCGCAGTCAATTGTAACTGAGTACCTGTAAGTTGTGTTTTCAGCATTTTTGGAAGCGACCGATGAACTCCTTGTCTACCTGTGCTACAATCAAAGCAAGAGATGTTAGAAAATAATAGAATAGAATAGAAATATACTTTATTGTACACCAAAAATATTTACATCATTAAGGAATACAAGGTCTTGTAATGTACAATGAATCTATTAGTTAGTTTGGGGCCTGAAAAGTATTGTAGCAACAATTTACATGGAAATGAAAGCTTTCATTAACACGGATGCTATTTGGATACCGATCGGTGATAACTATTTAACAATAGTTTACATACGCAATCTATTTAAAGATACTTTTATTGTTTTGTGGTCGCCATTTCGCGAGAAGCGCGAATTTATCGTTATTTGAGACCGTTTTTCTGGTAAAATACCACACCGTTGTATACACCGTTTTCCTATGAGCCTTAGATAGTTCCATCATCTCAATATTGAAACCCGAGGTTAAGAAACAAGGAACTGTCTCTTGTTAAAGATGATCACCGCCCAAAACTCAATGCAGTATCTTCTTATAACAACAACGTCTTAAGGTACTGACTACATACTCATGAACTGAACTAATGATGTAAGTAATAAACTAAGGCTGTATTGACATCTTAAAAATTGTAACTACATGAAACCACAGCCTGTCCATGTCTATTTCAACACTGTCATAAGCTCAGCGTCCATTACATGATACAAAACACAACTTGTGAAATCTGGACGTGTAGTACGTACTATATGCCTCTGCCAACCCCTTGAGCGTAACTAAATGTATTATTTTTTGCTAAACGTCAAATATTTGAAGTTATTCTGATGAGTGTGGCCCTGGCTAGTAATTATCACAACATTTGCAACGACTGTATGTGCGCAAGTGCATCGACCTTACGGCAGTGTATCACGACTGTGTCTGTCACTTCGGGGTGGGCCAATATACGGGCCTATTGTTTTCTTAGCTCGTCGGCGCTTCACGTGGGAACATCATACGTTTTACATACGTGGGCTAAATAAATAAATATTCGTGGATCTATCCTATTAATCCTCTTGCACTGGAGTTGTGACCATTCTTGACGGCAGCCGATTCCTGAATGAATTTTCTTAACCCTCGATGTAAAAGGTGTTATAACCGCCACCGCTATGTGTTTTCTTGTATAGGTATATCTGTGGCATTGTAGTTCTTAAAAAGTTTTGAAATTTGATGTAATTTTCAAATCTTTTTCCTGGTAGTGATTTTTGTCTAGTTAAAATCGGTTGGAAGTTTCAAATTTTGTCCTCTTAAATTAAATATCATTGGCAAATAATTATTGTCAGTTCAAATTAGAAGTCAAGGCTCAGATATTGACATTGATCACACATCTACTGTCTTCATTCACAAACTATATAGAGATTTGGTTATGTAGGTATCTCAGACTCAGTCATCTGTTACCAAAACATTAATTCAATCAAAACAGAATCAGCCATTAAGTAGGTACATCGCAGGCAACCAAAAATAGAGCTCTAATTACTGTACCGACTTTAGAAGGCGATTAAAAATAGCTGAACTAAACGGAAATATAAACCGCAATGTGTTTCATTCATTAAATTATTTCATTGATAAACATACTACCGGATTTTCCTTGGACTGTTTGTGGAGACATGAATGAACGTTGATACGAATGAATATGAACGCAGTTCCGAACGAATTCATCGCATAAGCTTTTTAATAGGCTTGGGAGTCCTGGGACATCCTTCCGAGGGCTTACCCGAGGCTCCCAACCATAGGCTGTTGGGCGTTACGTGAGGTTTTTTAGTCGGCAGAAGTCCGGCATAGCATCCATGAAGATTTTCCCTCACGTTGTAAAAAGTTTTAATTCACTCTCTTTACTTAAGAGATGATGGTAAGATCAACAACTCGACAAGTCTGACGTCACAACAATCTTAGATCGTATGAAAGGAGCGACAGTTTGTGCGACTTTGTTTTAGATTGCAAGTTATATTGATCGTCTCCTGGACGCATAAGTCAACTTTACCTCCAATGAGATTTTCTTTCGCTTTTACACAAAGCACAAGTCCGCTTGGCAAGCAAGCTATAGTCTTTAATCACAAGGCGGCTTGATTGGGAAGCAAGTTAGATTTGGAAATTGGATATCATTCTCCTTTCTTTTTTAGAGTTGGGTACGCTAAAGAGTAGAAACGGTTACTGAAATTTCGCTGTCCGTCTGTCTGTTGGTCTGTTTGTCACCAGGCTGTAAGGTATTTAATCTATAAAAATGATAGATAGCTTGACAGTTGATATTTTTACAGATGATTTATTTTTAGCAAAACAGAAATGAGTGCTGCCATGCAATTTGGCTAACTTACTTTGCTGAAAAAATTTCTACAGTCGTTTTTTGTGGATTATTCTTCCGAGACCTGGAATGCTGGCGGTAAGCAGATGGAAGGGCACTATGTGGTGTTAATCAGGTTGGGATTCCTGAGACATCCTTCCGAGAGCTTACCCGGGGCTCCCAACCATAGGGTGTTGGGCGTTACGTGAGGTTTTTTAGTCGGTAGGAGTTCGGCATAGCATCCATGATGGATTTTCCCTCACGTTATAAAAAAGGAGTCATGAGGATTTCCACATACATTTTTATTCTAAAAAAAACTGTAATACGCAATCTGAACGAAACTTCTTTATAATAATGTTACATTTATTACAAAATAAAAGCAAAATATGATATAAATAAAGTGTGAAACGTTGTGAAAACGTCGAGAATAAATGATAAGTTTCAAAGTAGTAATTGTCAGTAGCTGTTATCAATTCCAGTTACACAGAACAATGGTTCCAATTTGTAAGCACTATCTACCCCGCACCCACAGATATGGCCAATAATAATGCAGATAGCACTATAATGTGCTTTTACAATTAATTATAAAACGTTATGAACGATATTTATTGTTGCACAGTGCTTTTTGTTGTATCAGTTCAGGTTATAAAAAGGGGAAACGGATTTTCAAGAAATTTTGCACTTTTAGAGAATGCAATAGATAATTTAGGTAGGTACCTTTTGTGATTTATTTCTAAATCATAGTAAAAATTATGAATGAACTCTCAAAATTATAATAACAAATTTTCTTTTACAACTACTACTACTACTAATATAACAAAGAGGATTTTTAAAATTTTTTGTGTGTATGTTTGTAATGAATAACCTTAAAAACTACTGCGCCGATTTCAAAAATTGTTTCATCATTGGAAAGTTACATTCACCTTGAGTAACATAGGCCATAGACTATATTTTATTACCATTACGGGAGCTACGCGGGTAAATAAAGTGAGTCTCAACTTTTCTTGAACTATCGCTTCCCGTACGACGCGACACGCCTTTAAGACATAGTCACCTTTTTCCACTTCCTTAAACTACAGCACAATATAACGCAGAACTCAGCTAGACTATCTATAAATAGTAAACATAATTCCAATAAGTCCATAAAAATGCAGTAAATATGCGAAAAACCGCAGCGAGCCCACTTCAGAGGATGTTGGGTGTCCACTTCCCACGAATGTTGATCCCTATACAGGATGTTGCCAAAACTACGCCGCGCTCTCTGTGTATACTTTAGTCGCATAACTGCTAAAGTTACAGACGTTACTTGGAAAACAATATATAACTGTTAGTTTACAAACACGACGCTTAGTTTTTGGTTGGACTGACTTTGTAGGCATTTTGTTAGAATGTACTAGGCTAGATTTTCTTTAAGTAAAATAAATCGCACATCTTGTCACAGTCATATTTATTGTCAAGCTGTCATTCGATTATAGGTTGAAAAACTCTGAGTCACGGAATTTGCTTTCCTTGATCGACAAATCAAAAGATTGGTAGTCATTTGCAAAGTTAGGTACTTACTGAAGTTAGGAAAGCCTTGCTAAAAAGTACGAGCACGTCTAAACTGATACTTTTCTGTAGTAATAGGCTAGACTCATTTTATGCGTCATTTTTGGATATTTTTTTGTGCTCGGTGAAATGCATTTACGCCCTTTGCCTAAGAACTGGGGCATCAGGGCATCTCTCTGCAGGACTCCTAGAACTGGAATGGTGCTAAACCACCACGGTGGTGGTCCGTTTTGTCACTTTCGAGTTGAGAAGAGGGAGGGAATTTGGTAATGGGACTCTCTTCGGGGGATATTTGAGTAGGTATAGGTACAGTTCGAAGTTCAGTTAGTGGATTCTAGAGACAAAACTATCTATCAACTCATTTCATTCGAACCAGGGTAATCAAATCGATGACATATTTTATATCCGAATATAATCCCTACTGTATAGAAACAGATTTAACAGTGCCAACTAAAATATATACTTTTCTTCCCTTCTTTCTTTGTTGCAAAGTTTCTTTAAGACTCTTCTCTAGTTATAAACTGTATTAAAAATCCATAATTATAATGTAACATAATACTATGTATGCCGTGCTAAGCGACTTTTTATGCTCGATCTAGTGGAAACCAAGTCTCGAATGACACCTGGTTTGTATGAAAAATGTATTGTCAACTTTATTTTTTGTTTAATAGTGTCTATTTTGGTTTACAACTGTTTTTTTACACCAAGTAGTACACACATGTGAATTCTCGAGAGCCTGCCCCACTTGTACGTCAGATGGCGAAACCGTAATCGATGGTGACAAGTTCATATTATTTTGATTAAACTGGTTATAACGTACTATGGGAAAATTGGTTTTTGAAAATAAGAGCCAATAAAAATAAGATATAGTAAGTGCATGTTGTTGAAATAGCAATACCTAAGTAGTTATTGGTAATGCAATTAAAAATTTTGACTAACCGACCTATCCCTGCATCAAAAAAGCCCATCAAATGTTCACGAAATAAATAAAATTATAACCATAAAGAATTAGAATAGTAAAATTATTATGTTATCTGTGATAGTACCTACTATGAAAATATACTCCCTAAACGAGTAGCGAAAAATTCCAAATATATGCCCTAAAGTGTCAATTACATACATACATAGCAAAGTTAATATATTCGTATTAGGTACATCTAGTTACAATGGCTACGGGATGTACCTACTTCGAATTATTTAAAACCTTCAAATAGTTTGCAACTTTGCCAGTTACAAATCTACATCTATTTCTGTCTGAGCCAGTCTTTGTTGACACAAGAAAATTCTCATGAATGCCTACCACGTTGGTTCAAATAAACACATGTAAACCCACGATCGAAGTGCGCACACATAGCCAAGTTCATTCATAAAAGCGGTTGTTGAATGGGCACAGGCGAGCGAAAGCTCTTAGACTACGTGAAATCTGTGCGTTGAGCTCCGATAGACGACCACATGTGATTTTGATTGTTGTATTTAATCAATATTGACTGTACTGGGTAGATTAATTATACTTTTGTTTATGCCAGTTATTAAACCAACTGTTTTAATATAAATATTTTGAAAATTAGGTCAAATGGCAGTCGCTTCATGGAAAATATTGAAGTTCGACAGCATTGCATTGCATTTAGACAGGAAAGACGACTCAAACGGGTTAAGAAATGGCTCGGTGGATAATAATTTTGCTAATTATAAGAACATATTATTATCAAAACAAACTCTCGCTGATTCCATTAAAACATTAATTTTTTGTTTGGAATCGTCAATTTTTCCCCCTACTGCACAGCGTTTGACGTGGACATACTGAAAAACATTTATGGTCACTGATTGATCATCCAAAGATTTTCCGAAGGTGTACCATCAGTTAGCAGTAGGTTAAGGTTTTGAAAATCCAATAATCTTTGAGTTCAGTTTCTGAAGACATCTTAAAGCCTAAAATACCAGCTGTCCTGATGATGATTTTGATAATTTATCTAACTTTTGTATGTAGTGAAGCCGAGATTTCATCAAAACGAAACAGTATTCACAAGACAAATTTAATACAAGGGCTTATGAATGTCACCAACTTATGTAATCTACGTCTGAGAGTATCAACATGTTCTAAATGTTCTGATGAATCATGAATGAAAACCACATGGACAGTGATGGCGGAATGATTAACCCATCACTGCCAGAATGATCTCTCAGCATTCACGATACTTTTTATAATAGTTTTATCAAAGTACCTGATTAGATTACTTCGGTAGTTACAATTGGAGAATTATTTACAAGATCATATCTCTTTCCGGTGTGGTTGTGCGATACCTACTTATCTTTGCATTTCCACAATGTAACAAAAAATAAACTAAAGATAAGTTTCATTCATGTTTTTCGTACGCTTAGATTGGCTAGTTTAATATGGAGGACGGTGGTTGTGTAAAATTTGTGTTTGGTTATGTGGCAAGACCGGAGGATACCACCAGCGACAGGTAAAGGAACTTTTTTTTTTTCTTTTTTTAATCTTTATTATTCGTTTAAAGAGACATTGGCGCATGCGTGACACGTATTTGTGTACATTCACGCATCTAAATGGGATGTTCGTCACCTCAGTTGTCCCGGACTACTGTGCACTTTGCATACTAATTTGGTTATCTTGACGCTCGTACGCACATATAAAATAATATTTTACAGGACTAATAATAAAAATTAAGTTTATTATAGCTGCTACAACTAAAAATAGCTAGTGTGTAAGGTGGAAAATTTTCTTTCTTTTAAAAGTGTAAGGTAGTTGTTTAATAACATAGTCCTGCCCTGCCCATATAAATAGATATAGGTAATAAATGCTGGATTTAACCCCACATGTCACTTTTATACAGGCAACAGCCTGTATTGCAAAATTTATATATCTAATATATAGTTTAGCTGTAGGTAACATAATCGCACATACTGGCGTTAGTACTAATATGGCTTAAATGCTTTAACCAACTGAATTGAAATTAACTTCTATGAGCAGTTTGACTAATCTATTTTATACCATACCATAGATACGTCTTAGAAAGTCTAATAGGTCACATGTGTAGCTCCTATCACAATAGTTTAGTTTTTGAGCTGAAAGGCCTTAAATCACCTAGTTTTTGCAGCATAACTAAAGCTGCCTAGCATGTCTCTATAATCTTATCTCTAAAATTGTTTCTGCCAATGAAACTGCTAAACGATTGGTCATGTGACAAAGTACCCTTTTCATTGGTCAAATAATATTTGATAGGCAATCTGTGTTAACGTCTGTGAAGACGGTAGGGCAGATTCAGAAGACAGGGAGATCACTGCTCTGCCTGTACGAGTATCGCCAGAATTAAAAAAAACATTCATAAATGTTCTTATTTTACCAAATTGCACAATACACATACTACCCGTTCGCTCTAACTTTGCCGCTGGCGTAGAGGCGTATACCCGAATTGTTAATTAGACGAAGTAAATTGACAGTAGCTAATGTCTATTCGTCATAGAAAATACGCAACATTGTATGAAGAAGTGACATTAGTTGCTGTCAATTTACTTCGTCTAATTAAAAATTCGACTTTAGTATGGAGCCGAGCGGCAAAGTTAGAGCGAACGAGCAGTACCAAAATAAAAAAGATCTAACCAATGTTTGCGTCTCTACATGTATCTCTTGCTATGAAAGTGTCAGGGAGGGTATATTTTTTAACGTGAGAGAAAATCCTTCATGGATGCTATGACTCCTACCGACTAAAAACCTCACGTAACGCCTAACAGCCTACGGTTGGGAGCCCCGGGTAAGCCCTCGGAAGGATGTCCCAGGACTGTCAGAGAGGCCTTATCCACCACTCGAACCACTCGCAATCAAAGACTTCTATATAAAATGAGGTAGACATGCCCTACGCACCGATTTTTGAAACCTACAAACTGCGCTAATTAGCAGCGTTGTTCGCACTGTTGTGAGTCAAAACTTCGAGAGTAGGTACTCGACCTGCAATTGGAGTCCATACGCCTTCTCTTTTACTCTTGTTCTATCCGTATATTGCTATTGTTTGTGGTGACAATTACGTAAATAGTATTTATAAGTGAGTGTAGTCTTAGCAATGTGTGTGTTTGAGGATTGTTTTTGAAATCTCGCTTGTTAGAGTACGGCGCGTCTACCTCAGTTTATATAGAAGTCTTTGCTCGCAATGGCAGAGTTTTATAGAGTTTTCACTAGCTTAGATAGATCAGAATTCACTATCTAAGGTCTAGCGGAAAAAAGCTCGTGACTTTTGGGTAAATTTTTCAACTCACACCACATCAATATCTTTGCCAACTCACACCACATCAATATCTTTGCGGGCAGGACCACCGATTTTTAGCTAGGTCAACTGGTTTGATTGATATGGGAAATATTCTATAACTGGACATTAGTACAATAACATCTGTGATATAATATTTCTAAGCTCGTAGTACGTAATGAATATTAACGACGCGACGCTACGGGAGTAAACGCAACGCGACGGGAGTAAATGCGACGGGAATAGGTGATATACCTACTCTCTCTATGACGCAATCGAAATTGCGCGGGTCAGCTAGTGCTCTATAGTGGACATTAGTAGAATATCACCTGTGATATAATATGTCTAAGCTCGTAGTACCTAATGAATATTAACGACGCGGCGCTACGGGAGTAAACGCGACGAGACGGGAGTAAATGCGACGGGAATAGGTGATATACTCTCTCTATGTGACGCGAACAAAGTTGCGCGTATCAGCTAGTACTCTATAGTGGACATTAGTAGATTATCATCTGTAGTATAATATTTCTAAGCTCGTAGTACCTAATGAATATTCGACGCTACGGGAGTAAAAGCAACGCGACGGGAATAGGTGATATACCTACTCTCTCCTGTCTGACGCAAACGAAGTTGCGCGGGTCAGCTAGTACTCTATAGTGGACATAGTAGAATATCATCTGTGATATAATACACTCGAGAGCAATGAATCCGGGTCACTTAAAGAATCCTAAAAATCTCGGAAACTAAAAATGCTAGGTTAATGCAATAAATTGTATTTAATAGACAATGTAATACTCCTTAAATGAAGGTATTAAAACTTCTTAGTTATTGTAAAGTTATATCATAAAAAAATCAAATTTGAAAAAGGGCCACTTTCGAAGATGGAACTACGAAATTACAGCATTTGGTGTTGCTTTTGTTTGTAATCTGTCATTTATGTGGGTACATAAACCATGTTGATAGTGCTCTATATTCATTAATCAAGCTGAAATTATGTCGCTTACGCCTGAAGAATGCACCAGAATACTTACAATGCTGGAAACCGGCCGGAGTCAGCGCGATACAGCCAGGACTGTCGGTGTGTCGCTGTCAACAGTACAAAGAGTTCTCCGACGTTACGAAGAAACTGGTTCTAACCTACGCAGACCAGGAACGGGCAGAACCAGGTGTACCACAGCACGAGAAGACCGATACTTGGTGAACACCATGCTTCGAAATCGCTTTCTCACAGGAACTGAACTCACCAATCAGTTTCGACGCCTCGGAGGAAGTAACCCAAGTGCATGGACAGTAAGACGTCGGCTTGCTGAATCTAACTTAAAACCCCTTAGACCTGCAAACGGCCCTAAACTGGAGCGTGGGCATCGTATTTCGAGACTAAGGTATGCCCAGAGCCACGTAAATTGGAGTATTGAAGATTGGTCAAAAGTTATGTTCTCCGACGAATCAAAATTTATGCTCTACAAGCACGATGGAAGACACAGAGTGTATCGAAGACCAGGGGAAAGATTCAAGCAAGCATGCATCGAAGAAAAAGTAGCCTACGGTGGTGGGTCTGTACTTGTGTGGGCCGGAATTTCTTCTGAAAGTCGCACAGAGCTGGTGATCATAGAAAACGGCTCTTTAACTAGCGTAAGATATGTGGAAGAAATCCTCAATGATCACGTTGGTCCATTTATGGTCAATTTAGGTGAGGATGCTATATTTATGCATGACAATGCCCGACCTCATACAGGTAGGATTATGAATGACTACCTTCAAGAGATGAACATTACTCGTATGGAGTGGCCAGCGCGCAGCCCGGATATCAACCCGATCGAGCATGCTTGGGACGAGCTAGGCAGATGCGTAAAACAACGAAACCCTCCCCCAATCACGCTTCGTGAGCTCAAAATTGCTCTCACAGAGGAATGGGAGAATATTCCCCAAAATCGTATAAGGAACTTGGTGTACAGCATGCCAAACCGCGTAAACGCAGTAATGGAAGCACGAGGAGGCAATACGAAGTATTAAAATTCAAGAAAATCGTAATTAAGTTCAAAAATTTCATGTTTCCTGTTTTTGTTTTAAGGAGAGATCAGCAGTTTTTTCTTTATGTAATTTTGTGTTAATAAAATGTATGGTGACTCATATTTTTTTTACTTTCATTTAAGGAGTATTACATTGTCTATTAAATACAATTTATTGCATTAACCTATCATTTTTAGTTTCCGAGATTTTTAACATTCTTTAAGTGACCCGGATTCATTGCTCTCGAGTGTATGTCTAAGCTCGTAGTACCTAATGAATATTAACGACGCGGTGCTACGGGAGTAAATGCGACGGGAATGGGTGATATACTCTCTCTATGTGACGCAAACGAAGTTGCGCGGGTCAGCTAGTACTCTATAGTGGACATAGTAGAATATCATCTGTGATATAATATTTCTCAGTTCGTAGCTTCACGTAAGACATTTAGGACGATAATAAATTCACTTCGGACTAGTTATGATTAGTATACGAAAGCGGCTTGATCTCTTGCCAATTACTGCACATGATTGGATTTGGTACAAAGAGCTACTGGATATGTACCTACCTATACATTCAAGGAAATGTACAAAGTGCTAATAACTCACGCTCTTACTACGGACAGAGTATTTACATACTGCTCGTTCGCTCTAAGTTTGCCGCTCGGCTCTATACTAAAGTCGAATTTTTAATTAGACGAAGTAAATTGACAGTAGCTAATGTCACTTCGTCATAGAAAATAAGCAAAATTGTATGAAAAAGTCAATTTACTTCGTCTAATTAAAAATTAAAAAATCCGGGTATACGCCTCTACGTCAGCGGCAAACTTAGAGCGAACGGGTAGTATCTATCTATGCACGGAGTAGTTATTTCTTAAGATGACCTATGCTGAAAACAATCGCCCATGGAAATGGTAAAAGAATTGTCAATGTTTCATATTGAAGGCTGACTACACGTATATCCCTTTTGATACTACTGAGGGGGCAGACAAGCTTTCGGCCCACCTGATGGAAAGCGGTCACTATAGCTTATGAACGCGCTGCCGAACCAGGCGCAGGTTGCGATGACTCAATGTTGCAATTTTTCAAGCTCATAAGGCCTTAAACTTGGCTTAATGACTGTCTTATTACTGACATCTGGGACCAAAGGCTTAACGTGTCTACCTAAGCACGGAAACGCCCGAAAATTAATGTCACAAAGTGGTCACCCATTCAAGGACTGCCCATAGCAAAGTTGCTTACTGCGGTGATCGTTATTGATCTGTTTGTGTATTGTGCAATAGGCTTCATTAGATACAATTAAGCTTTGTATACCTAACTATTTACCTCTTTTTCTGCTAGGTTAGACCATTGAGATATAATGTATGTACTACGTAGTAATAATAACTCAATTGGTTAGACATAAAGTTTCATTTTTAATTAAAGTTAGTTCACTAAGATGAGTCAACCATTCATACTTTTTTGTGCTTAAAAAGTGCTACTAGAAAACTGGTCAATTAATGACCACCATCACATTGCTCTTTCTCTTAAAATAGATTTAAAATGGTAAACAATCCATTGTAGGTTAGGTCAAAGCCCGCCTTCATTATGTTAAACTACTATTAAGTTTTTAGACGGACAGCGCCATCTATCGAAGTATACCAAAATGATATCAGTTACCTTTACTTATACTTGATGTAGTCTCGACAAATCCCGCTAGATGGCGCGCTCTTACATTAAACGATAATACCGTACAGTTTTCAATAGAGAGCGCTAGTGACAATGATTTTGAAATATTTTTTAAAATATTTTTGATCGTTAAAGGTT